>CM038681.1:6655974-7335911 GCA_021605205.1 Aegilops longissima
ATGCCATGTTAAGAAGAATAATATCAGGAAGCTTTCCGATGGTTAGCGGCAAGAAAGAGCATATAGCTTCATCTCCTTAATTATTAGCAGTTCTAACTAACTTTGTTATTACTTATGGTTGGTGACATCCCTCTTTGCGGCGGAGACCTTTGTTTCGTGAAGGAAAACACCATGTACCCACTTGTGGCGTTGTCTTATGGCTGATGTTCTTGCCTCACATGTACGGTATTTGCAGGCAGAGTTGATACCCTCGTCCTTTTGCCTTTGCATAGAACCTGGTAAATGGGTCGGTCATACCATGGGTAAGAGTTATGTGTTGTTGAACTCAATAGTAAAAAATTAAGTAGTAGGAAACATATATGAATCTCATCGTTAGTTGGACCTAATTAAGGAAGCTACAAGGTAAATTCACCATCACAGGATTAAGTAATGTCTGATGTTTCCGTTGTGAAGAAAAAATAGCAAGAAGGCTAACAAACAGAGCAACAAGCTGCAGTCCTCTGTAGGACAACATTAGCTATTGTATCTTTAGGCAATCTTCAGTTTACTAGACAATGGGATTTTGTACAGGATTAGGATGTTATGCAAATGTGTATCAGGGAGACAGGGAGTGCTCCTTTGCTATAGTGAATGCTGTCGAGAGTCCCGTTCTGTTCCTGGGAATTTATCTTTGTCATTGTCAAGTTTGAGAGTCATGTTGGATCATTTTGACTTGTTTATTTGAGTGATCACACGTTTTTTAGGTAATTCATTCTTTAGTGATAATTTTTCTTTAATGGAAACAACAAATGGACGTCAAAATTTACTAATTGGATAAGATGTGCCCACTCATGTCTCTGTTGATGGATGGACACAATTTTCTGAAGGGCTTTGGTGGTACCACTAAAACTTGAGAACAACTAATTTGTTGTTTCAAGTGACCTTTTTTTAGAAAAGGAGGAAGACTCCCGGCCTCTACATCTGGGCGATGCATACAGCCACTTTATTAATTATTCATAAAAGACCTTACAAAGAGATACAACAGGCGAAGCCACCGTCTAGGCGACATCTATCGCTACTCCTATCCAGTTGATGAAGTGATGCTGATAGTCCAGGCCTAATACCACAGACCTCACAGCCTAGCCTAACATCTAAGACCTGAAGCCCCAACCAAGCCACTTGCCGGGTACGGGGCACACAGCGGTCTGACGCGCTATCAGCGGCGGGCGCCGTCAACTACCAATACTCCATCTTCAGAGCTGTATTGAAGAATCATCCTTGCCCGGTCTAACTCCCGTCGACGCCACCACAGCGCCCAACGACACCATCTCCTTGCGCCCGAACTGTTGAGCATGTCGCAGTTGCCGCCAATACACCTCAGCACCTTGCCGCCAATTACCACCAGCCGACGCAACTTGGAGTCTCTGAAAGATCTGTCGTGTGTAGCACCTGCCGATCAGGCATGACAAAGCCTAGCACCTGTCGGCCATGCATGACTTGACATCTCCATCGAAGATCTGTGCAAGACGAAGCTGGTGGTGTCGACGGGAGTTGCCGCCAATACACCTCAACCTCCTGCCTCTGACTTCCAGCACTGCTCCACAAACGATGCTCCAAAGAGAGAAACGGCACCGCAGTCCCGCCATCGTTCGATCTGGAAGACCAGATCTTAGGGTTTCCCCCAGAACAGTACGAGTGGGTAAACAATAGCCACATGACCATGCCTTCATCAAGGTAACGACACATAACGCCGCCATCGCCCGCCGTTGGCTCAGTGTTCACAGACAACTATGTCTCCCCGACTCGTAGCCGGTTCTAGATGACGGATCAGGAGATCCGAACACCCAGCCTCAGGCCGACCACCTCTGACGAAAGAGATGACCACCACCACCGCCTGCACGCTGGGCTGCCGGCACCCTCCCGCGTCATCCGCTTGTCACCAAATCCGGGATTGGCCCGAGCCGGTCGGACCAACGGGCACGCTACCACCCAGCCATGGGGTCGCCGCCCCGGCCACTGCCGCCCACTGTACATCCACCCGATTCCAACGAACACCACCGCAGGCGGTACCGCCATGGGCCGAAGTGGGGGCCGCACCTCCACGTATCTGGGCGCCCGCCCCGCCCATGGATCCGCGGGAGAGGTAGAGGCCCTCCGCCACCGCGGTGCCGGAGGGAAGGACGTGGACGAGGTGGGTCGCTGGTGGCGGGATTGGCTCCTCCCGTGTCGCCCATGAGGGGGGCGACGCGAGAGTGATGAGGCTGTTTGGCCCTCACCAAGACTCCCTCGACAAGTGTAAAAACCTGATAGCTGCTGTAACAGTGGTAATAATTCTATGAACTAATGCGTGGAATAGTTCCATTGCTTATTCCAATACGATTCATGTTGCTTATTCCGATATGAATCATGTGTAATACTACGCCATCTAGAACAATTCCAATCTTTTTAAAGGTGAACTTGATTACTCAACCATGCATGGTCCATCCCATTGCATATTTGTTGGCAAATGTTCAATTGTTGCTAGTTTTCCGAATTATTTTCAGCTGGTTCTTTGGTCAAAGTCACATAGGACAAAAAACACACTGCTGAAATCAAAGGCCGTTTCCCTCCTTCCGTCAGCTGTTGGCTGGGGCTGTGTCGCGGAGCATCTGACAATATTTGCGTGTCTTGGGAACTACTATCTGGCAGCAATTCTTATTGGGTTCTGTTATAAGTATCAGAGTGTATCACAAGCCGGTTATACATTTTGCTGGACTAGGATATTATATAGTATCGTTACTATTTGCGACCGAGATTTTATTTTGTGTTGGAGAAGAAGACCCACATGTATACTCTGAATAGTTTTTTCCTTGTCTTATGGGCTTGTGTTGCAGGCATGCTTGTGGTTCCACTTTTTTTGCAGATCAATGCTTGCTATGACATTTTCAGAATTATGATGTATCCCGTATCTACTCGTGGTTCATCATTGCTAATAGTTAGCAATTTTTGTGGCTCTGATACAACAGTAAACTTACAGTAGGGGTTGGATACCGGCCTGGCTAGTGGTGCCTTTGCTAGTGGTGCTCAATCATACCTGGCTGGCCGTGAAGGAAACTGCTATTGGAGTTGTATTCCTCGCAGTGCAGTAGAGCTCTGTGTGCCGCCGCCACGTTGCCTGATCGCACGCCATGGCCTTGGGCCGGAATGCAGAGTGCAGAAAGCTTTGCAACTTGCCCAAAACATATATAAAGTGTGTGGGTAACTAAAAGCTCATAACTGATGATATCATTTTCTATTTTTTGTTCATTCTTTGCAAATAATTCCAGGCTTTGTCTTTTACTCTCCCTTTTTTATGATTTTTACCACACAAGAACGGGTCAAATTAATTTTCACGATCAGATCTCCTGAGTAAATTGAACATATCCCTACTATGATCTCCTGGTCATCTCCTTTATATCAACACATGACATACGTGCCGGCATATGCCCCAGCAGGCCTCTCCGCCAGCCTTAGTGCCACTATGGGCAAATATGTAGTGGTAGAGGCTGAGACGTGTCCACGCTTGACACCGTGCCGAACCCGACCTGTATGGACAGGGTTTGGATATGCTTTTGCACCCATGGCCGGCGCCCAAACCCGACACGATTACTCGTGGGTAGGGCATGAACATAATCTTGTACCCATGGATATATCCAAACCCTATCCGATAGTATGACTTAATGGCAATATTATGCTATCCTTACCCCACAGTCCCAATATAATTTCACCTATTATAATCTAAAACATTTAAAGCAAATTGCACAATCTCCGTCGTAACTTTTATTAGTTGACATTCAATCCCCGCCTTAATATTACTTCAGCCCTCTTCTGATCCTTTTATGTCGTTGTTAAATGACTCATCATTAAGTATCAGCACCGTGTCCTCTTCTTGCTCCTCCTGCATCCAAAGAGATGGTCAACACTGTGAGCCGATATCTCCTTGTATGGTGGAACACTTCAACAGCCAGCACCACTGGCCTACGACAACGCAACTCCGTATCCCCTCGACCCCTCCGTCTCTGCTTTTTCACACGCGCATTGATGCATGGGTGCAACAACTTATGTGCATATTGTGTTATGGTTTATGTATATGTCTTGAGAGGACTCATGGATATCCAATAGATATGGATATCCATCGGGTTTGGACATGGACACATTTTTCTCCCATGTGTTTTTTCATGGGTGGACAGAGACCGTCTTGATGGATATGGATATGGATTTTATATTGTTCAACCAGATCCAAACCCGACCCATTGCCATCCTTACCCGATGCCAGTGGCCAACTGTTATAATCTTTTTGCAAAGGATCCCGCTATGTTTGCCCGAAGTAGAATCAAGGAGTGGTTCTCCACATGCACAAGTGTCATGCCCCAACTCGTAGCGACACTGTGGCAGGATTTTTCAGTACTGCAAACAACCCGCCTCAACACGACTACAAGGCATGCCGTAGACAAGACACGACCGATGCAATCTATTTCAGTTGTCGCCACATTGTATGAGGAGCTCCACTACGGCTACAGCCCCATGGATGAGAACTCCATTCGTGCTGTGCAAAACTGCAATGCTGGTCTCCGCCTAGCAATGAATCATGTAGTCACTGATAAACAAGCCAAATTAGATGAAAATATCGAGTAATCACGAGATGTGTTTCCAATTCCAAATACCCCTACTCGTAGATTGTAGAATAAAAATCAAATCTATATCAAATCCAATCAGTCGGAGGTAGTTCGACTCCTGTCACCCGTACCGCCACCCCACCGACCACCCTAGCGTCCCTGGTAAGCCGTAACAGAGCTTCGCCACCATGCCCACCCGCCCCACTCTGCAAAGGATCCCGGGGGACCGTGCACACGTGATCCCACCACTCGAGGAGGTGAAGGAGGTGCGGGAAGAGGGAAGAGGGAGCACGCGTCGTGTCGCTCGTGTCTCTTTGACCTGATTCGACTTTCACTCGTGGAGCAGTGGATTAGTTGTGGTTGGACATAGTAGGTATCGAGGGGGGGGGGGGCATGGGCTTTGGGAGGCTTAACCTTGCCGCCGCCATGAAGGACCGATAGGAGCGCTGCCGCGTCCAGCAAGGGGAAGGAGGAAAAGGGGCGCGAACGGGAGTCCTGGCGCAAATCGGTTCCCTACGAGATGTGCTGCACGCACTAGCCCACTATGAGCCCGGTTGGCCACAGGCCTTGAAAATTGCTACTGGAGTAGCATCCCCATTCGACATCTACAGTACAAATTCAGACGGCTAATGAGTCTGATAGCATGTAGGAGGCCTCCTAGAGTGCTCGGTTACAATGTTTCTAAATACAATAATCAAAGACACTTTTTGAGCGTACGTCAATCATATTGATCGGAAAAACTACATCTGCTTGATCTTCCTCTTAACCTTCGAAAGCCGTTGCATCAAAGCCTTATGTTGCCTCGAAGGTCCTCAAGGAAGGTTTGCCGAAAATAAATCATTTATGGGAGCGGCTATAAACCAGTTGACTGAAAATTGAAATAGGTCTAGTCAAATCATTTTCAGCCATTCTATGTAGATCCAATGGCTAACAGACCTTCTTCTACATCCCTAATGTTTTACTGTTCATCTTCAATCCATGATCAAGCCGCCTGCTGCCACAGCATGCGGCTAGCGTGGCTCCGGCGACCGCCTCGCCGCCCCGCACTCCCCTGAACCACCCCACCGTCGGTCTTGCCACCACACCCGCCATCCCTCTGGCCTCGCCGTGTCCTGTTGTTTTCTCCGGCGAAGCCCCACCATCGCCATCCACCAGCTCCCCCAGTAGAAACCCTAAGATAGATAATGGTGTAGCCTCTCCGGCGAGCCCCCCGCTGCGGCTGCTTCTTCCTTCCCTCCGGAGCCTCCTTTCTTCTAGGGAAAATCGACTAACCCAAATTGGACTCTTGGTCCACTGACGTTTAGCTAAACTATTCATTTGTTGTTTTCATAACTTTTGCAAGAAAACTTCCAATCTATGATATCATCTTCAATCATGATGATACTGTGAATCCCATAAATAATAAAAATTACATCCAGATTTGTAGACCACATAGCGACGACTACAAGCACTGATGCGATCCGAAGGCGCGCCGCCATAATCGCCCTCCTTCCATGGAGTCGGGCAAAACATATTGTAGTAGACATTCGGAAAGTCGTCGTGCTAAGGCACTATCAGACCAGCACACTAGAACAGCAACCATCGCCGTTGAAGAGAAGTTTAGATCAGAAGGATCCAAACAGTAGACACATGAACACACACACACACACACACACACACACACACACACATAGACCGGATGCATGTGAATCCACCAAAGACAAACGTCGACCGAATCCCGCGAGATCCACCGGAGACAAACCTCGAAATGCCCTCCGATAGCACTAGTAGGACAACCGGGACGGGTGCTAGGCAGGGAGAACCTTATTCCATCTTCAAAGAGCCATTGCCGCCTACCTCTCTGAGCAGATCACAAACCGTATGACAGTTCAAAAAAGCATAAAAAACTATGCCCTCCCGCCGGCAAGGGCCGAGATCCATCAGGACTCCATTATACTAAGAACACAGGAGACGAGGTAAACCGCCGACGGCGCCGACGGGAGACTAGAGGAACCCTACCGCGGCTGGGTATGAGTGGAGGGAGCCTTGTTCTGTTGTAGCTACTCAAACTATACGACTCCATTTATTTGGTTGATTTGCTGACACCACAGTGGCAACAACCAGCATATAATTTGTATTTGTCACACACATATTCCAAACCCTAACTCCTCTATATTATGTACCACCCATCACGCGCGAGCACCTTTTCTAATGATGTTCTACTCAAAATAATATAAAATATTTTTTATGCAGGTAGGAGCTATGAATAAAGTAAGCTCTGTCACTCTTTCTATGCAACTACTGGAGTTTCTTGCTCGATCATCTATTGTGGACGTTCAGCAAAATCACATTGTGTAACTCAACAACACATACTCTCCCACGCTAAATAAGGAGTAAAATGCACTCTGGGTACTTAAACCTGTTGGTAATAGTCACTTTGGTCACTGTAATTATGAAATGACCAGTTACGGTGATCGCACTTATGCTGCCCACCCTAATTAATCCATGCTGTCCCAAAGCTGCCACTCCAATGTGCGCGGAGCGATCCCCATAAAGATCATGACGGATGTTCTGAGAGCACCAGCGAACTAGCTCTAGGTTTTTCAAAAGTATAAGTGTTTCTTTTCTATTTACATTACAGAGTAGTTTTTTTTAAAGGAGGATAGACCCCCGGCCTCTGCATCTGGACGATGCATGCGGCCATCTTATTAATTATTCACAACATTACAGAGTAGCTAGCTAGTCTCTCTTCTTGTACTTGAAACATTTAATCTTACAAAAAACATCATTTAGATTATTTGTGTTCCTTCCGATCGTAAAAAAGTTATGTCCAATCTTAGTTCACAGCTGAGGCAATTTTTTTCCTATCGGAGGGAGTAGTTTGTTAAGAAAATGATGCGCTAATGAACTGCAAGCATCAGGTAGACTCATTTGTAGGAGTAGTGTGTGAATCTAGTAGCTACTAGTCAGACTGGATTAAGGGAACTATAATACTCCCTCCGTCCCATAATGTAAGACGTTTTTTGACTCTATTGTAGTGTCAAAAAACGTCTTACATTATGGGACGGAGGAAGTATGATTCACTGTCTTGGTATTCATTGAAAGGGAGCTTAGGTGCAACGACAAAGCTATTACCTTGCGACCTCAGCTCGAGTCCTGGAAACATCCTCTTGCAGAAATGCGAGGAAGGTTACGTATCAAAGATCCAAAGTAGTCGGACTCTTCTCCGGACCCTCCGCAGGCGGGAGCTCCATGCACCGGGCTGCCCGTTTACTGTCTTATTATTAATTGATTTTGGTGTTTTTCTTGCAAGTTTGAAGTTGAAATACTTGTTCATTTTCAAAGCTAACAACGGTAAGTAGAAGCACGGAAGGATGATTTAAGATGGAACTTTTGCAAAGAACAATTATCTTGGTAGGCTCACTTCGATGACTTGTGACAACGGAGACATACCGGAATGGAATCCTAAGTCTTTACTGCACCGATAAAAGTCTTGCCGACTAGCAAAACAAAAGAATTAGTACACAAAGTGAAGCCAAGGACAGTGTGGTTCCCTCGTAAATCTCTTTGACAAGATTGCTCGGTCCTGCCATGGCAGAGTGCTATGCATCAGTAGACATAATCCTCACCGAGATTGCCACCCCCGGCAACGTCGACCTGCACTCACTGCAGCTGTTATGATTGTGCACCTTAATTCCCGGTCGTCTCTCAAGCCTAGTTTGCTAGCTCCAACGCATATAGGACATCGAATGACCATGCGAGAGAATGACCACTCTGGCTACATTAACTTGGTTTAGTTTAATGTCCTGCATAGCAAGCATGACACTGAGAAGAAAAGGCTCCAAGTTGCTCTGTACTACTTCTCGAAATAGCCCCAAGTTCCGAATTTATAGAGCTGCCATGTTTCATGGATGCAGAGTTGAGAAAAATGTTAGGAAATATATCGACTAGCTAGGTGACAATGAGTGGACCGATGGTGTTAAGTGCTGAAGCTTCACATTCCATGGTATCATGCTTATATGATCAATTCTCACACATGCATATAGTAATTCTCCATCCAACCCTCACCAGTCATCCTCATCCAACATCAATAGAACATGTCGGATAGAGCTACCGCATGTCCTATCTCTCCTATTGTATTGTTGTGTCGCAAGGCAGCATTACTAGATCATTAATATTACACTAGTAATGTCTCATTAATTACATTTTGTTCATCAACTGTCAAACCATTTGGTACAACCATCAAATCAACTTTCCATGTCGCTTTCTAAAGCATATTCTAGAAGGTAAACCATACATTGGTACAGTTCTTCTAGCGTGTATTTTTTGATTCATGTATATCATTAAAAAAATTCCTAGATGACATGATTTATACCACAATCTAAAGTCACAATACCAGGATGAATTTTTATCCCATGACAAGAAAAACAAGTTATTTCTATTGATGTGTTTTTCAATGAGACTGCACGAAGAGGGCAAGAAGATTCCACTAATTTATTGAGAGGAATACACTGACACTAAGGATGATTTCCGCAGTCCGGTGCCCACTAGAAACATCAGGGCACCAATGCCCGACGAGGACGTAACAGCCCTCTCACAGCTACCTATGTAGGTACCTGATCTCTTCCTAGCCCGAATGGCTCTGCCAGACGACGCAATGGTGTTTATACATGGCTAACAACTGGAGGAGACATACAGCGATGATGCAGGAAATTAGATCACCCTTCCAGGATGGTATAAAATTCTCAGTCAATCATGTTAGGCTGGAACAAAACTCAGTTGGTCATTTTTTTAGCAAATTTTGGTGCAATAAAGAAGCACACAGCAGTGTGGCTTTGCTCAGGACCGCATGAGGTTCCTGAGCTTTATAATCCAGACTTTCGGCTGCCGCTTGATTAATAAATTCTCGTTGTAATCACAAAAAAAAAAGAAATTAACAACGATAACCAAAACCTTGAGTCAAACACATGCTCTACTAGCGATCCATTCCACTACAATGAAAGGACTCACGTTAACACTATAGATGCGTAATAGACATAATATAGATAAATGCATGCATTGATGTGTTTGTTCCAGAGGTGTGCAAATGTATTTTTTTCCAAAAAAATTTAGGCAAAAGCTTTGTCTCATTCATTAATCAACAAGAATTTACGAAAATTATGGACTAGCCATCATACCAGCCATGAATCGTAAGCCTACTCTCATGGTACTAGAGCACTCTGATGTTTTGCGCCGGCCAATCCCCAAAGCACGTCCTCGTGTCTAATCTTACTCTAAGTGGTGTTAGGCAAAGATGAGACATTCTTGAAAGCCTTTTATTCCATTCTTGTACTGAGTTGGAGTTTGTGTTTCTAATTTTACACTGGGACACTTACAATTGGTTTGTATGTGGCTTTGCACCTTTCCTTGCATGACAAAAGTCATGTGTCACTCATGCTTGACACACAGATACATGAGGAGGCGATCTGAACATGAGTAAATGAAAATAAAATCTCTCCTCACCCACCTTATAAGCGACTGAAACTATTTCTTTAAATTAACTGTCTTTTGACAAGTAGATACTACAGTTGCTTATTGTACGATGGTAGAAACTCATAGCAGGGAGCTGTTTAATGAACGGAAATTTCTATTGCTGAATATATAATTACGTTCTCAGGAGTGTCTAGAGGATTGGAACGAGCAGAAAACTCCAAGAGGGCAGCCATCCATACATTTCTTGGTGATCTATACAGAAAGTTCAACACCTCATGTGACTCTTACTTTCCATATGTCTGCATGCCTATGAATAGGCTGGAAATGGTTATCCCTTGAAGAGGAAAAAGGAGAGAACACCATGCCACATATTAAATGGAATGTTGAAAGAGGTTTGACAGAAAATAAAAGACGGACTGGACGAGGCACTGTCTCGATGGTGAATGATGAGTCTCAGATGTATTGAGGCCTTCAGTCCTATATACATTAACTGCAATGTATTACTGCCACTGGTACTAGTAGTAGGCTGGTACTAGGTAGAATGGCTTATTAGTTTACCACCAGACATGCATGTGGATGGCAAATGGAAATTCCATGTTCCGTTGTAGTGCCAACCAGCCCAAGCTCTCTGGAAGCATGTTCTCTATTAAATCGGCCTCGTGCATTTTTCTAGTGACAAGTCTATTCATTCTACAACAAGTCCTCAACAAGTCATTTTTACCTCAACACAAGTCTATTCATTCTATTTCAATTGCTGGCTAGATGCTGTAAATAGTCTCATTTTTTTGGGATCGCTCCCATATAAATTTTATTTTTTGAAAAGGAGGGTGACCCCCGGCCTCTGCATCAATCGATGCATGTAGCAATATAAATAGTCTCATCATCTTTACTTAGGAGGAAACAACGGACCAAAAATCACTTTTAGCAAACACTGCATCCGTATGCGCGGGTACATCATGATCATACTACCAAATATAAGGTGGAGTATTAAGTGTATCCAACGGTTAATACGAATGGACACAGATACAAAATTCAATTTTAAATCTGCATGTGAAGGTCGAATGCAAGTCGCAAACATAGTGCCAACATAAAGAAAAGTGCATGATCAAACATAAAGAACATAAATATGGTTTCTCAACACTCCTTGCCACTCATGGTTTCTGTCGTCATTGTTGTGGATTGTAGCATTCATGTCACCACTCAAACCTCCAATGTCATTCATGTCGCCATTCAAACCTCCCATGGGGTTCACCATTCCTCAAAAGCTACCGATTATCATGTTCATCAACCCACCAACATAGCCACCCATTCCTCCCATGCCACCCACATGCCGCTCAGGCCACCTTCTATGCATCTCGTGTCACCTCACATGCCGCTCAAGCCTCCTCCAATGACTCCTCCCATGCCACTCATGCCTCGTCCCATGAATCCACCCATTTCACTCATGACTCCTCCCACGGCATCCATGCCGCCACTCATCATGCCACCTCCCATTAATCTCATCAAATTCATGGATCTTTTTGCCAAACTTTGATCTTTGTACATCTCAACAAACGCCTTTTGCTTCGCTTCCATGCCACTTTTATCCATGAACATCAACTTTGCTTCTTTCTCTTGACTAACCTCTCCTCAGCCATGTCTTTCTTCCTATCCTCAAGTTGCACCCAACGGGCCTCCACTTCCGCCTTCTTCTCCTCGGCCAATGCCATTATGTCCTTGTCTGCGACACTTTCCTCCTTTGACACAACCTTCTTTTCTTCGGTAGCCGCCTTCCAAACCTTGGTCGCCTCCATATCCTCCATTTATTTTATCTTAAAATCCTCTTCTCTTGGACATATGTCTTCCTTGCAAGCACAATTGCATCGAGTCATTCTTTGTTATCATTGTCCCCAGCCTTTGTACCCTTTCCCTTTTTCTTTCCTTTCGGCCTTATGGACTTAGTCACCACCAAGTTTGGAGTGCCACTCCGTTTGTCTTCGTCCTCACTTGAATCATCATCAAGGCTGAGCTCTTATTCTTGTTTATAATTTCAAATGTCTCACGGATCTTCCATTTATCATCATATTCAAGCTCAGCCCAGCAGTGGTGCAAAGTGAAGGGCTTCCCTTTCTTTTTCTTTTATCCTTTCTTCCCTCTACTCCGGAACATCCCTTGCACGAGGTTCATCTACAATTAATCATTAAGACAAAGATATTCAGACAAGACAACAAACAATCTATACTAAAATGGAGGCAAATTTTCTTTAAGAAGAGAAAGAGACCGAACAATCACCTTATCATCCTCATTGCAGCCACTTGGGTTTATACGATAAACATTTTTCAAGCAACATAACCACGTGAAATAATCCTTGTATATGGTGGACCGTTGATGACGAAGAGACCTAGACGTGCGAACATGACACTTGTGTTTCTCTCATTGAAATACAGTAATAGGCGATTTTGAGTTGATGGGGCCGATGGATGCATTGAGTGGAATTTTCTCGCACGCCGTTCATATCAACACATGTTCACTTGTTGTGTAGTTTGCAGTTCTCTGCAATTATCCATCGAGAGACCGCTCATCCTCTTAATCAAGCTCAAGATCTTCGTCTCCCAACTCAAGCTCCTCATTTTCATATTTGGTATCTTCATAATCTTGAGAAGCAAATTATTGGGTTGCAACGTCTGTATATCTCAAAAAGCATTATCATCGACACTAGATGAATATAATTGAGCATACAACACATCAATGCATGTTTGAATCATTTCATACATCAACTACAAGCAAAATCAAAAGAAAAAATGAACAAACATTTTTTAACGTTGGTACATAGTATTGAGCACATTGTGTGTGATGGTTATCGTGGTTATGGGCGGTAATGGCTCTTCAACATCGGCCGACGGCGGTGACAGGACGGAAGGAGGAGATAGTGGTGGAGCCCCATCTGCAGCGCAGCCGCTGTCTTCTTGGCCGCCATCGCCTTCAACTTCTTAGCCGCAGCCAAAGATGTCGGGTCCCACGGCGGCGTATTGACTGATCCTCCTCAAGGCTTGGCGGCGGCAAGGGTCTTCTTTGGCTTGTCGCCGTCGTATCTAGCATGGCGGTAGGTCGTATAGGGTGGCGGCCGCGGCAGGGCCTTCGCCGACTATTGAGAGCAGCGTGGGATCAACTGCAAGTGTTTCGAGGTCGGTGCCGCGGTTGGAGGCGCCGGCCATGCCGCCTAGTGGTTGGCGGGCGGGCACTTCCGGCGCTTTCCGGTTGGGCGCGTGAGGTGAAATGGATGCGCGTGGGGTGTTTGTGGCAATCTTGTGATTTTGCGGCAGGTGCGCGCTACCGCATATTTGCTGCACACTAAGCCCTTTTTTCAGGTTGCCCAAATAGATTTTTTTTGCAATTTTTTTACTATTGGGCTGTTGTTGGAGAGGGTTTTTTGTCCTTATGTCCTAAAAACGCTATGTGCCCTACTATGGGGCTGTTGTTGGTGATGCTCTAACTTATACTATAGCAAGGCACACGATGGCTTCTAGCTTGTCTGGTTGCAAATAAATACAGCAAGGCGCACGATAAATACAGCAAGACGCACGGAGGCTAGTGGCTATCTGGTGGAGTTATTGTCTCAAGGCATCCGGTCTTAGGTTTTCTTTTCGCTTTATTTTTGGGTCGATGTTGTTCGGTACAGGATTTTACACTCTTAATAATATATGGCTGCATGCATCGTCCTAATGCATTCCCTTCGCTAACTTGCATTCCTACGTTATTTACAGTTCTGACATACCTATATGAGTGACATGATGAGACACTCGCAAACAATATAATTGATGTTGCAAAACATAATGAATACATTACTGATTATTTTTTCCCAAAGAAATTGTTGAATTTGAAAAAAAAACAAGTACAAAGCATAGTGAAACGCAATGATTCCAGTTGTAAAATGATGAGTCACGTAAAAACAGAATAATTATGATGAGTGAAAAGCATCATTGGTCCATAAACTCTGACGAGGTGAACATTCTAGTCCATGAAATAAAAAGGAATGGCACACATATAGCTCAATTAAATTATACAGGTCAAAAAACTGTCCCGGAATTTTCTGCAAGGTGGATTACAACAACATACACACACTCATCTTTTCTACCATGGCATGGAGTGGTGGCGCTGTTCCTTCTACTGAAGTCGCCGTAAGCCCTGTCCCAGTCCCGCTCCTGGACAGTGCGACAACTTTAGAGCTACGCTACGGGTTTGTGGGGAAGCAAGCTGACATAGAAGCCATCATCAGCTACCTTGGCACGCCATGCTGGTGCGCCGCATCATGGCGGGATCACTAGATGCGTCATCCATCAATGACAGCAACATGGGTCACCGCAGCAAGGTGGCATCCGATTCCACGGCACTCATGCTGCTAGCCGGTGGAGTACGAGGACAACCAGTTGCTTGTGTTTCATGGTTGTCTCATGCGATGCCCTATGCACACAGTTCAAAGTCATTGTTGACCTTTTCTTTCCCTTTGCCTCCCAAGCCTATCTACATGCTCGAAACGGTTCTCACACGAGGGTAGAGCAGAAAACTTTAGGATCCTATGAAAAGATTTCTTAAGAAAACAGTTAAACTTTCGGATGCTCTATGTAAAATATTCACTTATAGGTCGTGTCTTATTTCTTTATTCCTTACGTGGCCATCTGCAGGCTTGAAATAGTTCTTCCCCAAAGAAAGAAATGGAGAGAACATTGTGGCACTGAGGTCCTTATATAGTTTTTGTGGTAGATATTAATTGAGGATGATTTGGAAAGTTTTGACACAAAGAAGAGATGGACTTCGTGTGGAAGATAAATGATTCAATGATAAATGAACAGTCTGAGCTGTATGTTGCCATGTGGTTCTCCTATACATGGCTTAACGGTGCAGTTAAACCCCGTGTACATAGATATGTTGGATGCATGATGGAGCTCAATTAATTCCTTGCTACCTGCTGCGAGTATAAATAATGTTTTTTTCAACCTCATGTCAGCTGGAACGTGGAAAAGTAAAGGTGATGCAATATGGCTAGAAACTTTTATTCAAGAAAAAAGGTTGTGTAATATGTGTACGACAAATGCATTCTACGTGTGTTTGTTGTTGCCATTGTATTATCAAGCAGCTCCAAAAGCATTTTCTCCAGTGAACAAGCCTCATGCATTTACCTTATTCACCCACTCGATGCATGGTGCCGCTTTTCTTTTATATACTGTGCAAAAGTTGGATTTTGTTCTACAAACTATCAACATGTTTCGTTGGGCTACGGTAGCATACTTATCCAATCAGCAAGCTCCGCTTCTGATTAGTTTTGCGGAATACATGCTTCGTTTGGTTGGTGCACATGTGTTCCGGTTTTCTAATCATGTCCGTCCGAGCATCTTAAGTTTCGTGAAGTCATGTATCAACCACTGCTATAGAAGAAAGTACTTGCGAACTAAACAATCATATGGTTTCACAAAGCGTTGCAATCGGAACCCACCATTTTTCTGCTGAACCAAACATGGTGCATGTGTGTTCGATGTTTCTTATGCCATAAAAAACATAGTATGTGTACATGGGCTTCATCGTGCACCTCGTCTTAGTCAACCATCCATAGTTTTCGAAAATCCTAGAATTAACAAAATTAGGAAAAATTCATGGTATGGCGGACAACGCTTGTTTGGACTCCTTGCCTCACCCAGTTTAAGAAACTGATTGCTTTATTGATCATTAAAGCGGTTCAAAAGAAATAGACATATGGAAGCAAATGACTGGGTCAACTAGCCAATATCCAGCATAACCAAGGCAGTCGATTTAAAAAGGGTTTGAGATAAACCAGGCCTCCTGATCCGTTTTTAGAAATTGAACCTTGCATAATCCTGTTCCATTAACTGATAACGGAAATACAAAGTCCAAATCCAGAGTTTAATAGAGATGAGAAAGAGGAGATCATGTTCAATGCATCGTCGAGAAACGCACCATTGGAACTCGCCTATGGGGCGAAAAACCGAATACATCGTAACCACCAAAGAACACAATGGCAGGCAAGGCTCAACAGTCGAGCAACAAAACATTCATGTAGAAGTAGGAAACAGGCAGGTGAGACAAAAAGAGAACGATCATCATAGCTGGTTGGCGCGTTGATAGTAGGTAGATAGCATTGACATCAGGTTGTTGGACTATGGGTATCTTTGGTTGGAGGCCTGGAGACTGTGCCTTGGGAAAAGTGTTGCCTGGATCGACCCTGAGATTATGGGAATTTTTTGAATGGCCAAGCTAGCCTGCCCTGGGCAAGGCGTGTTTGGTTCCTTCCCTGGGTTGCTATTTTGTCATCCAGTACTTCAATATTATTTTACACAGTGGGTACTGCTCAACGTTCGTTATTACTGCCAGGCTGCTGGCCAGGCACAAGCAACAGAACGCCTGGCCTGGCAAGGCACAAGCAACAGAACGCCTGGGCCAGGCTAGGCATATTGCATGGGATAAAACATTTTCCTTTCTTGTATTTTTTGACCGAACCAGGGTAATCACCTTGATACCGGCTGCCAGGCCAGAAAAACGTTTCATTCGCTGGACAACAACAAACCAGCTCCAGGCGTGGCGTCCAGCAGCATGGACCCGATCCAAACTGCCCCTATATATGCACCTTCCCTTTCCTGAACTCTGCTGGGAAAATTGTAAGTTCACCCTACTGTTTTTCTTGGGACATACCGCGGACCAGCTCATCCTCCTCGGTCTCCCTCGGACGGAGGTGGAAGATGGAGAGCAACATACTGGATTTTTAGGCGATTTAACGCAATGCGGCACAAACGGCGGCAAGCCGACGAACAGTGTCTCGGCCGCACGAATGGCCTCACCTTTTTTAGACTGGGGACATACGCCGGCTCGGCAACACACCGTAGCGGTTCATTACAAAGGGGAGGTTTTCCTAGCCGGACCAACACAGGTGCACATACTAGCGGTGGATTAAAGAGCTGTTCGGCTCGTTAAGCTCGTACTTGTTAAGGCATGGCTCGTTGAGCTCGTTAAGATTAATGAGCAGAAAACCTGCCCGGCTTGGTTCATTTGAAACTCGTTAACCTCGTGAGCACTCGCTAACACATTCTAATGTATTACGGTCTAAAGGATGAGCGGGTAGATGTGGTTTTTAAGAAGATGATGACTACAAAATGAAATGCACTAGTTTGTTGCCTCATATATAGATTAGATTGAATAGATGGACTGATGTGCTATGAAAATTTTGTCATGTAATATGAAAATATGTGTTGTGTTGTTACTAACGAGCTTAACAATCTACTCGTTAAACTCGTTTGCTCGTTCATTAAGCTCGTTCAGCTTATAACAAGCTAAAATTGATGATTGGCTCTGTTCATTAAGAAGGAAGCCACGAGCTTAACGAGCCAAACTATGAGCGCTCAATAAGCTCACGAGTAAGGAGCTTTTGGTCCAGCCCTAGCACACACAACAGCACAAGCACACATGACCTGGCCACCACACCGGCCACTAACCCATGCATGCACACGCATCACACCGGGCCAGTAACCCATGAACTAAGACCTAGCTAGTTGCACGTACATTCCCCGCACTAACATACTATTGCATGCAACCCGCACGCAGCTCGGCCAACACACAACTAAACTGCTAACAGACTCAGTGACGCACACACCTGGATATGATTATTTCTAACATTTTTCGTCTCTACTCTGCATTTTTATAATATTTTATCCTTTCGGAATTATGTTTTTTTTCCTTTTTAGGGTCATGACCTGCTCTGCTCTGCTTTTTTTTACTGTAACCGGTGGTTATTTTTTATTTTCACCTCATTGGAGAATTATTTTGGTAGAAAAAGATGCAGATTAATTACGGAATAGTGCAGACATTAATTAGTATCCGCTTCCCTTGCAGCCTTGCGTTAACTCTTCGTGCATGCTTGTTTGATGTGTTAATAAATACAGTATCTTCAAAGAAGGGCACTGAACTGCATTTCCTCTCTAGCTGTAATCAACGACTCAGTTAGAGTCAAGAACCACCATGTTAATAGTCAAGAACATTAATTATCTGCTGTGTTAAGAGTCAAGAACAAATATTATCTGCTGCTGTTTCTTTGCTGCTCGTAAGTTCATCAGACAGTGGAACTTTGTACTGTATTAGGATGTTATGTAGCTGGATCAGGAGGTGATTCTTTTGCTATAATTGCATGAGAACAAGTCTACGTACATGTTCCCGTTGAGATATTTTTTGATTCTTAATCAAAGTTTCCGCTGTCATCTCGTCTTCATTTTTATTTGAGAGTTTGAGTTATCTCGCCATTTATGACTGTAATTCAGTACTGGATCAAAAGTTTTTGGTCGATCCCATTCCAAAGTTTATTAGATAGCAGAAGTTAGTATTAGGTGAGGAGTTGTTCCTTTGCTGTACTGAGTTGTGAGACCATTCTTTGTTCATGTTGGTGTCGAAATATTTTCTTAAGTAACTTTTGAGTCATTTATCAAAGTTTGTGAGCGTCACGTGGTGATCATTTTGACTTCTCTATTTGAGTTGTCTCGTCATTTTTGTCGGCAATTCAGTTTTTGCCAAGCATTTTGCTGTAAACGGAACAACAGATGGAGGTCGGAATCTACTGATTAGGTAAGAAGCACCCGCCTGATGTTTGTCTTGCTGGATAGACACGGAAAACTTAGTGCACGTATCTTCTGTTTCAGCAGATCATTGGCATCTATCTAATGGAAGAACCTAGACAGGACATTGCTGCTGCTAATATAAATACTATCTAACCATCTGTAATTACATTGTGTATTCGGACATGAACCATGTGTAATATTACCAGGGATATACAGAAGTTGCAATCTTTCTGAATCCTAAACTTGATTTCCTTTTTTCAGAGGTGACCTTAGTTGCACATTTTATATTTTTATAGGTGACCCCAAATTATTTATAGCTGGTTCTTTAGGTGAAGTCATATAGAAGACGAACGTGCTCCCGAAAACAAAGGGTGTGACTTCACATCTAACAATAAAATAATATGAAAAAACTAGAGGAGGTAAGAGCATCTCTAGCCGTTCGGCACCCTAGGGCGCCTAAAAAGAGTGGCCTTGCGGTGCGCCGGCAATAAACTCGGCGCTGGTCGCCCCCAGGCACCGATATCAGCCCAGCTTTCGGCTCAAATATGTCCAAAAACGGCCCGATATCTGCGTCAAATATGTCCAAAGAGTGGCCTAGAGGACTTAGCCAAATTTTGAGCCGGGGCAGGTGGTTAATTCAGAAGTAGCAGTAGCGCGTTCCGGAAAGCGCGCTACTGCTACGTTAGCTACAGCGCGTTTTGGTATACACGCTACTGCTACTCCTTTCTCTTTTTTCCCCTTTTTCATTTATTTTTCTTCACATTTTATTTTTTTCCTTTCACCTTATTCTATTTCTTTCATTTTGAATGACCTTTCTATTTGCTTTCCATTTAATTTTATATCGTTTAGCAGTAGTGTGTTTAGAAGAAAACGCGCTGCTACAAAGTAAGTAGCGGTAGCGCTGTTCTATATGGATCGCTACTACTATGTGTAGCCTATCGGCCAAGCCATGAGAATTATAGTGGTAGCGCTTGTTTCCGGACATGCGCTACTGCTAATATTTGAGCTATAGCGCGCTTTTCGTGAACGCGCTACTACAAATTAGCAGTAGCGCCCTATTTTAACCGGCGCTACTGTTATACCTCTGTGTATAGGCTTTTCCCTAGTAGTGTTAAATCAACTTACCTCAAGTTTCCTAAGTGTTTACATGATCCATATCAACCAACTCATGTCCGATCTTCACGTAAGATGGGGTGGTCATCAATGATGAACATCTCCATGTTGATCATATCTACTATATGAATTATGTTTGACCTTTCGGTCTTCTATGTTCTGAGGCCATGTCTGTACATGCTAGGATCATCATGTTTAACGCAAGTATTATGCATGTGTAAAACTGGCTTACACCTATTATATCCGAACGTAGAGTTTATCACACCGATCATCACGAGGTGCTTGAAATGACGGCAACGGTGCATACTTAGGGAGAACACATTTTCTTGAAATTAAGTTTAGGGATCATCTTATAATGCTACTGATGTCCTAAGAAAATAAAACACACAAAAGATAAACATCACATGCAATGAAAATATGAGACATGATATGGCTATTACCATCTTGTGCTTTTGATCTCCATCTCCAAAGCATCGGCATGATCTCCATCGTCACCGGCATGATACCATGATCTCCATCATCGTGTCGCCATGCGTGGTCGTCTCGCCAACTATTGCTTCTACAACTATTGCTAACGATAGTGATAAAGTAAAGCAATTACATGGCGTTATTTGTCGACACCCAGGTCATACAATAAGAGAGAGACAACCCTATGGCTCCTGCCATTTGCTGTACTCATTTACATGCAAGTCGTAAACTATTACTAAACATGATCATCTCGTACATCATAATATATCACACCACGTTTTGCCATACCACATCACAACATGCCCTGCAGAAGCAAGTTAGACGTCATCTACTTTGTTGTTGTAATTTTTAGTGGTTGCTAGGGCCAACTACAAGAACCATTCTTATCTATGCAAACCACAAAGATGATATACAAGTTTCCTTTTAACCTTCTACAAGGACCGCCCTCGTAAAAACATATTCAACTAAAATGGGAGAGACACCTGCAAAGCCATTTCTGTGCAATACAAGTTGCATGTCAAAGAGTAGAACCGGTCTCATGTGCGTGGACATGTAAGGTTGGTCCGGTCCGCTTCATCCCACAATACCGCTGAATCCAAATAAGACAAGGAAGGTAAGAAATTTGAACATCAACACCTACATCTTCTTTGTGTTCTACTCGTGCATATACATCTATGCATAGACCTAGCTCATGATGCCATTGATGAGGAACGAAGCATGAAAATAAAAAAAAATCCTACAAAACACCCAAGATCCAATGTAGGAGATGAATAGCTATGAGAGGATAGAGGTGTCTACATACCCTTATAGACCGGAAGCATTAACAATCTAGAGATCGTGGTTCGTGTAGTCATACTCACGTCACTATCCAATCTGATCCAAGTACCGCATGTGTGGCACCTCCGAGTTTTGCACACGTACGGCTCGGTAGCATCCTCTCCTTCTTGATCCATCAAGGGAGGCAGAGGAGGTTGATGAGATCCGGACCAACATGACGGTACGGTGGTGGTGATGGCAGCGGAACTTCGGAAGGGCTTCGCCAAGCACTGACGAAACACAGAGGAGGAGTAACATGAGGGAGATGGGGCATGTATGGAAGGGTTGGCGGTCCATCGCGCCCCCCCTCCCCCCCCCCCCCCACTATATATAGGGGTGAGGGACGGGTGTGGCAGCCCTAGCCCCCCTTCCAAGGCAGGGGCCGGCAGCCAAGGGGGGAGGAGTGCCCTCCAAGCCAAGTGGAGGCCCTCCCCATTAGGGTTTCCCTCACCCAAGCGCATGGGCCTTATAGGGGCTGGTGCCCCTGGCTGGGCCAAGGCGCCCCTACAGCCCATGCTACTTTATGGGACATGGTGGAACCCTCCGAGGACTTCCAGATCCCTCTGGAACCCTCTAGAACCTTCCGTGGCTTTCGGTACAATACTGAAAAAACCGGACTTTTTTCTGTAACCCCGACAACAACTTTACATATATATAAATCTTTACCTCCGGACCATTCCAGAGCTCCTCATGATGTCTCGGATCCCATCCGGGACTCCGAACAACCTTCTTATTTACCATTATTAATATCTCAATACTACCCTAGCGCCATTGAACGTTAAGCGTGAGACCCTACGAGTTCGGGAACATGCATACATGACCGAGACTCCTCTCTGGTCAACAACCAATAGCATACCCTGGATGCCCATATTGGTTCCTACATATTCAACGAAGATCTTTATCGGTTGAACCGTGATGTCAAGGATTTAGCCAATACTTTATGCAATTCCCTTTGTTCGGCGATATGTTAGTTGTCCAAGATTCGATTGTCGGTATATCCATACCTAGTTCAATCTCATTATCGACAAGTCTCTTTACACATTCATTAATACAAGATCTTGTGACTAAACTCATTAGTCACATTAAGGTTCTTATGATGTTGTATTACCGAGAGGGCCCAAGATCAACGAGCTAGTCTATTAGAGGCTTACTAGGGACATAGTGTAGTTTATGTATTCACACATGAATTTAAGTTTCCGATCAATACAATTCTAGCATGAATAATAAAAATTTATCATGAACGGGAAATATGATAATTTACATTTTGTTATTTCCTCTAGGGCATATTTTCAACAGGGCGCACCCTGGTGGCTTGTGGGGCCCATGTTGCTCCATTTGACCTAACTCCACCTCTATAAAATCTCTAAAATCATGAAACCAGCAGAGGAGTCCACGAAACACTTTTCCGCTGCCGCAAGCCTCTGCTCTCGCGAGATCCCATCTGGGGACCTTTTTCGTTACTCCGCCAAACGGGGATCAATCACAGAGGGGCTCTACATCAACCTTGCTGCCCTTTCGATGATGTGTCAGTAGTTTACCATAGATCTACGGGTCCATTGTTAGTAGGTAGATGGATTCTTCTCTCAATTTCTTCTTCAATGCAATGTTCTCCTTGATGTTCATGGAGTTCCATCCTATGTAATTGTTTTTTGCGGTGAGTTTGTCGGGATCTAATGAATTGTGAGTTTATGATCAGATCTATCCATGAATATTATTTAAGTTTTCTCTGAACTCTTTTATGCATGATTGATATAGCTTCATATTTCTTGTCTGATCTATTGATTTGCCTTGGCCAACTAGATTGATTTATCTTGCAATGGGGAGAGGTTCTTTGTAATGGGATCGATCATGCGATGCTCGATCCTAGTGACAGAAGGGGACATGACACGTGTGTATCATTGCTATTAAGTTTAAAAGTATGGGGTTTATTCATACATGAGTTTATCTTGTCCACATCATTTCATCTTGCTTAAGGCGTTACTCCGTTCTTTACGAACTTAACACTCTAGATGCATGCTGGATAGCGGTCGATGTGAGGAGTATTAGGTGTAGAATTGTTTAGGTCTACTTGTCTCGGAGGTGATGCCTATGTAATTATTTGCTTTTCTGTCAATTGCCCAATAGTAGTTTGTTTACCCACCGTATGCTATTTTCTTGGGAGAAACCTCCCGTGAAAACTATGGCCCCTGGGTCTATCTTTTATCATGTATAAAATCCTAAAAATACCTCCTTGTTCTTTTGCTTTATTTATTTTATTTTGTATTTTGTCCGACTTATCTATCAAAAGCTACACAATTTAGTCTTGCTCGTAACCATCGAGGGATTGACAACCCCTTTGCGTGTTCGGTTGCAACGATTGTTGTTTGTGTGTAGGTGGATTGATCACCTTGGTTCTTAACTGAGGAAAATACTTATCTCTAGTGTACTGCATCATCCTCTCCTGTACGGGGAAATCCCAACGCAGTTCACAAGTAGCAACCGTCATGATTATCCGATTTTCTATCAATTCCCAACAGTAATTTGTTTACCCATCTTATGCTATTTTCAAGAGAGAAGCCTCTAGTGAAAACTATGGCCCGGGTTTACTTTTATCATATATTAAAATCCCAAAAATACCTTTCTGCAATTTTATATACTTTTTTGTGCTAAATGTCTATCACTACGAGATTTGATCCTTGCAACTAACCACCAAGGGATTGACAACCCTTGTTCGCGTTGGGTGCAAGTATTTGTTAAAGCTACTGGATAAAACAATAGATCTATACCGGTCGGTTAGATATAGACTATGAGGATACTTTTAGTCCAGTTGTTAAAGCTGCTATTATTAGACATGTTTTATCTATTGTTGTATCCAAGGGGTGGAGCTTGAGACAGCTAGATGTGCAGAACACGTTCCAACATGGTGTACTAGAAGAAGAGGTCAATATGAGGCAACCAACAGATTATGAAAACAAACAATTGCCTTTTCATGTGTGCAAACTAGACAAGGCTCTCTGTGGTCTTAAACAAGCTCCACGGGCATGGTACTCTAGATTGAGTTCAAAGCTGCAACAACTAGAGTTCATTCCTTACATGGCTAACACTTCACTCTTTATATTCAACAAGTCTAGAGTGACTCTATTTTTTCTTATTTGTATTATGACATCATTGTGACAAGCCATCCCAGGAAGTAGTGATAACATTATTGAAGGATTTGAATTTAGCCTTTGCCTTCTTCCCTGAAATAGGGGTAAAGAAAGTTGATGATGGTGTTGTGCTACTATAAGAAAAAAAATATGAATTAGATCTCTTAGACAAAGCAGGTCTGAAAGACTGCAAGCCTGCACCCACACCCTTGTCTAGTATGAAAAGTTGTCAGCTTGTGATGGAGAACTACTTGAGTAAGAGGATGGTACAAGGTACAGAAGTATTGCTGGTGCATTACGATATTTGACTATGGCAAGACCAGATATTTTATTTTTAGTGAAAAAACTATGTCAGTATTTGCATGCACCAACCACAGTCCACTGGACAACAGCTAAAAGAATTCTCAAATATATGAAGCACATAATGAAAACATTATTAGCAAACAGAAAATAATCTTCTCCTTTGTTGAGTGCCTTCTCAGATGTAGACTGGGCAGGAGACATTGATGAAAAAGTCAACAGGTGGATTTGCAGTGTACTTTGATCCAAATCTACTCCAGAGCTCATCTGCTTACAATCATTGTATAAAGGTCCATTACAGACGCAGAGTACAAGTGTGTGGCCAATGCTACTCCAGAGCTCATCTGCTTACAATCTCCTCTAATGGAACTTTGAGTTCCTATAAGGGAAATTACGGGTCTTTCATGTGATAACCTTGGGGCAACTTATCAAATAATCATGCTTTTCAAACTCGAACCGAGCACATTGAAATTATCTATCATTCTGTTAGAGAAAGGGTGACCAACTAACTTATTGTTGTAAGGTTCATTTTTTGTAAGTATAAAATTGCAGATGGGTTTACAAAGGAATTGCATGTGAGCGACTTGGAAAACTTCAGGTGTGATTGAGTGGGGCTATTGAGAATAGTCTAGATAGTTCTAGGTACCCTATTGATATGCATGGTACGGTTGCGATAAAACCAGAACCATAGTTATCCTGGAGTTGTTTAGATTTGTTTTTATCTCCTTGATCTACTTGTAAGCCTAGTCTTTGTATATGCCACGTTCAAGGCTTTGTTGATCCTATATAAACACGTAACCAGCGACCTACTAAGGTAGGTAGAAACGCTTCCATCTTTAACTACTATGCAAAATCACTGAGCACACACATGAATGCCCATGTGAATCCGATCACTGCAACACTTGGCTCTAGTACTCATCACCACCCACTCCCACCTAGTATATTTCCCTCACACCCTCCTATATAAGCTCTCGATTCATCATCATCATCATCATCATCGAATTGCATGGCATGCTTGCTAAAGTGTGTGAAGAACAAAATCAGAAGCCTCAGTGACGAGCTCTTGACGTCGGGTGTTGAAAGCGCACTTGGGCCAGCCTAACCCATTAGGTCAAGAACACGGTGTCTTCACCTTGTTTTCTATAAAATTTAACTATTTAGTTAGTGCCTCTAAGCATGAGAGACACGGGGAAAGAAGGATCACTTGTGACATTGAGTCATCTAGCTACGGATAAGGAAGGTGTGAGTTTTCGACTCTACAAGCTTTCACATTTGTGTCCCAGTCTCAGCAGGTTCCAAGAGGTTAGAGGCGAAATCTCGGGTGGAAGAACTGACATTGTTTCTCGAGTTGATGGTCTTCTTATTTGCGCCCTACTCTAGTAGTTTGGTGCATGTGTTTCAATAAGTGTTTATTGTACTACTGAAAGACAAACACAACATATTTGTGCAAGCATGTAAAACAGATTAGCATCTGTCCATTGTCTTTTCTCAAGCATTGATGCACAAAGTTAGAACTTTTCACTTCAGCTTTAAAATCTAGGATCCATTTGGCCATCGATGTTGTGATTATCATGAAGCAACACACTTCCACACAATATCCTTGCTCTTTTTTGGAAATAGAGGTTAAACGCCCGCCCTCTGCATCAATCGATGCATATGCAGCCATCTTTATTAATTATTCCACGAGGGTCTCACAAGAACATACATCAAGCCACCCGAAGCCACCACTCACACCTACAAACTTGATAATGTGGATTGCTCTCACTCCCCATATCTATAGCCGATATCGCCACGATCCATCCATCTAACGTATCAGAACAAACAACAGGTGCACCAGACCTAAAGCGTACACCACATGCACACGCTTTAGAAGCCGCTCTCATCATCGAACCGCTATCACATCTTCAGGAGAGAGATCCGCATCATTCTTGCCAGCCGGCCATTCGTCGATGCCACCACGGCGCCCAATGACTCCATCGCCGTACGCTCGTCCATCCCGACGCGGACACTCTAGAAGATCTGTCGTGCGTAGCACCTACCCACTAGGCATGACACAGCGTAGCACCTGTCGGCCAGGTATGACTTGACATGTCTTCCCAGACGCATCTGACGCGGTTAGAACGCCGCTCCTCCTGCCAACCTCCACACCATTGCCGCTGCTGGAGCTGACACACGGAGCCCTACAACCATAGCAACTCTCCCCGGAACACCCAAGCCTCCCAAGACGGTGTATCCATGGAGGTTACAACGCATAGGGCACCGCCGCCGTCCAATCCAAGATGGATTTCAGACTTTCATCCGGGAAGGGGTCGGAGGTGGATAGGAGGGACCTCGGCTTCGCCTTCAAAAAGGTTAATGATGTCGAAGTCGTCGCCGATGCCGGGCCGAGCTAGATGACCAAAGTTTCCTCCGGTCATCATCCTGTACCACCAATCTCCATCTGCTCCGGACCTGGCAGAAGCCAAGACACGAAAACTCCGGAGAGGGAAGCACCATAGGGCTCCACGGCTCCGGCGTAGATCCATCTAGGCGCCTGATCAATGAAGATCCGGCCTGGTCAATGATGAAAGCCACCATACTGTGCTGGCCGACGGTGTTCGGGCGCCGGATCCAGAAGGATCTGATCCGAAACCGAGGACGCACACAACCACCAGATCCAGCGGCCGCACCATGCCATGAACACGAACCCCAGCAGCCGATGCGTTGCGCACGCTGCAGCCAGGATCCATATGCAGCGCCGCCACACCTCGCGCAAGTCCGGCGCCTCCTCTCGACGGTCGTCCTGCCCCAGCCTATTCGCGCGAAGGAAGGGCGCCCGCCGCCCTGCCAGCCAGGCTTTGCCCGCGATCCCATCAAGGCGGCGAGGATGAATGAGAGGCGGGAGTAGGCGCCAGCTTAGGTTTTCCCCTGCCACGGGGCACCCGAGGGGAGAGGGAGGCGAGAATCTGTATCAAGGTCACACAATATCGCTGCTACATCCATATAACTAATATCAACATGAGACCAACCAACAGTAAACTAAGCCATGACACCTACAACTCGGGTTGCATCCTATCCGTTACTTAATCCATAATCTGTAAAGATAAATTTCACAATTTTCTGGATATTTTCATTTTCTCTGCACTATTTTAGTCAATAATCTGATGTGGGTGTTGACTCAGCATGTTAACTGAATGGTCAATGAGGTCAAACATGGCCTACTCCGCAAAAACCAGAGTCTGGGTATTGGAGCAGTGAATCATAGCCGTCTTTGAGAGATAGAGGTTGGATCTTAGACGATTTAAGAGTTAGGGGTTGAATCTTAGACAAACCGAACAGTTATGTGTTGTAAAGTGGACTTCTCTCATCTACAAATGAGTTTGCTTTCCTTTGATATCTAGAATGGCAAAAGTGTATCCGTAATTTTTGTGTCATCTCTCGAAAAGACAGTTTGCTTCAATCATGGATATTCGAGTCGATCCTCACGCCCCACACTTTTCTTGATTAAAACTGATGTAGATGGAAAATTTATTGCCAAAAAGCATCGAAATGATGAGTGGTCGAAGGGAAGGGGGTTGGGTGAAGCCTAGCAAAATACCACCAGGACGACCCACAGCAGAGCGTCACACAACGGAAACGCATACACACAAGCGGGAGCGCCGAAGCTGCCACACTCGGGCCAACTTGTGGCTTCACGTGAAAACTTCAGCCCCCTAGGGGACTAGGCCCACTGCTGCCAACCGGCATCGGGGCTTTGCCTAGAAACGTGTGCCGACAGCTGCATTGGAAGCAGAAGGTGGAGGTGTGTCAGAGGTGGCGGCTAGGTTTTTCCGCCCAAGCCGCCACCATGGAGTGACCCTGGGGTCTCTTTCCAATGTCCCATCCAGTAGGTTCTCTTCTCTTTAAAAATATGATTGTACTTGAATTCTTGACAGTTTCTTGCTCATGTTTCTATGTAAGAGTGCAAGTTTCAACTTGCCAGGGAGGCATAGCTTGGGTTAATTTTGTTGTACAAATACGGAGTATCTAGTCTTCCATTCGGCGTGTCACATGCATGCATGTAAGTATCTGTTTATGTTTTTAGTTTTTAGTCCAAGCGCCAGCTAGAGAGGCCACGTACACCTGAAAAAGAATCTATCTTGTGTGTGCACCCAAGCATAGAGTGAGTTTAGTTACGACACAGTGCATGTAGCTAGCAGTGAGGATAAGCCCGTGTATGTATATTCCCAGTCCCAGCATAGCACTAGCTACAGGAGAGCACGAGTTCGTCCTTTGTGCAAAGGGGAAAAAAGGCGCAACTGAAAAGTGTGCTACAGTACACTGTGATCATGTGCATTTGTCCATCCTTTGGGCAAAGCCAAAAGCATGCATGCAATTAGGCTGCAGTGCTGCATGTGCCCATCCTATATTGGCATACCACCACATTTTAAATGATTAACGCACTTTGGATCATCTGGTAACCTGACGAAAAACTTTTCCGTCAAAAAAATGGCATGCGATGCATGGTTTCTGGTAAGAAAAGGGATTGCAGTAATTAATTAACGTCCTCTGGTAACACGGATGGTAGAATGGTAAATGCACAATCTGTCTCAGTGATGAATGCGATAGACTATCATCGGCCGGGGGCAAGGATAGAAGAGAACAACGCCCGAGTTTGTTAATTACTCAACAAGTCACAGCTTGATCCTTTTTTGGTTGGTTTGGAGCGACTTATCAGGCTTGCCGCGCGACCACATATTTATCTCTTGATTTATGTGAGTAACTTCTGATGCATGCGACCAGTGCGATCCTCACGCATGATGCGCTTCAACCAGTCACTCCTCTAGCATGCACCACAGTTTATTTCCTCCTTATTTTCAAGCGCATTATTAATCCTGTGTGCGGCAGCTTTAGATAACTTCAAGGCAATTAATAGCCCATCTTGGTACAAGAATTTTGGCTCGGCCCTTTAAACCCGAACGGAGGTAGTATGGTGTAAAACTCCTGAGCTTAGACATTATGTTACAATGGAAATTTGAGGATTCTTGCCTATCATACGCATTTGTAGCCTATATCACGCACCAAAATTACATGAACAATTAGGTCCACATTATTATTTTTTTGTTACATTGTTCCTGCCTAAGTGTGGATTCCTTGAAACATAGAAGTGTTTTTCACATCTATTACAAACCAAGGTCGGTTAATTAACCATATAATTTATATTCATAAGTAGTATAACGTTGCCCCAAAATTGTTAATTTGATTTTGAATGACATATTATGATGCTGACAAAGTGATTATCAGAATTAATTAAAATAGCAGTATGAAATAACCCTGCATATATTTGTTGTTTTTTAATTTAAGCCTTTTAAGTCAACTAAAACTATTATGTGTACACTATTTACTGACTGCCACCCCAAGTGGTTAGTTGTGACCTTCCCCATTTCTAAAATTTCAATGTCAAATGATTGGGAAATGTGTCACACAATCCATTAGTTCTGCTAAACTTATTCACCACAGGTCTGGAAAAAAAGTAACAAGTAGTTCACGTTAGTGGCAAATTGAAGAGATTGTGGTTAGGTTACAAGCGTATACATTACTGGCAATGCGAATAAAGATAATAATACTTTTCCCAGTTATTTAGCTGAAATAATGCAGAAAATTTTATTTATTTATTTGCCATCTGAAACCTTGGTTGTACTTCAGTCTATGGCAATTGATTTATTTTTTGTGGTCTTGGTCTGAGCCATTTGCCATCATGTATACTGGCTGCGTATGTACTTTGTGAAACGGGATTGGATTTTGGGGTGCTATGGACGTCCAATATCATAAATCAGTTGTGATCTTCTTGCTGACAAATAGGAGGAAGAGGACAAGGCAGCGGGTATGGTCTCCCGGTCGAAACCACGGCCCTTAGTGTAGTCGTTGCCCACATCACGGTGATGTTGCCTGGCGCGGCCGATGTCCTTTCGACCATTGCCTTATTTGGGCTTTGGTATGTCGGGCGAGCGTGAGAGAGTACATGCCAGGGGCACGCAGCTGACCTTCCCTGCACTGCTGGTAGGCTTGGTGAACGACGATGGCCTGTAGGTTCAAGGATGGACAGATTTTCTTGGGTAAAAGGAAGCAGGCATGTTGTGGTATTTCTGATTGTGCTCTGCTCTGGAAGGATGCAGAGGGGTTGCCACGTGGGACAGGAAGTGGGTTGTGCTCTGCCTTGTGGCTTCGAGAAGATTAATCTCTCTCTCTCTCTCTCTCTCTCTCTCTCTCTCTCTCTCTCTCTCTCTCTCTCTCTCTCTCTCATTCTTCCCTAATAATTCCTATCTCTCTATGCGTGTGTGTGTTAATTCCCATAGTCATAAATCAAGATATTAAAAGAAGGAAAAGGTGGAATATGTATGACCAGGAGCAATCTCTCTATCTCTCTGATCTATACTTGCCTGCCTAGCTAATGTTAACCTGAAGCGATTAATCATCCATTTGATTGGGAAAGAATTCATGTGGTCTTGGGGAGCTCTAGGGCTGGAAGAAAGAGATTTGGTGCCTCCTTTTTTTGCTGCAAGTATTTATAGCTTTGTTGTGTTTGTTCTCTGCAAGGTAGGCAAGGAGTTTGCGACATGCTGCAATATTCAGTTGTTGTTTCTTGTGATGCTCACAATTTTTTTTATTTTAGTAATAAATTTTAGGTTTATTCTTTGTATAGTACCTAGCGGAAACATGCCACAAGTTCAAAATATACATACCTTATTGCTTGTTGTACCGAACTCATTTATCTAAAGTGGAGCCAAACATTGCCTCTTCAAACAAAATTAGTTCTTAGATACAGGATTTGTTTTCGCATTCTACTGGTTAATAGAAAATGCAGTGCTTCTCAAACCATCACTTACATGTATAATTTCTCTGTCATGGAATATATTAACTGTATTGTATACCTTTATGTAATTCTGAACTATCACTGTTAGGTACTTGAGAATTGACAGCTAGGAAATTTGAGCTCTCTCTGTCATGCCTGAGGTATGTGCGAGGTTGAGGTTAGATTCTTGAAGCTACTGATTCACTGGTGCACTAATTTTTTGTTTGAATTCATGCTTGTATAAATCCTTCTTGAGGTTGCCGAAGTCAGACACCAGTAGTTGTGGCGAGGATGTACCAAGTTGAACACCCAAAGAAAAATGTTCCTATATAGAATTAGGAATCTGTCTGTATCAATGAAATTGCTATGCGTGCTCGTATGGATATGTTCTCCAATCTTGACAAATGAAATGAGACATTCCAAAAGAATTTTTGATCGATGAAATGGATGGGTGTATGGACATCTTGTTATGCAGATGTCATGTGTGAAACTCTTTTTAGATGTATTGTCTTGACCCTTTACGGAAAAAGTTGTTTAGTAAGGCACATCCGGTTTCAACCACGACTACTACGGTATCAAGTATCAAGATGAGGCACTTATATGTGATTATCGATCAACATGAGCTATAGCAAGCTGAAGGCACCAGATATCTCCATTGGTTCACTACCACAGATTAGTGAGTTAGTCTGTGATAATGCCATAAACAGATAAACACAAAAAAGCATCTTTTGCAGCAAACACTGCTTACTTCTCAGCCCGTGTGCAATTTTTTTGTGATGAAACCACATTCACGGAGGTGACAAAATTAGTGCTTCAATATGCTTTCAAAATTTGTTTTTGGAGTATTGACTTTTTTCTCGGACAACTAAGAATGTAATTCCATCATGAAAATTCGTACACAGGTGAAACACTCGTCAATGTTCACTAAAAAAAATGAACTTTTTTTATAAAATTTTCTTTTTCAGCACCCAGAACCGTGTACGTTTACCGTGACATGATTAAAAATTGCATAGAAATCTTATTAACACAAGCATGGTGTGAAATAAAACACAACTACACCATCATGGGTTTGAATTTTCATGTGTGTGTAAGAAGAATTGTGAGCTGAATGCATCATGCACCACTGCCGGAGGTGGCAAATTTGGATAGAGGGTGGAGAGAAAAAAATAGTGGAAGAAATAAGAAAAAGAAAAGAATATGAAGAGTTATTTAATGGTAAAAGAATTGTCGATAACACCGCCCTATTTGCACGAGTATCCTGAACTACGAAAATATGTGTGTTCCTGTAGCAACGCACGGGCAATTGACTTGCGATGCATTCAGGGCAAGACACCATACAATACAGACGTGGTTGCACAAGACCCCAATTTACCTGGAGGTCACCCTCGGCACCGAAAATCAACCTGGGATGGTTAGATCGACGACACGGCTCGCTTGAGGTAGAAATCATACTGTATGAAGCCTATGGAACCAAAAATCACACTGGGATGGCCGTGTTGATGTCGTAGCTTGCCGGCATCTGGACCCAGCTACTCACCGTGACATATATGTTCTCATCGGACCTGACCAAAATAGTTAACCGGGGAGGGGATGGGCGACATCGCGGTGGAGGGGATGGGAGGGGACAGTGAGCATGGATGAAAGGCTACAGAGAGATGCCACCGTGGGGAGATATGGTGGCAGCAATGTCGTGGCGCAGAAAACGAGTGAGAGGGGTGGTTGCGGTGCGAGAAGTAGTTGTGAGCGGGAGAAAGTGAGATGAGTGGTTGGGGTGAGGATTAGGCGGGTAGGTGAAGGAAAACAATTTGGTTATGAGTTGCGGAGGAAGTTTTATTATATTGCTCAAATATTTTGCGAATGAGAGCATTTCTGATATTGTGCGAGAATATCTAAGCGCATCAAGTAGATCTTAATCCGCAATAGGTTATTTGTTGCATCATCGATCTTTATGTATATATCGTCAAATTATTTTTTTATCACTTACATTGCAAGTGAAGTGGATTTCAATTATTATTGGCTATCCTTTTTATACATGTGAAATTTGACATGCATTATATTTATATATATAACTCTAACAAATATTTCAAAAGCCCGTGGCAACGCATGCATTCTACTAGTTTGAAATAAAATCAAACAAATCGATGGTTATCCCCACTCTAATCGAAAGATCAGGCCGCCGTCACATCACAAAGAGAGTGAAAAATAAAAATAGGCCTTCATTCATCTTGGTAGCCTGTAGCAATGGAGTAAACTGTATCACACCTCCAACCTAACGGCTGCTGGCAACAAGTACTAGGGGTTTGAATGCATTGTAGCAAATGTATAAGTGGACTTGATGGCTATATACACTTCAGACTCTTTGTTCCCACTCAAGGCGTTGATCTCACTCTATAGGCCTCCCTCTTGTTTGTGTCAAAACTCAAACACCATTAAAACTATGTGAAGAACTCGGTATGGTGCTCTCTCCTAGTTTCGTTTCTAGGGAGAACTATTCTATGTATGTGGGCATGGGAGGCATTGGAAAACAAAGACTCACACGTAGTATTGATTCTTGTACATTCTGCTTTGAAATCACTATTGTACTGGTCCCATCGACGACGAACTCTGCCATATAGTCGCATAAGTGTAACTCTGTAACTAGCCTTATGTCCAACCTAATTATTGGGTGTTGGCCTAACACAGGGTTTGAATGCACTGTACAAAATGCATAAAAGACTATAATATATGCATCTCAGATTCTACATTCATTAGTGAGACATCAATCACAGTCTCCTCTCTTCTTTTATTAGAGCTCACACTCGCCAATTAATAACAGTACCTACCAATAAACTATATGACGGGTTGAAACTAACGAGTCACATGTAGCGTTGATTCTTTGAAAATACAGCTCTTTGCCTCGGTGGTATATATCCAGCTCATCAGCCCGCGCCGTAGGATGAGCTCGTGGTGGCGGCGGGATCCCGTTCCCACGCCCAGCCATACCGTCTGATGCGCGGCTCCCATGCACTTCCAATTTCAAGGAGGTGCTCCGTGCCGGTGCATCCTTTAATCGAGACCAACGGTGCTATTCCTTTCCCCAATCATCTCTCTTTGCATCCTCAACATTCCCCATGAAGTAGACATTCGTCGAATCACCGCATCAGCGATGGTACGTCTCCTCCTTTCCCTAATCAAGTACTCTTTTGATTCAATGTTAAATAACCCGCTCTCCGCCTCTGATTGCTCCATCTGACATCTCCTATTCTTCTCTTCCTAGTTCATATTCTTCTGTTGGCCTCTTCTCCAAAGCTTCATTGGATCCAGGGATGAGAATGGGGGGACGGGGAATGAGTGTGGCTGCCCTGCAGATATCGGAAGCTACATCGACAATTCGACAACATGTCATATGCCCATATTCAAGTGCTTTTATTCCCTGTATTGACTGCTTTTCTCCAATTGTTTGGTGACATGTCTTCTAAAAATGTTTATCAGTTAGAAAAGGAAGTGAAAGAAAAACAGAGAGATGAACTCGTAGAATCCCAGAAAGGTTTAATTAATCAATTGACAACTTTTTTAAAACCGGTAGTTCTTCAAAGAACTTAAAGTGTTCAGAAGTATATTTGGCTTCTTACTTAGCTCAAAACACTTGAAGTTATTGAGTGATACTGAATTACGCAAACCTTGTGCTAAATTTGTTGAAACATTTTCTCAAAGTTATGTCAAATTAGACGATCTCTTCTCGGAATTACAACCACGCTTATTTTCGAGTTTGTTAAGAGACATAGACTCTTTTCCAAATATATTAATAGCTTATCAAATTGTATTTACTGCATCCAGTCACTATAGCATCAGCTGAACGCAGTTTCTCAAAGTTGAAGTTATTGGGAAACTATTTGAGATCATCAATGTCATAATAAAGATTGAATGGTGTTGCTACTGTATGCATTGTGAAAGAAAAGTTGGATGAAATAAATACTGATGTGGTTATTGTGACTTATAGGAGAAACAACAAGATCTGATCATCATATTAAGGAGACTTTTTCTTCCTTTGAAGACATCGAGTGATGAACAGATTGAAGAGAATATAAACTAATGTAAGTTCTCATGCATTAACATTATATCTGATGATAAAACCAGCTCTTCAAGTTGCTATCAGTTTTAACAAGGTTTTCATAATTAGGAGAGCCAGATGATCGTCTCTTTGTGCCGCTTAGAAGAGCAATCGTTTGTAGAACTATATGGTTTCCAAACTATTATGATGTAGTTCGTTGGACAACTACAAATAAATGAATTGCTTTGGAAATACAATAATCTCTGAATTTTTATTTGTCCACAAGGGCCCCATTTTGTCGTCTTGCCCCAGGGCGCCGAATATGTATGGACCGACCCTGCTCCTCGACTTACATTGTCCTAACATGTACATTCTAACAAATAAAGAAACAATTCAACTTACTCATCGACCCTTAAGCACACCAATGGTATCACATCAAACATGTACCATAAGTATTTTCAATGAACTCAACAGAAGAAATAACTCAATGAGGTATTACCTGCAATGTGGAAACTCGTACAGGGATAATACATTCTGAAGTGCGTGCATCATCTCCTTCCAATATATCTGAACTACACCGACTAGAGCTGGAGGATGAAATCATGAGCCGAAGACAGAAATATATCATTTGTGTCTTCATCATACACCGCCAACAGGATAACAGTTTTCCTGCGCATGGTTCTTGAAAAGAGTGCGTCGAGTTGAACACATTTCTGCAGCACCCATGAAACAATACCATCACTGTTTAACTTCCCCATAATTGACTGTTGAGTTTTAGCTTTGAAATAACCGCGAGGATAAGGCAATTATTCCCACCTCGTAAGATCTAGAAGGACATGTCGACGCTAGAACCAGTAACATGGGAATATGTTGTCGGTTTCTCAATCACAACAAGAGTCTGCCTTTCAAAATCAAACTCAAGGATATTGGCTCTATAGAGGAACCAATAAAGTGGATTCCCAACCATGATGCTGGGCCTTGCCACATTGGCAATATTACATGTATCCGTTGTGGATATAGTATCGCCACATATATTAGACTTGGTATCTTTGTTTGGTTAGCAAAACATTCCTGGCACACCAGTACCAGCTTAGATGAGCTCAAGCAGTTCTCGTTGTGCAAGTGCTGATAAACATCACTAGCACTCACAACAAAGGTTTCGGAGCCATCACTGATTGCTGGTGGAAAATCCACGTGGTTTTTGCCGCCAGTGGTGGCTTCCCAAATAATGGCCTCATGGTGCACGCAGCCAAGGAAGACGAGGCCTTGGGAATAAGTATCAAAAAGGTTCTCCGGTAACGCTACGACGATGACGTCCAACTGGCCAGGAATTGGACTGAAGATAGGGGCTTTATTAAGTTGTTGGTAGAAGAAGCCTAAGAACTTCCAATGGTGCTTGCGGAAGTGCTAAGGAATTCGGGGTCAAAGAGGATGCGGCACCATCGCTTGTAGATGAGTCAGGCGTTTTTGAGGGAGGACGGCTTTGGAGTGAGGCGGAGGAAGATGTCGACGAGGAGGTAATCATCACTGAGAACCTTGGATACATGGTCGGTTGGTGTCATAGAACATCGGGGCTTGGCATCAACCTTGAAATGCAGCAACAACCACAACAAATCGAATCAGTGGGCCGATCCTTCAATCAATACGGATGTATATATAACTTTACATACATCTAGCTGACCAGCCCCATATACACGAAGTGAACGGAGAAATTAGAGGTCTTACACTCTCCGCTGGTTCCATCCTATGTGTCACAACGACCTCTCCTTTGTTACTCTCAGCAGAGGAAGCAATGAAATGTAAAGTGTTATGAGTGGGCATCATGCTAGGTTTTTCACTAGGAAAGAAGAGAGATTGAAAAAATTACTAGAAGATGGAGAAGGAGAAGAAGGATAAGGGGTGGCCTCACATCAAATCTTCAGTGGCTGCAATCATATATATAACCCTTATTAATTGTACACTAGATCATTTGCCATGTTACTTTGTATCTATTAATTATTTGCTTGGTCTGTTGATCATTGCCCTATATCTATATTACCGCCCTACCCCATTAATCATTTTCCACATATTAGATTGATATATTGATCCTTTGCCCCATATTACATTAGTGCAGTGATCCTTTGCCCCATATTACACTAGTACATACATATAAGAGAATTAGCCTATACGTGTGGGCAGATTATATTGGCAAGTGGTATTGGGCGTTGATTTCCATAGATGGACGACCATTTTACCTTTTTACTTGTTTATAAAAATATTACAATTTTTGGTTAAGTAGGTAAATATTTCTATTAGACTTATGAACAGAATGAACCTGAACATTGTAGCAACTAGCACCGAGCCTATCAAAATTAATCGTTTCTCCTCAACAGCTCCCATCTGCCCCAAAATTCCTGGCTCATGCCTTCCGTCCCTTTCGCCGCCATCCATCGTCTGCTCAGGCCTTTGTCTCCCTTTCGTTGACATTTGCATAGTTGTTCCCACCTTCGCTTCCCTCCATACAGCTGTCCCTACCTTCACCACCGCCGGACCCATCCCATTTGGCGGGAGCCTCGCCTGCTACCCCACCATGGTGCTGCTGGAGGTGTGGTCGCGCCCACTGCAGTCTTGTTTGTATGTTCGCACCCCACTCCTCCATCATCGCGCTCTTCCTGGTAATTTGCCCAACCTACCCCCCAAATGATACTTGTTCTTACGGTTTCTTACTAATATGTTTCATTTTAAGTTGGATTGGTTGGATATAAATTTTTTTGTGTTAATTGTAGGCCGTCTAACAGATCTGGGACTAGTCTACCACTGACGCTTTAATAAGTTTTAGTGTTAACTCAATGTGCATACCAGACCACACTCATCAAAGGGCTGGAGAAACTGTTTCACATATTTAACAAATAAGCCTAATGGACCTAATGCGGTACATGTCACTTCTGAATTTCAGATTGTCCATGTAAAAGCAGCATTGATCATTTTTTAGAACTTTGCTTATATTACTCACAAAACAAAGTGTTGATTACAATTGTCATTTTTCAGATCCACCATGTGGGGTGGCACTAATCCAATTAATAGCTGACCATTCGGCTTAGTACGGCCTAATCTAGCTAGAGAGTGTGCCACTCTACTGCCATCCCGTTGAACCTTTGGCACCAAAAAGTCAGCCAAGAAACCAAGTAGCTCCTTTATCTTAGTCACAGTACGAGCGAAAACAGACTTGCTGCATCCTTTTCCATTGATCTCTGAAATGAGGGAAAGACAATCATTTTCCAAGTGAATAGGACCATCGTGGTATAGTAGGACAACTAGTAAGCTACGTATGCCCACAATAGCTTCAGCACTTTTGCATCGTGGGATGCAGCCCCAGGCTGATAGAAGCACACAGCTTGTATCCTCGCACAACACTGCATCCCATGAACCTGAATTCTCCGCTTCAGCAAAACCTGCATCAAAATTGAGTTTCGCCAACCAAGCTGCCGGTTTTGTCCAACAATGAATCAACTTATCATTGCCGTGCTCTTTTACCTCATCAATCATGAAGAGGGGGCCTTTTTCTTTTGCATCCACAAGTATTTCAGTGGCTCTGCTATCCCTATCCTATACAGAGGTCATATAAGAGTCAAAAAATCAAAGATTGTTGGATGGCACACTTATCATCACTGAAAATGGAGTTGTTCCTAAAATTCCATAATCTCCACCAGAGCAACAGTAATTTTTCTCTCATGCACTCATCAATATTACTAAGAAGAACAAGAACCCAATCATATCCTGTATATCCGAGTTGTTGTTCATCAGGTAATGACCATTCTCTTCTTAGGCAATGACGAAGGGCCCACGCTTTGTGTAGCGTGTTAGCTTGTTTCAGGTTCCATGCCATCGATGTTACAGGTAGCAAGATGGTCCAGATTTCTCCTGTTCCGATGTGCCTGAACTCCTAGAGTGTTCGTATCAAGTTTCTAGCCAAAGACTCCAACCTTTAGAGGGACATTTAGTTCCAAGATCAGATTCCATAATTCACTCTCACCAGCATGTTTGCTGCTAAATCATGCAATGAAATCATCTCCTGTGAATCTTGATATTCTAATTTGTAACACTTGATCTGTATCCGTAGCATGAAACGACTTCCTGACCAAATGTTCTTTCACCCTTTTGTGCCTAGATCAAGTAGTCTGAGACCCACCTCAATCTAGAGTTTGTAGTTTTCCTAGAATTTTAAATTTCCTCATGGAATCCAGTTGTCCCTCTAAATTTATACTTTGGTGCTCAATTAGATTCTCCAAATAACACCCCTATTTATGAGGTCTAAAGCATACATAATTCCTCACCAACATGGTGAAGTACTTTGAATAAAGGCCGTGTCAATCAAATCACCTGAAGGGTAATATTTCGTTGTATGAACACAAGCACAAAGACTCTGCAGGTACTTGATGAGTTTCCATGATTGCTTTGCTAGAAGAGCTTGATTAAATAGTCTAAAATCACAGAAACCAATGCCACCCTGCACCCACATGCCGCTCAGGCCACCTTCTATGCATCTCGTGTCACCTCACATGCCGCTCAAGCCTCCTCCAATGACTCCTCCCATGCCACTCATGCCTCGTCCCATGAATCCACCCATTTCACTCATGACTCCTCCCACGGCATCCATGCCGCCACTCATCATGCCACCTCCCATTAATCTCATCAAATTCATGGATCTTTTTGCCAAACTTTGATCTTTGTACATCTCAACAAACGCCTTTTGCTTCGCTTCCATGCCACTTTTATCCATGAACATCAACTTTGCTTCTTTCTCTTCGGCTAACCTCTCCTCAGCCATGTCTTTCTTCCTATCCTCAAGTTGCACCCAACGGGCCTCCACTTCCGCCTTCTTCTCCTCGGCCAATGCCATTATGTCCTTGTCTGCGACACTTTCCTCCTTTGACACAACCTTCTTTTCTTCGGTAGCCGCCTTCCAAACCTTGGTCGCCTCCATATCCTCCATTTATTTTATCTTAAAATCCTCTTCTCTTGGACATATGTCTTCCTTGCAAGCACAATTGCATCGAGTCATTCTTTGTTATCATTGTCCCCAGCCTTTGTACCCTTTCCCTTTTTCTTTCCTTTCGGCCTTATGGACTTAGTCACCACCAAGTTTGGAGTGCCACTCCGTTTGTCTTCGTCCTCACTTGAATCATCATCAAGGCTGAGCTCTTATTCTTGTTTATAATTTCAAATGTCTCACGGATCTTCCATTTATCATCATATTCAAGCTCAGCCCAGCAGTGGTGCAAAGTGAAGGGCTTCCTTTCTTTTCTTTTATCCTTTCTTCCTCTACTCCGAACATCCCTTGCACGAGGTTCATCTACAATTAATCATTAAGACAAAGATATTCAGACAAGACAACAAACAATCTATACTAAAATGGAGGCAAATTTTCTTTAAGAAGAGAAAGAGACCGAACAATCACCTTATCATCCTCATTGCAGCCACTTGGGTTTATACGATAAACATTTTCAAGCAACATAACCACGTGAAATAATCCTTGTATATGGTGGACCGTTGATGACGAAGAGACCTAGACGTGCGAACATGACACTTGTGTTTCTCTCATTGAAATACAGTAATAGGCGATTTTGAGTTGATGGGGCGATGGATGCATTGAGTGGAATTTTCTCGCACGCCGTTCATATCAACACATGTTCACTTGTTGTGTAGTTTGCAGTTCTCTGCAATTATCCATCGAGAGACCGCTCATCCTCTTAATCAAGCTCAAGATCTTCGTCTCCCAACTCAAGCTCCTCATTTTCATATTTGGTATCTTCATAATCTTGAGAAGCAAATTATTGGGTTGCAACGTCTGTATATCTCAAAAAGCATTATCATCGACACTAGATGAATATAATTGAGCATACAACACATCAATGCATGTTTGAATCATTTCATACATCAACTACAAGCAAAATCAAAAGAAAAAATGAACAAACATTTTTAACGTTGGTACATAGTATTGAGCACATTGTGTGTGATGGTTATCGTGGTTATGGGCGGTAATGGCTCTTCAACATCGGCCGGCGGCGGTGACAGGACGGAAGGAGGAGATAGTGGTGGAGCCCCATCTGCAGCGCAGCCGCTGTCTTCTTGGCCGCCATCGCCTTCAACTTCTTAGCCGCAGCCAAAGATGTCGGGTCCCACGGCGGCGTATTGACTGATCCTCCTCAAGGCTTGGCGGCGGCAAGGGTCTTCTTTGGCTTGTCGCCGTCGTATCTAGCATGGCGGTAGGTCGATAGGGTGGCGGCCGCAGGGCCTTCGCCGACTATTGAGAGCAGCGTGGGATCAACTGCAAGTGTTTCGAGGTCGGTGCCGCGGTTGGAGGCGCCGGCCATGCCGCCTAGTGGTTGGCGGGCGGGCACTTCCGGCGCTTTCCGGTTGGGCGCGTGAGGTGAAATGGATGCGCTGGGGTGTTTGTGGCAATCTTGTGATTTTGCGGCAGGTGCGCGCTACCGCATATTTGCTGCACACTAAGCCCTTTTTTCAGGTTGCCCAAATAGATTTTTTTTGCAATTTTTTTACTATTGGGCTGTTGTTGGAGAGGGTTTTTTGTCCTTATGTCCTAAAAACGCTATGTGCCCTACTATGGGGCTGTTGTTGGTGATGCTCTAACTTATACTATAGCAAGGCACACGATGGCTTCTAGCTTGTCTGGTTGCAAATAAATACAGCAAGGCGCACGATAAATACAGCAAGACGCACGGAGGCTAGTGGCTATCTGGTGGAGTTATTGTCTCAAGGCATCCGGTCTTAGGTTTTCTTTTCGCTTTATTTTTGGGTCGATGTTGTTCGGTACAGGATTTTACACTCTTAATAATATATGGCTGCATGCATCGTCCTAATGCATTCCTTCGCTAACTTGCATTCCTACGTTATTTACAGTTCTGACATACCTATATGAGTGACATGATGAGACACTGCAAAACAATATAATTGATGTTGCAAAACATAATGAATACATTACTGATTATTTTTTCCCAAAGAAATTGTTGAATTTGAAAAAAAACAAGTACAAAGCATAGTGAAACGCAATGATTCCAGTTGTAAAATGATGAGTCACGTAAAACAGAATAATTATGATGAGTGAAAAGCATCATTGGTCCATAAACTCTGACGAGGTGAACATTCTAGTCCATGAAATAAAAGGAATGGCACACATATAGCTCAATTAAATTATACAGGTCAAAAACTGTCCCGAATTTTCTGCAAGGTGGATTACAACAACATACACACACTCATCTTTTCTACCATGGCATGGAGTGGTGGCGCTGTTCCTTCTACTGAAGTCGCCAGAAGCCCTGTCCCAGTCCCGCTCCTGGACAGTGCGACAACTTTAGAGCTACGCTACGGGTTTGTGGGGAAGCAAGCTGACATAGAAGCCATCATCAGCTACCTTGGCACGCCATGCTGGTGCGCCGCATCATGGCGGGATCACTAGATGCGCCATCCATCAATGACAGCAACATGGGTCACCGCAGCAAGGTGGCATCCGATTCCACGGCACTCATGCTGCTAGCCGGTGGAGTACGAGGACAACCAGTTGCTTGTGTTTCATGGTTGTCTCATGCGATGCCCTATGCACACAGTTCAAAGTCATTGTTGACCTTTTCTTTCCCTTTGCCTCCCAAGCCTATCTACATGCTCGAAACGGTTCTCACACGAGGGTAGAGCAGAAAACTTTAGGATCCTATGAAAAGATTTCTTAAGAAAACAGTTAAACTTTCGGATGCTCTATGTAAAATATTCACTTATAGGTCGTGTCTTATTTCTTTATTCCTTACGTGGCCATCTGCAGGCTTGAAATAGTTCTTCCCCAAAGAAAGAAATGGAGAGAACATTGTGGCACTGAGGTCCTTATATAGTTTTTGTGGTAGATATTAATTGAGGATGATTTGGAAAGTTTTGACACAAAGAAGAGATGGACTTCGTGTGGAAGATAAATGATTCAATGATAAATGAACAGTCTGAGCTGTATGTTGCCATGTGGTTCTCCTATACATGGCGAACGGTGCAGTTAAACCCCGTGTACATAGATATGTTGGATGCATGATGGAGCTCAATTAATTCCTTGCTACCTGCTGCGAGTATAAATAATGTTTTTTTCAACCTCATGTCAGCTGGAACGTGGAAAAGTAAAGGTGATGCAATATGGCTAGAAACTTTTATTCAAGAAAAAAGGTTGTGTAATATGTGTACGACAAATGCATTCTACGTGTGTTTGTTGTTGCCATTGTATTATCAAGCAGCTCCAAAAGCATTTTCTCCAGTGAACAAGCCTCATGCATTTACCTTATTCACCCACTCGATGCATGGTGCCGCTTTTCTTTTATATACTGTGCAAAAGTTGGATTTTGTTCTACAAACTATCAACATGTTTCGTTGGGCTACGGTAGCATACTTATCCAATCAGCAAGCTCCGCTTCTGATTAGTTTTATGAATACATGCTTCGTTTGGTTGGTGCACATGTGTTCCGGTTTTCTAATCATGTCCGTCCGAGCATCTTAAGTTTCGTGAAGTCATGTATCAACCACTGCTATAGAAGAAAGTACTTGCGAACTAAACAATCATATGGTTTCACAAAGCGTTGCAATCGGAACCCACCATTTTTCTGCTGAACCAAACATGGTGCATGTGTGTTCGATGTTTCTTATGCCATAAAAAACATAGTATGTGTACATGGGCTTCATCGTGCACCTCGTCTTAGTCAACCATCCATAGTTTTCGAAAATCCTAGAATTAACAAAATTAGGAAAAATTCATGGTATGGCGGACAACGCTTGTTTGGACTCCTTGCCTCACCCAGTTTAAGAAACTGATTGCTTTATTGATCATTAAAGCGGTTCAAAAGAAATAGACATATGGAAGCAAATGACTGGGTCAACTAGCCAATATCCAGCATAACCAAGGCAGTCGATTTAAAAGGGTTTGAGATAAACCAGGCCTCCTGATCCGTTTTAGAAATTGAACCTTGCATAATCCTGTTCCATTAACTGATAACGGAAATACAAAGTCCAAATCCAGAGTTTAATAGAGATGAGAAAGAGGAGATCATGTTCAATGCATCGTCGAGAAACGCACCATTGGAACTCGCCTATGGGGCGAAAAACCGAATACATCGTAACCACCAAAGAACACAATGGCAGGCAAGGCTCAACAGTCGAGCAACAAAACATTCATGTAGAAGTAGGAAACAGGCAGGTGAGACAAAAAGAGAACGATCATCATAGCTGGTTGGCGCGTTGATAGTAGGTAGATAGCATTGACATCAGGTTGTTGGACTATGGGTATCTTTGGTTGGAGGCCTGGAGACTGTGCCTTGGGAAAAGTGTTGCCTGGATCGACCCTGAGATTATGGGAATTTTTTGAATGGCCAAGCTAGCCTGCCCTGGGCAAGGCGTGTTTGGTTCCTTCCCTGGGTTGCTATTTTGTCATCCAGTACTTCAATATTATTTTACACAGTGGGTACTGCTCAACGTTCGTTATTACTGCCAGGCTGCTGGCCAGGCACAAGCAACAGAACGCCTGGCCTGGCAAGGCACAAGCAACAGAACGCCTGGGCCAGGCTAGGCATATTGCATGGGATAAAACATTTTCCTTTCTTGTATTTTTTTGACCGAACCAGGGTAATCACCTTGATACCGGCTGCCAGGCCAGAAAAACGTTTCATTCGCTGGACAACAACAAACCAGCTCCAGGCGTGGCGTCCAGCAGCATGGACCCGATCCAAACTGCCCCTATATATGCACCTTCCCTTTCCTGAACTCTGCTGGGAAAATTGTAAGTTCACCCTACTGTTTTTCTTGGGACATACCGCGGACCAGCTCATCCTCCCTCGGTCTCCCTCGGACGGAGGTGGAAGATGGAGAGCAACATACTGGATTTTTTAGGCGACGAACGCAATGCGGCACAAACGGCGGCAAGCCGACGAACAGTGTCTCGGCCGCACGAATGGCCTCACCTTTTTTAGACTGGGGACATACGCCGGCTCGGCAACACACCGTAGCGGTTCATTACAAAGGGGAGGTTTTCCTAGCCGGACCAACACAGGTGCACATACTAGCGGTGGATTAAAGAGCTGTTCGGCTCGTTAAGCTCGTACTTGTTAAGGCATGGCTCGTTGAGCTCGTTAAGATTAATGAGCAGAAAACCTGCCCGGCTTGGTTCATTTGAAACTCGTTAACCTCGTGAGCACTCGCTAACACATTCTAATGTATTACGGTCTAAAGGATGAGCGGGTAGATGTGGTTTTTAAGAAGATGATGACTACAAAATGAAATGCACTAGTTTGTTGCCTCATATATAGATTAGATTGAATAGATGGACTGATGTGCTATGAAAATTTTGTCATGTAATATGAAAATATGTGTTGTGTTGTTACTAACGAGCTTAACAATCTACTCGTTAAACTCGTTTGCTCGCTCATTAAGCTCGTTCAGCTTATAACAAGCTAAAATTGATGATTGGCTCTGTTCATTAAGAAGGAAGCCACGAGCTTAACGAGCCAAACTATGAGCGCCAATAAGCTCACGAGTAAGGAGCTTTTGGTCCAGCCCTAGCACACACAACAGCACAAGCACACATGACCTGGCCACCACACCGGCCACTAACCCATGCATGCACACGCATCACACCGGGCCAGTAACCCATGAACTAAGACCTAGCTAGTTGCACGTACATTCCCTGCACTAACATACTATTGCATGCAACCCGCACGCAGCTCGGCCAACACACAACTAAACTGCTAACAGACTCAGTGACGCACACACCTGGATATGATTATTTCTAACATTTTCGTCTCTACTCTGCATTTTATAATATTTTATCCTTTCGAATTATGTTTTTTTCCTTTTAGGGTCATGACCTGCTCTGCTCTGCTTTTTTACTGTAACCGTGGTTATTTTTATTTTCACCTCATTGGAGAATTATTTTGGTAGAAAAGATGCAGATTAATTACGGAATAGTGCAGACATTAATTAGTATCCGCTTCCTTGCAGCCTTGCGTTAACTCTTCGTGCATGCTTGTTTGATGTGTTAATAAATACAGTATCTTCAAAGAAGGGCACTGAACTGCATTTCCTCTCTAGCTGTAATCAACGACTCAGTTAGAGTCAAGAACCACCATGTTAATAGTCAAGAACATTAATTATCTGCTGTGTTAAGAGTCAAGAACAAATATTATCTGCTGCTGTTTCTTTGCTGCTCGTAAGTTCATCAGACAGTGGAACTTTGTACTGTATTAGGATGTTATGTAGCTGGATCAGGAGGTGATTCTTTTGCTATAATTGCATGAGAACAAGTCTACGTACATGTTCCCGTTGAGATATTTTTTGATTCTTAATCAAAGTTTCCGGCTGTCATCTCGTCTTCATTTTTATTTGAGAGTTTGAGTTATCTCGCCATTTATGACTGTAATTCAGTACTGGATCAAAAGTTTTTGGTCGATCCCATTCCAAAGTTTATTAGATAGCAGAAGTTAGTATTAGGTGAGGAGTTGTTCCTTTGCTGTACTGAGTTGTGAGACCATTCTTTGTTCATGTTGGTGTCGAAATATTTTCTTAAGTAACTTTTGAGTCATTTATCAAAGTTTGTGAGCGCCACGTGGTGATCATTTTGACTTCTCTATTTGAGTTGTCTCGTCATTTTGTCGGCAATTCAGTTTTGCCAAGCATTTTGCTGTAAACGGAACAACAGATGGAGGTCGGAATCTACTGATTAGGTAAGAAGCACCCGCCTGATGTTTGTCTTGCTGGATAGACACGGAAAACTTAGTGCACGTATCTTCTGTTTCAGCAGATCATTGGCATCTATCTAATGGAAGAACCTAGACAGGACATTGCTGCTGCTAATATAAATACTATCTAACCATCTGTAATTACATTGTGTATTCGGACATGAACCATGTGTAATATTACCAGGGATATACAGAAGTTGCAATCTTTCTGAATCCTAAACTTGATTTCCTTTTTTCAGAGGTGACCTTAGTTGCACATTTTATATTTTTATAGGTGACCCCAAATTATTTATAGCTGGTTCTTTAGGTGAAGTCATATAGAAGACGAACGTGCTCCCGAAAACAAAGGGTGTGACTTCACATCTAACAATAAAATAATATGAAAAAACTAGAGGAGGTAAGAGCATCTCTAGCCGTTCGGCACCCTAGGCGCTTAAAAGAGTGGCCTTGCGGTGCGCCGGCAATAAACTCGGCGCTGGTCGCCCCAGGCACCGATATCAGCCCAGCTTTCGGCTCAAATATGTCCAAAAACGGCCCGATATCTGCGTCAAATATGTCCAAAGAGTGGCCTAGAGGACTTAGCCAAATTTTGAGCCGGGGCAGGTGGTTAATTCAGAAGTAGCAGTAGCGCGTTCCGGAAAGCGCGCTACTGCTACGTTAGCTACAGCGCGTTTTGGTATACACGCTACTGCTACTCCTTTCTCTTTTTTCCCCTTTTTCATTTATTTTTCTTCACATTTTATTTTTTTCCTTTCACCTTATTCTATTTCTTTCATTTTGAATGACCTTTCTATTTGCTTTCCATTTAATTTTATATCGTTTAGCAGTAGTGTGTTTAGAAGAAAACGCGCTGCTACAAAGTAAGTAGCGGTAGCGCTGTTCTATATGGATCGCTACTACTATGTGTAGCCTATCGCCAAGCCATGAGAATTATAGTGGTAGCGCTTGTTTCCGGACATGCGCTACTGCTAATATTTGAGCTATAGCGCGCTTTTCGTGAACGCGCTACTACAAATTAGCAGTAGCGCCCTATTTTAACCGGCGCTACTGTTATACCTCTGTGTATAGGCTTTTCCCTAGTAGTGTTAAATCAACTTACCTCAAGTTTCCTAAGTGTTTACATGATCCATATCAACCAACTCATGTCCGATCTTCACGTAAGATGGGGTGGTCATCAATGATGAACATCTCCATGTTGATCATATCTACTATATGAATTATGTTTGACCTTTCGGTCTTCTATGTTCTGAGGCCATGTCTGTACATGCTAGGATCATCATGTTTAACGCAAGTATTATGCATGTGTAAAACTGGCTTACACCTATTATATCCGAACGTAGAGTTTATCACACCCGATCATCACGAGGTGCTTCGAAATGACGGCAACGGTGCATACTTAGGGAGAACACATTTTTCTTGAAATTAAGTTTAGGGATCATCTTATAATGCTACTGATGTCCTAAGAAAAATAAAACACACAAAAGATAAACATCACATGCAATGAAAATATGAGACATGATATGGCTATTACCATCTTGTGCTTTTGATCTCCATCTCCAAAGCATCGGCATGATCTCCATCGTCACCGGCATGATACCATGATCTCCATCATCGTGTCGCCACGTGGTCGTCTCGCCAACTATTGCTTCTACAACTATTGCTAACGCATAGTGATAAAGTAAAGCAATTACATGGCGTTATTTGTCGACACCCAGGTCATACAATAAGAGAGAGACAACCCTATGGCTCCTGCCATTTGCTGTACTCATTTACATGCAAGTCGTAAACTATTACTAAACATGATCATCTCGTACATCATAATATATCACACCACGTTTTGCCATACCACATCACAACATGCCCTGCAGAAGCAAGTTAGACGTCATCTACTTTGTTGTTGTAATTTTTAGTGGTTGCTAGGGCCAACTACAAGAACCATTCTTATCTATGCAAACCACAAAGATGATATACAAGTTTCCTTTTAACCTTCTACAAGGACCGCCCTCGTAAAAACATATTCAACTAAAATGGGAGAGACACCTGCAAAGCCATTTCTGTGCAATACAAGTTGCATGTCAAAGAGTAGAACCGGTCTCATGTGCGTGGACATGTAAGGTTGGTCCGGTCCGCTTCATCCCACAATACCGCTGAATCCAAATAAGACAAGGAAGGTAAGAAATTTGAACATCAACACCTACATCTTCTTTGTGTTCTACTCGTGCATATACATCTATGCATAGACCTAGCTCATGATGCCATTGATGAGGAACGAAGCATGAAAATAAAAAAAAATCCTACAAAACACCCAAGATCCAATGTAGGAGATGAATAGCTATGAGAGGATAGAGGTGTCTACATACCCTTATAGACCGGAAGCATTAACAATCTAGAGATCGTGGTTCGTGTAGTCATACTCACGCCACTATCCAATCTGATCCAAGTACCGCATGTGTGGCACCTCCGAGTTTTGCACACGTGACGGCTTTCGGTAGCATCCTCTCCTTCTTGATCCATCAAGGGAGGCAGAGGAGGTTGATGAGATCCGGACCAACATGACGGCACGGTGGTGGTGATGGCAGCGAACTTGGAAGGGCTTCGCCAAGCACCCATTTAAACACAGAGGAGGAGTAACATGAGGGAGATGGGGCATGTATGGAAGGGTTGGCGGTCCATCGCGCCCCCCCCCACTATATATAGGGGTGAGGGACGGTGTGGCAGCCCTAGCCCCCCTTCCAAGGCAGGGGCCGGCAGCCAAGGGGGGAGGAGTGCCCTCCAAGCCAAGTGGAGGCCCTCCCCATTAGGGTTTCCCTCACCCAAGCGCATGGGCCTTATAGGGGCTGGTGCCCCTGGCTGGGCCAAGGCGCCCCCTACAGCCCATGCTACTTTATGGGACATGGTGGAACCCTCCGAGGACTTCCAGATCCCTCTGGAACCCTCTAGAACCTTCCGGTGGCTTTCCGGTACAATACTGAAAAAACCGGACTTTTTTCTGTAACCCCGACAACAACTTTACATATATATAAATCTTTACCTCCGGACCATTCCAGAGCTCCTCATGATGTCTCGGATCCCATCCGGGACTCCGAACAACCTTCTTATTTACCATTATTAATATCTCAATACTACCCTAGCGCCATTGAACGTTAAGCGTGAGACCCTACGAGTTCGAACATGCATACATGACCGAGACTCTCTCTGGTCAACAACCAATAGCATACCCTGGATGCCCATATTGGTTCCTACATATTCAACGAAGATCTTTATCGGTTGAACCGTGATGTCAAGGATTTAGCCAATACTTTATGCAATTCCCTTTGTTCGGCGATATGTTAGTTGTCCAAGATTCGATTGTCGGTATATCCATACCTAGTTCAATCTCATTATCGACAAGTCTCTTTACACATTCATTAATACAAGATCTTGTGACTAAACTCATTAGTCACATTAAGGTTCTTATGATGTTGTATTACCGAGAGGGCCCAAGATCAACGAGCTAGTCTATTAGAGGCTTACTAGGGACATAGTGTAGTTTATGTATTCACACATGAATTTAAGTTTCCGATCAATACAATTCTAGCATGAATAATAAAAATTTATCATGAACGGGAAATATGATAATTTACATTTTGTTATTTCCTCTAGGGCATATTTTCAACAGGGCGCCACCTGGTGGCTTGTGGGGCCCATGTTGCTCCATTTGACCTAACTCCACCTCTATAAAATCTCTAAAATCATGAAACCAGCAGAGGAGTCCACGAAACACTTTTCCGCTGCCGCAAGCCTCTGCTCTCGCGAGATCCCATCTGGGACCTTTTTCACATTCGCCAAACGGGGATCAATCACAGAGGGGCTCTACATCAACCTTGCTGCCCTTTCGATGATGTGTCAGTAGTTTACCATAGATCTACGGGTCCATTGTTAGTAGGTAGATGGATTCTTCTCTCAATTTCTTCTTCAATGCAATGTTCTCCTTGATGTTCATGGAGTTCCATCCTATGTAATTGTTTTTTGCGGTGAGTTTGTCGGGATCTAATGAATTGTGAGTTTATGATCGGATCTATCCATGAATATTATTTAAGTTTTCTCTGAACTCTTTTATGCATGATTGATATAGCTTCATATTTCTTGTCTGATCTATTGATTTGCCTTGGCCAACTAGATTGATTTATCTTGCAATGGGGAGAGGTTCTTTGTAATGGGATCGATCATGCGATGCTCGATCCTAGTGATGTAAGGGACATGACACGTGTGTATCATTGCTATTAAGTTTAAAAGTATGGGGTTTATTCATACATGAGTTTATCTTGTCCACATCATTTCATCTTGCTTAATGCTATCTGCTCTTACTTAACTTAACACTCTAGATGCATGCTGGATAGCGGTCGATGTGAGGAGTATTAGGTGTAGAATTGTTTAGGTCTACTTGTCTCGGAGGTGATGCCTATGTAATTATTTGCTTTTCTGTCAATTGCCCAATAGTAGTTTGTTTACCCACCGTATGCTATTTTCTTGGGAGAAACCTCCCGTGAAAACTATGGCCCCTGGGTCTATCTTTTATCATGTATAAAATCCTAAAAATACCTCCTTGTTCTTTTGCTTTATTTATTTTATTTTGTATTTTGTCCGACTTATCTATCAAAAGCTACACAATTTAGTCTTGCTCGTAACCATCGAGGGATTGACAACCCCTTTGCGTGTTCGGTTGCAACGATTGTTGTTTGTGTGTAGGTGGATTGATCACCTTGGTTCTTAACTGAGGAAAATACTTATCTCTAGTGTACTGCATCATCCTCTCCTGTACGGGAAATCCCAACGCAGTTCACAAGTAGCAACCGTCATGATTATCCGATTTTCTATCAATTCCCAACAGTAATTTGTTTACCCATCTTATGCTATTTTCAAGAGAGAAGCCTCTAGTGAAAACTATGGTCTGGTTTACTTTTATCATATATTAAAATCCCAAAAATACCTTTCTGCAATTTTATATACTTTTTGTGCTAAATGTCTATCACTACGAGATTTGATCCTTGCAACTAACCACCAAGGGATTGACAACCCTTGTTCGCGTTGGGTGCAAGTATTTGTTAAAGCTACTGGATAAAACAATAGATCTATACCGTCGGTTAGATATAGACTATGAGGATACTTTTAGTCCAGTTGTTAAAGCTGCTATTATTAGACATGTTTTATCTATTGTTGTATCCAAGGGTGGAGCTTGAGACAGCTAGATGTGCGAACACGCTCCAACATGGTGTACTAGAAGAAGAGGTCAATATGAGGCAACCAACAGATTATGAAAACAAACAATTGCCTTTTCATGTGTGCAAACTAGACAAGGCTCTCTGTGGTCTTAAACAAGCTCCACGGGCATGGTACTCTAGATTGAGTTCAAAGCTGCAACAACTAGAGTTCATTCCTTACATGGCTAACACTTCACTCTTTATATTCAACAAGTCTAGAGTGACTCTATTTTTTCTTATTTGTATTATGACATCATTGTGACAAGCCATCCCAGGAAGTAGTGATAACATTATTGAAGGATTTGAATTTAGCCTTTGCCTTCTTCCCTGAAATAGGGGTAAAGAAAGTTGATGATGGTGTTGTGCTACTATAAGAAAAAAAATATGAATTAGATCTCTTAGACAAAGCAGGTCTGAAAGACTGCAAGCCTGCACCCACACCCTTGTCTAGTATGAAAAGTTGTCACTTGTGATGGAGAACTACTTGAGTAAGAGGATGGTACAAGGTACAGAAGTATTGCTGGTGCATTACGATATTTGACTATGGCAAGACCAGATATTTTATTTTTAGTGAAAAAACTATGTCAGTATTTGCATGCACCAACCACAGTCCACTGGACAACAGCTAAAAGAATTCTCAAATATATGAAGCACATAATGAAAACATTATTAGCAAACAGAAAATAATCTTCTCCTTTGTTGAGTGCCTTCTCAGATGTAGACTGGGCAGGAGACATTGATGAAAAGTCAACAGGTGGATTTGCAGTGTACTTTGATCCAAATCTACTCCAGAGCTCATCTGCTTACAATCATTGTATAAAGGTCCATTACAGACGCAGAGTACAAGTGTGTGGCCAATGCTACTCAGAGCTCATCTGCTTACAATCTCCTCTAATGGAACTTTGAGTTCCTATAAGGAAATTACGGGTCTTTCATGTGATAACCTTGGGGCAACTTATCAAATAATCATGCTTTTCAAACTCGAACCGAGCACATTGAAATTATCTATCATTCTGTTAGAGAAAGGGTGACCAACTAACTTATTGTTGTAAGGTTCATTTTTTGTAAGTATAAAATTGCAGATGGGTTTACAAAGGAATTGCATGTGAGCGACTTGGAAAACTTCAGGTGTGATTGAGTGGGGCTATTGAGAATAGTCTAGATAGTTCTAGGTACCCTATTGATATGCATGGTACGGTTGCGATAAAACCAGAACCATAGTTATCCTGGAGTTGTTTAGATTTGTTTTTATCTCCTTGATCTACTTGTAAGCCTAGTCTTTGTATATGCCACGTTCAAGGCTTTGTTGATCCTATATAAACACGTAACCAGCGACCTACTAAGGTAGGTAGAAACGCTTCCATCTTTAACTACTATGCAAAATCACGAGCACACACATGAATGCCCATGTGAACCGATCACTGCAACACTTGGCTCTAGTACTCATCACCACCCACTCCCACCTAGTATATTTCCCTCACACCCTCCTATATAAGCTCTCGATTCATCATCATCATCATCATCATCGAATTGCATGGCATGCTTGCTAAAGTGTGTGAAGAACAAAATCAGAAGCCTCAGTGACGAGCTCTTGACGTCGGGTGTTGAAAGCGCACTTGGGCCAGCCTAACCCATTAGGTCAAGAACACGGTGTCTTCACCTTGTTTTCTATAAAATTTAACTATTTAGTTAGTGCCTCTAAGCATGAGAGACACGGGGAAAGAAGGATCACTTGTGACATTGAGTCATCTAGCTACGGATAAGGAAGGTGTGAGTTTTCGACTCTACAAGCTTTCACATTTGTGTCCCAGTCTCAGCAGGTTCCAAGAGGTTAGAGGCGAAATCTCGGGTGGAAGAACTGACATTGTTTCTCGAGTTGATGGTCTTCTTATTTGCGCCCTACTCTAGTAGTTTGGTGCATGTGTTTCAATAAGTGTTTATTGTACTACTGAAAGACAAACACAACATATTTGTGCAAGCATGTAAAAACAGATTAGCATCTGTCCATTGTCTTTTCTGAAGCATTGATGCACAAAGTTAGAACTTTTCACTTCAGCTTTAAAATCTAGGATCCATTTGGCCATCGATGTTGTGATTATCATGAAGCAACACACTTCCACACAATATCCTTGCTCTTTTTTGGAAATAGAGGTTAAACGCCCGCCCTCTGCATCAATCGATGCATATGCAGCCATCTTTATTAATTATTCCACGAGGGTCTCACAAGAACATACATCAAGCCACCCGAAGCCACCACTCACACCTACAAACTTGATAATGTGGATTGCTCTCACTCCCCATATCTATAGCCGATATCGCCGCCGATCCATCCATCTAACGTATCAGAACAAACAACAGGTGCACCAGACCTAAAGCGTACACCACATGCACACGCTTTAGAAGCCGCTCTCATCATCGAACCGCTATCACATCTTCAGGAGAGAGATCCGCATCATTCTTGCCAGCCGGCCATTCGTCGATGCCACCACGGCGCCCAATGACTCCATCGCCGTACGCTCGTCCATCCCGACGCGGACACTCTAGAAGATCTGTCGTGCGTAGCACCTACCCACTAGGCATGACACAGCGTAGCACCCGCCGGCCAGGTATGACTTGACATGTCTTCCCGCACGATCTCGACGCGTTAGAACGCCGCCCTCCTGCCAACCTCCACACCATTGCCGCTGCTGGAGCTGACACACGGAGCCCTACAACCATAGCAACTCTCCCGGAACACCCAAGCCTCCCAAGACGGTGTATCCATGGAGGTTACAACGCATAGGGCACCGCCGCCGTCCAATCCAAGATGGATTTCAGACTTTCATCCGGGAAGGGGTCGGAGGTGGATAGGAGGGACCTCGGCTTCGCCTTCAAAAAGGTTAATGATGTCGAAGTCGTCGCCGATGCCGGGCCGAGCTAGATGACCAAAGTTTCCTCCGGTCATCATCCTGTACCACCAATCTCCATCTGCTCCGGACCTGGCAGAAGCCAAGACACGAAAACTCCGGAGAGGGAAGCACCATAGGGCTCCACGGCTCCGGCGTAGATCCATCTAGGCGCCTGATCAATGAAGATCCGGCCTGGTCAATGATGAAAGCCACCATACTGTGCTGGCCGACGGTGTTCGGGCGCCGGATCCAGAAGGATCTGATCCGAAACCGAGGACGCACACAACCACCAGATCCAGCGGCCGCACCATGCCATGAACACGAACCCCAGCAGCCGATGCGTTGCGCACGCTGCAGCCAGGATCCATATGCAGCGCCGCCACACCTCGCGCAAGTCCGGCGCCTCCTCTCGAACGGTCGTCCTGCCCCAGCCTATTCGCGCGAAGGGGAAGGGCGCCCCGCCGCCGCCCCTGCCAGCCAGGCTTTGCCCGGCGATCCTACTGGCGGCGGCGAGGATGAATGAGAGGCGGGGGAGTACGGGCGCCGGCGGCTAGGGTTTCCCCCTGGTCGCCCACGGGGGCGACCCGAGGGGGGAGAGGGGAGGGCGAGGAATCTGTATCAAGGTCACACAATATCGCTGCTACATCCATATAACTAATATCAACATGAGACCAACCAACAGTAAACTAAGCCATGACACCTACAACTCGGGTTGCATCCTATCCGTTACTTAATCCATAATCTGTAAAGATAAATTTCACAATTTTCTGGATATTTTCATTTTCTCTGCACTATTTTAGTCAATAATCTGATGTGGGTGTTGACTCAGCATGTTAACTGAATGGTCAATGAGGTCAAACATGGCCTACTCCGCAAAAACCAGAGTCTGGGTATTGGAGCAGTGAATCATAGCCGTCTTTGAGAGATAGAGGTTGGATCTTAGACGATTTAAGAGTTAGGGGTTGAATCTTAGACAAACCGAACAGTTATGTGTTGTAAAGTGGACTTCTCTCATCTACAAATGAGTTTGCTTTCCTTTGATATCTAGAATGGCAAAAGTGTATCCGTAATTTTTGTGTCATCTCTCGAAAAGACAGTTTGCTTCAATCATGGATATTCGAGTCGATCCTCACGCGCCCACACTTTTCTTGATTAAAACTGATGTAGATGGAAAAATTTATTGCCAAAAAGCATCGAAATGATGAGTGGTCGAAGGGAAGGGGGTTGGGTGAAGCCTAGCAAAATACCACCAGGACGACCCACAGCAGAGCGTCACACAACGGAAACGCATACACACAAGCGGGAGCGCCGAAGCTGCCACACTCGGGCCAACTTGTGGCTTCACGTGAAAACTTCAGCCCCCTAGGGGACTAGGCCCACTGCTGCCAACCGGCATCGGGGCTTTGCCTAGAAACGTGTGCCGACAGCTGCATTGGAAGCAGAAGGTGGAGGTGTGTCAGAGGTGGCGGCTAGGTTTTTCCGCCAAGCCGCCACCATGGAGTGACCCTGGGGTCTCTTTCCAATGTCCCATCCAGTAGGTTCTCTTCTCTTTAAAAATATGATTGTACTTGAATTCTTGACAGTTTCTTGCTCATGTTTCTATGTAAGAGTGCAAGTTTCAACTTGCCAGGGAGGCATAGCTTGGGTTAATTTTGTTGTACAAATACGGAGTATCTAGTCTTCCATTCGGCGTGTCACATGCATGCATGTAAGTATCTGTTTATGTTTTTAGTTTTTAGTCCAAGCGCCAGCTAGAGAGGCCACGTACACCTGAAAAAGAATCTATCTTGTGTGTGCACCCAAGCATAGAGTGAGTTTAGTTACGACACAGTGCATGTAGCTAGCAGTGAGGATAAGCCCGTGTATGTATATTCCCAGTCCCAGCATAGCACTAGCTACAGGAGAGCACGAGTTCGTCCTTTGTGCAAAGGGGAAAAAGGCGCAACTGAAAAGTGTGCTACAGTACACTGTGATCATGTGCATTTGTCCATCCTTTGGGCAAAGCCAAAAGCATGCATGCAATTAGGCTGCAGTGCTGCATGTGCCCATCCTATATTGGCATACCACCACATTTTAAATGATTAACGCACTTTGGATCATCTGGTAACCTGACGAAAAACTTTTCCGTCAAAAAATGGCATGCGATGCATGGTTTCTGGTAAGAAAAGGGATTGCAGTAATTAATTAACGTCCTCTGGTAACACGGATGGTAGAATGGTAAATGCACAATCTGTCTCAGTGATGAATGCGATAGACTATCATCGGCCGGGGGCAAGGATAGAAGAGAACAACGCCCGAGTTTGTTAATTACTCAACAAGTCACAGCTTGATCCTTTTTTGGTTGGTTTGGAGCGACTTATCAGGCTTGCCGCGCGACCACATATTTATCTCTTGATTTATGTGAGTAACTTCTGATGCATGCGACCAGTGCGATCCTCACGCATGATGCGCTTCAACCAGTCACTCCTCTAGCATGCACCACAGTTTATTTCCTCCTTATTTTCAAGCGCATTATTAATCCTGTGTGCGGCAGCTTTAGATAACTTCAAGGCAATTAATAGCCCATCTTGGTACAAGAATTTTGGCTCTCGGGCCCTTTAAACCCGAACGGAGGTAGTATGGTGTAAAACTCCTGAGCTTAGACATTATGTTACAATGGAAATTTGAGGATTCTTGCCTATCATACGCATTTGTAGCCTATATCACGCACCAAAATTACATGAACAATTAGGTCCACATTATTATTTTTTTGTTACATTGTTCCTGCCTAAGTGTGGATTCCTTGAAACATAGAAGTGTTTTTCACATCTATTACAAACCAAGGTCGGTTAATTAACCATATAATTTATATTCATAAGTAGTATAACGTTGCCCCAAAATTGTTAATTTGATTTTGAATGACATATTATGATGCTGACAAAGTGATTATCAGAATTAATTAAAATAGCAGTATGAAATAACCCTGCATATATTTGTTGTTTTTTAATTTAAGCCTTTTAAGTCAACTAAAACTATTATGTGTACACTATTTACTGACTGCCACCCCAAGTGGTTAGTTGTGACCTTCCCCATTTCTAAAATTTCAATGTCAAATGATTGGGAAATGTGTCACACAATCCATTAGTTCTGCTAAACTTATTCACCACAGGTCTGGAAAAAAAGTAACAAGTAGTTCACGTTAGTGGCAAATTGAAGAGATTGTGGTTAGGTTACAAGCGTATACATTACTGGCAATGCGAATAAAGATAATAATACTTTTCCCAGTTATTTAGCTGAAATAATGCAGAAAATTTTATTTATTTATTTGCCATCTGAAACCTTGGTTGTACTTCAGTCTATGGCAATTGATTTATTTTTTGTGGTCTTGGTCTGAGCCATTTGCCATCATGTATACTGGCTGCGTATGTACTTTGTGAAACGGGATTGGATTTTGGGGTGCTATGACGTCCAATATCATAAATCAGTTGTGATCTTCTTGCTGACAAATAGGAGGAAGAGGACAAGGCAGCGGGTATGGTCTCCCGGTCGAAACCACGGCCCTTAGTGTAGTCGTTGCCCACATCACGGTGATGTTGCCTGGCGCGGCCGATGTCCTTTCGACCATTGCCTTATTTGGGCTTTGGTATGTCGGGCGAGCGTGAGAGAGTACATGCCAGGGGCACGCAGCTGACCTTCCCTGCACTGCTGGTAGGCTTGGTGAACGACGATGGCCTGTAGGTTCAAGGATGGACAGATTTTCTTGGGTAAAAGGAAGCAGGCATGTTGTGGTATTTCTGATTGTGCTCTGCTCTGGAAGGATGCAGAGGGGTTGCCACGTGGGACAGGAAGTGGGTTGTGCTCTGCCTTGTGGCTTCGAGAAGATTAATCTCTCTCTCTCTCTCTCTCTCTCTCTCTCTCTCTCTCTCTCTCTCTCTCTCTCTCTCTCTCTCATTCTTCCCTAATAATTCCTATCTCTCTATGCGTGTGTGTGTTAATTCCCATAGTCATAAATCAAGATATTAAAAGAAGGAAAAGGTGGAATATGTATGACCAGGAGCAATCTCTCTCTATCTCTCTGATCTATACTTGCCTGCCTAGCTAATGTTAACCTGAAGCGATTAATCATCCATTTGATTGGGAAAGAATTCATGTGGTCTTGGGGAGCTCTAGGGCTGGAAGAAAGAGATTTGGTGCCTCCTTTTTTTGCTGCAAGTATTTATAGCTTTGTTGTGTTTGTTCTCTGCAAGGTAGGCAAGGAGTTTGCGACATGCTGCAATATTCAGTTGTTGTTTCTTGTGATGCTCACAATTTTTTTTATTTTAGTAATAAATTTTAGGTTTATTCTTTGTATAGTACCTAGCGGAAACATGCCACAAGTTCAAAATATACATACCTTATTGCTTGTTGTACCGAACTCATTTATCTAAAGTGGAGCCAAACATTGCCTCTTCAAACAAAATTAGTTCTTAGATACAGGATTTGTTTTCGCATTCTACTGGTTAATAGAAAATGCAGTGCTTCTCAAACCATCACTTACATGTATAATTTCTCTGTCATGGAATATATTAACTGTATTGTATACCTTTATGTAATTCTGAACTATCACTGTTAGGTACTTGAGAATTGACAGCTAGGAAATTTGAGCTCTCTCTGTCATGCCTGAGGTATGTGCGAGGTTGAGGTTAGATTCTTGAAGCTACTGATTCACTGGTGCACTAATTTTTTGTTTGAATTCATGCTTGTATAAATCCTTCTTGAGGTTGCCGAAGTCAGACACCAGTAGTTGTGGCGAGGATGTACCAAGTTGAACACCCAAAGAAAAATGTTCCTATATAGAATTAGGAATCTGTCTGTATCAATGAAATTGCTATGCGTGCTCGTATGGATATGTTCTCCAATCTTGACAAATGAAATGAGACATTCCAAAAGAATTTTTGATCGATGAAATGGATGGGTGTATGGACATCTTGTTATGCAGATGTCATGTGTGAAACTCTTTTTAGATGTATTGTCTTGACCCTTTACGGAAAAAGTTGTTTAGTAAGGCACATCCGGTTTCAACCACGACTACTACGGTATCAAGTATCAAGATGAGGCACTTATATGTGATTATCGATCAACATGAGCTATAGCAAGCTGAAGGCACCAGATATCTCCATTGGTTCACTACCACAGATTAGTGAGTTAGTCTGTGATAATGCCATAAACAGATAAACACAAAAAAGCATCTTTTGCAGCAAACACTGCTTACTTCTCAGCCCGTGTGCAATTTTTTTGTGATGAAACCACATTCACGGAGGTGACAAAATTAGTGCTTCAATATGCTTTCAAAATTTGTTTTTTGGAGTATTGACTTTTTTTTCTCGGACAACTAAGAATGTGATTCCATCATGAAAATTCACACACAGGTGAAACCCTTGTCAATGTTCATTAAAAAAAATGAACTTTTTTTATAAAATTTTCTTTTTCAGCACCCAGAACCGTGTATGTTTACCGTGACATGATTGAAAATTGCATCAAAATCTTATTAACAGAAGCATGATGTGAAATATAGCACAACTGTGCCATCATGGGTTTGAATTTTGATGTGTGTGTGAGTGGGGTGTAAGAGGAATTGTGAGCTGAATGCATCATGCACCACTGCCGGAGGTGGCAAGTTTGGATAGAGAGTGGAGAGGAGAAAATAGTGGATAAAATAAGAAAAAGGAAAGAAGATGAAAAGTTATTTAATGGTAAAAGAATTGTTGATAACACCGCCCTATTGCACGAGTATCCTGAACTACGAAAATTTGTGTGCTCCTGTAACAACGCACGGGCAATTAACTTGCGATGCATTCAGGGCAAGACACCATACAATACAGACGTGGTTGCACAAGACCCCAATTTACCTGGAGGTCACCCTCGGCACCGAAAATCAACCTGGGATGGTTAGATCGACGACACGGCTCGCTTGAGGTAGAAATCATACTGTATGAAGCCTATGGAACCAAAAATCACACTGGGATGGCCGTGTTGATGTCGTAGCTTGCCGGCATCTGGACCCAGCTACTCACCGTGACATATATGTTCTCATCGGACCTGACCAAAATAGTTAACCGGGGAGGGGATGGGCGACATCGCGGTGGAGGGGATGGGAGGGGACAGTGAGCATGGATGAAAGGCTACAGAGAGATGCCACCGTGGGGAGATATGGTGGCAGCAATGTCGTGGCGCAGAAAACGAGTGAGAGGGGTGGTTGCGGTGCGAGAAGTAGTTGTGAGCGGGAGAAAGTGAGATGAGTGGTTGGGGTGAGGATTAGGCGGGTAGGTGAAGGAAAACAATTTGGTTATGAGTTGCGGAGGAAGTTTTATTATATTGCTCAAATATTTTGCGAATGAGAGCATTTCTGATATTGTGCGAGAATATCTAAGCGCATCAAGTAGATCTTAATCCGCAATAGGTTATTTGTTGCATCATCGATCTTTATGTATATATCGTCAAATTATTTTTTTATCACTTACATTGCAAGTGAAGTGGATTTCAATTATTATTGGCTATCCTTTTTATACATGTGAAATTTGACATGCATTATATTTATATATATAACTCTAACAAATATTTCAAAAGCCCGTGGCAACGCATGCATTCTACTAGTTTGAAATAAAATCAAACAAATCGATGGTTATCCCCACTCTAATCGAAAGATCAGGCCGCCGTCACATCACAAAGAGAGTGAAAAATAAAAATAGGCCTTCATTCATCTTGGTAGCCTGTAGCAATGGAGTAAACTGTATCACACCTCCAACCTAACGGCTGCTGGCAACAAGTACTAGGGGTTTGAATGCATTGTAGCAAATGTATAAGTGGACTTGATGGCTATATACACTTCAGACTCTTTGTTCCCACTCAAGGCGTTGATCTCACTCTATAGGCCTCCCTCTTGTTTGTGTCAAAACTCAAACACCATTAAAACTATGTGAAGAACTCGGTATGGTGCTCTCTCCTAGTTTCGTTTCTAGGGAGAACTATTCTATGTATGTGGGCATGGGAGGCATTGGAAAACAAAGACTCACACGTAGTATTGATTCTTGTACATTCTGCTTTGAAATCACTATTGTACTGGTCCCATCGACGACGAACTCTGCCATATAGTCGCATAAGTGTAACTCTGTAACTAGCCTTATGTCCAACCTAATTATTGGGTGTTGGCCTAACACAGGGGTTTGAATGCACTGTACAAAATGCATAAAAGACTATAATATATGCATCTCAGATTCTACATTCATTAGTGAGACATCAATCACAGTCTCCTCTCTTCTTTTTATTAGAGCTCACACTCGCCAATTAATAACAGTACCTACCAATAAACTATATGACGGGTTGAAACTAACGAGTCACATGTAGCGTTGATTCTTTGAAAATACAGCTCTTTGCCTCGGTGGTATATATCCAGCTCATCAGCCCGCGCCGTAGGATGAGCTCGTGGTGGCGGCGGGATCCCGTTCCCACGCCCAGCCATACCGTCTGATGCAGCAGTTATCAGTCGTGCCGCGCATCCAGGACGTAGAGTAGGGAAGCCATGTCGTGCCCGTCTAGGACGAATCTTAGGAACGATTGAGTCTACGCGAACCCTCAGTATAGCCGAAATCACTAGTTAAGGAGTACTCGTTGCAAAGATCACTCTCACATTCCCAGATTGCGATAAGTGAAGCGCTGCATGTGCGCCACTTGTCGCAACCTGGGAGTTTTCCCTTTTTTCATAGATTCGTTTATTCAAAACGTTTTTATCTCTTAAACCGTGCGTCCAAATCTCGAACAGTGATTCCTCGCGTCAAGATCTTCAAAACTAGATCAATCGTTGATAAGTTTTGACGAACTTTTTTTTCACGAAAAAACTGAACTGGGAGCACGGGGTTTTTCCCTTTCCGAAATAGGCACGCCCGTGCCTCTCGCGGAATCATAACCGCGCCTCTCGCGGAAGCAAAACCATGCCTCTCGTGAAAGGAAAAAAAGAAGAAACAACACATTTTTTTTCTGTTTCCAAGGAGGCACGGTCGTGCCTCTGGTGAAAGCACAAACATGCCTCTCATGGAAGCAAAACCGTGCCTCTCGCGAAAGAAAAAATAAAATAAAAATGCATTTTTTCTGTTTCCAAGAAGCACGGCCATGCCTCTCGTGAAAGCACAACCGTGCCCCTCGCGGAAGCAAAACTGTGCCTCTCTCGCAATGAAAAAAAACAGAAAATACGTTTTTTTTTCGTCAGTCACGGCCGTGACTCTCGCAAAAGCTAAACCGTGCCTCTCGCGGAACCAAAACCATGACTCTCTTGAAATAAAAAAAAAGCGCATTTTTGTCCCACGTTCATGTTAGTCCCCTGCATGGATCTACCACGTGAGCGGTTGCGGAGCGTCTCCTTCGCGGACTTTCCAAAACGTCTACGTCTCACCGGAGTCATCGCCTCGACACCGTGCCTTGTAGGAGCCACAAAAAAAAGCGCCTACACCCGTTTTTACTCCTCCCGGGGCGCTTTGGGACACTCGCCATTGTGGTCACTTTTTCGTCATTTTAGGTGGGAAAATTCCACCGTCATGCCAAAGTAGGGTGTGTTAGCAAACGAATCTTGTCTTGAATTGGGAGAAGTGCTACTTTATGGTTAACGAAGGTATTGTTTTGGGACATAAATATTTTGCAAAAGGATATTCCTTTTGTTTTTGATGATGATTGTTTAGAAGCCTTCGAAGCATTTAAGAAAGCCTTAATTTCTGCACCTATTGTTCATCCACCTGATTGGTACTTGCCTTTTGAAATTATGTGTGATGCTAGTGATTATGCTGTCGGTGCTGTTCTAGGACAAAGAGTTGATAAGAAACTGAATGTTATTCACTACGCAAGTAAAACTCTAGACATTGCACAAAGAAATTATGCTACTACTGAAAAGAAATTTCTAGAATTGGTGTTTGCTTGTGATAAATTTAGATCCTATCACTAGTAGATAAAGGGGTTTTTGTCCCGGTTGGTAAGGCCCTTTAGTCCTGGTTCTTAAACGAACCGGGACTAAAGGCCGCGGCCACGTGGAGCTCCACCTTTAGTCCCGGTTGGTAACACCAACCTGGACTAAAGGAAATTTTACGATTTTTATTTTTGAATTTTTTTAATTTTTTTTTGAATTTTTTTTATTTTCAAATTTCTGAATTATTTTAACCCTTTAGTCCCGGTTGGTAACACCAACCTGGACTAAAGGAAATTTTACGATTTTTATTTTTGAATTTTTTTAATTTTTTTTTGAATTTTTTTATTTTCAAATTTCTGAATTATTTTAACCTCTAATCTCTAATCACCACCCCTCATTACCCCTCATCATTCCAAATCATCTAACTTCCCGAACGGTCACCCATCCTCCCACTCCCCCAGCCTGAGCACGCTTAACTTCCGAGTTCTATTCTCCCTCGTTTCCAAGTCTGCACTTGTTGTTTTCCTGCCAATAGTAAGATGTCAATCCTATTAACATTCAGGAATTTTGCTTGAGCATGAGGTGACACATTTCACTATTTGACTTTGAGACTATTTTTTTTAAAAACAATAATTATTTAGTAACACTAATATTTCTTGAATAATTAGTTTGACCATTGTTTGACCACAGTTTGACCAGATTTGACCAAAATTCAAAATAACTGAAATAATTATTTAGTAACACTAATATTGTAGAATAATTAGTTTGACCATTGTTTGACCACAGTTTGAAATATTTTCGATTTTTTCCACTCTAGATCTAAAAAGGCCCGTAACTTTTTTCTGTTAGGTTTTTGAGGATCTTGAAAATGTTTAACGGGGTTCCCCCGATTGAATTTGGATGTACCTTTTCAAGTAGATGATTTTTCATATAAAAAACTTTTTCATCCGAGTTAGTATGCAAAAGTTATGCCCATTTTTACAAATTCTCGAGAGATTTTGCAAATAAAGTCGAAATTCATATTTGCAAATTTTCCCAACAACTAGACCACATATCACATGGGAAACATATTTTCTTTTATTTTTTTGACATTTTCATCATTTTCTTTTAATTTTTTAAACTGAAAAGGCGATCCACCGGGGTAGAGTTTGAAAATGGGACCTTTAGTACCGGTTCGTGCCATGAACCAGTACTAATGCCTCAAACCCTGATTAGTACGGTTCATGGCACGAACCGACTAAAGGTCTAACCCTTTAGTCCCGGTTGGTGCCACGAACGACTATTTTTAGTCCCGGTTCGTGGCACCAACCGGGACTGAAAGGTCTAGACGAACCGGGACAAATGGCCCACGTGGCCCTGGGCGCACGAGCCGATTAATGTTTCATTAGTCCCGGTTCTAGACTGAACCGGGACTAATGGGCTAACCCGGGGTGGACCAAAGCCCTCTTTTCTACTAGTGTATATTGTAGATTCAAAAGTAATTGTTCACGCTGATCATGCTGCAATAAAGTATCCTATGGAAAAGAAAGATGCCAAGCCTAGGCTTATTCGATGGGTTCTCTTGCTACAAGAATATGATTTGCATATCACTGATAGTAAAGAGCGGAGAACCCCATAGCTGATAACCTATCTTGGTTGAAGAATGTTCTGGATGACCCACTACCTATTGATGATAGTTTTCCAGATGAGCAACTAGCTGCAATAAATGTTTCTAATAGTACACCTTGGTATGCTGACTATGCTAATTATATTGTTGCTAACTACACCCCCTAGCTTTACATACCAACAAAATAAAAGATTCTTCTATGATTTAAGACATTACTTTTGGGATGACCCACATCTTTATAAAGAAGGAGTAGATGGTATTATTTGACGCTGTGTACCTGAGCATGAATAGGGACAAATCCTACGGAAATGTCACTCTGAAGCATATGGAGGACATCATGCGGGAGACAAAACTGCTCACAAGGTATTGCAATCTGTGTTTTACTGGCCTACTCTCTTCAAGGATGCTCGTAAGTTCGTCTTATCTTGTGATGAATGTCAAAGAATTGGTAATATTGGTAAGCGTCAAGAAATGCCTATGAATTATTCACTTGTTGTTGAACCATTTGATGTTGGGGATTTGATTACAAGGGACCTTTTCGTTCCTCTAATGTGTATACTTATATTTTGGTTGCTGTTGATTATGTTACTAAGTGGGTAGAAGATATTCCAACTAGTACTGCTGATCACAACACCTGTATTAAAATGCTTAAAGAAGATATTTTCCAAAGATTTGGAGTCCCTAGATATTTAATTACTAATGGTGGTCACAGTTTATTCATGATGCTTTCCATAAAATGCTTGCCAAGTATGATGTTAACCATAGGATTGCATCACCCTATAATCCTCAGTCTAGTGGTCAGGTTGAACTTAGCAATAGAGAAATAAAATTAATTTTACAAAAGACTGTCAATAGGTCCCGGAAGAATTGGTCTAAGAAATTAGATGATGCAGTTTTGGCTTATAGAACAACATATAAAAATCGTATGGGTATGTCTCCCTATAAAATGGTTTGTATAAAAGCTTGTCATTTGCCTCTTGAGTTAGAGCATAAAGCCTATTGTGCAATTAAAGAACTCAACTATGATTTCAAACTTGGTGGTGAGAAGACGTTATTTGATATTAGCTCATTAAATAAATGGAGAACCCAAGCTTATGAATATGCCAAGTTATTAAAAAAAGTTAAAAGATGGCATAATAAAAGAATCCAAAAGCGTGAGTTCAAGGTTGGAGAACATGTTCTTTTGTACAACTCTCGTTTCAGATTCTTTGCGGGAATTCTCCTCTCCAAATGGGAAGGACCCTATGTTATCGAGGAGGCTTATCGATCTGGAGCTATCAAAATAAATAATGTCGAAGGAAGCAACCCGAAGGTTGTTAATGGGCAACGAATAAAATATTATATCTCAGGTACGCCTGTCGGTGTCAAAACAGGCGGATCTCGGGTAGGGGGTCCTGAACTGTGCGTCTAGGCGGATGGTAACAGGAGACAAGGGACACGATGTTTTTACCCAGGTTCTGTCCCTCTCGATGGAGGTAAAACCCTACTCCTGCTTGATTAATATTGATGATATGGGTAGTACAAGAGTAGATCTACCACGAGATCAGAGAGGCTAAACCCTAGAAGCTAGCCTATGGTATGATTGTTGTTCGTCCTATGGACTAAAACCCTCTGGTTTATATAGGCACCGAATAGGGTTAGGGTTACACAGAGTCGGTTACAATGGTAGGAGATCTACAAATCTGTATCGCCAAGCTTGCCTTCCACGCCAAGGAAAGTCCCATCCGGACATGGGACGAAGTCTTCAATCTTGTATCTTCATTGTCCAGGAGTCCGGCCAAAGGTCATAGTCCGGCCGTCCGGACACCCCCTAATCCAGGACTCCCTCAGTAGCCCCCGAACCAGGCTTCAATGACGATGAGTCCGACACGCAGATTGTCTTCGGCATTGCCACGCGGGCTCTTCTCCAAATTCCATTTACCTGTTGAATAGTGTCCGGCTTCTCATGAATATTGCGCTCCTTTGCTTCCACGCCCAATAATGGCCATCCTCCACGTGTCAGACGAAAGCGAAAAGCCAGGGTGTTTTTACATTTACCCCCTAGCTGTGTAAATGAGCTGCCTTTTAAAGAGACGAGGATTTAGATCCAAATCACACCATCTTCCCTTCGCGAGCATTCATTGGAGTGCATCCGACAAAGATCCTTCCATCATGGCCAGTCGACGCAACCCCTCCTCTCGCTCTCCCAGCCCCCAGCCTGGAAATTGGAAGAGATGTTCCGTCCCGCACAACGAGCTAGTGATGCTTCAGACCAAGGGATTTCTCCCTCCAGCCTTCATGGTCCCGGTTCGAGCCGGGCTCGCCACCTATAATGGTGGAGAGCAAGCGGAGAGTGTCCCCAATTCCTCCAAGGGAGAGTGGGTATGCCTTGTCCCTTATTTGATAAGAGGGCTTGGATTTCCCATTCATCCGCTTCTCCGGGGGCTCCTAGAGTTCTACGGCCTCCAGTTGCACAACCTTACGCCTGCCTCCATATTACATATTGCGGGCTTCGTAGCCCTTTGCGAGCTGTTTTTGGGCTGCGAGGCTCATTTCGCGCTGTGGAGGAAACTGTTCTGCCTTGTGCCCTGTTCTCAGAAGGGGTCAATATATCAAGTGGGCGGAGCCGAAGTATGGCGCATCGTCGGGACCGGATATCTATCCGGAACCCCAAAGAAGGCGTCCGAAGACTGGCCTTCAGAATGGTTTTATACAAAAGATGTCCCCCTGCCGGATCCTGTTCGAATCGGCCTCCCTGAGTTTGATAATGCTCCCTTGAAGAAGCGCCTGAGCTGGCATCCACGGAGCCCCCAGAAGGAAAATGACAAGGACGTTCTTTATCTGATGAGCCGGATAAGGTTGTTAGCTCATTGCGGACTGACCATGATCGAGGTCATGGCCACATGCATTATGCGAGGGGTGCAGCCGCTTTAGTATAGAGGCCACCCCATGTGGGGTTACAATGGGGAGGATGACGCCACCCGCTGCGGCCGTAAGGGGGCCGGACTCGATTGCCGCTCTAATGAAGATCTTGCCCACTTTGTACAAGGGAGAAGAGGAGGAATTCCTCCGCGTCAATTCTCCGGGCGGATTTTCTATGTACAATCCTCCAAGCTGGGTAAGCGGACACTTCTTTTTGCCCATCCGTTCCATATTCCCATAGTCAAGTACCTTATCTTGTGATTTCGACGCAGGAATTGCGCCGGGCGGTAAAGGATATAAACAGCCCTCCTCCACAACCCGAGAATCCGTAACGGTCCCTCGATCCGGCCTCCCAAGAGGATCCGGACATATCCATGGAGCTGATCGATGGGGTATTTTACCAGCTGAGCATCGACAATGCCTTGGTGGCTATTACAGCCGATTATCCTGGACTGCTCCCCGCCTCACAAGTAATCGAGACCGAAGTCTTAATCCTTCGAAGATGATCCGTCCGTGCTTTTTTTATCACCGTATACCAATGGTGTTTCGCAGGGGAGGATCTCGAGGCGGAATGCCGAGCCTGCGGCGACTAGCCAACAAGGGATCGCGAGGGCGGGCAGGCTAAAGAGACACGCAGTCCGGGTCGAGGCACCGACGCCGCAGTAAGGCGCGCCGCCTTATTCCAAGGTATTATTCTTACGATGCATACTAACGCCCGTGCTCTCTTTTTTTAGGAAAAAGAGGGCTCGCCGGACTATATCCGGAGAGATTGCCAATCGCGCCTCCACCAGCCAGGCTCCAAAGCCAGGTCCAAAAGCAGAGGCAACACGAGGCGTGCGTCGGACGCTCCTCTGACAGAGGATGCGGACAGACTATCCGCCACAAATTCCGAGGTGGAGAGTGCCATGAATCACAGGCGCCGCCGGACAGTTCTTCGCAACGCTTGTTTCTCCCAAGAGGCATTGGATGCCTTCAACTCGGGAGATGCGTACCTCCGTACCGCTCAAAATGGTCTAACCAGGGCCACGGAGCAGTATGTAAAAGACATACGTGTGAGAAAATTTGATGATTATATATATATATATATATATATATATATATATATATATATATATATATATATATATATATATATATATATATATATATATATATATATATATATCAGTAGCCCCCGAGACTTGAAACAGTTAGAATAACTGATTTAAGGATCATTTATTATGCAGGTTCTTACAGAAAAGAATACCCAACTGTCCCAGGAGCTGGAAGAGTGCAAAGCCCAACTTGAGGCCGCACTAGCCACGGCAGGGGAGGCCAAGGAGACCCCCTGTAGTAATATATGCTTCGAAAGATAAGTATGTTGTGAAGTGCGTCTTGTGTGCAAATCTGACAATAACATTGCAGATGGCGCCGGAGTAGATCCGGACAAGCAACAACTCTTGTGCCGGTTAAAGGCCGGCGAGAGCGTGCTTACGAAGGTGAGGAAGGAGAAGAATAATATCCAAGATGCCAACACCCAGCTGGGCGAGGAACTAAAGGATGTTCGTGCCCAGCTGTCGGACTTCGTGAAGGAGAGAATCGGCGGCTTCGACGCGGCATTTTTAGTAATTGCTTGAATGAACTTTGAAAAAGAGTTCGGCGAGGAAGTCGACTAACAGAGTTATGTCTGTAGGTATGCTCACAGGTCGTCCTGTAGAGGAAATGCCCGGTTTTACGGGTGACCTTCTTCCCGAGCTCTTACAACTGCACGAACAAGTTCGGCAGGTGATGAAAGGCGTCGCCCAGGCCTTGTGGCCATCTGTCTCCATGCCCGAAGGTCTTGGAGAGCTTTTAGAGAGGCTTAAGGGAGCACGGCGGCATTTCCGATTATGGAAGATATCGGCCTGCCGTCAAGGCGCCAGGGAGGCCTGGGCCATGGTGAAGACGCGGTACACGAAGGCTGACCCAAACCACATGGCCGAGGTCGGACCTGTGGGGCCCGATGGGAAGGAGATCCCTGTGAGCTTAGTGTACGACCAGGTAGAGTTGGCCGCCAAATATTCCCAACAGGACTGTAAACTAGACAGCCTGTTGGATGGTATTGAAGAGGAATATACCCAGTCAAATTGACTATGTAATTTAAGATGACATGTAAAATGCCTTCTAGCCGGATTGTAGATCGTTTGACATGGCGAACCTTTTCGCTTCAACCTCGGGACCCGATAGTCCGGAGTGTGTCCGAATACCTCTCGGTTATGTAAGAACCGGGCATGCGTGGAGACCAGGCGTGGGGGTCATTAGTGCTTGAATAGACAAGTGCCCAACTAGCTATGTTATATTACATGGTTAGTAAGAAACATCTTCCAGGGAGAATAGTTCCGTTAGGGGTTCCTTTCCCTGGGAGGCATGCCCTAAAGTGCATGTCCAGACTGTGAAAAAAGCAGAAAAGCATCTGGGGGCGGATAAATAAACAAGTGAGAAATCATCTTTAGTTCACCGACCGAATATTCCCTTAAGAACGCTAGCTTTCGGCTTCACCCAGTTTGAGGTACACATCCGGCTGACCCGACAGTAACAATCGCATAGGTGCTCCCTTTACCGCCTAGCCGAACAATCGGGAACGTAGGGGTAAGCACAGGAGCCAGGCAACCCAGCTTGGCCAAAACTTATGTCATATCGATGCATATAATGGTGAATAAAAGGTACATGTGGAAGTGTGACACATGTGTTGGGCACGAAGCCCGTATAAATAAGCTTCTATTAAAGAAGCCCCCAGGTATAATGAGCGTGGATAGCGCGTCAGTTGTGTGCGAACAAGGCACGAACGAGCCCTTAAAGGCTGTAAGAGAAAGGGAGGGAGAAAGAGAGAAATATAAGACAACTAATGTGTAAAAAATAGACAGAGGAAGGAGACGAACACGGAGTCCGGCGCTAGGCGTAGAATCTTCGGAAACGGGCTGCGTTCCATGGGTTCGGCTCGAGTCGGTTATTCGATGCATCTCGTAGACGGTACGCTCCACCAGTCAGGACTTGGTCAATAATAAAGGACCTTCCCATTTGGGCTTGAGTTTGTCCTTTTCTTGTCGGGCAGGCGAGAACTAACTCGCCAACATTTTAAGTTTTGGCCCGTACTTCTCTGCTTTGATATCTTCGAGCCTGCTGTTGATAGAATGCGGAACGGTCTTTTGCCACGTCACGCTCCTCCTCCAAGGAGTCCAAACTGTCCTGCCGATCGAGTTCGGCTTCTCTTTCTTCGTACATGCACACGCGAGGTGAGTCATGAATTATGTCGCAGGGCAGAACCGCCTCTACGCCGTATACCATAAAGAATGGTGTGTATCCGGTGGTGCGATTCGGCGTGGTCCGCAGCCCCCAGAGTACGGAGTCGAGCTCCTCTACCCAGTGCGTGTTAGATTCCTTGAGGGACCGCACTAATCTGGGTTTGATGCCGCTCATGATTAGACCATTTGCTCGCTCGACTTGGCTGTTAGTTTGAGGGTGATAGACTAAAGCATAGTCGAGCTTGATGCCCATGTTTTTGCACCAGAGTTTGACCTTGTCGGCTGTAAAGTTCGTGCCGTTATCAGTGATGATGCTGTGGGGGAAGTCGTAACGGTGTACGACCCCTGATATGAAGTCTATCATCGGTCCGGATTCAGCCGTCTTAACAGGCTTGGCCTCTATCCATTTGGCGAATTTATCCACCATGACCAGTACGTATTTTTGCTTGTGGGTTCCTCCTTTAAGGGGTCCAACCATGTCAAGCCCCCAGACCGCGAAGGGCCAGGTGATGGGTATAGTTTGGAGGGCGGTGGGTGGCATATGGCTTTGGTTAGCAAAGAGCTGGCAACCGATGCATCGTTGGACTAAGTCCTGAGCATCTGCCCGGGCCATCGGCCAATAAAATCCTGTAAGGAAGGCCTTGCTTACAAGGGCCCGGGCTGCGGCGTGGTGCCCGCCGAGTCCGGCATGACTTCCTGCCAGAAGATTCCGCACTTCCTCTTCGGAGATACACCTTTGAAGGACTCCGGTGGTGCTTTTCTTATAAAGCTCTCCCTCATGGAGTTTATAGGCTTTAGATCGCCGCACTATGCACCGTGCCTCGTTTTGGTCCTCGGGAAGTTCCTTCCTGCTTAGGTAGGCTAGGAATGGTTCTGTCCACGGGGCAATGACTGCCATTATAACGTGGGTTGAAGATGTTACTTCGTTGGCAGAGCCTCCCGTTGTGTCAAAATGTTCAGTGTCGGGTAGTGCGGTTGGGTCCGGGCTGTTATTTCTGGATTCCCCTTCCCATAATAAGGATGGCTTGAACAGCCTCTCCAAGAAAATGTTGGCGGGGGGGGGGGGGGGGACTGCATCACACTTTGCGCCAATGAGTGCCAAGACGTCTGATGCCTGATTGTTTTCCTGGGCTATATGGTGAAATTCGAGCCCTTCGAACCGAGCTGACATTTTTAGGACAGCGTTGCGGTAAGCTGCCATTTTCGGATCCTTGGCATCAAAGTCTCCATTTATTTGGGATATCGCGAGGTTCGAATCCCCGCACACCTCTAGGCGTTGGATGCCCATGGAGAACTGCCATCCGGAGACCTTGTAGAAGGGCCTCGTATTCGGCTGCATTGTTGGAGTTTAACACAGGTGCCTGGCGATAATGCACCCTTTTATTTCGGACTGGGGTTGTATTCAGGGCCGGATTGTCCCAAAATTTTATTTCGGTTTTCCAGGCGCTTTCCATCGCACAGTACTTTCGTAATATGGACGCCACATCAGCGAAGCGTGTAATTTCACGGCGACTTATGGCGTTGAGGATTCCGTTGTCTGTGCAATTATTGGAGAAGAATGAAATCGCATCCTCCTCGCGGCAGTCCTTTATCCTGTTCATGACCAGGAGGAATCTGGCCCAGTAATGGTGTACTGTTTCTGCGGGCTCTTGCCGAATTTGGGATAGATCGCTTATGTTTGGGTGGGCGGGTGGAATTAAATCCGGAACCTCGCCCAATCTGAGACTCAGGGGCCAAGGGGTTCCGTACTCGGAAGCTTGGGTTCTTGGATGTTGTCCAATGAATCTAGCCCGCTGCCTGACTTTAGGTTCAGGGCTTGAGTGACGTCCTCCCCTCCGCGGGTATCTGGCTTGGAGGGATCGGGAATCCAGACATAACTAGTCCTTAAGATAGATGAAGGCTTGCTGCATTGTTCCTCCACCACTGCAACGTGATGGTGACCTTGGGAGAGTTAATCTCTCTCGGATCGGGTTTATGCCCAATCTGATCGTAGTCTATAGCGACTCCCAGGGCGGCGATGCGATCGAAGAGCTCGTTTAAGAAAGAGAGCTCCGTCGGATCTAACTGCTCAACGAGTTCCGAGTTGACGTGAAGATTGCTTTTGATGACCCGAGAAGTCATCGTCGGCGAGGCGGCCTAACAGGCGGTCATAAGAAAACCGCCTAGCCGGAGAGTTTGGCCGATAGCCAAAGCTCCTTTAGCAACAATGCCTTCTTTAAAGACGGGATGAGGCATCCTTCCTGATGGCGACGGCACAGCGGAACTCTCAATGAAAGCACCAATGTCGGTGTCAAAACTGGCGGATCTCGGGTAGGGGGTCCCGAACTGTGCGTCTAGGCGGATGGTAACAGGAGACAAGGGACACGATGTTTTTACCCAGGTTCGGGCCCTCTCGATGGAGGTAAAACCCTACTCCTGCTTGATTAATATTGATGATATGGGTAGTACAAGAGTAGATCTACCACGAGATCAGAGAGGCTAAACCCTAGAAGCTAGCCTACGGTATGATTGTTGTTCGTCCTATGGACTAAAACCTTCCGTTTTATATAGACACCGGAGAGGGCTAGGGTTACACAGAGTCGGTTACAATGGGAGGAGATCTACATATCCGTATCGCCAAGCTTGCCTTCCACGCCAAGGAAAGTCCCATCCGGACACGGGACGAAGTCTTCAATCTTGTATCTTCATAGTCCAGGAGTCCGGCCAAATGTTATAGTCCGGCTATCCGGACACCCCCTAATGCAGGACTCCCTCAACTCCCATTAATGTTGAAAGCAATATTATCCTTCCGCTAGGTACACATAAAAGAAACCTTCCGAAACACTCCAGAATCATGAAGAAATGCGGTACGTGATACGGTAAGTAAACGGACTGCGAAAAATCTGCAAAAATATTTACTGTTCGTTTTGGAATATAACAAAAATTAGGAAAAATACGAAACAAACAGGAAGGCTCCCCTGGTGGGCACAAGACAGCAGGGCGCGCCTCCCTTGCCTGGTGCGCCCAAGTAGGTTGTGCCCACCTCGGATACCCTCTGGACTTTGTTTTTCTTCCGTTGGCTTGTTTCCAAAGATAAAAAATCTTTATATACCCCGAACCCATTGACCACCATATCATGGAGAAATTTTATCTTTTCTTTTCTTGCTGTTTTGGGTCAGATCTGTTAAGCTAGGCATCAGGCCTTCTTCCTCCTCCAACAACGTGGAAAAGGATGCTTGGTTGATGAAGATCGAGCTGAAGAGAGAAGAGCCCGTAGAAGTAATCGAAGGGCAAAAGAGCAAGGAGGCTACCGGAGATCAAGCGCCGGTGGTTGAGGAGGCCTTGTCTGTCGAGGAAGAAGAAGAAGATATCCTTAAACCTTACTATGATCATCTCACCGCCACCGAGATCGAAGCCTTTCGGATCATCGAAACGGTTTGTGTGCAAAATAAATACCTTACCCGTGAAAATATTCTGTTGCAAGAGCACATCATCGCCCTCCGGAGCGTCATCTGTAGATTGCGGAATCTCTTGATCATGAAGGAAAAAAATGCTACCACTTCATCACCACCACCTCCTTCTTCATCACCCAAAGAAAATTGAGTATCGGGTATGGGCACTCCCCTTGGCTTGTGCCAAGCTTGGGGGACGTGCCCCGGTATCTTATCACCTCCACTATCGTTTACCTTTATTTACCTTAGTTCGATCCGTACTTATATTTTGCTTTAGATGAATAAAAGTTTGGTTCGATCCTTTCTTTTGAAAGTTTGCTTAGTGATCTATCCTTGTAATCGAATGCGAGATATATATTAAAGATTAGTTTGAGTTTTGCTTTCTTTACTTTCATGTTTCAATAAAAAGAAAGGAAATAAATGAAAAAGATTGTATGCTAATCTTATGGTAAGTAATGAAACCACATAAGGAAAAGTATAAGTAGAAAATTTTGTTGGAGATTGACAAACATAGCATTGGTCAATAATGCAATTCATGAAAGAATTAATAAGGGAAGAGAAGATTCACATGTAAATACACTATCTTGGAAATCTTTTGTGATTGTGAGCCCCCATCAAAATATTATATGCCAAAATTGTGGACGTTGGTCAAGGAAGACAACGTAATGATCTATGTTTGTTCATATTCACATAGAAGTTATATTATCATAGATACTTCAACATGTGGTGCTTGCCCCCCATCTTTGCTAGCCAAAAACTCCGCACCAAGTAGAGATACTACTTGTGCATCAAAAACCCTTAAACCCAAATCTTATTTTCAAGAGCCCACCATACCTACCTAAGAATTGAGTAAGATCCTTCAAAAAAGTTTTCATTAGTGCAATAAGGAAATAAAAATTGCTTCTAAAAGTGTTAGATCATTTAGTGTAAGAGAAAATTGAGCGTTCTACGAACTTGTGATGGCAAAGAATAAAAATGAGAGACTGCATAATAAAGGTTGCTATCATAAGTGGAAATATAACGTGACGTTCTTTTGCACTAGGGATTGAGCATACAAACAAAAAGCGCACGACAACCTCTGCTTCCCTCTGCGAAGGGCCTATCTTTTACTTCTATGTATTTACTTTCAAGCAAGAGTCAAAGTTTTTCTCTCTATTCCTTTTTATTTTTCTCTTTTGGCAAGTATCATGTGGTGAGGAAAGATCTAGGCACATATATCCAGTTGGATATGGGTAGCATGAGTTATTATTGTTGACATCACCCTCGAGGAGAGTATGTTCGGAGGAAAAACAATAATCCCCTATCTTTCTATGTGTCTGCTTGAAACGTTTTGCTCATGTGTATGCAGTGATTGTTAGCAATAGAATACTATATGATGGTTGAGTATGTGGACTTGCCAGAAAGGCTCCGATACATGACCCTTCCTAAAAATATGTTGAATTGTAGTTGCAAAGTAGACTGAGAACATAGTTTGTTGGTTTTAAATAGAGTTTATGCTTTATACTTCGATGTTGTGATGAATTGTTACTTGTTCATGGGAAGTCTATGATAAAAGTTATATGATAAAAGTTTTATGTTAAAGTTTGTTGCTTTTATAATAATTTCCATGATGCTTCTATGTCCGTATTTTTTGTATCGAAACCTCTCACTAACCATGTGGATATGTTTTTCGATTTCGGTTTTCGCTTGAGGACAAGCGATGTCTAAGCTTGGGGGAGTTGATACGTCCATTTTGAATCATGTTTACCTACTGTTATTTATAATATTTTTATGCATAATAATGATTTTTGGAATAATTATAATCCATTTTCTCTAATAATATACAAGGTTCACACAAAGAGGGAGAATTCCGGCAGCTGAAAATCTGAACCTGGAAAAGCTACGTCAGGCCATCTATTCTGCACAACTCCAAATGAGCGGAAACTTCACGAGGAATTTTTATGGAATAAAAAAGAAATAATGGAGCAAATAATTACCAGAGGGGGGCCATTCAACACAAGACATGATGGTGTGCCAGGCCCCCCAAGCGCCCCCTGGTGGGTTGTGCTCAGCCCAGCCCACCTTCGGTGCCCATCTTCTAGTATATAAATCATTTTGACCTAGAAAAAAATAAGGAGAGGACTTTCGGGACAGAGCGCCTCCATCTCGAGGCGGAACTTGGGCAGGAGCACTTTTGCCCTCGTGGAGCGATTCCGCCTGGGAAATCACCCCGGAGGGCTTAAATCATCGTCATCATCATCACCAACAACTCTCCCATCTTGGGGAGGGCAATCTCCATCAACATCTTGAACAATACCATCTCCTCTCAAACCCTAGTTCATCTCTTTTGTTCAATCTTTGTACCGGAGCTATAGATTGGTGCTTGTGGGTGACTAGTAGTGTTGATTACATCTTGTAGTTGATTACTATATGGTTTATTTGGTGGAAGATTGTATGTTCAGATCCATTATGCTATTTAATACCCCTCTGGTCTTGAGCATGATTATCGTTTGAGAGTAGTTACTTTTGTTCTTGGGGTCCCGGAAGAAATCTTGTTGCAAGTAATCATTTGAATATGTGTTTGATATTTTGATGGTATGGATGTTGTGATTCCCTTAGTGGTGCCATGTGAATGTCGACTACATGACACTTCACCATATTTGGGCCTCAGGGAATGCATTGTGGAGTAGTTATTAGATGATGGGTTGCGAGGAGTGACCGAAACTTAAACAGTAGTTTATGCGCTATTGCGTAAGGGACTGATTTGGATCCAAAAGTTTAATGTTATGGTAATAATTTATTCTTAATACTTTTCTCGTAGTTGTGGATGCTTGCGAGGGGGTTAATCAGAAGTAGGAGGTTTTCTAAAGTAAGAACAACACCTAAGCACTGGTCCACCCACTTATCAAATTATCAAAGTAAGGAACACAAATCAAACCAACATGACTAGACGAAATTCCCGTGTGCCCTCAAGAACACTTTGCTTATCATAAGAGACTGTTTTGGCCTGTCCTTTGCCTCAAAAGGATTGGGCTACCTTGCTGCACTTTTGTTACCATTACTGTTACTTGCTCGTTCCAAATTATCTTGCTGTCAAACTACTCGTTACTTATAATTTCCCCTGTCCAAGAATTCATCCGATTAACCAGTTAACTTGCCGATTAATCCCTACTCATAGGGTCACCGAGTAGCCGATAAACTGATAAATCGTCTGATTAATTGATTAAATGGCCGATTAACTTACCGATTAGCCTATTAATACTCTACTCGCCAGCCAACCGAGCAGTTACCAGTTAACGATTTCCTCAACAATGATAATTTCAGTGCTTACAGACATTACCTTGCTGAAAACTGCTTGTCATTTGCTTCAGCTCCTCGTTGGGTTGGACACTCTTACTTATCGAAAGGACAACGATTGATCCCCTATACCTGTGGGTCATCAGTTTCGCACCTATTACTATGTCTAATGTCCTTGTCTCACCTAACTTAGTGAAAAGCTTAGTTTTCGTTCGTTGTCTTACTCGTGAGAATCCACTTACTATTGAATTTGAAGGTGTTGGTTTTTCTATGAAGCACGCCCATACCCGGATGGTGCTTCACCGATGTGATAGCCCTGACGAGCTCTATCCTGTGTGCTGACGCCTCCACCTCCACACCCGTCGCCCTCGCCGCCGGCGTCGACCTTTAGCATGCTCGCTTGGGCCACCCCAACCACGCCGTATTGCGTCAGATTCTTAGGAGGTTTTCTTTCTCATGTAGTAAGCTCGACGAGCATACTTGTGAGGCTTGTCGTTTGGGCAGGCATGTTCGGCTTCCCTTTAGTGCGTCTACTAGAGTTTCTACTTTTTCGTTTGCATTACTTCATCCTGATGTTTGGATCTCCCGTTGCGAGTAACACAGGCTCTCTATACTACTTGGTGATCTTAGATGATTATTCTCATTATGTGTGGACTTTTCCTCTTCGTCGAAAATATGATGCTTTAGCCACACTCACCGCCTCTTATTCCTATGTCACCACACAGTTCGCATACTTGCACTCCAAACCGATAACGGAAAAGAGTTTGGCAACGTCGCTCTTTGCACCCTTCTTGTCTCTCACGACACCACCTTCCGTCTGACTTGTCCTTACACCTCACAGCAGAACGGACGCGCCGAACGCATCCACCGCACTCTTAATGACTGCATTCGCACGTTACTCTTTCACTCTAACGTGCCCGCTCGGTTTTGGCCTGATGCTATCGCCACCGCCAATCTTGTAGTTAACATTTGTCCGTGTCGCCCTCGGTGGAACTACGCCCCTCACCACCTTCTCTTCAGTAAACCGCCGTCCTATGACAGTCTCCACATGTTTGGGTGTCTGTGTTATCCTAGCACCGCGTCCACCATGCCACACAGACTTGCACCACGTTCCGTCCCATGCATCTTCCTTGACTACCCCCCTATACAAAAGGAAATATCCGAAATCATAATAATTTTTTAAACTTGTGAACATATCTGAAATCGTGAACATTCTACAGATTTTCGAACTTTTTCTAAAATCATGAACATTTTATATGATTTGCAAAGATATCTTTAATTCTGAAAAAAATTAAAGTATTTCTTCGAACAGGCGAACATTTCTAGAATCGACGTATATTCTTTCGGAAATTGTTTGGTGGAACAATTTTTGAAATTCACGGACATGTTTTGAAATGCATGTCTTTTGAACCAGCGATCATTTTACGAATTTATAACCTATTTTGTAAGTCATAAACAGCTTCTGATTTTTAGGATATTTTTAAATTCAGAAACATTTTTTGAATTGGCGAAACTTTGTTCAATTTCATTAACATTTTGAATACATGAACTTTTTGAAATAATATTGAACATTTTTTGATTTCTGAACATTTATTTTCAAAATTGTGAATATTTTTTGATTATGCCATTTTTTTAAAACAGAGAAAATTTGCTGAGTCCACATAAATTTATGAATTATTAAATATTTTAGTTAAAAAAACTCATTTTTTTTAATTTTAGAAAGTTATGTGCATTCCCAAATTTTCTTTGAGGGGTAAAGCTTACTTTATTAATCAAAGTCCACAATCTGTGGGATACTAGTTGGTCATGTGGCTGGCCAAGCCACACATGACGCCCTAAAGCTAATGACAAAGAAAACTTAGCTAACTTATGAGCTTCCAAGTTGACAGCTGGACTCTCAAAAGTAAAGTAACAAAGAAAAGGTGATGGTCTCATTTTTACCTCTCTGATGATAACCCCATATGGACCCTGGCTGTCCCTTGCAATGTCGCCAATCACGTGTTTACAGTCAGATGCAACAACAAAGTGTTGTACATGCAAATCTTCTGCTAGAGCAATGGCCTTGCGACATGCTATCGCCTCAAGTGTAGCTGGGTCTCGTAATCCCCCAATGACTAGGGCAAAGATCCCCAAATAGACCCCTTGGCTATCTCTGCAGATTGCTGGCGCTGAACCTGTGCTCTGAGCTCTTACCGCCGCATCAACATGGATCTTGGCATAGTTAGCTGGGGGTGCCTTCGGTCTTGGTATAGGACCAGTAGGAGAAGTCACCGTTGAAGGACATATCTTCCCAGGAAGATGAGCCGTTTTCAGGTCAGCCATAAAACGAACTGTGAACTCCTTTGTTGCCCGAGGCGTTTGGAAGATGGACTCATGGATGGCATCCCTTCTTGATTTCCAGATCGCCCACAATGTGACCGACAGCAATGTAAATTTCTCGTGCAGTATCGAGTCCATAAGTCTGAAGAGCCAGCTCTTCGCTCTCATTTCTATTGATGCTACCAGACTGCAGCCCAAATCCTCATCTACCAGAGCCCAAGTGCATCTGGAGACCGTACACTCAAGGAGGGAGTGACGCCAGGTGTCGGGAGCTCCACAAATACCGCAGGAGCTAGTCGTCGTCATGTGACGATGTGCCCTAACATCCTCAGTAGGCAGAGTTTGTTTTGATAAGCGCCATAGAAACATGCGAACTTTAGATGGGACTTCTATTTTCCAAAGAGATTTCCAAGATACTTCATCAACGTTAGTGCTGGATGATGCCGACGAACCTACTAACCATGCCTCTCGCCTTTGCTTTGTAGAAACCAACATGTTGTAGGCCGACCGGATTGTAAATTGTCCAGTTCTCTCATGTGTCCAGCTCCAGAAGTCCTGTATAGCAGTAGTACACAGCGGGATGCCCATTATAACTTTTGCGTCAAATGGCAAGAATGTAGCTTCAATCACAGGCCTATTCCAAGTAGCATTAGTGATGTCGATTATTTTAGAAACCGTACTGGGAGGGTTGCTTAAACGACAGCCGTACGGTCTCATCATCTCCGCCGAGCAAGCCAGTTGTCATTCCAGATATTGGTACTCTCTCCATCTCCAATACGCTTGATCAGTTCAAGTTTCAGTATATCCCGACCCTCGACTATGGCCCTCCATATCTGACTCGGATGGTTACCAAGGGAAGCCTCCAGTATAGATGTATGAGGGAAATAAACACTCTTCATAATTCGCGCACTCAAATAGTCGGGGTCCTGCAACAATCTCCATGCCTGCCTGGCCAGCATGGCCAGGTCGAACAGCTCAAAATCTTTGAAGCCCAAGCCTCCCATGCTCTTTGGCTGTGTCATTGCTTCCCATGAGACCCAGTTAGGTTTTTGTTGGCCATTCGTTCTCCCCCACCAGAACTTCTTTATCAGCATATTAAGATGCTCACATAGACCCCTAGGGAGTATGAAACATGACATGGAAAAGACGGGCACTGCCTGAGCGACTGATTTGACTAGTACCTCCTTCCTTGCTACTGACAATGTTCTCTCAATCCATCCCTGAATTTTGCTCCACAGTCTGTCCTTCAAATACTTAAAGGCCCCATTTTTCGAGTTCCCAATATCTGAAGGCATGCCCAAATAATTTTCATTGAGTGTTTCATTGGGAACATTAAGAGTGCCTTTTATTTCATTGTGAACACTCTCAGGAACTCCTTTACTAAAAAACATTGAGGAAATGGCATAGTTGATTCGCTGACCGGAATCTTGACTATAAACCTCCAACAACTGGTCTACCTCGGTAGCACCCACACTATTGGCCTTGAAGAACAGCAGGCTGTCATTCGAGAATAAGAGATGGTTAACCGATGGTGCCTGGGCCCCGCCTGAATCCCACTCAACTTGGATGACTCACTTTGTGATTTTAAAAGGCACGACAGGCCCTCTGCTGCTAACAAGAACACGTATCGAGATATCTGGTCCCCTTTTCGGATCCCACGTGATGGGTTGAACTCCTCGAGTTTCTTCCCATTTAACATGACTGAAAATTTTACGGAGGTAACCATGCTCATTACAATATCCACCCACCTTCCGTTGAACCCCAATTTAAGCATGATGGCTTGGAGATAAGCCCACTCAACTCGATCATACGCCTTCATCATATCCAATTTCAAAGCACATGACTTGTTTTTCTTGGCCTTGTTCCTCTTCATAAAATGCAAACACTCATACACTGTTATGATATTATCAGTGATCAGTCTCCCTGGAACACAAGCTGACTGTTCTACTGATATGATGTCTGGAAGTATTTGTTTGAGCCTATTGGAGATCACCTTGGATGCAATCTTGTAAAGCACATTACATAAACTTATAGGCCGAAACTGCGTTAGGAGTGTGGTTTTTTTTACCTTAGGAATGAGAACCAGGATAGTGTTGTTAATACATGATGCTGACTCCGTCCCATCCAAAATTTTAAGGACCACTGTCGTTACATCCTCCACAAGCATTCCAATGACGCTGGAAAAAGTGGGCAGGGAATCCGTCAGGGCTGGGGGCCTTGGTTGGAAACATTTGAAACAACGCATATTTGACTTCTTCATGCGTGTAAGGAGCATTCAGAAGATCATTCATCACCGGTGTTACTTTAGTAGGCACTGTGTTCAGTACTCTGTCCATGTCATGCACCCCCTCGGACGTGTATAAGTTTTTTGTAAAAATCAGTGGTCAGAAAAATCAGATAAGGGCCTTGCAGTGCGTGGATGGCCAGTTGACTGAGGACAAGAGGGAGATGGATTCCCAAATTATTTAGAATAGAAAAAATGAAGACGGAAAGGAAAAAAAAAGAAATTTAAAAAACAGCCTGCCTGGACATGGGCTGGGCCGTACAGGCGCGCTGTTTCTTCTCTCAGCATGCAGAGCGGAGTATAGAAGGTTCCAACTTGGCCCAGCCAGGCTGGGATTTCCTTGTGTGAAACTTTTTTTTATCACTTATAGGTGGCATCGGTTGGTAATATTTTGCTATTTTGGAGGCAATTTCGGTGACGTACCACCTGAAGCAATAGCCCCTTTATTATTGGGTAAAGATATTAGGTAAAGATAAGGTCCTGACACACATTAGTTTTTTACCGCCATCTGATAAATTATTTCCTATTTAGAGTAAGTTCATAGAATCCATGTATTTTAGAGAAAAACACAGGCTAAAAGCCTAAAACATATATTTTTTGTGTGGTAATAAGTTCTGAATTTGTAGATGAAATGACGCTTTCGAATCATAATTTTTATACACCACATGGTGGTACTTTCAGTGGTTAGTTATCTATTCAATCGCACGTGCATAACATTAAAGCTGCACAGTTTGAGTTATGGTTTTAGCATAAGAAGAGTGAATTGATGTGGGTCACCCGAAGTCGACGTTTATGACTGTTTGTTTATGTCCTTGCCACAACCCTTGCCCGAGATGCCTATGAAAAATCAAGTAGCAATCTACACTTACGGTTCTACAATGCCACTGAAGACAAATCATTGATGACCAAGCATTATTTCATTGTACATCAAATTTTCGAACTTTGTAGTAAAAAAGCATGTTTGCAATATTAGTTTTGTCCGGTTATGCTTGGCTGATTCTGCTATAAATTTTTCTGTATAATTTACACAATGGTTGATTGAGGTTAATGTTTATAAAGTGTAGTTCAGGTTGCTGAGAGTCTGAGATGCAGAATGCGTTGGCATGTGATGCTTTTAACGCTGAGATTGTCCCATACATGAATGACGTAGGCGAGCTTCAAAGTGAAAGCTTTGCGTTTCTGGTGCCGGCGACCACGACGCTCGTGGGTGCCACTAGCTTCCTGAAGACGTCGCCGTGGATCTTGCCTTGTGCCATGGCTCCGGGACGAAAACTCAAGTCCGTTTGGAGGTGGCAGTGGCGACACTTTGCACCGTCACCCTCTTGGGGGCGTTTTTGTGGAGCTCATGTGTCTTTGGTCGGGCCTCAGCTAGATGTTAAGCTTATTCTAGTTTCTTGGTTATCTTGCGATCTGCTTTGTAAGCAGGCCTCCCAAGCATATTGTATCGTGCGGACGTGTACTTTATTGTGTTGGTGCTTTATATATAAAAAGGGGGCGGAAGCCTATTTCGTGAACGGGTAGGTAGGCATAGCTTCCGTTTCAACCTCCTCCGGTTTAGATCGTTGGTCTCATGTATGTCTGAAGCACGAGTAACACGGTGCCATCCAAGCAAATTGCGGGAGTAGCAGAGCCAAAGGATTAAATGGCACTCGTGGTGAGAGAACTTGTGTTGCGGGTGCACTTAAGTCACGGTACTTGGAAACCGGAAATGACCCGTCATAGAACTTGCGTTGCGGGTGCAGATAGGTCACATATGCCATCTGAACCGGCCAGTTGCCCCATTTAAAAAAAACCCGTCATAGAACCGGTGTTGCGGGTGCAGATAGGTCACACATGCCATTTGAACTGACCAGCTGCCCTTTTTTCTCCCTCTAGCGGTCATACGTGGCGGGTTGATTATTTTGTAGAAAAGACCCTATTGTTTCGAAAATCCATCTCTGCACCCGAGCTTATCTGCAGCCACGCTGACGAAAATAATCAAAACAAATACAAGAAAAATTCCAAAAAAAATTGTGCAGTAGACAATTTGATGCGTGAGGTCTGCTCCAATTTTCAAATCATTTGAACAACTGAGCAGCTCTAGGAAAAAAAATACAAATTGGGGGTCCGTAAAAAAGTTTACTGTTTTGGCCCGATTTGTCTTTTTGGCTGAGAGCTGCTCAGATGTCCAAATGATTTGAAATTTGGAGCAGCCTCACACATCAAATTGTCTACCGCACAAAAAATTGGAATTTTTTGAATTTTTCTGATTTTTTTATGAAATATTTTCTAACCGAGTGCAGATGAGCCTGGGCAATGAAACGCCACACTCCTATTGTTTAGTCAACTTCAAAGTCAATTCTAACCAAGTCATCAAGTGTTTTACCAGGTGGCCACCAAAAAACAATATCCACCAAGTGGATAATTTAACTGTCCAAGCATTTAATCAATCATATCATTGCAGAAAGTGGTCACATTCAGGTCATCAAACCATGCTACCTTTCATCCAGATATGTCCAACTAATTCCCTTCCCCATGAAAACCCCCCATGATGCAGCTCTACGATTTGCTGAATCAGACCCTACATTGGACAATGAACTGGGTAACCCTAGCAGGCAGCCCAACATTGCTAAATTTTGCACAAATCCCACAAGACTACGAGTTTTAAAATAGCTAACTACTACGGATTCACCTGCTAACTTACCTAAACCTATTTGGATGGAGCGCCGATCGTCACCATCTGTTGCGGCAGAAAATGCTAACATATGGGAAAAATGGGACTCAACGTAGATCGTTTTCCCATGCCATTCGGTTCTCAGATGCGGCAACTCCATCTTCGTCGGCACCATCATCATTGTTGGTTCGCTTGCCGCCGACAAGCTCGACGCAGCCGCGGCGCCACCAGCCTCCTCTCCCAACGGCAACGAACACAAAAAGACAAATAGAGGAAGCAGGACGTCAACACATCATTACCTATGAAGGCAGGGGCCTTTGTGCTAAAAAACATGCCCACCAGTGACTCATGGGAGTGAAAATTTTCACGCCACGCCGCTCTTTACCATTAGAGGGAGAAAACCAGGGAGCTGGCCGGTTCAGATGGCATGTGTGACCTATCTGTACCCGCAACGCAAGTTCTACGATGGGGTTTTCCGGTTTGCAAGTTCCGTGACTTAAGTGCACCCACAATGCAAGTTCTCTGACCACCAGTGCCATTTACCCGAGCCAAAGACAAGCCCAGTATACTCAGTATAATTCTTGCGTAGACATTTCATGTGTCCTCGTGTAAAAACTTGCAAGATACTCCCTCCAGTCCTTTTTAGTCCGCATATAAGATTTGTCTAAAGTCAATCCTCGTAAAGTTTTGACCAACTTTATAGAAGAATATACCAACATCACAATATGAAATCAATATCAGTAGATGTGTCACGACTTCAATTTTCATATTGTTAACTTTAGCATGATAGATGTTGATATTTTTTCATGAGTAAAAAGGACCGGAGGGAGTATATATTGTCATTTTTTTTTGTTGAAGCTCTTGGATCATACGTATATCATGGTTCAGTCGGATGAGCCAAGTAGAGCTTCAAGTTCACACACTGACACTACATAGGCAGGAAGAGGCTGCTCGGTTCGAATCCAAAGAAATATCTACCTGGGAGTCCCGTCGAGCGTCAGCACATGCGCCAACGACGCACACGTCCTTCGACGCAGTGGAATGGATCACAACGAATCTTTGCACGAGTGACTCAGAATATCTGTGATAAGCAAATTGTGCAATCTACCGCGTGCTTGACTCCAAGTCTCCTCGTCCGGCCTACTGCCTAATGAGTCATGTGATGCACAGAGCATGAAGAATTCTCCAAACAAGCGTATCACTGACTTCAAGTCTCCCCGGTCGTCCTCCAGCCGTACTTGTATGCAATCATACAAGTACTTGTATGCACTGAAATGAATTGTGTGACACAGAGCGTAAGGAATCATCCAACCTGGCGCATCATTGACTCAAAGTCTCCTCCTGTCGTCTTCCATGTATGCAATCATACGCCGTTGCTTCCCAGTTGGATTGGAAACCTTCTTGTGGTTTTCCAGCCGTACTTTGTAACTAGCTGTGTGATCCACACCGCCTGATGAATTGTCAGAGCGCGTGCTTGACTACAAGTCTCCTCCCGTCGTCGTTGTCATGCAGACTAGCTAGTTTGAACTTTCTTTTGATCATCTTCGAAGAACGCACGTACGTATGATCACACAACTCATTCCACATGTATAATAATACTAGAACATCAGGTCATGCATATTTTTCTGTGGAGTTATTTGGTGGGACACACTTGCATATGTGTGGCCATTATAACTGAGTAATATACTTGTTACACAATATTGTGTGCGGCCATTTGGAATATATTGGTTTTGGTTTGCAGCTTACCCCCAGCTAACTAAAACCAAACTATATAGTGGTAGTAGTAGGAGTAGGGCAATTTGGAGACCTAGCTCTATGGAGTCCTTAATTCTAAAAAATTCAAAATTCACACTTTTCAGTTAAAAAATTAGAAAATAAAAACACATGTGTAATGCAATGTGTGTGTGTGTGTGTGTGTGTGTGTGTGTGTGTGTGTGTGTGTGTGTGTGTGTGTGTGAGGACGAAATACCTTGAATTGCCAGCTGCACAAAACAAAACCAAAATCATGAACAGTGCATATGCTAAAAAGCCAAGATTTGTCTTTTATGTAGCTCTCATTTTAATATATTTCGGCCTGAAAATTTACAAACATGTACATCATGTCTCTAGGTATATGTCTATTTTTTTGGAATTTATTGAAACTAAAAAGTTTGAATTCTTTATGTTTTCAAATTAAGCCATCGATTAGCTCGGCCTCCATTTGGCATTTTCGTCTTTATATACATATCAGCCACATCAACCTACCTAGGCACCTAGCGAGTAAGCTGGAAAGAGCTTCTCAAAAACACAGAAATAAATTAAAGGAGAGAAAAAGGAAGCAGCTTGTAAGAGAGAGGGGTAGAGGGTGAGAGTAGAGCATGGAATTCGCCATGGGGGCGATGAGCTCTCTCCTGCCCAAGCTAGGGGGCCTACTCATGGAGGAGTACATGTTGCATAAGGGTTTGAAGCAGGGGATCAAGGACCGCATGGATGAGCTCCTGATCATACAAGCCACCCTACTGAAGGTGTCCGACGTGCCACTAGACCAGCTTGATCCACTGGTCAAGATTTGGGCAAATGATGTTAGGGGTCTGTCCTATGCCATCGAGGACAATCTCGACTCCTTCATGGTGCGTGTTGAAGGTTTTGAGCCAACCAAGGCACAAACCTTCTTGGGGTTCATCAAGAAGACCTCCAACAAGGCCACCAAGCTCAAGATTCGACGTGAAATAGCAAATGGCATCAAAGACGTCAAACTCCAAGTTAGAAAGGTGAAGGAGCGGTATGACAGATACAAAGATGTTATTGGCAATACTGATGCTAGAACAGTGATCGACCCACGTCTCTTGGCCATGTACAAAGAAGTATCTGACATTGTTGGCATTGATGAGCCAATGGATGAGCTAATGAACAGGTTGTCCGAGACCGGTGATCACCTTGAGAAAAATCTCAAGACGGTCTCTGTCACTGGATTCGGAGGATTGGGCAAGACAACTCTTGCTAAAGCAGTGTACGACAAGATTAGCAAGAAATTTGATTGTGGGGGTTTTGTTCCAGTTGGTCAGAATCCTGACATGAAGAAAGTTCTCAAGGACATTATTTTTGAACTTGACATGCAAATGTATAATACTGCATCAACAATGGACGAAAGACAACTCATCAACCAGCTGCGCAAATTCCTTGGGGACAAGAGGTACAGATTACCGCCCCCACACCACATGCTAGTCAATCTACAATTTTTGTACCTATCTAACTTTATTTTCTATAATATCTATTTTTTAATTTCTTATACTTGTTGGTTTTACCCGTTTTGTGTTACATTATCTAGGCATGGTGAATCATAATGCCTATTGTAATCATGCTAATTTAAGGCTTTGGCAAAACAAAGGAGAAAAACAATCAGTTCAGGAATATTTATGTACCTATGTAAAATTTGATAACTTCTATAATATTATTTATAAAATATATTAGAAAGTAATTCAAAATAAAAGTTACAACATAGTTATCCGATTTATAGTATATTTTTATTGAAGTTGATTCTTGAATGTTTGACTTTGATTAGTACCATACATGTACAATGGATATACCTAGGGCTACCTGTTACTCCATACAAGAATAGATTTTAAATTGACCTATTCCTTTATGAATTCAGTAGTCTTACCTCCATAGCGAAAACATTTATTTCCAGAAAGGAAATTAATGGGATAGAAATGGTCAGGGAGACTCTTTCTTTCTACCACATGTTTTACATTTTTCTTGGCAGACACATCGTATGTCTCTTTAAAACTAAGAAATTTAGTCCTATTATTTTTCATTTAAGTGTAGCCATAATTAATCCTAGGTAATCTTTGTCCTAGAAACAAATCAACTCTTTATTCATATTCTCTTATGTGCTTGTTGTGAGTATATTCCATCTAGGTATTAAAGGACCAATTAGTCGACAACTAATCATTGAAGCATATTTTATACTTGGGCTCTACATTCTAGGTCCACACATCACGATAATTGCTTTTGGACTGTCGGCTTTGTTGAGTCCGGTTTTCCAGAGAAGGACAAAAATAAATATCTGAATCATCACAATCTGACACGTGCAAATAGGTGATTAATTGATAGTTTAATATGCACATATTTGTCTTCTTTTGTACCCGACATGGTAAACACTATCTTAATAAACTTCACACATATTAGAATAAATCTTTATATACACGTGGAATCATTTTCCCATTATTAAAAAAATAGTTTATATTATCCTATATACTTAAATAGTTGATCCCCGCCACCTCTAATTCTCTTAACATGCAAGCCTTCCACATCACCAAGTATGCCATGTCAGCATGCACTAACAATATTTCCAGCCACGAAGACTACATCATGTTTTTATCATCACTACCTCTATTTTTCTCAACATACAAGCAATTCAACTCATCAAATGTGGCACATAAGTATCCACTAAGAATATTTTTCATCCATGTAGAAACCACAGCCACGTGTTTATTTAATTTTTAATAGACATATGTGGTATGTTGGAGATTATTTAATTTTTTTTACTTTCTAAAGGCTATCGATGTGCTCAATTTAATTGTTGTAACTTATATGGTCAACGGTATATGCATACTTTTTGTTCACACAGAATGCAAGTACGAAACATTTCTAGTTGTAAAGATAGTAGCATTTGGATTTACATTATTTCCTTCACACATAGTTCATTTAATATTAGTCTCTGGATTCCCGCTGTAACGTACGGGGAATCACCTAGTTTTCTTAGATTTTGTGATCACTACAGCCCCGTCGCCAACTCGCCTCAATTGACACAACCGCCATATATTACAAAGTTACAGGTAAATGGGAGACATGCAAAAACTCGCATGTAAATTCACATCTTTAAGTCAAAGGCTATCCTACTGGTGACATAAATGTTCGAAGTTAGGGGCCCAAGACTTGATTGGGTTGTGTAATAGAACAGCCTCGATGCAAGTCTCTAATATATATAATCCTTCAATTTGAGCCGAATCTCTTCAATTTTGGTTGAGTAAACCAAAAAAAAAATCTAACACTGGCATCTGGGTTGTTTTTTCTATTTGTAATACATTTTTCAATCTTAATTATTGCCATGTTCTTTGTCTAAATGGTCAACACGCCCTGTAGTTTTACTAATCCAAGCATCTTGACCGTCACATTATAATAGGTACTTGATTGTTATTGATGACATATGGGACATACCAACATGGGAAATGATTAAGTGTGCTTTGGTGGATAGTAACACTGGAAGTAGGATTATCTTAACGACTCGGATTTCGGAAGTTGCCACAAAAGTTGGCGGTGTTTACAACATCAAACCACTTTCTGGTGATAACTCCATAAAATTATTTTATACCAGAATATTTGGTGTTGAAGACATATGTCTTGATGATCAGTCTGTTGAAGGGTTCAAAAAACTTTTAAAAAAATGTGGTGGTGTGCCACTGTCAATCGTTACAATAGCTAGCTTGCTTGTGCATAAACCAAGGGAGGACTGGCCAAAGGTATATGGCGCTATTGGATTTGGGTATGAGCACAATGAAGCTGTCAATAACATGCGAAAGATATTATCGTTTAGCTATTATGGTCTGCCATCTTTTCTAAAGAATTGTTTATTGCACCTAAGTACATTCCCAGAAGATTATTTGATCGAGAAAAATCAGTTGATATGGAGATGGGTGGCCGAAGGTTTTATACCAAATATACAAGGGACAAGGTCATTTGAGCTTGGAGAGAGATACTTCAATGACCTTATAAATAGAAGTATGATCCGCCGGATAGAGACCAATTATATTGTACATCATGTAGGTTGTCGTGTTCATGATGTAGTACTTGATCTCATTCGCACCTTGTCCAGTGACTTAAACTTTGTTACAACCCAAGATACAATGCAACACAATTCATGTTTCCCCGGCACAAGTAAAATTGCTCGTAGACTCGCCATCCACAATACACCAAGCATCAAGCATATGGATATTGGACACGTCAGGTCATTTAATGCTATAAGATTTGAGGGTGCCATGCCACTACTTTTGAGCTTTAAAGTGTTGCGAGTACTGTCCCTGGTGGATTGTGACTTTTCTAGGGGAGGTGGTGGTCTCAAGCATCTCGGTACGTTGGTCCAGCTAAGGTATCTAGGGCTTCTGAACACACCTGTTGCTGAGCTCCCCAGTGAAATAGGACGTGATCTGAAGTTCTTACAAACACTGGTGGTGGAGGGAACTGCCATAAAGGAGTTGCCAGCGTCCGTTGGTGAGCTAAGCAATCTGATGTGCCTTCGCGCTTCAAAAGGAACAAGGATGGTGGCGGAGATAGGGAAGCTGACAGCCTTGGAAGAGCTACAGCTATACTCGGCAGACAAGTGCCCAAATTTTTTTACCGGGCTGGGAAAACTGACGGAGGTAAGGGTTCTCGTTATCCAATTCGATGAATTGGACGAGAGTGCACACAAGATTCTGAAGGAGTCCCTGGGCAACCTACGCAAAGTCCAAATACTGAAGATTGAGTCTGATGCGGCGCAGTGGCGCCAGTTTGGTGAGTGGGAAGACTGGGCACCCCCTTCACAGCTCCATCAGTTCATGATGTCCCGTATTGTCCTTCCAAGACGACCGTCGTGGATGGATTCCTCGCGTATTCCACACCTGTTCCGCTTACATTTGGTTGTGGAGGTAATGGAAGCTCAGGATCTACAAATTCTTGGGACCCTGCCGTCACTCAGCCTCCTCTACATCTGCTGTTTAAACAATCTATCATATACTGTTGGCAGCCATGAATTCCAGAGGTTGACACTTCTTAAGATAAACATAGAAGTAACGTGTGGAGAAGGAGCGCTGCCGATGATTGAAAAAATGGATTGCTATGCCAAAGTGGGAAATGACGTTGGCTTGGCGGGGCCGGGGAGCATGCCTTTGCTCCAGGGCGTCACCTATCGGCTTTTCAGGGGGAATCCCAGCAAGCAGGAGGTAGAGGCTACAGTGATTGCACTGAGGCACGCCGCAAGAACACACCCCAATCATCCCAGGCTGAGAATTCACAGAACCGAGGACGAGGTACGTACAACGTGGGCCAAGTGCATCACTGGAGCGTATTCGTGCATTTGTTTATATGTTAATAACATATCTATCACCCACCGATAATTAACCTGCTTAATTGCATTATCAATCGTAGTACTCCTATGAAGACTACTGCGGCCATGAAGATGAAAATTCCATCCAGGTTCCTTCTACATTCCCACTCATATCATGGTTGATCAGTGTATATTCTACCCTCTAATTACTTTTACCTACTTTCTTGATTTTAGTCCACTAACAATGATGATGGTCAATCCAAAGATGCGGTCTCGACACACGATGAGGCTGTTTCAACCATGGATCAGAAGGTACTCTGGTTCGAATACGTTGGTGTTTTGACTCAGTACCATCTGCTTCAATATGTAATTCCAACTATTAATTTTTAGATGAGTATGAATAATATCATAAAAATGCATATTGTGAAATGTTTGTTACTGGCCAACCAAAGTAAAAAATGACCCTTTTTCAAACTAAAAATATTTTTTTAGAAAATAGGGATAATATATACATATTCCATTTTATAAAATATATATATTTATCTAATAGGGCAATATAATAAATTATTGGCTACTAACTAAGATATTGTATTTTCAAGTAATAGACATCTTAATAGACATCACTTGTTAACTGGAAAATAGTGTCATTACTTGTTTTTTAATTTCATGCATATTATTGCAGTTGAATGACCACGATGGCGTAGACAGGATAGCATCTCATGTCACTGGTAAGAGGAGGCGGCAGTGAGCCAACTTTGGATCTTACTTTTCTCTCGGCTCGATCATGTTGCGCCACCATGGTACATACCAATGTGCGACAGTCTCTCTGTTCCACGTCTATCCACGGGAACATAAGTTGTTTCTTCCAAGCAAACTACGTAAACAAATAATTTTTTTTTGTATATCTGATTAGTTTTTCTCATGTAATATATGTGTGTTAGTTTTCTTTTTGCAAAAATATGCATGATATATAGTTTTAGAAAATATTAACATATGTTGATTCGGAAGTGCTTAATTTTCTAGATCTTTATATAGTACGCTCTCACGAATCCAAATATATGGTGGCTCTGCAATGATGCTCACTGTCATCATGTTCGAGATTTGATCTGTGGTGAGCTAGATGTGAGTACAACTAGCAAAATTAGCCACCTAATAAACTGTTTCCCCATTTTTTTAGAAAAGGAGGATGACCCCCGGCCTCTACATCTGGGCGATGCATACGGCCACTTTATTAATTATTCTCACAAGACCTTACAAAGTCATACTACAGTAAGACTAAAGCCGCCGTCTAAGCAACAAACTGTCGCTACACCTATCAGTTGATGAAGGGGCGCAGATAGCCTGGGCCTAATACCAAACAGACATCGCAGCCAAGCCTATCATCTAAGACCTGAGACCCCAACCTAGCCACTTGCCGGGTCTGGGGCACACACTGGTTCGGCGTGCTCTCAGAGGCCACCGCCGCCAACTGCCACTGCTCCATCTTCAGAATTGTACTGATGCATCAACCTTGCTCGGTCCAGCTATCGTCGACGCCACCACCGCGCCCAACGGCACCTCCTCCCTACGCGCAAACAGCCGAACACGTCGCGGTCTTCACTGATACACCTCAGCGCCATGCTGTCAAGTACCACCAGCCGACACAACTTGAAGCCCTTGGAGTATCTATCGTGCGTAGCACCTGCCGACCAGGCATGACCAAGCGTAGCACCTATCAGTCAGGCATGACTTGACATCTCCACTGAAGCTCCGTGCAAGCCGAAGCCGCTCCACCTCCTGCCTCTAACTTCCAGCGCTACTCCACAAAACGATGCTCCCAAGAGAGAAATGACACCGCAATGCCGCCATCGTCCGGTCTGGAACACCGGATCCTAGGGTCCCCCTGAGCAATACGAGTGGGTCGACGATAGTCACATGACGATGCCTTCATCAAGGTAACGACGTGGAACGCCACCATCGCCCGCGGTCGGCTTGGTTTTCACCGGCAACTATGTCTTCCCGACTCGCAACTGGTGCCAGATGATGGATCCCGAGATCCAAACACCCAGACTCAGGCCGACCACCTCTGACGGAAGAGATGACCACCACCGTCGGCTGCACCGGCGGCAGCTCTGACGGAAGAGATGATTTAGAGGCCCTCCGTGGTCGATTCGCCCTCCGGCCACTACTAGGGAAAAGCCTATACATAGAATCTTAGCAGCAGCGCAGCTCAAAAAGGAGCACTGCTGCTAATTAGTAGTAGCGCGTGTGCGGGAAACTCGCTACTGAAAAGTTTTTAGCAGTAGCGCGCTCAGTGTAAACCGCACTGCTACAAATATCGACCGGCAGTGTCCACCAAACTCCATTTAGCAGCAGCGCGGTGCCGCGAGCTGCGCTACTGCTATGGATGTAGTAGTAGCGCGCTTTTTCTGAGGTCGCTGCTGCTAAATTTCAAATATCCACACTTTTTGGTCCCCGTTAGCAGTAGCGCCGTTGCCCAAAGCGCGCTGCTGCTACTTCCTTAGCAGCAGCGCGTTTTAGCTCCCGCGCTACTGCTAATCCGCACCAACCCACCACCTTTTCCCCACCTATGACGCCCTCGATTCAATCGTACACTAATCATACACGCAAATGTGTACGATCAAGATCAAGGACTCACGGGAAGATATCACAACACAACTCTAGACACAAATTAAAATAATACAAGCTTTATATTACAAGCCAGAGGCCTCGAGGGCTCGAATACATAAGCTCGAAAACACAAGAGTCAGCGGAAGCAACAATATCTGAGTACAGACATAAGTTAGACAAGTTTGCCTTAAGAAGGCTAGCACAAAAGCAACATCGATCGAAAAGGCAAGGCCTCCTGCCTGGGAGCCTCCTAACTACTCCTGGTCATCGGCGGCCTCCACGTAGTAGTAAGCATCGGCGGTGGCATCTGGCTCCTGGGCTCCGTCATCTGGTTGCATCAACCGGAAAGAAGAAGAAAGGGGGAAAGGGGGAGCAAAGCAACCGTGAGTACTCATCCAAAGTACTCGCAAGCAAGGATCTACACTACGTATGCATCATTATCAAAGAAAGGCTGTATATGTGGACTGGGCTGCAGAAATGCCAGAATAGAGGAGAAGGCCTAGTCCTATCGAAGACTAGCATCTTCTGGAAACCACCATCTTGCAGCAAACAAGAGGGAGTAGAGTAGCATAACTTAAAGTAGCAGTAGTGTTATCAACCTCGGCCAGAGATCCTTTCTCGACCCCCTTCGAGAAAGAAATCCCAAAGCCATACTATCCAGTTATCATCACAATACATTTCTCATCGCCATCCAGTTCTTATCACAAGTATCCAGTTCTAGTTGTATCGATCGGGATACAACTCCAAGTGTCTGTTACCGTAGGACAGGCTATCGATAGATGTTTTCTTCCCTGCAGGGGTGCACCAACTTACCCACCACGCTCGCTTAACTCCGGCCGGACACACTTTCCAGGGTCATGCCCGGCCTCGGCCAAACAATACGCCGCAACCCGACCTAGGCTTAATAGAGAGGCCAGCACGCCGGACTAAACCTATGCCCCCAGAGGTCATGGGCCATCTCCCGGAACTCCTGCACGCTATGCGTCGCTGCCGGTGAGCAGACCTAGCTACCTTCCTAAAAAGGCAGGAGCTTACCAGTCCAACCCGGCGCGCGCCGCTCAGTCGCTGACGTCTATTAAGCTTCAGCTGATGCATACGACGCAGAACGCCCATACTATGCCCACGCGATGGTTAGTGCTATCAGGCCAGAGGCCCCTCGGATCAAATATCCAAATCGTAGTAGATTAGGAGCGCGCGGTAACAAGCAGAGACTCACGAAAGATGTGACCCCGTTGCCCCGTCTCGAGGACTTGCGGCAAGGGCTAGGAATTCCCGGCCACGCCTCGTAATTATCTCGCGGGCATATTCCAGGTCAACCCGTCTCCACATCACTCGCAATTAAGCACGCGCGGGTACCCCTCAGGGTCGACCCGTCTTTCCAAGTAACAGTGGTAAAGTCCAAGTAACCGTGTGTCCAAACATCAAGGGGAAAACCCGAGGAATCACCCCCGATGAATTCCACTAGATGTAATCATCAAGGTGAACGTAAGAGGAATCACCCCCGAGGTTCACACTTGAGGGGTTGCGCGACAGAGTCGTATCGGAAGTGGTTAAGGAGGAAATCACCCTCGATGACCACGACCGGATAGCTATACTACAGGGTTAATATCAGAAGTGTTGTAGAGGTTTCACCCTCGGTACTCGATAGTAACCCAGTAGTGTCGAGCAACTAAGGGGAAGTGATGTGCGGTGTCGGGGCCTGGTCTTCGATCCCGTTGATCGGGTCTTCAATGATGAAGCAGGGGCAACAAGGACAAGGTGGGGGGTCACTGATGGGTCTCTAACCAACCTATACTAAGCAGTTTAGGATAAGCAGGTAAGGTACAACAGCAGATACAAAAGCAGGCTATGCATCAGAATAGGTGCAAACAATAACAGTAGCAAAATCTAATGCAAGCATGAGAGAATGGGATGGGCGATATCGGGATGCTCAAAGGGGGGGCTTGCCTGGTTGCTCTGGCAAGGAGGGGTCGTCGTCGACGTAGTCGATCACAGGGGCGGCATCGGTCTCGGGGTCTACCGAAGAGAAGAGGGGGAAGAAACAGTAAATATCAAGCAGGCATAGCATCACAAAGCATAACATGGCAAATAGTTGTGCCGGGTGTGACCTGACGTAAGGCTACAAGATATAGGAGAAGGGGAAATTCAACCGGGAATGTATTCCCGGTTCCGGACCTGTGTCAAACATATGACCGGAGGGGGAAAGTTCCATGTTCAGCATGCTAGGAGCATGTGACAGATGAACGGACCACGTATTCGGATTTGTTGGATTTTTCTGAGCAACTTTCATATAGAAAACATTTTCATCCGAGTTACAGATTATTTTATATGAATTTTCTAAGTTTTAAACATATTCTGGAATTATTTAAAAAAACAGAAAAGGAATATGACGTCATCATGACGTAGGAGTGACGTCAGCAGTCAACAGGACGTTGACTGGTCAAAACTGACATGGGGGGACCCACCTGTCATAGACAGCGGACTAACAGAAGTTTAAACTAACTAAGACAGAGTTATTTAGCAGGAAGGCCCCACCTGTCATGGACTAGTTAACTAAATAAATTATTTTTAATTATAAAAACATTTTAATTAGCTTAATTAAGCGGTGGGGCTGCCCAGTCAGTAGTTGACTGGGTCAACCCGGGCAACTGGGGCCCGTGGGGCCCGCTGGCAGCGACCCTGGGGATGGCCCCAGGTCGGCCACGTCGGCGGTGGCTAGTGGCTCGACGCCGGCGACACCAAAATGCGGCGGAGGGCCTCGGGCCTCGTCGGAATTCGGCTCCGGGCAGCCGTTTGGGGCGCCGGACCCCGCGTTCGAGAGCTACAACGGTGGCGCATCCGGCGGTAGTGGCGGCAGGGGCTGGGTTGGCCGGAGCGGCGCCGGCGGTGAGCGTGGGCGGCGGTTGGCTTCGGGCATCATCGGGGACGGGGCTACGGGCGCTCAAAAGCAGCGTGGGGCAGCGCGTTCACAAGCAGGGGGTCGGGCGCACCCATTCGAGGTCTCAGCCGAGGCTGGGATGGACGGTGTCGACGGTGGTGTCAACCGCGGCGGACGCCGGAGCTCGGGCGAGCTCGAGCTAGGGAGGGCGAAGCGGTGCGAGGAGAAGAAAGGAGGGAGGGAGGAGCTCACCGTGCGGGCGCAAGGAGGCCCCGTGAGTGAGCGGGAGCGCAGAGGGAGGCCGTGGTCGACGGGAACCACCGGCAGCCGAGGCGGAAGGGGACGAGGTGGATCCGACGCTATGGTGCCTTCCGGCTCCAACGGCGGGCACCGGTCGACGGGGAGGAGGACGGCGGACGCCTACGACATGATGGAAGGGCGTGTGGAGGACGGTGGCTGCGAGGACGACGGAGAACGGCGGCGATGGCGTTCGGTGAGGGGGGAGAGAAGGGGATCTGGGGGCGAGGGAGAGGGCGATGATGGAGAGAGAGGGAAAGTGGGCGAGTGGGGAGCCCGAGGGGGCGCAGCGTCGGCGCCCTTATCCTCTCCGGGCCCTGTAGCGGCGCGGGGCGGCGAGCTGGTCCGTCGGCGACAGCGCGCGCCGTCGCTCGCACAGTGGAGGAGGGGGAAGACGACAGGGGGGGAGTGGGCCGGCCTAGCCTGGGCCAGTAGGCTCGGGTGGGCCGAAGCCCACTGGGTGGCCAGGGGCTCTGGCCCCTTTCCCTTTTTTTTGTTTTTCCCTTTTTCTTTTTTTCCAGCAGCTTTTGCATTTTCTTTTAGCCACTATTGGCTTTGCAAAATTATGCCACTGGCCAAAACAAACTCAAAGAATTAAAGTGCACTGCCTCAAAAAGGTTGGGAGGCTTTTGGAATAGTTGCCAATTTTATAATTTAAAAAGGGCATTTAATTTATTGCTTAGGTCACTGCTTTAAGTAGCTTAGGCCACTTAAACCTTTTGCAAAAATGTTGGTTCACCACCAATATAACATGTGGATTATTTGGCACCTGATGAACATTTTTGTGTTCATGTCTGAGCATTTTGAATCTCACACAGAATTTGAATTTGAATTCAACTGGAATGTGAAAGAGCATGAGACAATAATGATCAGGCACAGGTTTAGCAAAACAATTAACTTAACCCCAGGGGTTACTGTAGCATCATTACACCGGGGTGTTACACCACCCGTCCCTCCCCCCCCCCCCTCCTCTCTTCCCTTTCCCCTACCTCCCACACATGCTCCCCTGTCACTCTTCTTCTTCCTCAATACTTCTCCCCCATTACTCTTCCTCTTCTATCTGCCTTTCTCTCTCTTCATTACTCCTACCTAACTACACCACCTCCATAAATGCATCTCCTTTCTCTTTTTCCTTCCCCCTCCCCTAGTTGAAGTTGTCTTCTCCCAAATTAGGTAGCTAGGTAGATGTAGGATTTAGTTAAGTGACCTATTTGCCCCCTAACTAGATCTATCTTTGTCAAGAAGAGCTTTGTGCACTTTTGATCTCCCTACAACATCATCTCCACCGTGTGCTCGATCTCGAGATAGAGGTGATTAAAATTTCATGCTTTTGAGTGTGGCATGTTTATGGAAATTGTGTGTGTGGCATGAGTTGACGCCAAATTGTGCTTTTGAGTTGCCTATGTTTTGCCGAAATGTCGATTTATTTCCGTTTCGGCGAATTCCAGGCAAACTCTAGATCCATATATGTCCTATTTTTAGGGAAGGTCATGCCGAATTTTTGTATGACTTTGATACATGCATGCATTTTTATAATCAATTTGTTTTATTATTACCGTGCAGACGTTCATGATGGTCAGTGGAACGGTGGTGGATAGGTGGTTGCGATCGGCCGTGCAGGACATGAAAGAAAATAACCTGACAGAGGTTTTATGTCCGTGTCGAAAATGCAAAGGAATAGTTTGGCTCGACCCCTATGACGATGGTCGTGTCGAAGCGCACCTGCTGATGACTGGTTTCATGGATGGCTATACTCGGTGGATAACTGAAGGTGAGGATGCCAATGTTGAGGATGCCGACGGGGCAGGCAATGATGGCACGGGGCAAGACGAAAAGATGATCGATAATGGCGGCGGGGAAGAGGCCGGACATGGCGGCGGAGAAGGGGCCGGACATGGCGGCGGAGAGAACAACATGGACTCCACGCAGCAGAGTTCGTCGGTACTAAGTTCAATCATGCGGGACCCTCATGTTCAAGCATTGCTTCGCAAGGAGATGAGTACTGAGAGAGCTGCTTTAGAGAGGAGGCTAAGCTGGAGCAACTGGTAGTAGACTCGAACACTCGATTGTATGATGGTTGCAATCCTGAGGTGACCCGCTTGAGTTTCAAGCTCCAACTCCTGAAGACGAAGGGTAAAAACAAATGGACCGACACTAGCCTCGATGAGCATCTCAAGTACCTAAAGGATGTTCTTCCCGCGGGTAATCTATGTCCTACTAGTGTTGATGAGGCCAAGAAGATCGTGTGCCCTCTTGATCTGGCACACGTTAGATACCATGCATGCATCAACGATTGCATAATTTATCAGAAGGAGCACGCGGAAAAAACAAGCTGTCCGGTGTGCAATGCTTCTCGATACAAGAAGGCCGGGGAGAAATGTCCCCAGAAAGTTGTATGGTACTTACCGATCACTCCCCGTCTCCAGAGGTATTTTGTAGATCCAAAGGAAGCAAAGCTAATGCGCTGGCACGCGGAGAGGAAGAAGCCCAACGATGGAGATGATCCGAAGCTGAGACACGTGAAGGATGGAAGCCAGTGGAGAGCGTTGAACATCTTCTATCGGTATTTTGAATGTGATGCAAGGAACATCATGCTCGGCGCGTGTACCGATGGCATGAATCCGTTTGGCAACCAGAACACCAACCATACCACATGACCCGTGTTTGTATGGATGTACAACCCTCCCCCTGGTTGTGCATGAAATCGGAGTACATTCACATGAGCATGCTTATTCAAGGGCCAAAACAACCAGGAAATAATATTAATTTGTATCTGTGGCTACTTCAAGAGGAGTTAGACACGTTATGGAAAACACCGGCCAAGACATGGGACGCCAGCAAAGGCGAGTATTTCAACATGAGAGTCGCGCTGATCACGACAGTGCACGACTATCTCGGTTACGGATATGTGGCAGGCCAGGTGTGCCTTGGATATTGCGGATGCACGCGGTGCATGGATGATACGACCTCTCAGCAGCTAACGTCAAGGAAAGATGGCGGGTCTGGGAAAATCGTGTACATGGGGCATCGAAGATGGCTTGAACAGGACGACCCGTGGAGAAACCGTGGAGATCTATTCAATGGTCACGCTGAGCATCGAGGACCTCCACATAAGCGGAGCGGTGCCGAAATCGATGAGCTGTTGAAAAACTGGACGGAGTGCCCCGCGCTAGGAAAGACGATGAGAAAGGCGTCGGAGTCGCTGCTGAAGGTATGGAAGACGAGGTCTGTGTTCTGGGACTTGGAGTACTGGCACAAACTCGATACACCTCATTGCCTTGATCAAATGCATATCTGTAAGAATGTCCTTGAGAGCTTGCTCGCAACACTGATGAACATGACGGATAAGACCAAGGATGGGCCGAAGGAAAGAAAAGACTTGCAAGATTTGAAAATCAGGGAAGATCTGCACATGCCGCCCCGTAAAATGTCAGACGAGACAGAGACGGAGACAGAGGCACAGGAGAAGAAGGGCAAGAAAATAAAGAAAGAGGATTATTGCCCCCCTTCTTGCTTCACCTTAAGTCAGGCTGAGATCAATCAATTCTTTAAGTGCCTTACCGGAGTCAAAGATAGTTCCGGTTACTGTGGCAAGATAAGCAGATATCTAGACACAGACAAGAAAAGGTTCAGCGGGATGAAGTCTCATGACTGTCACATGATGATGACGCATATACTACCTGTTGCCCTTAGAGGGATAATGGACAAGCACGTCCGTGACACGCTTATTGGTCTCTGCAACTTTTTCGACGTCATCTCTCAAAAGTCGATCAGTGTGAAGCAGCTCCGAAGGCTACAGGAAGAGATCATTGTGATACTGAATGAGCTTGAGATGTACTTCCCGCCCGCGTTCTTTGAAGTGATGGTGCATCTGTGTGTCCATATTGTGGATGACATAATAGACCCGGGGCCGTCATTCCTGCACAACATGATGCCGTTTGAGAGGATGAATAGGATCATCAAATGTTGCGTTCATAACATGTCCCGTCCAGATGGAAGCATCGTCCAGGGCTATTTGACACAAGAGTGCATCTCTATCTGTGAGAATTTTCTATATGGCGCAGACCAGCCGCCCGGTGTTAGTGTTGGTTTGCCCGTTAACAAGCACAATGGGAGGCTCGAAGGAGATGGTCACTGCAACGGTCGCAGGGAACTGCACGTGGCATACTTAGATCGACGCATCGAGTTTGACAGAGAAAACTTGGTAGTGCTACAACACCTAGACGGGGTAGATCCTTTCGTGGCACTGCACAAAGAAATTATCGCAAAGAAGTATCGTGACCGGGGGGTATGCAGGACGAACGCCGAAGTTACTAGAGAGCACAACTCCACTTTCCTGCATTGGTTCAAAGAGCATATTATTGCTAATCTCCCGGAGGAGGGCTCTAAGGACGGATTGCTCATATACGCTTTAGCACATGGCCCCTCGCCCAACCTCGTAATCTATCAGGCATATGATATCAACGGATACACGGAGGACAAAGATAGGGACAGTGATGATCAGAACTCAGGGGTGACGATGGAATGCATGACCGGCAGCGGCAACAGCGCAACTGAACGATTTTATTGAAGTGTCGAGGAGATCTGGGAGCTTGACTACTCTGGACTGCACAACACGACGATGTTCCGTGTCAGATGGGCTAAGAATGTCGAAAGAGAAAACCGGATTTTCACTACCATGACTATACCCGACGCCAAGAGCGCTACCATGAACGCTATCGCAAAAAACGGGCCATGGGTACACGCTAAGCACGTGACACAATGCTTCTTCATAACCGACCCATGCAATCCCAGTTGTGTTGTCGTGAGGAGAGGCAAAAGGAACATCATTGAAATGGATGGAGTCGCCAACGAGGAAGACTATGATCAGTACGGAAACCCAATGAGGGAACATGACGATGATGATGAAGTATACGTCAAAAGAAGAATCAATACTACAGTACCTAAGAAAAATCATACTCCATGGAAAAGGCCGAGTCACAATGAGGGGCTCAATTATTCTTCGACGAACAAGAAGGGAAAGAAGCTGACTCAAAAACAAAAACGTCAGCGCTGAGGAACCGTATGTTATCGGTCAAATGATGTAATATATGTATATATATATATATATATATATATATATATATATATATATATATATATATATATATATATATATATATATATATATATATATATATATATATATATATTCCTATTTTGTATACACATGACGTAGCCATGCATTATTATGCATGGGTCCAATGATGTAATATGTATGTTCCTATTTTGCATACATATTTAACCATCAAATGATGCAATATATATCGCCCTCCCTTCGTTCACTGCTCTCGGGAAATAAAAGTGGGAGAAAATAAAGGACAAGAAAAAGGAAAACTGGCAGTAGCGAAGGTAGTAGTAGCGCGTTTTGCCTAAACCGCTACAGCTATTGAAGGTAGTAGTAGCGCATTTCGTATAAACCGCTACAACTACTGAAGTTAGTAGCAGCGCGTTTTGTGAAAACGTGCTACTGCTACGTTCACTTAACCCAAAATTCTCACTATCCCTGCTTCATCCCGCCTTTTCCCCCCAAATCCCCACTCTCTCTTCCACCGTCGCTCGCCCCGACCCCGGCGCCGCGCCGCCTCGACCCGCCCTCGCCTCGACCCGACCCAGCGCTCGCCCCGACCCGCCCTCGCCCCGACCCGGCACCGGCGCTCGCCTCAACCCGGCGTGCTCGCCCCGACCCGTCGGCCCTCGCCTCCCTCCTCTGCTTCCACCTCCCTACCTCGGTCGTCGTCGGGCCTGCCTCCTCGCCCCTGCACCCTCTGTAAACCCCCCCTCTCTCTCTGCTAGGGTTCTTCGGTTAATTTAATTAGGTTTTAGTTAGGGCAGTATGTTAATTAGGTTGTCTATTTAGTTATGAATTTAGCTAGGTTTCAAAATCAGCTGAATTTATATGCAAATTTAAACTGGACATGTGATATGTGGATATGTCATGTTTTGGACATGTCATGTTTGGAAAATGATCCGAGTGGCCTATGTTATGCCGGAATGTTGATTCATTTCCGTTCCGGTGAATTTCAGGCGCTCTATATGTCCATTTCTTAGCAAAGGTCATGCCGAAATTTCCCGAGAATAAAGTCATGATTTGTGCTACATAGTTGGCATATCGAGTGCTGGCACATAGATTTATTTTTTATGTCAATTCTCATTTATTCATACTTTTAGAAATAAATGAGGACACTTAATCATAGGAAACATGTCGAACAACGAAGAAACTGGGCCTTCTGACCAAGATGCAGACGAGATGGATTATGAGGGTGAACAAGAGTACCTCGACTATTTGACTGCTAAGCAAGGTTTGCAGGTCGGCCTCGATGATGGTACTGACGCCGACATCGACACCGATGGCGCCGGCACCGATGGCGGCGCCGAGACCGATGGGGAAGGTACCGGCAGGGAAGATACCGGCGGGGAAGGTACCGACCCCGATGCCGCTACCGAAAAGAGGAAGCATAAGAAGCAGAGGATACGAAAACCTAACAAACTAGGGATTGGACGACTTGTGATCACGAAGATGGCACCTGGCAAGTTTGATCCGTTAGAGCCGGAAGAACCTCGCAAGTGCTATGGGAACCAAGTAGGATGCATCCTACGGGAATGCGCGAGAATCAACGACGATGACTTAAGGAGTAAAGAACATTTGACGCAGTTGCTCCTAACGAAGTTGCACAAGAGATTCAAGTTCCCCGACCGGGATGATAACATAGAAAAACCGCGGGATGATCCGAAGATGAAAAAGATTAACAATCACGCCATGAGCATGTTCAGCAATGATTTGGCCTCCTGGAAAGGGAGGGTAAAACGAGCTATTGAGGCTGATGAGTCCAAGATTCTGTAGGAAAGTCCGACACTTACGGATGAGGAGTTCAAAAAGTTCAAGGACACTTGCGCTACCGAGGCAGCCGAGGCTAAGCCTGCGAAATTCAAGAGCCTTCAGCAAAGGAACACGGGGAAGCATCGCCTCGGAAGCCGTGGCTACCTCGGTAAAAGGCCCATATGGGATAAGGAGGACGTGGAACGTGAAGCCGCGGGTCTCCCAGACCCCTTCGCGAAGTTCACCAACCCCTTGGAGTGTGACTTCATTAGGGCCCGCTACAAGTGAGACAAGGAGAAAAAGGTTTTTTACATGGATAAGATCACGAGGAAATTGATTAGACTACTGGAGAAGCAACACCAGCTTGCAGCCGAAAGCCCTACTTCTCCGATGAGGCCCAAGTGGGAGACCCCTCTGAACCGGGCCTTGAACGAACTTAAGGGACTCCCTTTGGCTAGCGGCCGCAATATGGTCGTGTGCACGGTGCTGGAGACGGCGCCATGTGGAAGGTGTTTTACAACAAGGGCCCGGAGGCCAAGAAGCAGAAAAAGAAGTTTAGTCAGGCGGACATCGACGCGAAGGTGAAGCTTGCAGTCGAGAAAAAAGCAGTTGAGGACGCGAAAAAAGCATCCGAGAACAAATATGAGTTGCTACAGCAGGCAGTCAATGCAGCTGTAACTGCCTGCAGAAATGATTTTGCTACTAACTTGGTTCCAGTTATCATCAACTGGACGAAGGAAAATCCAGACAAGACGGTACATGATTTTCCGTTGCCCAGTTTCGACGGGAGCAACTCCATGAAGAACAACACCATCGCACCATCACTTGCTCACGCAACCGGGCCTCCTCTCGCAGCCGCTCCCGCTCATAGTAGCCCGTCCTCAGTCTCTGGCGCGCTAGGTGGGCCTTCGTCTTTGGCTGAGCTCGACGCCGTCATGGTAATTACATGTCGCACCAACATGTATATATAATATTCCATTTTTGTTGCCTTTCGGTTGTTTTACGCCATAGACATATGTGTTTGCAGGCGAAAGAAACCCCGTGCACCATACTCTACTTGATCAAAGGCCAGAAGGTGGACGTGGGAAAGGGGATGATAATGGACCCCTCGCAAACCACGTTCCACAACCAGCCGATCCCCGTTGGGCACTTCAGGGTTAGCTTGACTAGTGTGAAATCGGGGCACGAGGATTTGACTCCTCCAGTACAGCATATGGGAGCGGACGACAAGACCCCGCCGCGGATTGGAAGCTGCAAGTGTTGGTTGCTGCTATGGCCGAAGAATCTTATTCGTTTGGAGCCGGCCGAGAGCACACCAATAACCACACAACAACCATGTGCGGAGACCACCACCCCGCCTACGCAATTACCAGCTCCTGTAGTGGCGGCTGAGAGCGGTGGACGACATGATGAAGGGGGTGCAATAGTACTGGCTGATGTAATTTCTCCTGTAGAACAGAGAATGGATGATGAGATGGAGGTCGACCCTATGGATTTCCTCAATACAAACGCGTATGATTGTTACATAGATATGATGAGTCAACCATATGACGGATCGGGCTATCAGCTTGCTAATGAGGATATGGATGATATGCCCGGGCAGGGTCGTAGCAGGGATTGCAAAAAGTCTCTCTTCATGAAATCCTCACAGGACACGCCTGAAGATGCCGCCTCAACACAGGCTCAACTAGCCGGGCGCGAGGGTCGTACAGTACTTAGCCCGTGAACACTGGGGCAGGGGTTAAGGAAGGGTCTGGAAGGCGTGCCCAAGAAAAAGGAGAGGAAGAGATCGGGGAAGATAACTGCCTCCAAACACGGTCATGTTCCATCTCACGGGCGAGCCGATGCTACCGCCGAAACCGCTGGAGGCACTATCAGGGGATCTCAGGAGACTGCACGACCATGTGTTGTCGACTAAGAAAAGCCTACTAGCCTCAAAGGATCCAGGATATCCGACATTCGCGGCTCGTGTGCCTGAGGGGAAGTGCTACGTCGAGACACGACCCGTGGAGGTGTTATTCCTGCGGTTTGACCATATCTTTGAGATGTTTCTAACAAGGCGGCTCGATTTTACAATCGTGCGCCTTTTTGCGCTACATATGAGCTCCGTCATGAAGAGTGAAGAAGTATCGCAAATCTGTGTGGCGGATCCGTACTACATGCACGAGTCTTTCTTGAGTCTCGGCGAATTTGAGCGTGAAACTGCTAGGGAGTACCTCCAAAACTTCATGGTACAGAATAAGGACCGAGAAATTGTCCTCGTGGCTTATCATCCAAAGTAAGTCAGTTCCGGACAACCCTTCCGTACATTTTAATCATTCCTTCTCTCTCATATGGGGAATAATTTGAGGTGTCTTTTCCCTGCAGCAACAGGCGCACCGTCCTTATTGTTCTTTACCCGCAAGTCTCCCACGCCGTGTATTTTAACCCTTCCAGAGACTACGAGAAAAAAGACTACACCCACATAATGAATATTCTAGATGATGCTCTCCAAGGCTTCAGCATTAGAGGTGGCCACGTGCAGATCAGGAAACAAAGGAACAAGAAGATGGGTTTCACGCATAAAACTAACTTCTCCTGCATCCATGTCCCAAAACCAAGCAAGAAGGATGGATTCTACATCGTCCATCTCATGATTCAGTTCAACACGGATCACCAAAAGCTTCGCATGAGAAGCAGAAATGATGATCATATCCACAAGTGGCTAGAATCTCATGGAGAAGCGGATTATAAACTTAGAGATGACTTCTTTCGCATCCAATGCAACATTGTGACGATCATCATGAAAGAAGTCGGAGATGAGAAGGGGATGTTCCACCACGGCCCTATATCGCGGGCTGACGTCCGAACTCGCATAGGCATGCAACGTCTAGACCTCACGTCGTTCAAGAAGCTAGGGTTCATCCTCGATGATATGGAAGGATGGAACTTCCAGTGATTTATGATGCCGATGATGATGATATGTGTCGGTTGAATTTGTATACTTTTTGTAGCGATGAAACTTTGTGATGTCCACGGTCCCTGCCGAACTTGCGTAACGCTACTTTGTTAGTTTGCATACGATGACCTGCGTACCTCTAGTTAATTAATTTGCATACTGTATGTTGCATCTAGTTGCTAACCCTTTTCTTTTTCGGTGTTGCTCTAGTATATTTTGTTGCATATATATGATTGTACATCCTCTTCATGAACATGCATCTCTAACAGGTACCTAGTTTCTTGATGGCGAGATGGAATTGCTATGTCGTGTACAAAGGGAAGGTTCCGGGGGTGTACAACGAGTGGCATGAGTGTCAGGCGCAAGTGTGAATGGGTTCACGGGCGCCTGCCATAAAGGCTTCAAAAGCAGACAAGAAGGAGAAGCTAGTTACTTGAGGTTCACGCTAGCGCGAGAGAGCACTCGTAACCGCCACCTCATGTACTGCATAGTTCCGCTCTCACTCATAGTGATAGCTCTTCTTGCGTATACCTTTGTTTAGATGGATGACGTTGTTGTAGTTGCAAGTATTCGAGACTTGCATGTATCGCTATTTTCAAGATGATGACAAGATACCACTTTGTGTTGGATGATGATTATGATGAGACTATTTGTATGTATATGCTATGATTAAATTTGTGGTCTCGCAGGCATTTGTATGTGTATCATGATGACATTTCTATGTGCTAAAGATTCTTCTATAAAGCCTGTTCAAATACAAAACAAATATGCCAAAAAAAACAAAAACTACTTAAATTAGCAGTAGCGAGTGTATAAAAGTTAGCAGCAGCGCCGCGATAGCAGTAGCGCGTCCAGGCAAAGCGCGCTAGAGCTACTAGCAGTAGCGAGCTTCCACTAAGCGCGCTGCTGCTACACTTGTGTAGCAGTAGCGCTGGTGAGCACGCGCTACTGCTATGTGTTAGCTGTAGCGCCTTATTAGTAGCGCCACTCCCCGCGCTACTGATACACCTAAAACCCGCGCTGCTGCTAGCCTTTTCCCTAGTAGTGGGCGGAGCGCCGATGAAGGCTCCAAGATGGGATCTCGCGGATACAGAAGGTTACGGTGGTGGAAATAGTTTTTCATGGTCGCCTGTGATGTTTTAGGGGTACGTGGGTATATGTAGGAGGAAGAAGTAGATCGGTGGCCGCCCGAGGAGCCCACAAGAAAGGGGGCGCGCCCAGTAGAAAGATATTTATATACGTTGTAACCTGCCCAGTAGCTAGCCTAGGTGCTATTTATATACTTTGTAACCTGCCCCTATAATTGTACCAAACCCAGTTCAATAAAAAGATATTCAATGGGAGGGACACGCTCCCGTAGCCATCAATCTCGGCGTCTTTGTAAGTGCGTCTTGTCCAGCTAACCGGCGACTCATTCAAGCTAGCTAGCTGCCGTAGCTAGAATTGATCCACCTGCCTGAGTGCCTGCTTGGTTGTGTTGTACATGCATGTGTTGGCCAAAAGAATTGGCCGGCTAGAACGTATCAAGCAGCCGGTTGTGCATGCGTGCCACCTCAACAGAAAGTATTCGTCGGTGTCACATCGTACGAGACCAGTGCAAACAATTGGTATTAGAGCTTGGTTTGTCGTTCGTGATCTTCGGAAAGCACTCGAAGGATCATGTCGAACACAGACAAGGAGATCGTGGAAGCAGCAGCGGGAGTACCGATGCCGATGGTGGGGTGTCGCAATTCTCCCGTCTGGATCGAGAGGACTACGCGCTATGGGCGATGAACATGGAGGTCGCTATGGAGGGGGTTGAGTTCTGGGAAACCGTCGACCTCGGCGGCGCTGAGTACGCGAAGGGTGCAGTGAAGTATCAGATTGATCGTCAGGCGTTAACAACGATCTACTACGCAATGCCGAAGGATGTGCTGCAGCACCTTGTCGGAAAGAAATCATCAAAGGAGGCATGGGAGACCATCAAGATCCTGCACTAGGTTCATGACCGTGTCAAGGAAGCACACCTTCAGTCCCTGATAAGAAGCCATGAGTGCCTGAAGAAGGATGAAAGTGAGACGGCTGATAAGTTTGCCTCCCGTCTCAAGAATCTCGTCAACGGCATACACAGCTATGGTTCAACTCTAGAAGAAGTTGCGATCATCCAACGATTTTTGCACACCGCGCCGGCACGCTATATCCAGATCGCACGTCAATCGAGCAATGTCTCGACCTGAAAACTCTCACGGTTGAGGATCTCATCGGAAGGTTCAAGCCCCACGACAAGAGAATTCGTCTCAGTTTCGGCGACGCGGAGGTGAGTGAGCACCTAATGCTAACAAAGGCGCAATGGATCGCCCTGTCGAAAGACAAGCAAGGCGGATCCATGAGCGGCGGAAAGAAGGGGAAAGGGAAGCAGCAATCGGACAGAAAGAACTTCGCCGACGCAGATGACGAGGATGCGCCGGCACCACCAAGCAGGAAGTTTGACATCAGAAAAGTAAGGTGTTATAAGTGTGCCCTCCTCGGTCACTTCAAGGCTAACTGTGAGGAAGCACCGAAGCGGAAGGCACTCATGGCTATGGAAGGAGATGATGGAGATATGATGCTGATGTGCGACCTAGTGGATGAGTAGGATCCAGATGATCTTGGTCAGCTGGACACAGGTCCGGTGAGTGCATCCGCGCTAGTAAACCCAGGCGAAGTCGTAGAGCCAGGAGACCATGAAACATGGCGTGATGGTGTGGTCACGCTAGAACCAGGCGTAGAAGTGGAGCCAGAAATCCACAACACGGGGCGGGACGGTGTGGTCGCGCCCGAAACAGGCGAAGCTATGGCATCAGAAGACCATGACACACTACATGATAGTGTAAGTTTATATTGTCCTTTTCACACCCAACCTGCCACATTGCTCAAAATGGTGCCGCAAGATATCGCTGAATTAACATATAGTTGGAATCCACTTCATTTAAGAGGACTAAGCCACCTTAATTTCATTGTTTATTGTTCTGGGAGTGGCTAATTTGCATCGAGCGAAATTTAAGTTTGGCTAATACTGATTTTTTCATCTGGTCGGAGAAATGGCAATCTAACTCTATGATTGACCATGCCACCTATAAGCTCGTGAATGACACAACTAACCTATTGTTTTGAAATCTATTTTTTTAAATAAGGGAAAAGCATTACGGAAATAAGAGGATCTTATTGTGAAACACTTATAAACGAGGCCTGTATTGTTGCTTATGTTGGACCATCATGGACCGAACATGCATTTATGCTTTTATGGAAACCATTTGGTGATTTGGTTGGCCAGTAAAATGATCTCAAAATAAATTCAGAATACAAATCAAATTTAAAACATACATTTTGTTGTCAAGATCTGTCAATATGTCGCCTTGCATATTTTCGTGCAAGTTTAAGAATACAACTCACGGTCTATGTATATGTATGCAAACTACAATAAGAAAATCGGTGCACTTGCGCAGGGGTAATATATCTCCATTGCTGAGTTGACATACATGATTCAGCCCACTAAAAAAAGTAGGGGAGTAATAAATCTTGGAGTTTTAAAAGCCCTGCAAAATGGAAAGAAGGAAAGGCAATGAGCTGTGAGTTGAAAACATGAGTAATGGTGCAATTGGCCCATAAAAAACATAAAGCCACATTGCTTGTTGTTTTAGTTACATGCTTGATGGATAAAAAAAATTCTCATGGAATGATATTATGCCTAGAAGGTCAGGACTCCTATTTTAGTTCCACTACCATGTTTTTGTTGAGATTATGATGACCTTTTTGCAACTATGACTCCTACCAGTCCTATTTTAGTACCATGGATAACCTTTGGTAGGTGTTCCTCTTTTGGCAAATTTTGATCCTCTGATTTGTTTTAAAAATTCAGTTATAAAACCAATGGTACCTATGTCCTAGGTTTACATGCATGCCACTAGAGGAAAATGTTACAGGTGGTGGGACCAATTCATCCCAAGGGAAGCAATAAGTTTGTAGGGAACAAGCAATGAGTTTCCCTATGGTTAAGAAATATAAAAAAAGATAGATAAAGATAAAAAAATTCAGGGAAATTGAAGGATACCAGTAGTGCATACTTATAAACAAGGCATCCTTGGTGTTTTTATTTAACTTTTGGGGACTGGACTTATAATGCATAGGTGGTACACTTCTTTGTGGCTTTGTGGAATGTCAATATCTTGCAGGTTTAATACAATTCAATCAAATTTATATCATATGTTTTCCTATCACGGTTTATCAATACAATTTTAATAAAATTTAAGAATACAAATCATGATGTCAAATGAGTCCATATATGCAAACTAGAAGAAAGATGTCGGGAAATTGTGCAAGGGTAAAAATGTTGGTATTTTAACTGTTGACTTGGCATACACTCTTGAGTCCCCTAATTTGAGCAGTGGCATGACGAGTGGTCAGATTTGAAAGCGGTAAATGCGTCAAGAAAGGTGCAAGTGTACAATTCGAGTGAAATGGGCCAATGGTGCAATTGGACCTTATAGAAATGTGTGGCTACATTATCTGATGTCTTAGTTTCATGTTTGAAGGCTTTTAAATAATTTTATCATAATTTTTAAAGGTGCACCCCAAGGAGGACTTATTTTGGTAGAAATATCATGTTCTATTTTGAGATTTTAAAGAAGTTGGGCAAATTTCTTGGCTACTTTAATATCTTTCCGTCTTCTAGTAGTTCTTTATATTTATGTTCCTTAGGATGCACACCTTATGTTTTACACAACGAGAGACAACCATCACCGCTATGTACATATGTGTAGGCTTTTATGTGGATGTATAAAAACAAAAGGTGGATGAAGAGGAATTCAGTTTTAAACTTTGGTCTAGTAATAAACTGAGAGGATGCAGTGTTCTCTGCTTACAAATGTGTCATTATACTAAGGGTTCCTCGTCTCGACAGGCTAGATGCGGTGTCTTTTGGCCAAGAAGGACTGGTTCCCCAACCCCACGAGGACTGCATTATGGCCCAATTGGACTTCTTAAAGTAGAAATATTTAGAGTTCGTGACTTTGAACCCGAAATACATCTCACAATAGTTGGTATTTGCACATCCTGGTGAGTTATGGGTAGGAATGCATCCCTGGTTGGAGGTGTTCGACTACCTTACTTAATGCATAAGAACTACAAGAAGTAGCGATGGGGTGGAGGTAGTGGGCGATGCTAGCCATCTCGTCTCTGCTAAAAAAAGTACATGTGTTGCATCCTAATGTCGGACGAGAAATCTTGGTTAGCTCAAGACCCAAAATTTACCTACCTCTACTACAAAACCCCCATGGTGCTCTAGCATAGGAGAAGATGATTTTTGCTTTAGATGACTACTGCTCCTTCCCACCACTTTTAGGAGAGACTCACTTGACAGTTAAACATATTATAATCATCACCAACAAAGGTATCATCAACTGTTACACCTCCGATGACTACCTAAGCAGTTAGATTAGCCCACTAGGTGCTCGCAACTAAGATCCCCACTAGGTGCTTGCGTGTTTTGAAGGAAACAAGTGATGATTTTTGTCAAAGATATGTTGACTTGGTTTGTAAGTCGTTATCCCAATTCTTGGATAAAGTCACAACCCTTTACATGCAATCCCCGGTGAAAACTTAGGTCATTTATGGATCATAATGACTCCTACCTCCTCATCTACACCACTAGAAGTTGGGGAGTTCGTCAACAAAGACCAAAAAAATTCATGAGGAAGCTAGCCAGGAAATTATTCGTTCCTTTTATTCCCCTTCCAGAGATATATTTGAAATATAAGGCAAGAAGCCCCATTTCCATCTTTCGGACCTCTTTAATGTATGTTACTAGAGTAATGTGTCTGAACACTCATATCTGGATTATGTTTGTTCATGTTGGTACAATATACCTCCCTGATTATAGACCTATACACCCATACTCTACCCTTCTCTCTATTGTCGTCAACAACCTTCTAGTGTATCATAAGATCGTTGGTGTACTAATTCTGACATGGACCCCCTCCTTCACTTCATCTTCAACTAAAAATGGCATAAGATCGAATGTGTACTAATCGCTGACATGGACCCTCTCCCTTCTTCGATCTGTGACTACAAATGCCATTACGCTATTTGTGGTGAATGCTTTGTGTATCATTTGTGTACTACGTGTGTTCCCAAATTTTCTTGAGTGATGGACATGTTATGTGATGAATGATATGTGTGATGATGGGTTGATGACAAGTTAAGAGATGACAAATCCAATATCGAATCATGTATTATGCAAGAGAAATCACATGAATCTCCTAGATCCAACAATCTTTGACATTTGTGTATCACAGTTAATCAAAGTATCATTTGTGGCGAATCCTAAATACAAGGACCTATAACTATCTAACAACATATGGTTCACAACCCATCTTTGTTGTGGTTTCTAAACAGTATGTGATATGCATGTTTATGGTCGTGCTCTCCGCTAAAAGATGGTCATTATGTGAAGTGCTTGACTATCCTTAACAATTATATGAGTAAAGACATTATGATTCGCTTCAGGAATAAGAGAAGTGTGTATATCTTAGGATGTGAACTCAAATGTCTTAGAATTATTTTAAGATATTTTAAATATTCATGCGATTTCTTGGAACATTATGAAACTATAATTATCTTTGCGGTATGCATAAAAAGAAAAATAATATAAGAACTTAAGTATGGTGTGGAGGCTTGCATATTTAGCTTCAATCAGTTTGTTGTAAATTTCGTGTGTTCAATGCATGTAATTATACATAGTAATTTGTTCCCAAATACATATGTCATGTGTTTTATACCACTTCATTTTCTTTCTTAAACTATTTCTTGTTATGGATTGGGGCAACACACACAACCTAAAGAGCAATATTTAAACCAAGGATGGTTTGGATCGAAATAAATATACCTGGTATTATTTATATGCGGATTGGTGCATAAGATCATAAAGACATCGATTTATAAATATGGTGCATGAAGAAGCGCTACAAAAATGTTTAGACCCATGATAGCCAATAATTTTTCCAAACTTGTAGCAGTGTCATGTCATGTTCTATCTATAAAGGTAATAGAAGGAATGCATGCAAGAAGAACACTTCAACTTATGACCACGAAAGTATCATGGGCACATTCTGACATGATTTCCCAAAAATCATATCGTACACCACTTGTAATATCATCCTCCTTTCTGGTTCACCAAATGTGGAAACATATTTATTTTTGTTTGGATCAACATTAAGATTGCTATTGCGATTAAATATAAACAAGTCATGTATACAGTACAGGGAAGTTTTACTATCACTGGATATATCTTCAGCATTGACTGGATTTATTTCAACAGTAAACTGTATCATTTTGTAATCTTAGATTTAACCTGCAGATCACACCCGCAAAAAAACCCTGCAGATCAGAACATGTTGTATTTTTATTCGAACATCTTAATTTGAAGATAATAATACAATGCATCAACAGTAGACAGTGTTGGGGGCTACCAACGTATGCACATGTTTATATATGTATGCATGGAATTAGAATCGAAACGTAACACTAACCATTATCATTCAATTGAATTAATAAGCTAAGAGTGTATCATCAACTCGTGAGGTGCTTCTGCTCAATGCTTTGTGCTGGCATTATGTAGCTCCCACTTGTGCTCTCGGGTGTTGACCAAGGGTGTTACAGGACAATAGGAGAGGTGCCCAGTCTTTGATTTTGTCTCGCTTTTTCACCGCACATCAACATCTCAGTTTAGCCAAATTCTTCCTTCCAAAGTCATGGGACATGCTGAGCAGATCAATCTAGTTATTTTCCTTTCTCTTTCAGAATCTGTTAATAAGCATTAGACATGGAGACTACTTCTGATTGCATTAAAAAATAAAAGGTGAGAGACCTCAAGATGTTGTAATCATATCTCTGTATCTGGAAGAATTTACCCAATAACGTTGCAGAAAACTACGTAATCTGCAAACTAAATATATCAGTGCAGCAGGAGACAGCTGAGACAAAGAATCTGGTATATATGTGCAAACAGCAGGAGAAAGCTGAAACTAATAGTTGATAACTCAAAGATTATTTGTATCAATTGGCGAAGGAAGAACTAAAACTGCTAGTGAGAATAATGAATAAGTCTCTATACCGTTACTAATTGCGGGAATGTATAGAGAACATAAATAGTACTAATTACATCACTTATCTAATCTAAATTTATTTCAGTGTCTTAAGTCACAAATTGAATCAAATTTGAAACCACGTGCAGCTTCTGGGCAGGGCGTGAAACTGTTGTAGTTCAGCGGGATAGGAGATGCACACAACACACCACTCCTATTGGTTCCCCTCGTTCCCTATACTGCATGATCTAGTCATGAGCAGTGCTGATATACGGACAACACAGTACCAATCTTTCTTGATCAGACTATGGGCATTAATTAATCCGATTACAGGGAGGGCTCTAGGATAGATTCAACGGGTTGTACAATAGAGCAAAGATTTCAGGATAACTGATTACTTGCCTGTATTGTGAGGACATGAGCGATGGGCCACGAACGCCAGCAGCGTAGGTCATGTATGCCATGGAGTATTCAACCTATTATAGTTCCTCCACTATGCAGCTTCATAAACCACGTCAGATGTCCGATCTGATTTAAACTACCATCGATACACCTCCACCCCCTTCACTCCATCATCCAGCGTAGATGCAATTTGGCAGAGGCATGAAATCTGAGATTGAAAAGGGTCTCCTCCTCACAGCCAAGATGGATTGCAGCATAATAGGCACACCGGAGATTGCTGCATGTGAAGGCTGATTGGATCGCGGGGAGGAATAATGGTAGGTCTGGGTAGATGATGCGCCGGTGCAAGGGGGATGTGTGCATCGGGGGCGTAGGATAGGATCGGGGGAGAAAGGGATCTGCAAGAGGGATGTTTTTTTTTGCAGCGTGAGATATGTTTGTTTTTCAAGGAGTTGGCTGGATAGACATGGACGTGGGATTTTTTTTGAGGGAGACATGGACGTGGGATAGTAGGCATGGACTCCATGAGTTAACTCATCTGACGGCCAGAAATAGCTAATACATAGATCAAACGGACAGTTTGATTAAGTTTTGAGGATTAACGTGGAGCCTCATTTGGTGCCTCCAATTAGTAAATATAAATCTTACATTTAGTTCCCGCATAATATTATTTGTGAACAAGGTAAACTATGGAGATAAATTAGAATTCAGGGTACATACCAATAGCTAAATGACATCTGGATGCATTTGGCTCTCTTTGACAATAATTTTCTCAGGCGATATACCAAAAGTAACCAAAATATTTATTATTACCTGAACCCACATATATCTTCTTTCACAATTGATTTTGACTTCCTTAAGGGTCTCCATTAATAGGGGATGTTCCACTTGATAATGGTCTCCGTTATATTCGACCACCACTTTAGGCTCCTAGAGTAGACAAAAATATTCATAAATGTTACTGACCAACACTCAATTTTCAGAAAAGATATAGTCATAGTGGCCATACCTCTAAAAGTAGGAGATTCAGCTCCTCTAGAAAAGGTGAGTTGTGAAGAACGCATGCAAGTCCATGGAGGTTAGCAACCAAAAACCATTCGTTGAGTATCAGTGTCCTCAAGTTTTGAAATGTAGGGCATCGCCGCAAATCCCTATCAAAAACAAACTAGATAAAAGAGAATAAGAATGATGTATTTTTAGGTGTATTAAGTATATGCAAGTGTGGAAAGCCATGTGTTCTAGTATTGAAACATGTAATAGCCAAAGTTGATTATAGTAAATTGGTGAAAGAAATAAAAAAAATATGCACTTCATATCTCTAATAAATAATTAGACATACCAATGTTGGCAATATGCAAAGAAGTCCTGATTTTTAAAATACAATAACTCTAATATATGGTTTCAGGTTACATGGTGTTCAGGGCTCTATAGATTAATATTCTTGAATGGTGTTCCAACAAATCCAAAATAACAGCCCTCTAGAACATAATAGTAGAACATAATAGTAGAAATCGACATGCATATATACATTTTGATTGCATGTTACTTCAATAGAAAAGGTTACAAAACAATATAAGTAGTTCAATTGGTGGATAATCTACCATAGATTGCAAGAGCAAGGCAATATCAGCAATAGGGATGACCAAAAAGTGCATACATACCATCCTTGGTTCACTTAGCAACTCCAAGTAACTGGCATTTGATAAACCTTCTAGAAGAATGCTATCATATTTGTAACCATCAGTGCAACCAAAAATGCAGTCCATATTATCACACCCCCAAGATTTATTATTGTTATAATAGTCTAAACAGTCCTCGCCTAGACTGACATATCCAACTTCAAGTGAAGGCATGTCTTCAAATAAAGGAGTATAATGCCAAATATCAATTAACTTAAGAAAGATGAGGCTGAGGACAGAAATATGAGTGCGTGCACCCACACTATCAAATTCACATTCCACTGCAATCAGGCGCTTTAATGACTTTGATATAATGTAATTTGCTTCAATCCAACAAAACATCAGATCTATTTCTTCCAATGCAGGGCAGCTTGAGAAATCAACAGTGCAAGCTTGTAAGTGAACCTTATCAAGCTCTAACCTCTTCAAGTGCTTTGAGATGAGAGCTTGGTCCGTGAACTATAGGAAATCATCCTCTATACAGCTAATGACTCTGAGCTCCTGAACATGGCAAAGAGTCACGATATGAAAGATGCATGTGTCTATCATGTCATGCATTTCTACCTTCTCGAGATTAGTCAACTTGATATCACAAACAATGATTGAGGTATTTCCACGGCCACGCAAAAAATTGTCTATTAAGCTGTTACATTTTTCGACTGTATCAGAAATACGTAGGGTAGGCACAAATTTCCATATGTAGCTCCAATTCTTGGAAAGAGCACAAGTCCTCACGGCCTCATTCAATGATAAGAAGGATACTATGTGCTCAAGCATATCATCTGGGAGGTCTGATATTCCAAAATTATAACTCTCTTGCGCTAATTTCTTCCTCTTGTTTATATCACCCATTCTACAAAATTAGTAGGAGGTGATAGTGATATGTGGGGGAACAAACCAAGCAATTTATGAAATAAATTAGGGGAGGTGTGATAGTGATGAGAGGATGAAATTGTGGAGAAAAATAACCTGGGTGCTCCACGGGTGGCGCAGTGGATTAGGGTAAGTGCTACTCCATGGCGTGGTAGCTCCAAAAGTATGCCGATTAGGAGGTCAGATGACGGAATGACCTACCACCCACTAGAAGATCTCGATTGCAGTGCAGATCTAGGTGGAGTGGATTGGACGGGCGAGGGAGGAGGAGATAGAGGGGATCGTGGCAGTAGAGGGGATTGGGGGATGCGTAGAAGGGGCGAGATCTCAGAGATATAGTAGATCTGGGTGGAGGAGATTGGGAGGAGGAGGAGGAAGATCTCAATGGCACAATAGGTCTAGGTGGAGGGGGCTTTGTGGGATGTGGGAGGAGACAAAGCGGATCGTGAGAGGGGCGGGAGATTAGGGGGGGAGAGGAGGAAGATCTTTGTTTGAGAGAAGATCTTGGTGGACGGGATTGGGGCCTAGGGGAAGTAGGGGGGAGGAGGAAGATCACCGCGGCAGAGTAGATCTTGGTGAAGGGGGTTGAGGGGAGGGGAGAGGAGTAGTAATAGGAGATCGTGGTTGGTGGAGGGGACTAAACGATAGGAGGAGGCTGAGAAGATCGTGGGAGGTGGAGGAGATCTGGGAGAGGGGGGATGAGGCAGCACAGATTGTTGGAGCGGGTAATTAAGCTAACGCGTCGGGGGAGGAATTGTTCAGTCTAGTATCTTAATGGGATCACGGTGGGGGCTGGGGTAATCCAGTTCGAAACAAGGTCGTGATTTGTTTACATGGCATTTCATAATGGGGCATCGCTATGAGTAACGTGTCTGAGGTCCAAGTGTAATTTGATAATGAGCTAAAATCCCAAACCAACCACCACCATAGTGTGTGTAATTGTGATAATATCATTTCTAGGGAGAAATTATGCACTGGTTTTCCTCCCAAAATTAAATGCATAGTGTTGCCATCCAACGTGATGATGATGGGGTCCAAAGTAGTAAGGACCAATATGGTTTTAAAAATTGTGACACAACTTAATATTCAGCTAAAAACAATGAAGACATAGTTTGGATCGATTTTCTTTTTGGTGCCATTCAGTAGCAGGAAACACCCCCCCCTCAACAACAAAAATGGACATCAAACAGGACGATACTTACATTCTCTTATGAAAGAAATTATAGGAGCTTCCACATGCATGTTCTTATGAAACCTGAATGTGTATCTATTGCTTTTACGGTTAATCATGTTTCCATATACTTCTATTCAGGGCACATAAGATCCTCAATCCAAGGATATGAATATTCCAACCTTCCAACTATAGAATTAGTAATGTACACATCCATTTGTTCAAGTGTGAGTGTGGTTTTTCAAAGGCACCTCCTATCAATGCCGTCCAACCATTTAGGGATATGTGCACAGCCTAAATAGTTTGCAGAATGTAGCAGCAGAAACGACACCATTTGCAAAGCGCTCTTTCTCACATGCATGCATAACACAGTTCTCTGACATGACCGCCCACAGTGTCACGCGCTCTCTCTCCGCACGCTCACTCTCTTTACAAACAACATGGCATGCAGAAGTCAAATCTCAAATATCTAAGGCTGCTGTGACTTTTCTTTTCTCTCTCTCCTCTCTCCCAGCCTCTATCTTACGAAAAAATGTTTTCTCTGTCCTGCTGCCATTTGTCCTTTCTCACATGAGATTATAAAGAAACGCTTGTGCTGAAATAAAAATAGAAAAATAAATGCTCTCTCTCCCTTCACATGGGTACCGGACTGAAAAGGTGAAGAAGAATGGGTAAAAATAATTGGGTGTGAGGAGCTGGTGGTCATGTGACCAGGTTCACATCAATTCTTGGGCTGCGACATTTGCAAAGCTGTGCTGTCTCAATCAATGAACAGTGCATATGCGTCCACCAGAGTTTAGACCCAGCAAGTATCCCATCAGAGTTGAAAGACCTTAATCACTCTAGCATACAGTGACACTAGCCTGCAATCCTGCGAATCTTCAGGAACAGAAAGGAGCATGGACGGCAGAGATAGTGGGTACCGAGGAGCTTGTCCTACACTGCAACTTTCCGTTTGTTCAATCCACCCATCCAACTAATGAGAAAAACTCTGGCTAACATTGACAAAGTACGAATTGAACTTTTGGAGGGCTGGGGTGTTGTTGGGCCTAGAGTACCACCATAATTTATCCTCCTACACATTTGGTTCTATTCGCAATTCAGATTCGCAAATCAGTACCTCCTACGAATCAGATCCTTAGTCAATCTTAGAAATTATGGTCATTGGACATAATCTCTAACTAGATTATGGCAGACCCAATATTCTGAGTTATATGTATCAATATGACTTGTACTGTTGTTTCTTATATAGAAAACTGACCTGCATTTTTATGGCTATTTGACAAAATGTTTTTTCCTGAGTTTTTTCAAACCCTACATACTTCACTGTAGCAACAAAAGAAACACATGGTATGTATTTTCATGAGTTGTATGTGCATATTTAATTGCTGCGACTGATAAACCTACTCTAGTTTACTATTCCCCATATTACTTTTGAAGTACTTTCAGGAAAATATGTTGGGTGCATGTTTAATTATTTGATAAAAGTTTGTGTTTCTCTCCCCGTGTAGGCTAATTCCTTTCAAATTTTCCCTCGTTTCAGAACCACATTGTGAAGAAACCTAAAACGCGAAGGCTAGATCTTCACAGTAAAGCTCCTTCTCTATTTATATATGCTTCTTGGGTGCTTCATCTAAAGTAAATTTGTGTGTACTTCAGTAAACGACCTGTAGATATATCATGCGGTTCTGCCTTAGGATGATGACCATCTAAAAAACTTGAGGACCTAGCAAGCCACTCTCAGCAAAAATACTATGACATATCTGCATCAGTTATAATGAATTAAAAACGCTAAATTTGGAACTCATATTATGTAGAATTGTTAATGCTCGATGTTTCTGTTGGAGGACGAAGTAGCAGCAAAAAGAGGGCCAGCTGCATTCCTCTGTCATTGGTAGGCGGTAGTTAATACTGCATTAAAGAGTCAAGAACAAACATTATCTAGAATATTGTACTTGTTCAGAAAGTGCTCCTTTGCTACTATTTTTGTGAGAACCATTTTATGTTCCATGTTCCTGTCGAGATTCTTTTGTCAGTCATTATTAAAAATTTAAATAGCGAAAAACTGTAGTGAAGTGAGAACCAAGCTTATCTGATGTGCTTTTGTTTTAGTAGAAAATATTATTTTGTACTGGATCATATAAGGAGGTGCTCTTTTGCGATAGTGTTGTGAGAAACATTTTATTTCCATGTTCCCATCGAGATTTTTTTTTTTTGAGTCCTGTTGTGATCATTTTGAATTGACCATTTCAGTGACTCTGCCATTCTTGTCTGTAATTCAGTTTTTAGTAAGCAATTTGTTGTAAAGGCAACATCATATGGAGGTCGAAACTTACTGATTTGGTAAGAAGTGTCTGACTGATGTTTCTCCTGCTAGATGGACATGGAATTTTTGGAAGCACTAGACTATGCCGTTGAAACTGTAGTATGCGTACCTGCTGTTTCTGGTGATAATTGACATCCAACAAGAGTGGAATTTGAATAACTTAGAGGATGACCCGCAGCAGCCCTGCACTTTTGCTCTTAAGAAGATGCAGGCCCTCTTTGAGAAGTAAGTTGTCTTCCAGTTGTCCTGCCTCTTCTTGTAGCTCGAGCAACCAAAACTAGCTCCATTACTCCTTGCATCTGTATGGTTGTTGTGTCAGATTGGAGCATGGGGTGTACAACATTGCATCTGTGCGGTGGTTTGAAAAACTGGTACTGCATTTACCAGATCCACCGGATTCCCTGGGCAGGTAAATTCAGCACTTTCTTCTATGTTCATTTTCGACTCTTTTATGAGTAGTTTATATGTATGTTTTAGGTATAGTAGGTAGATAGGTACATTGGGGACATCTTCGTATTTATTCTGTATTTTTTTTCGAAAAGGGGCGCTTTATTACGTAAAAGGTTTAAGCATTAGATCCGGCCTCTGCATAACTATGATGCACACAGCCAAGCAAGTTCTCTCACACAAACGAAAATTAAGAAGGCGAAATACAAAGAAACAGAGTATGTATAACGCCTAAAGCGGAGGTGGGCCAATCCTAAGATCATGCTGCCACCCATGTTGGGTAAAAGTATCCCTCGCCGTATCCTCCAATCGTGTAGACACCTCGGTAAACAGGCCTCGATTCTCCACACGTTGTAGAGAGGACCATAAACAAAGAGTCCCGGTACACCTGTAGATAACCTGCATCAGAGAAGTACTTTTATAGTTAAACACCTTATCATTTCTACATAGCCAAAGCGACCAAATAACGGCAAGCGGTCCCACCCTAAGAATAGTTCTGAACCTGTAATCTATCCCATGTAACCAGTTGCCAAATACATTAGCGACACTACAAGGAGGATACAAGCCAGAAGCTATCTGGATGACTTACCATATAGAACGAGCCAATTTGCATTGGAATAATAAATGTTTTATTGTCTCATCATGGTGGCAAAAGACACATTGCGGGCTTCCATGCCAATTTCTCTTAATAAGGTTATCTTTAGTAAGAATGACTCCGCGAAGAAGATACCATGCAAAGATTTTATTCTTTAGAGGTATCTTCATCTTCCAGATCTTCTTATTATTATCAACTGGCACATCAGACTGGATTAACGCTCTATACATAGACTCCACTGAGAATTGTCCATTCCCATGTAGGTTCCATCGAAATACATCAGACCCATGTGACAAATGCACCGTGGACAAACGCTGGAGCAGGATATACCATGATTGAAGTCTGGGTCCAATTAAATCTCTTCTGAACGTCACATTTGGCGGAAATGATTCCATTACCGTGGCGATAGTATCACCCTTATGACGCACAATGTTGTATAGAGCCGGATATTGTTCTCGGAGTGTGGCATTTCCCAGCCACTTGTCCTCCCAGAATCTAATTTCCGAGCCGTCCTTAATTGAGAAGGATCCATAGGAGAAGAAATATTTCTTCGTAGCCATCAGACCTGCCCAAAAGTGAGAATCCCCAGGCTTCCAGTATACTTGAGATACCGCCTTGGAACCCACATATTTCCTTCTCAGGAGGGTTTACCATACACCATCTCCCGTCATTAATTTAAACAACCATTTGCCGAGGAGGGCCCTATTCTTAACCTCAAGGTCATGATTGCCCAACCCGCCTTGGTCTTTGGGACGGCAAACCACACACCATTTAGCAAGTCGATATTTCTTTTTCTCGCTATCTCCTTGCCAAAAGAATCTTGATCGGAAATAATCCAATCTATGTAAAACTCCTTTCAGCAAGTGGAAGAAGGAAATCATATATAGTACCATGTTACTTAGTACTGAATTTATGAGGACCAATCTTCCACCCAGAGACAGCAGTTTACCTTTCCAACTGCTAAGTCTTTTTTGCAGTCTCTCCTCGACGTGTTTCCATTCAGCAATTGTGAGTCTCTGATAATGTATCGGTATCCCCAAATATGTGATCGGAAACTAGCCCAAACCGCATCTGAATAGTTCGGCGTATAGGTGGGAGTCGTCTTGAGCCTCGCCAAAACAAAACAATTCACTTTTGTGAAAATTGATCTTAAGACCTGAGAGTTGCTCGAATGCGGATAAAATTAATTTCAGATTTCTCGCTTTCTCGAGGTCATGATCCATGAAGAGAATCGTATCGTTGGCATATTGAAGTATAGAGAGACCACCACCAACTAGATGATTTAGTTCCCCATCAATTTGGCCATCAACCTTGGCACGCTCAATCATGACCGCTAGCATATCCGCCACTATATTGAATAGCATGGGCGATATGGCGTCACCTTGTCGCAACCCCTTTTTCGATTGGAAATAGTGTCCAATATCATCATTGACCTTAATGGCAACACTACCTCCAGAAACGAAGCTATGAATCATAGCGCGCCACTCTGCAGAAAATCCTTTCATTCTGAGAGTTTGTTGAAGAAATGGCCATATGACTTTGTCATAAGCTCTTTCAAAGTCTAATTTGAGTACCACCCCATTCAACTTTTTCCGATGTAATTCATGGATTGTTTCATGAAGGATAACAACTCCATCTAGGATGTGTCTCCCTTGCATAAAAGCAGTCTGTGAAGGACGAACCACGTGTTCAGCAACCTTATTTAGCCTGATCGTCGCAACCTTCGTAAATATTTTAAAACTAACATTAAGGAGGCAAATAGGTCTATATTGTTGTATCCTTTCAGCCTCATTAACCTTAGGTAATAAAATAATATCACCGAAGTTTAAGCGAAACAATTCTAGTTGGCCAGCATGTAGGTCACTAAACAAAAGTAGGAGATCCAATTTGATGACTTCCCAGAAGTTCTGATAGAACTCAGCGGGAAAACCATCTGGACCCGGGGCTTTGTTGTGCTCCATTAAGAAAACTGCATTTCTAACTTCCTCCTCGGTGTACGGGGCTGTTAGAAGTCCATTTTCCTCATCAGAGACCTGGGGGATGTCATCTGTTCGGGACTCATCCATCGAGAAGTTTCCTTCCTCTGGGTCTCCGAACAGATTTTTATAATAATTAGTGATGTAGGATTTAAGTTGATCATGCCCTCTTCCTGTTGTAGGGAATGAATAATTTTCTTCTGGTGTCTACCATTGGCGACTCCATGGAAATATCTAGTATTCGAATCACCTTTCAGGATAAATTGAGAGTTGGAATGCTGGTACCTTTTGAGTTCCTCTTCACGCAGCATGCTAGCTATCTGTGCATTCGAATGACTCTTGATCTCGATCTCATGCTCAGATAAAGGTCTAACCTCTGCCAAAGCTTCTAACTCATGAATGATAGATGAAAGACGAAGCTTCTCCTTTTTGAGGATACCCACCGTATGCCTAGCCCAACCACCAAGGAATTTGCGTAATGCACGCATTTTGTTATTCCATCTGTGAATTGGGGTATGCCCGGCCACTGGTTTCTCCCACACCTGGAAGCCATCCCGAAGCAACCACCCAAGTTCAAATTTGAACTTGCGTCTATGTTGTGGTCGTGGCAAACCAGTAGTTAGGAGAATGGGTGTGTGGTCTGATATAGCCTCAATACGAGGTAGAGCACGAACAGACACCATGGGAAAGTTAGATTCCCAGTCGGTATCCATTAAAACGCGATCTAGTTTCTCGTATGTCGGTTCCGGAAGACTGTTCGCCCAAGTGAATTGTCTTCCAATCATGGAAACTTCTCGCAGATCTAGACTGTCGATGATAGCGTTGAAAAGGAAAGGCCAATGATTATCAAACCTACCGCGGCTTTTCTCATTTGGGAATCGAAGCAAATTAAAATCCCCACCTATAAGAATGTGGTAGGGATTATCTTTTGCCATATTAACCAATTCACGGAGAAAATCAGCCTTGAACTCGTCTTGGGCTGCCCCATACACGGCAACGAGGGTCCATGTGAAGTTGTCGCCCTTGTTGCGAATATGGAGTTTAATGTGAAACTCACCATCCGAACTAGCCAAAACATCCATAGTCCCTGTATTTACGCCAAGTAAAATGCCCCCAGAACGACCTCTAGGCGGTCGAGAAACCCAAGTAAAGTCTATTCCGCCAGACAGACGGTTTAGTAGACTTACTGAGAAATCACGTTTCCCTGTTTCAGAGATAGCCAAGAAATCTAAATTGTATTCCCTATTACTTTCCGCAATCAATAAATGTTTAGCCAAGTCACGAAGACCTCTGCTATTAAAAAACATTCCATTCATGAGGAAACAATAGGAGATTTAGAACATTTCGCCCTCTTGTGGGACTTACTATCTTTTTTTGAACGTGCGGTCTTTGATTTACGCCCGGTTGTTGTGAGCTCAATTAGTGAGCTAAGCCCGGGTTCATCTAGGACCACGTCCGAAACCGCTCCTACTAAGTGAGAGAGTAGCTGACCATTTGATGTGGCATGCAGCTCCTCCTCATCAGTATGGGAGACATAAGACTTGCTAGAAACACGTGGAGTGACTTTTAGTCGGTCATATTCCAAATGTTTTAAAGCTTTAGTCGAAATAGAAATATCCTTCTCATTCTTTCCTAGACTAACACCCACACTATTCAACTTAGATGCAATGGCAACCTTGGAAAAAGATAAAAAGGATTTGGGTGATGATGCAATACTTTGGTTGTCGAGGTTCTGCGCTGCTTTGCGCCGCATAGCCTTGGCCAAAGAGTCCTCATCCGTGTCCATAGAACCGTCGTTAGCAGCCATATGGCGAATACTTCGGCGTGTAGGTGTCACTGCCAGCGGAGGCCGTGGCGCCGGCTCTGCTGCCGGAGGAGGGGATGATGGTGTAGTAGCAACCCCCTCCCCGACAGTATGCACCGCCGGCTCGAACGACGAGGACATCGACGAAGCAGCACGCGGCTGCACATCTAAAGGCCGTCCAACTGGTTCAAGCCCGTGAGCAGCCAGCGCAGCTGGCGGAGGGGTTGGCGGTGGTGTAGAAACCCCCTCCCAACCAGCGAGCGTCGGAGACATGATGGATGTTGTCGTCGTAGCCCGTGAAGTAGCATCATCCGTCGGCGGCGGAGAAACTGCCCCGACTGGTTCCGCCGGCTCGTAAACAGGAGCGGTCGGATTGGTGGTGCAGCCTTCGAGGTCCGGTCCAACATGGCCACATGACACGTCGAGCACCTGTGCTAGTGTCGGCTGGCCAGGGCCTTCGTGAGTGTTGCCCAGGAGCACGGCAGGCTGGTTTGACACTCCGTATGGTGCATGCATGTGATAGGCGGGTGCATGTTGGATTTGTTTGGACTGTTGTGTATCCCGTACTAGTACATGCATGTGTGAGTGATCTGATTGCATCAATATTTTGTCATTACTTTGCACAAGTGCCCAATCATTCATCTGCTCCGGCATATGGACGGACTTCAACAGGGCCCCGTATTGCTGCATTTCCGGCGATCGTTCAAGAAAGCCGTGTACAGAAGAATTAGCTCTCAGTTCCGCCACTAGCTGAATGCCTCGAGGAGTCTGTGGGTTCGGGTTAAACGGGGTAACCGCTATCATTGCATGTTCAGTACCAGGCGCCGCTGAGGAAGGAGCACCAACCTGACCATCTTATATCTTATATCTTATATCTTATATTTACTAATTGGAGGCACCATAAGAGGCTCTACAGTAATCCACATCATCAGAATTAATTTAGCCATTGGATATTGAATTTGATGGTCGAGATCTATTAGTAGAAGATGCTGCCTAATTAAGAAAAGAAACACCACGTACGTACATGACTACTAGGATTAATCCCACACGTAAAAAAAAGGTTCTGAACGCCCAAGTTTATGTTAGATGCAAGGAAAAAACACCCATGTCACCTCTAGGTTCTGGAAAAAGTAATGAACGCCCACGTTTAAGTTAGATGCAAGGAAAAAACACCCACGTCTAGGTTCTGAAAATACAAAAAAAAAACATGTCTTCTTTCTTTTAAATTTGGTGGTCAAGATCATTTAGAAGATGTTGCCTCATTATAATATGAAGTAACAAATAAACATAACGTACATGAATAGGATTAGTACCACATGTACAAATAAAAGTCCCCATGGGCACGTCTTAGTTATTTCCAAAGAAAAAACGGCCACGTCTAATTTCAGGAAAGACAAAAACAGCATCACTTCTTTCCTTAAAAAACACGCAAGTAAGAAGTCTTGAAGACCCACGTCTGAAAAGTGTAACATCTCAACCTGAATAAACAAAATCCATGCACGTTTATAAAAAGAGACCTGAAGCCTCACGTACGACCAAGAAAAGGGACTCTATGCATGATTTCACTCAGGGCTAGAGGAAGACGATGCACCGTAAGAGGCTTTACGTACACCCACATCATTAAAATTAAATTGGCCATTAGATTTTAAATTTGATGGTTCAGATTTCTCAGAAGACATACAAAAGAAGTTAGTTGCAAAGAAAAAAAATATAAGTTAGTTATGAAAAAAATATTTCAACGCCCAAACATCACAAAAAAGATGCAAAAATAAACACCCATGTCTAGATTCTGAAATAAAAAAAAAGGCCTGCCTTCTTTCCTTTAAATTTGATAGTCAAGATCTGTTAGAAGATGTTTTTTAGGGACGGGGTCTATTAGAAGATACTGCCTCATTAAAGAAACGGTAACACCATGTACATGAAACATTGCAGGTTGTCTCCTTTTCGATTTTTTGTTTCCTTGATTTCTGGTAATACAATTATGAGAAATAAGTGGTGATAGATATGCGAATTGTTTTCTTATACGAAATGAAAGAAGTATTAATTATCAAGTGGTTGCACACATTACTTATATTTTTAGAAAACCAAGAAACATACCAGAGGCATTTTCATTGTGACATGCTTTCTTATACTAAGGTATCAACCGCTTATTGGGATTTTTGAATAGTGTTGGCCGATACAGATTTGAATATGTTTCTGTCAAGAACTATAACTTTCCTTGGCATTTCAAAATAATTTCTTTATACAACAATTATGGTGACAGATGGTGACATTATGCCATCATGAAGTGCGCATACCATAAAAGGGGGGTCCGACTGAGTTTCTTCCAATAAAGAAATTTAAGTGTTGTGGAAGTTGTTTTTTAAGTTCCTGCGAGAGGATGCAAAATTTTGTGCTGCACTAATCTATTCAATATTAGAATTTCACCAAGCATGGCATATATTATTTCAAAAACTAAATATATATTAAAAAATTATTTAATCTTCCAACATCCTATTTAGGATACATGAATATCGCAAATATTTTTGAATATGTTGAAAGTATGCTTTTAATCCAGTTACAGGAATAGGAAGCTATTGCCCTCCTTCTAAAAATCAATTTCATTACAAACTGAAAGCACATATAACTAATTTTTTGAGTTAAAAAAGATCCTAGCCCGTGCAGGCGCACGGGTTGATGACTAGTGTCCACTAACTTGTGTCATGTGAACATCATTAGTAGGGGCAGAACTGGATGGCGCGAGGTTGGAGGAAAAACGGGTCTGCTCTGATGTATCCATCTCATCGTCCTTCTCCTTTCCAGTATTGTAATCATCAGGACCATCTCTCTTACGTTTCCATATAAACGGAACAAAGTCCGGATCCGGAACATAGTCCGATGTTTCCCTTCTGAAAGTGATTGCATAACCTTTGAGTTTAACAACCACATCTGTGGAAATAAAAGGCCCAACATCATCTTTCTCCTTCGACAGAATCTGAGTATTTGTCATGGCCACTAAAATGCGTACCACCCCACGTCGTCGCAAACTGATGAGATCAACGTCAACAGTTTTGCCCATTAGAGAGCCTACTGCCCACAGGCCCCAAAAGTGACGAACAGTGTGCGGAACACCCTCTACATGGAGCCAAAGTTGCTTGAGTTCCAATTTGTGCGGGATCTCCTGAGACTTCCATGCAGAAATAGTAATCTGAGCATTAACCGATGGCACATTCATTTGAATACCATCAACCCTGTCCAAATCCTCAAAAGAGGGGAAGCTAACAAGATATGCATTCTCCCCATGTGGTATAGCCTCCCACTTCCATTGTGTCTGTGTCGGACATCTCCTTGCAATATGGCTCTCAACAACAGAAGCAGGTACCATAATACCGCTAACCTGGACATAAGCAATGGGAGAGTGAGCCGGTACCAAATGATCCTTCACAACACAATCAGGCAATTGAGCAAAATATGTCTCTTCAGGTCCTAACCCCGAAACAAAAGCATTGGGTTTAGGGAGTTTCAGAATATGGCACCGCAACCTTGGATGAGCAATCTTGTCGCAAATGTAACAGTAATGTTGAACCTTGCAATCTTTTGCAGCATGTGTATCTACTGCACACTTCCAACAACGAACCCCTTTCTTTGCTTTGCCCTTGGTTATGGAAGGACCCCCCTGCTCATTAGCAGCCATGGTCGTGGATACATCACCGGGAGCAACTTGGCCGTGCCCATGCGGTGCTAGCGGCTGCTGTGAAACTTGCGCTATCTGTTGCTGCGTCCCGAATTGCTGATATGGCCCTTGTTGTGGTTGCAACTGTTGTGGCATAACAAACTGGTTTGGAAACTGCTGCTGAACATTCACCTGGTGCTGCTGCTGATAATGGTATCCCTGCTGCAAATTTCCTGTATAGCAGGAACAATTTTAGCATTTTGACCTTCGAGTGCTGCGTAGTATTTTACTTTTGCCGCACAACTAGTTATTTTCAGTTTTTTTGGATCTTGTAAGGCCTGGAACAGACACTCAGTGTGACGGTGAGGAACGTCTTGGATCAAAGAAGAGTGATCTGCATTAACTGTTGGATGTGTGGCCGCAAAAACTGTCTCAAGGAATCACGTGCAGTATCAGTTGGTTGTGTTTTTTTACTTCCGATTCAGCCATAATTTCATTGTATACTGGATGAGGATGTCCGATGTGTTGGATCAAGCACTCCTATGATGAATATATATCCCTACCGAGTACGGCAATCATTGTACGTTTTATGTGTGAAAAGACCTATTACCTTGGTTGCAGCCCAACTTTCCACTGCCTGTTACGTCTAGTTGTTTGAGTGTCTTGTCCATTGCAAATTCCGTTATATTTGGCAATGTGCAGCTATAGAAAATTAACGGGTTGTTAATATAGGGACACGAACTGACTCTGACTACATACATCAATCAATGGCCGTACTTACTAAGGGCTAGCAAGTTGGTTGCTCCAGCCTATGCTTTTGTTTTCATGTTTAATTATTCGGATATCTGAAAAACGCTTCACTGGAGTGTTTGGCTAACTTTTTACACTATGCAGAACTAGTTAGTGATCTCAGTGTGCCTAGTGATGATAATGATATCTTGCTTTCATCACCTCATGGATCACCACCTGCAGCAAAACTGATTACCCCCTGTGTGTCATGTACTCCTATAAGATAGCTATAGGATTAAGGCTGCCTGGCTAGTTAATGCTCACCACCTAAGACGATAAGATACCTTCAGCTTCAGTCTGTAGAGAATTATTGTTGGATGGAGCTGGTAGCTGCCATGCTCACCCTTGACAGTTTACACGCCCTTCACTTTGAAGAATGTGCTGGACCATGGCCTGAACACCGTTTTTCTTATTACTCTACGGAAGTTTGTCGTGGCAAGTTTCCTGGCTCCAGTCGCCTACTTGAAAGAAAGATTGACGAAATAGGGTTTCCCCCCGCTTTAGATTATAAAGCAACCACCACAACAATATCCGACAATCGCGGCCAACAAAAGGTCCATCCAAGGAAAAAAAGGTTACCACAAGGGCATAACAGAAGAACAACAAGGTCGGAGCGCTGGGGGCACGGCTAAACAACCCCAAAATAATGATCATAGCCTAACTAGTCCGGCTCAGGTGGTGGAGGCGGGAGCGGTGGCGCCAATGCTCCAGGGGTGGTGCGTAAGGCCGAGATGATCCTGTCGATGAAGTCCCGATCACACCGCTTGCTGAGCGGTGTCCATAGCTGTAAGAAGCCACACAGTTTGTAGATAGAGTCAGTCGCACGAGTTGGAATCACATGCTCAATCACGAGTTTATTGCGAGCCGTCCACAGAGTCCATGCTATCGCCCCCACAACTACCCACAGGCTAGGGCGCGTCCTGGCCTCTTGGCTTAGGACCGCCTGAAATAGATCGGGGAGGTTATCATGGTTCCAATCACCGCGAATCACCTCCCTGATGCAGCTCTAGAGGAGGACTGCAGATGGGCACCGAAAGAAGATATGGTTGGAGTCTTCCGGTACGCCACATAGGGGGCATAAACCATCCCCGAGGCCATTCCGTTTTCTCACTTCCGTACCCGTGGGTAAACGGCCTCGCACCCATTGCCATAGAAAGATGTGAATCTTTAACGGCAGCTTGATCTCCCAAAGAAAGGTCATTTCGGTTGGGGCCGGGGTTGCTAGCATCGCGTGGTATAGGGACTTGGTAGAAAACCTCCCACTTGGTTCGAGGGACCAAGATAATGAATCATCCTCCATGGAGGGAGGGATGAAGAGCAATGCATTGGAGCATCTCGTCCCATTGGCCCCGTTCTAACGGTCCAAAAGTACGGCGGAAAGCTATAGCCCCGAGGTCAGTGAGGGCCGCATGCACAGATAGATGCGGCCGGACACAGATGGAGAAGAGCGCGTTGAAACGTTGGGCAAATGGTCGGTCACCCGACCAACGGTCAAGCCAGAACAAGGTGTTGGTGCCTGTTCCCACCGAGACGGATGTTCCAAATCGAAGGATCGGCATAAGCTGGATGACTGCCTGCCAAAACTGGGAGCCACCCGTCTGGGAGGCGAACGCCAGAGGCTGTCCACGCAAGTACTTTGCGCGGATGATCTGGAGCCATAAGCCTCCATCACCCATCTCAATGCGCCACAGCCATTTGGAGAGTAAGGCTATGTCCATCCGCTTAGACGAGATGACTCCTAAGCCGCCTTGGTCCTTTGGCTTGCACACCTCAGACCATTTTACCATGTGATACTTTTGTCTATTATCTGGTCCCGCCCAGAAGAACCGAGACAAGTATTTGGTGACTTCCTGATGAAGGGATTCATGCAGACTATAGAATCCCATCAAGTACATAAGCAGGCTAACCAAGGAGGAGTTCATCAACATGACCCGGGCCGCCTTGGATAGCCACCTCCCCTGCCATGGCTCGACCCTGTGTTGGAGCTTGGACACCGTGGGGCGAAGGTCCTTTGCTTGGACGCGGGAATCGCTAATCGGGAGGCCAAGGTAGGTGGTCGGAAACGAGCCAAGGCGGCAGTTCATCTTATTGGCTATGCGCCGGGAATCTTCCCCGGAGTAGCCTAGCACCATTACTTCGCTTTTGGCAAAGTTTATTGTGAGGCCCGACATCTCTTGAAAACACAAAAGTAGAAACTTCAGATTTTGGATGTCAGTTTCCGAGCCTTCAACCATGAGGATGGTGTCATCCGCATATTGGAGATGAGTAATACCCCCGTCACCGACTAGGGGAGGGCAGATCCCCTTGATATGCCCAGCCCGCCGTGCCTTGTCCAAGATTGTGGCAAGAGCATCCACAATTAGGTTGAACAGGAAGGGGGACAAGGGGTCGCCTTGGCGCACCCCCTGGGCGGTGGGGAAGTAGGAGCCAACTTCCCCGTTGATGTTGACAGCAGTACGGCCAGACATAACCAACTGCATCACCCGAGCTATCCAATATGGGTCAAACCCATGCTTCTCCATGACCTCATGGAGAAAGAACCAGTGGACCGTATCATAGGCCTTATGGAAACCAGTCTTGAAGAAAACAGCCCGGACGTGTTTTCTCTTGACCTCATGGAGGAGTTCATGAAGCACCAAAATCCCGTCGAGAATGAATCGGCCCTTAGTGAACGCCGATTGGTTCGGGTGGTGGATCCTAGGTGCCAGCAGGGCTGCCCTAGTGGCGTACCCCTTGGCTAAAATCCTAAATATCTCGTTAATCACCGTGATTGGACGAAACTGTCGAATATCCGAAGCCCCCTGTACCTTGGGGATTAGAGATATGATCCCATAGTTCAGGCGGGATACATCAAGGGTCCCCCGCGAAAACTCCCGGAATAACGCCATAATCTCGCCCTTCATGGTGGTCCAGAAAGTTTGGAAAAACTGGACCGGGAGACCATCCGGACCCGTAGCAGAGGCCGGGTTCATGGACTTGATGATAGCCTCCACCTCAGATTCTTCAAAGGGGTTAAGGAGGTCTTGGTTCTCTTCGGGGGAGACGCGGAGATGCTCATCCCAAAAGTTCTCAGCTAGAGCGGAAAACAGAGTTCTGTAGAACCCATCGACATGAGCCCGGATCTCGTACGGGTCCTGTAATAACCGGTCCCCATCCCAAAGGATGGGTATGGTGCATCGTCGCCTACGGCCATTGGCAATGGCCTGAAAATAAGCCGTGTTGGCATCGCCAAACAGGAGCCAATTAAAAGAGCCGCGCTGGCGCCAGTATTCCTCCTCTTTGGCATATATGTCAGTGAGGGTATCTTCCAAGCTATACCTCAAGGACCACTCCTCCGAGGACAGACCTGGGCCGTCAGCTCGAATGTCAAGTGCCCTGATCTCCATAATCATAGCCTGCTTCTGGACCCGTAGGTCCCGTCCAATATTTGTGCCCTAGCCTTTCATAAATTGCCGGGATCGTTTGGCCAAGTGATGCCAGTCGTCCATGATTGACATAGACCAGTGAGGTTCAGCACGGGCCGCAGTCCAATGGTCTCGCACGGCCGCAGTGAATCCCGGATGGCGGAGCCAGAACGTCTCAAACCGAAAGCGAGGGGGCGGTCGGGGACGCTCATCCATGGAAGATAGTAGGAGGGGTACATGGTATGATCCAATCCTAGTGATGGCCTGGAGAGTAGCTAAGGGGAATCGAAGTTCCCATTCAGGGGATACAAATACCCGGTCCAGAACACTTCGGGTCAGATTCACCTGTTTATTAGTCTAGGTGAAACGGGCTCCGACCCGATCAAGCTCCCGAAGCTCGAGGTCGGCAATCCAGTCATTAAAAGTTGCATGCCTGACTGGTCAACCCGACCATTATTCTTGTCCGCTACGGATCGGAGAAGATTGAAGTCACCCCCAATGATCACTGGGAGAGTGGCCGTCCTAATCTTGGCGTGCAACTCAGCGAGGAATGCGGTGGAGCGATTGTGGTCCACCGGGCCATAAACGACAATCACTTCCCATTTGAAGTTAATTGCCCTCTCCCAAACTTCCATACTCACGAAGAAGTCTCCGCGGTCCATGGAGCAAACCTCAAAGGTGGCGTCCTTCACCCCGAGAAGGATGCCACCGGAGTGTCCCGCCACTCCACTAGATGGCAACCAGTGCCAAGCAAACAAATGTCTGCTCAATCGATCAGAGTTCCGAGAGAGAAAACTCGGTCCTCATCGTTTCCTGGATCGCCACTAAATCAATATTCTCCTCGCGCATGTAGTCCACTAATTGGCGTCGCCGGCCATCATGGCCGAACCCGCAGAGATTCAAAAAAAGAGCACGCATACTACTCCTCTAGGGGGTCCACGCTGGACCCCACCGTAATGGATGCGCTCAGCGCCCGACGAAGCTGAGCCGTGCGAGAACGAGTACGGCCCCGAACCTCTACCAGGGCAGCAGCTGGCGTATCGCCCCTCCCCACGGGCTGAGAGCTGGGGGTCACGACAGCCTCAGCGGCGGCAGCCTCGCGAGCCCTAGCGGCTGCAAGGTGGCCATCAAGGATCTCTTTAGCCTTGATGGCCGCGATCTGTTCGAGGGCAGGGCCCTTCTCACCGCGGAAGACAATCGCAGAGTCATTGGCCAGAAGGGCTAGATGGCCTAAGGGAACGGCCGCAAGCGCTGAGAAGGAGTCCATCAGTTTCTCCTCAGCAAGCAATCAACAGCCGAAAGCACGGGGGAGGTTGGGACGGACCTGAGTCCAAGTTGCGGACTGCAGCCCGGCGAGCGGCCTTCTCGACTGCATTGGGGGACGCACCAGATGCACGCGCAGACAAGTCGATCCGCGCGCTCTTCCGAGTGTGGACAAGAACTCAGACCTTCAGTGTTGTATCCTCTCTAGTATTTTAAAACCTTGTGCAAATTATTCTTAGGTAATGTTTCACACTGAATAGCTAAGTGTCTCGTAAGTTTATGATATCTCTCGTCACATCATTGATATTCCAAGTTACTAGTGAAATGAAGATATTGCATCGCTTTGTACATCCCTGTAGCTGTCTAGCTTTCTACTTTAGGCTGTCCGTAAAACCTCTGCTTTGCTGCACTCTGTAACAACACTCTATTTTCACCCTTCTTAATACAAATGAAAGCATCGCTTGCTGCTCTTTGTCAACAAAATAATCTGAAATTAAAAGATGACGGTATGCTGCTACATGTTTATTTGAAAATCTTGTGTTCAGTTGATGATGTGTTGCATGATCTTTTTCAATAGATTGAAGAGCATTATCTTCATTGATATTTCTTATAATACATCCTTACATAATATTGTCTTCATATATATGATCTGAAGACGGACCTGTGAAAGATGGCGGCGACGACACACGAGTGCGTCTGACCGGATTGTGCCCCAGACCCGGTATGTGGCTCGGCTGGGGCTTCCGAATGAGTTTCGGCTTCCGGCTTTTGATGTTAGGCTTAGGTGAGTGGTTTGGATAGTGGCCCAGCTAGCACCCCTTCATTATTTTGGATAGGAGTAGCGACATATGTTGCCAAGATGGTGGATTCAGGCACATTGTTGTAATAGTTTGTAAGGTCCTCGAGAATAATCAATAAAGTGGCCGTATGCATCTCCCAGATGCAGAGGCCGGGGGACATCCTCCTTTTCTAAAAAAAATATATGAGAACCTGTCTCTGGCGTTCAGAAGCACTGGACCAACATTCACAAAAGGATGTGTGTATACAGACTACAGGGCACTATTTCCTCAGTATTTATTTATCTTGAGGTCGAACTACGCCACATGTGACTGTCTCTTCCCTTGTGCCTCCCATACCTATAGGCTCTAAATGGTTCTCCCTTGCAGAGACAAGGCGACGATCACCATGCCACCGAGTTTCATGTATAGTTTTAGCGGTGTGTATTAACTAGGTGGGTAGAGAGTTTCGACACAAAGAAAGAGGAACGGTGAGGAATACTGGTTCCTTTATGATGAGTGTGGACTCTCACATGTATGTATCTTTCGAGTCCTCTTATATATGCAATGGAGTGCATTCAAACCCCTAGTACTACCAGTCCCACCTAGGTTAGATAAAATGATACTTGGGATAATTGCATTTGCTAGCCGCTACTATTACCAACTCAATGACGGCTCTTTTTTCTCACCATTTTATGTCTCTTTAATTAAGCTTTTGAAATGATGGGTGTACTTCAACGGTATCAACCAATCAAAGCTCCAACAACATGTTTTCAATCAAATTTGTCGCATGCACCTTAATTGCTAGCGGTCGTTGTTCTAGTCCAATCCTAAGCTTACCCTTTTTTTTTTGACAAAATGCAATCAACATTTCATTTCATTCAAGAAGAAGAGAATGTGTTACAAAGCGTAGCATCAACATGTTTTGTATCAGATCTGCCCCGTGCACCTTCATGGTGGTGGTAGTAGTAGTAGTAGTAGGTTTACCATTTCATTCATGAAAAAGAGAATGTGTTACACAGTTCGCCTTGCCCGTTGTCCGTCTGATTGCCAATCCACAACACCACCAGAAACCCTTGTCTCTAGTTTCATCCTTTTGTGAAGATCATGGGTTTCCCCAAGCAGTGGAGCAAGCAAGACACCTACAAGAAGAAAGTGGCGCCAGCTGTCGCCCAGCCCGGCTAATGACTGGCGGCAGGGTCTTCACACGGCGCTGCATCAACCACACACCGAGCCTCGGTCAGACCGTCACAACCACACACCCAACAACTTTCGCAAGCATCACCAACTCCATGCGCGGCGGCCTAGCTAGAATCTTTGCTCGCAGGACCAAACAAAGCCCAAAGAGCTCCCTATCGCCACTTGTCAGCCCAGCCACCTCCTCCATGCCGGAGCCACCAATCTGACTACCGCGCTTGACATCGCCCCACACCTGCTGGCCCCTCTCCCATTGTTGCCCACTACCCACACACACACAATGACACAAATGCCTGGACTCGCCTCACACGGGCAAGTCGTTGTCGGCACTGCCGAATGCTCCCAAGCAGCCACTATGCGCACTAACCACCTATCGACATGCCAGACCTAAGAATGCCCCGCCATGCCGACTCACCAATGATATAGTAGAGGGGATCCGTTGTCCTCGGAGGTGTCATGTGCCATACATTTGGCTTCTCAGACAACGGTGAGGGCAGAGATGGGGTAAGGGAGGTGGTGGCTTGGTTATGGAATTGTCTACCGAGTTGTCCCTGCGGGAGCGACATGGGGTAGGACAAAGTGTTTCACCTCCTAGGTTTATCTTCACTCACTCTACGCTTGAACTCATCATATTTTCAAGACTTGTGCACAAGTTGAAGTTAATCCCATGTAACAAGTACCGCAGATGCAAAAATAGTACTAACAATTATTGTTTCAAAGCAATTTGAGCACAAAATATGTTGTAAAATGGAATGTAGAAGGAGTAGGAAGACATCCTTGTGAATCCAGGCTTGAGACCAAACCTAATTTACCCATGATGTCAAGAACTGTTTCTATGGTTGCGCGGCAGATTGCTTCCTCGTCTTCACTGCATTGATTTTTACGATAAAGGACGCTTTTTATTGAATTGTTCTTTTGATGAAAGGATTTTTGTTCAAACATTATATGGACAAATATTCATTTCCCCTCTTTGTAATGCATCTAAATCTGCTTTGTCAAGTATTTGTTCATCTAGAATGAAGTGGAGAAGCCAACTAATTATTATTCCTTGGTACCTCGACTCCATCGATGCGGTTGAACCCTAGCTCGGATTTTCTTCTCGTCCACCTCCGTCTACATCCTTTTTCTCCCCAGCACCTCCCACATCTAAACATGATGGCGTTGCATCTTTGCTGATTCATTATATCCGTCGTTGCTTCCGTAAACACAACCAGAAACCCTCGCAACTTGGCTTTTTTCAGAAGGATTTTGTCGAGCCCTTGTCCGTCTTCACTCCCATACAGGACGTGTCTTACTGCATCCTAGTCTCCACTCCCCATAGTTTACATATAATTTTTTTCTCTAGTATGGACTACCTCCGTCCGGAATTAACTGTCACTGGGAGTATGTGGTACTAATTTCTTTAAATGGATTGCTCTGCACCAAAGAAAAGGGAGCACACTTCAGAAAAAAGGAGCAATTTTCTCAAAGGGAAAAATAGGAAAACCAGATCCATACAAACTGAGACATAAGGGAGAGGGGCATGAATAAATTCAAAATTCAAACATCCCCTTTGGACCAATTTATAGTTTAGTCAGCCACCCTGGTGCTGGCCTCGCGTTACATATTTCCCCTCTCATCACCCGTCGTGCGTGATGGTTTCCGTCGGTGAGTAGATTGTTCATTTTGTTTACCATAGGAAATATAGTGACAGAGGCAAAGCCAAATACCAAATTCTAAACTCAAACATTACAGTATGGCACTGCAACAGCCCCGTTCTTTTAATGAAAATAAGTTACCCTTTTGGTGATTGTTTTTTTCTCTTGGAGAATCAGAGTAAATTTTTTCTTTTCTAATGTGAGTGTTTCTTTTTCATTTTGAGAACGGGGGTAAGTTGTTTATTTATTTTTGAACAAGAGATGAAGAGAATGAGAGCAAGTGTTAGTTAATTCACTCGTTGAAGACTGAAAACCCCGAGACGAAACTGCCCTCTGAGCCAAGTCCACCAAAACGTTTGGCCCAACAGAACAGAGCCCAGCCCGCTCCTCTGCTCCTTCCTTCCGCTCGTCCGTCCAGCCGGCCGGCCGGCGGCGGCAACGGCGACCAGCGGGCAGCTCCCCGGATCGGCGCGGAATCCACTCTCTGTTCCATTGAAGGCCCCTGCCATCCCTGTTTAGTTTCTTGACGCATGTGCGTTCCTCTCCTTGCCATAGTAACCCTAGCTAGGTAGCTCTGTAGATGGATCCGGGCTGACGAATGGATTTATCATCAGGGGCTTCCATTCGGTAAGTCTCTCAACCTCAAGCTCCATTCCGCACGTCTTCCTTAACTAATGAAACAGATATCATGGTAAGGTAAAAAAATGAGGAATTTTACGGATCTGCAGATGCAAGATGGGACATTTAATCTGATTTCGGTGTAACCTGAGGAAATTTGGCAAAGGCACAAGCAGCACTCGGCATTTAATTGGTTAGCGTGTTCCCAGTCCCAGCTCACATGAGTGGCCTCTGTTCCTCGCCCGTGCCGCCACTAGACGACAAGGACCTCCTCCAGGAGATCCTCCTCCGTCTCCCTCCGCTTCCCCGAGCTTCCGCCGTGTGCAAGCGCTGGTACAACATCCTCTCCGGCCACCGGTTCCTCTACCGCTTCCGCAAACACCACCGGAAACCGCCGCTCATCGGCTTCTTTGACAAAGAATTTGGTCGAGCCCCTGTCTTCACTCCAATGCTGGACCCGCCAAACCGCATCCCCGTCAGCTTCTCCGTGCCAAAGAACCTCCTTGATTGTACTGCATGGGCCAACCTGCTCATACATGTCTCCTCCTCCTTCTTTGGCTGCCGCCATGGCATCGCACTCTTCCTTGACCGCCCGCGCCATGAGGCTGTCTTGTGGGACCCCTACACCAACTTCCAGCGCCGTGTAGCTTATCCACCTGGTTTCGACAATCCACAAGTTAACGTCATCGGTTTCGACAATCAACACGATAACATCATCAGGAGCGCCGCGGTGCTGTGCTCTGCCGGCGACCAGCAACATGTGCATGGTGATTGCCACTTGAGCCCATTCAAACTGGTATTGGCATGCCATGACGATGAAATCACAAAGGCATTTGTTTGCATCTATGAATCCAAGTCTGGCATATGGGAAGATACTATCTCCATAGCGACTACAAATGTGATTTCTAGGAACAGGCCTAGCTTGTTGGTTAGGAATACACTTTGCTGGTTGCTTCATGGAGGCGGTATTCTTGTGTTTGATTTTGAAAGGCTCACTCTTGAAGTGATTGAGAAGCCTGCAAGTGTCGATGTTACTAATACTTATGGCGTCGACTGGTCCTTTCAGATCATACAAGGAGAGGATAATGGCCTCGGCCTTGCTGTTTTGCTAAAGCCAGAACTAAGCCTTCAGTTATTGGCGAGGAAAGCTGACTATGATGGTGTTGTCTTATGGGTGCTACAGAAAACTGTCCAACTGGATGAGCTCTTTACACGACCCATTCGTTCAGGCGCGGTAAAACTTGTCCTGATGCCAGGGTATGATGAAGACACAAATGCGATCTTTTTATCTTCAGATTCTCATGACTTCATGCTCCAACTTGAGTCGATGCAGTTCAAATACATTGGTAGAAGAGAGTACATGAGTTCTAGATTCTATTATCCCTATACAAATTTCTATACTGCAGGTAACATCTCGTCTCTTGCATGGCATACATAACAAATCAAATTACTTTTACTGAGATTCACTCCAATTACTAATGATACATGTTTCCTATAATACCGTTTGTGTGCTAAAGAGCTGACTAGATAGTTAAGTATATATTGAGTTGTTTCTTTGTTTGTCAGAATGGTGAAGTTATCTGAGCATAGTTTTGTTACTTACCGGATTGCTTAAAGTATAACACAAATTATTTGCTTGACGATATCCTTGCATTGATTTATTATATTTCTTTTGGTATTAGGTAGGGGTATCGTGTAGCTGAAAATGTCAATGCATAAGATCTGCAAATATGCTATGTTGGCTGAACAGGTTTGTAGATTTATCTTCATGCTATTTATATATCTTCTTGCTTGATTATTTAATGCATGAGATCTCTCGTTTATGATCTCTATGGCATGAGTTTGATCGACTTTAACTGCCCGGTTCTTCCATCTCAGATAAGCATGCCAGTGAGTTAGAAACCCGAATTTTCTCCTTTCTTAGACGAGCCTCTAATGTGCACGTTGTACTGGAAAAAAAATCTTGAATTATGTGATAATCTAGGAAGTTCAGTTTTTGCCTATGACGGCAGGGGCGGATCTGGTGGGGATGTCATGGGTGCCATGTTATACTAGACACTAACTAACTAAATTTCTAACAACCTAATATTTTTTATGACTATTTGTTAGATTTAGGATGATATTTAGGTCAAATTGCACTATCTGGCCCGGCACTGTATGATGGGGGAAAGCTTGAGAACATATTAACAATGGAGTTTCAATGCGTGTAGTACAAACTACAAATTAACTGTCCACGGCTGGATGATGTTTGTTTTTTCTAGATGATTCACCTTTGGATATTGTTGTATGATGTTCAGAACAAATGAGTTTATTTGTATTGTTGGGATGATGCAAAATTCTGGGATATTACCTGATCAGCTTTTCATTGAGTGAATCGTACAAATTGGTTTTGACTGATTACATTGGTTGTTCTACAGGTATCTGGAGTTCTCTTGGATTTGCTGAGGTGTAGAAATGGCTCTTTGCTGTAGGTTCTTCCACTTCTGTCTGTTGTGGCCCTATTGTAAATTGGTCCTGTATTCTTCCACTTTGTATAAATGTGTCCTATGAAACTGGCCTGTAGGATTTAAATTGTGTTATTTTGAGACTTCTTTGTACTACCACTATCTAATATCTGTAGACATTCTTAAGACAGATGTAGATGCTCGAACTAGTTGTGGCGACCATCTCCATGTGTCATCCGCAGCATCTGTGAACTTCTTCCCATCTTTGAACTGTAAACCTCAAGCTATGTATGCGGTTTTTCTGAGCTTATGACTGAGACTGCTTTTTCTAAAACTTAATTATGCATGAGATTGTTGATACTTGGTTTTTTCTGATTTTTTTCTTTTCTTGGAACACTAGTGGATCGTACATTTTACACAGCTTATACGTGATTTTTTATACGGATATTTCGTCTTGAATATTTTTCTCTTTTCCACGACAAGTGGCTAGCCCAAGATACCAATAGGTGATTTGTGCTTTTGTGTTATTTTCTTTTTTCTTTTTTATTTTAATTGCGGGTGAAATGGTTTTCTTTTTATTTTGTACTGCTGATACTACTCGCGTATGATATCAGATTGATAGGGTTTGTTCTGTTCAGTTCAGTTCTTCAGATACTATGCAAAGATGGTTTGTAGGAATATGGATCAAAGAATTTCTGTAGGAAACCATTATGGTTCAGAACATGAGCTCAAGTCTGGTACAATTCATTGGCAAGAACCATGGGTCATGAACAAGCACTTAAATCAATTCCTGAACTGTGGCGATTAGCACTTGTACTAGTTCAATAGCGATGCCACCATTGCAATCTTGTGTTGTGTCTGCTTGTTACCCATGTTATTATGCAGAATGGATGTTTGCTTTCAGTTAGCGATGCATGTGAATGGACGAACAAGCATCAGTAAGCTACGGTATGAGAATGAGGTGTTTATGAAGAAAGAAAGTATTACGTAACATATATCCACGTCGTAGCTAGTATCAGCTGAAGCCTGATGCCTGGCTGTTTCTGTTGTGAGGACCCAGTGAAGAAACAGCTTGATTTTCAAAGCTGACTAACTGTTTCTGTTGTAAATGGATGGACTAACTAACTAGCTGGACAGACTTGTAAAAGTCACAACATCAAACACCGCACAGGATGCTACGTACAGCTATATGGAATGCACAAAGAGCATTGAGAGCACTGCTAAGCAACAGGCTATACCGCCGTTATTTCTGTTGCTAGCTGCTGTAAGTAGTTTCATCACCATCACCACCAGGAATTAAAACCATTGCTGTTTGCAAACTCAACATCTATATGAGGATTATTTTCGGTCACCAGCAAAAAGTGGCAGTGTGCTTCACATGTCCTAGCTGGATGTATATGAGAATTATTTTCTACGATGACCATATATACATATGGACGCGACATTCTACTCTGCTGGCCAGTATATTCTCTTCCGATTCGCATTCCAAGAGCCTCCTGCTTTGGATTATGAATGAGCAGCATTCATGCATGCATGCAGTTCCTTTTTCTTTACAACAAAGGCGCATGCAAAATCTATATGGTGGCCGCCTTCAGTGATGAAATTATTGTCTTGGATTTAGTGACCTCATGTTTATCCAGAATTCCAATCCCACATGGAGTGAAGTATCACCCTCTTTGCACCACCTTGTCTCGGGTTGATGATGCTTCCTGTGTATATCTCACCCATGTCCATGTCAATGAGCTTCAACTTTGCATCTGACTCCACAAAGGGAACAACTGGTGGCTGGTCCATACCATTTGTCTGCGTGAGATGTCTGCTAATCTGAGGATGGTAGATCACATGCTTGAGCATATTGATGTTCCCTATCTATGCCAGGTTGGGGATAATGCTGAGTTTATGACCCGTATATTGATGTTCCCTTGAGCACTTCTCCCAACTCAAGACAAGACTAGTATCTTCGCATCTCTGCAAAACTCGATCAAGGTTGCTCAAGCAATCATCAAAACAAGATCCATAAACAGAGAAATCATCCATGAAAACTTCAGAAATCTTTTCAAAAGTCAGAGAATATAGCCATCATGCATCTTTGAAAGGTAGCAGGTGCATTACATAAACCAAAAGGCATACGTCTATAAGCAAAAGTACCGAAAGGGCAAGTAAAAGTGGTCTTTTCTTGATCCTCCACTGACATAGGTATTTGAGAGAAACTAGAGTAAACATCTAGAAAGCAAAAATGTGTATGTTTGGATAATCTTTCTAGCATTTTATCAATAAAAGGCAAAGGGTAATGATTCTTTTTAGTAGCTTTATTTAATTTGCGGAAATCAATTATCATCCTATAACTAACAATCTTTATGGGATCAATTCATCTTTATCATTAGGAACAACAGTAATACCTCCCTTCTTAGGGACACAATGGACAGGGCTTACCCACTGACTATCAGCAACGGGTAAATTATACCTGCCTCTAGGAGCTTTAGTATTTATTTTCTTACCACTTCTTTCATCTTAAGATTTAACCGTCGTTGGTGATCAATAACTGGTTTGGCGTCTTTCTCCAATTTTATTTTGTGTTGGCATAAAGTGGGACTAATGCCCTTAAGATAATCAAGAGTATATCCAATAGCAGCACGGTGCTTCTTCAGAGTTCTCAATAATCTCTCCTCTTCTTGCTCTGAAAGGTTAGCACTAATAATAACAGGATATATATCTTGTTTTCATTAAGATAAGCATATTTAAGAGTATTAGGTAAGGGTTTAAGCTCAAACACGGGATCACCCTTTGGTGGGGGAGTATCCCTTAGAATTTGAACTAGCAAGTTGTGTTTCAAAATAGGTCCCTGTTTAGAGAATACTTCATCTATCTCCCTTCTTTTATTCATAAACATATCATTTTCATGGTCTAGTAAATATTGTTCTAAAGAATCATTAGGAGGCACGACAATAGAAGAAAGACCAATAATTTCATCCTTACTAGGCAATTCTTTATCATGGGGTTGTCTACGAAATTTAGCAAAGTTAAAGTCATGAGACATATCCCCTAAACCAATCGTAACATCACACCTACGTTGTACTCCTAACCGTGATAACCAGCTGGGTCACCTCACACCTTGTGGCTAACAACTCCTTTTCCCCGTTTTGTTTCTGCATCAATTTTCAACCATGAAAAGATCACTCTAGCTTTTCTTTTTCTTTGGCATGTTTTTACTCGTTCTTTTTATGAATTGGCTTTGTGATTTTTCAGGGCAAGGCCACATTGACAATCTTCTGGTGGAATCAAGCAAGTGTCACTGCAGTGCCCTCCGGCATCAGGTGATGTTTGGTACGACAATACGCCATGATATCTCACGTCAGGACAACAAGGTTCTACATCATGAAAATGCAACAAGAACAAGAGGGCTGCTTGTACAATGATCGTCATAATCCTATATGTGCATGGGCATCAGTACAGCAACAGCTGAGCAGCAAAGGTTTTCTTTTTGAGCAAAAGCAGCAAAGGTGTATTGCTAGCTTAGAAGATTTGCCCTAGTGGTCCACCAAAAGACCATATATGACAGGGTTCACCTCGAGCCCAAACGCGCCTAGTCTTGAGGACCTGTGCACCGACGTGCCTGGAGATGCGCCACCAAGTGAAGGACGACCCAGGCCTCCGCGACGGCCTCCGCCTCGGGCACGGCCACCACTTCATACCCACGCTCCTATGCGGCCACCTGGTCTACGGGTATGAACAAAGGCACAATGACGAGCAGGAGTTGTTTGTGGTGGACACCATCGCGTTGGATGCCGCCAATCTGCGTAGGCACATGGCTGTCTTTAGTCCCTCCCCCCCTCGTGTTGTGCGATGGCATCGTCCTCACTCGCATGCCGGAACAAGAGCTCGGCGTCTGCGACCAGCTACTGGCAGCAGCCACACCCTACCATCTGTACTGGTCAGATCCTCATGGAGTGAGTTATGTCTTGATCGTCGGGGAGAGGGTGTGACCACCATTGGCCGGCATTTCCATGTGGTCCTGGCCTACCTAGAACTGTAAAAAAACCACCAGCACCTGCAACTCCAAACATTCTCATCGGAGCAAGGCACGTGGGGCCAATGTATTAAGATGTGCGCTCCTAACATAAATGGTAGCCGCCTGAGACGAGGACTCGGCAATCCCTTGGTTATCAGTGGCAGTGATCACTGGTTGTGTGTGGTTGACACTGGGGCATCCATCATCAAACTCCACGCCAGAGTGACACATGTGTCGGTGACTATGCTCACGAAGAGCTTCCCCCATGACGGTGAGCACTGCCAACTCCTTGCGACGTCAATGGCGGGAGGGAAACCAATTGTGCTCATCATGTCTCACGACAAGATATTGGGTTGGGTGCCGTCAAAGAAAATGGCCAAGTGGCAACAACGACCACATGTGGTGATCGAGACAATGGAGGTTATCTTGCAGTTCCTCTATAGGGTGGGCGGAACCTGTAAAGGACCGACCAGGCCAGTCCAGCTCGACATAGTGTGGTTCGCCGATAGTAGTTGCATTGTGCTGATCACTACATGTTGTGGTTTCTTCTGGTTCGACCTGCAGTCAATGGAGATTGTGAGGCGAGCCCCCTTATGAAATGAATTTGGCAGATTGGGTTCCTAGGTTCAGTAGCACATTATGATTCATTCATTTCTGTTTCTAGATCTAATCTCAACTTCATTGATAACTATAGGAGTATGTGATTGTGTAAATTAACTATAGTAGTTTATCTATACCAATATACAATGACCCAAATGGGTAGATCCAACAAATCTTGGCCAACAATCTAGGTCAATCCAACGACTTGGATGTGTATCATCTAGCGTGCTGAGTTCTCGCCATTGGAGCACAAATATTAGCTGCATGGGATGTTCTACTAGTGGTGTGTCCTTACTGGCACACGCCACTTGTAAGCTCTCACAGATAAGAGTTTGGCCAAGTGGGTGCCGTCGAAGAAAATGGCCAAGTGGCAACAACGACCACATATGGAAAATCTCTATAAGCTAACGGACAATCTCTCCTTCAGCTTCTTTCTTAACATTCTTCAGTGTATCTCCGCAGGAAGGACACATCAAAGAATGGCAGCCAGGGACGTGAGGTCTTTGGGGTATTTGGAACGATTTGGAAGGAAACGGATGCCCAACAATTTGGGCCAAAAAAAAAACTGATGGCCAACAAAACTGCAGACATAGGCGGATCGTGGGCTTTTATATCGGTTTGTATAATGGGCTGGTAATAATTATTAGAGTAGAAAACAGATCCTAAGATGGACGTTTATGATCTGGGCTATATCTGTTCTAGGCAAATTATACCACGTCGATTGGGACGCGATCGTATCGATCTCGCCCCGGACATATCGAGGCATCAAACCATGGCAGGTGGCGGCGCCAGGTCGCGGACGCAAGCTGCCAGAGGGCGGAGGCAGAAGGCAGCGTCGCTGCCGTTGGACGTGCTGGTGGACATTGCGGCGCGCACTGACCCGGCCACCTTCGTGCGCTATGCCGCCACGTGCGTGGACATGCGCTGCCGCGTCAAGGAATACATCAGCCTCCGCGGCCCCCTCCGCCTCCAGCACGGCGACCACTTCGTGCTCCCCCTCTTGCGCGGCCACCTGATTTACGGGTCCCACGACTGGTCCAAGCCCAAGGAGAAGCTGTTTCTGCTGGACACCAGCGCACCGGATACCACCAAGCTGCGCACATCAACCCGCGGGGGCTGTCCCCTCGCGTCGCGTGATGGTCTCGTGCTCGCCCGTGCGGGCGTGGCCAAAGAGCTCCGTGTGTGCGACCCGGCCACCGGCAGGAGTTTGACCCTACCATCTGAACCGAAGTTTCATGGGTGGTCTGAGAAAAGTTATGTCTTGCTGGTTGGTGACTGTGATAAGGCGGCCACCTTCTTTGGCCGGCATATTCAAGTAGTCAAGGCATGTCTAGATATGTCCCAATATGGCGGCAACCTGCAGTTCCAGACGTTCTCGACAGAGCATGGCGCGTGGGGTCTCTCCACCGAGATATGGCATCCTAACCTACAAAGCAGGTTTCAGCGAAGGCTCGGCAAGGCCCTGGTCACCGGTGGCACTGTGCACTGGCTCTGCCAGACTGACACCAAATCCTACGTTCTCAGGCTCCGTGTCAAAGCAGAAAAGGTGCTGGTGACGAAGCTCCCAAAAGGGTTCCCACACCACGGAGAGCACCAAAAACTTCTGGCAACATCATCGGTTGGTGGGGATGTGCTCGTGCTTGTCGCCCACGGCGATAACATATCAGCTTGGGCACAATCGAAACATACAGCCATGTGGCAACAACGACCACATGTGGTGATCGACATGACAGAGACAATTTTGCGGTTCCTTGACAAGGCAGGCGGGAGCTGCATTCTGCCGACGAAGCCAGTCCAATTCAACCTAGTGTGGTTCGCCGAGAGTAGCGGCATTGTGCTCATCAGTGCATGCAACGGTTTCTTTTGGCTCGACCTGCAATCCATGAACATTGTGAGGTGGTTCTCTGATCATAAGGTCTCATACACAAGCCAGAATATCCCCTATGAGATGAGTTTGACATCTTGGGTTCCAACATTCAGTAGCACTTTGTGATTAATTCTTTCCAGGTCTCTGGTTCCATTCTCAACTTCATTATCAACTATAGAAGCACGCGTGTATGAATTTGTTGAGAAAATATTTTAATCTCACAAGTTTTATTTGCCCCTTTCCATGAAAATTGTAGTCCCATTAATCGTAGCACCATGGTTTGGCTACTCATGAATATTTCCCCAGTTGTTAGAATTTACAAATTATAAGGTGTTGTTTCCTCTGATGATAATCTTATCTGACCAGTTTCTTCGCTGTTTCTACAATCTAAGATATGTTCGTTGTTTGGTTGGAGTACTAGAATTACACCAGCTCAACTGATAAGTGCACGTCCTGGAACATCGAGAGGACGGTTGCGCTGAGAATTGCCGCTGACCTCGGAGAGGATGGATGCATCTTACTATGAGCTACGCCATCCAGGAAGTGATCTACAACACAATTTTCAGTAGCTCACCATGTCATGGGCCGGTACACAACTTGCAGCTCCAAGCCTACACAAATATTGTTGACTAGGTTTTTTTTAGAAAAGAAGGAAGACCCTCAGCCTCTGCATCTGGACACTTTATTAATTATTCACACAAGACCTTACAAAGTCATACAACAGTAAGACTAAAGCCACCGTCTAGGCAACATTTGTCGCTACTCCTGTCCAGTTGATGAAGGGATGTTGATAGTCTGGGCCTAATACCAAACATACGTCGCAGCCAAACCTAAACTTTTAAGACCCGCGGTCCCAACCAGGACGCCTGCCGGGTATGGGGCACCTACCAGTCCGGCGCGCTCCTCAACCAGGATGCCTGCCGGGTATGAGGTCGCCGCAGCCACCTGCCACCAATCCATCTTCAGAGTTGGACTGCTACATCTACCTTGCCCGGTCTAGCTGCCGTCGACGCCACTATATGGTTGACTAGGTGCTTATAACAATTGCAACCTGACAACACAACACATATGCACTACACCAATTACCAAGTTTATTACAAGTACAAGATTAGACTGACAAAACACACAGAATCAGGATGGAAAGAAATCAAGAAATCAAAACCACTGAAAAGACAACTAGTTGTGCAACAAAAGTCAAATATATCCCGCAGCTCTCAAAAGCCAAATTGCTGGATGAAGATGTTGACAATGCAGTGAAACTGCGAAGTTGACAAAGCTGTCTTGGGTTACTTATATACAGTTTTTCTTCAGATTTTCTTGTTGGATGCAGCCAGTTATATGTATTACATAGGAAGTTGATTTTAGCTTGTACATGTTCTCTGCGGTCTAAAGAACACATCAGAAATTCCTACTAGTAACATATGTTTTACTATGAAGGCATCATTCTTTGCAAAGAAAAAATTCGTAGGTATCTATCCTTTTCCTCACTAACCTAGCATGAAATGCGGAAGAAAATTTGAGCATTAAAGAATGTGATATATGTTGTACACCAAAAACCAAAAACTACAACGTTGATCCACCTCCACCACCTCATAATCCCATTATATTCTCGACTCCTCCCACCTTCCCCATCGAGTGAACATTTAGCACCTGCATTACAAGGCAACAAGTATCTTTTCCTACTCCGGAGCTAGATCACCTTCTCACCAAAACCACTAGTTATGTTGACTGTGTCACAAAGAAAGTGCAAATGAACAAACCAGCTAAAGCTCAAAAAAAATGTCAACTACAGACAAAAAAAAGGCAACTACTGTAGAAGTCGTAAGAATATGTGTAGAAGATTGTACGGCGAAGGTAACTACCATTTCCCATGCCTCCCAGGCCTAATGGCTCAGAATGGTTCTTCCTTTCACAAAATGAAGAAGTGATTCGTAAGGCCCTGAGCTATCATGTGATTTATTACTCAGACTCACAGCTAGGAGGATTAGTTGGTGTCAAGAGGGTGCTTCATTTAAACCTGAGCTATCATGTGATACGAGAAAAAGGCAATGGAGAAGAAGGCTAGTTAAATCCAAAGCTTAGAAATGTGTGAGGGAAATGTACAAGATGTGAGGTGTGGGTTCAAGTGCTTCAACATTGCATTTTCACATGGGTGTGCATATATAGTCAGTTCTACACATGCATGTGGCCAAATTAATCAATCCTGCTGCACAGCAGCTTCTTTTGTATAACATACACTCCATTACTTCTGTTACAGCCTTGAAGGTTCATCAACAAACACACTTCTTCGTATTTCTGTGGTGTGGCGTGGGTATATGATTGACTTTTTAGGCCATTATTTTTTGATAAGTCAAATGTGTAGGAGCATTCAATCCTATTCAAAGAATAAAATGGCCCGGTTAATCAAATTGTTGCGGAATTTGGCAAATATAGTTAAACATAGTTTGAGATGCTTTTTTTTCTTCATATGATTCATTCAATGACTTCGACCTTCCATGTAGAATGTTCACTTTACCGTTGGGGTTGTAAAGGAAAAATAAGTCAATTTGGCGAGAAGGTCACCCGCGACCGACCTGGTGTGTACCCCTGCATGCGTGGAGTATTCGTATGAGCCAGCCTATTAGCAGATTTAATCTACACTGGGACGGTTCGAGAACTTTCCCTGAACCATTTTTTTTCTTCCAGACTTCTTTTTTCGTTTTTAATTTTTTCTTTCTTCTTATTTTTTTTCATTATATATTTTGTATTCCTATTACTTTTCTGTTTGTTAATATCTTTTGAAATCATGAATATTTTTTAAATCACAAACATTTTCAAATACATGAATATTTTTTTTGAAATCGTGAATATTTTTCAAATTCGCGAAGAATCATAACAAATTCAAAATCATTTTTCAATTTAACGAATATTTTATGAAATTGTGTAAATTCTTGTAACATGTGACAATTGTTTTGAATGGTGAACATTTTTGAAACTAGGAGCATCTTTTTGAATTGGCTAAAATTTATTTTGGAAATCATTAACATTTTCTAAAAATATTGCGACATATTTTTAGAAAATTATTATCATTTTTAAATTCATGAATATTTTTTTCAAATTTGTGAAATATTTTTGAACAGGCAAACGTTTTTCCCTGATTTTTTTAATATCTGGACATGTTTTTGAAATGGACTGTGCTAACGACCAGTCGACTAGTTCCTACGTAATTGCTATCTTCCCACGCTCGCTTTCCACTGATTTTTTCCTTCTCTCAAAAACCATGGTAAATCGCTAGTGGTTTTTTCTGGTTTTTCACCGCATAATATGAAAATAAAATAAAAGTGCTTGAAAGAGGATTTGAACCTAGGTCTATGCAATACCTATTGAGCCTAATAACCAACTAAGCCACCTTTTGTTGTTGTCTATTGTAGATAAACAATGTTATTTGAACCTTTCTTATTTCTGCCATATTAGAAAAAAATAAAGTTTGTCTTGGTAACTTTGGCATGACCAGCGTGATAACTATGGTATGAGCAACATGATAACTATACCATGATAAGGCTGATAACTACAGTACAAGAAGGTTAAGGCATGAGGAAGTATGGTAATTTAACACATAAATTACCGATGAAAATGTTTAAAAAACTTTTTTTCCCTTGGATGAAAGATACCATGGTGTTTAAAACGTAAGATATTAGTTATCAAATCTATGATGTATACATTATCATGCTTTTTACATAGAAATTACCGGTTGCATATTTTTCAACAATAAAAATAAAAAATTATAATGGCGTTTATATGTGCGTTATCAGCTTAGTATGTGTCTATTAATAAGCTATTTACATATAAATTACCGGGTTGCCCCCACCCTCGCCACAGTCGCCACATTTCCAGGGTCGGTACATAAATTATCAAGTCTGCGATGTGTGAGTTATGATGTTATTTGCAGGTATGATTCATCAACTCCTCCCACCCTACCCCCGCCGATAAAGTTATCAGGATTGCGTACATAATTTATCATTTCTATGATGTGTGACTTATCATGTTATTTGCATAGAAGTTACCGTGGTATGTTTCAATGACTCCCCCAACCCCAACCCCACCGACAAAGTTACTAGGACTGGGTACATAATTTAATGTCTATGATGTGTGAGTTATCATATTAATTTCATAGAAGTTATCGTGGTATGTTTCAACAACTCCCCCACTCCGTCCCCTCCGACAAAGTTACTAGGACCGGTACATAATTAATCATGTTTACGATGTGTGAGTTATCATGTTATTTGCATAGAAATTACCGTCGTACGTTTCAACGACACCCCCACCCCGACCCCTCCTACAAAGTTATCAGATCTACCATGTATGAGTTATCATGTTATTTGCACATAAGTTACCGTGGCATGTTTCAGCGACTTGCCCCACCCCCATCCTCGCCGACCAAGTTATCAGGACAGGGGTACATAAGTTATCACGTCCGCCATGTTTGAGTCATCATGTTATTTGCACATAAGTGACCATGGCATGTTTCAGCGACTTGCCTCACCCCCACCCTCGCCGACCAAGCTATCAGGACCGGGGTACATAAGTTATCAGGTCCGCCATGTTTGAGTTATCATGTTATTTGCACAGAAGTGACCATGGCATGTTTCAGCGACTTGCCCCACCCCACCCTCGCCGACCAAGCTATCAGGACCGGGGTACATAAGTTATCAGGTCCGCCATGTTTGAGTTATCATGTTATTTGCACAGAAGTGACCATGGCATGTTTCAGCGACTTGCCCCACCCCCACCCTCGCCGACCAAGCTATCAGGACCGGGGTTCATAAGTTATCAGGTCCGCCATGTTTGAGTTATCATGTTATTTGCACAGAAGTTACCGTGCTATGCTTCAGCAACTCCCCCACCCCCACCCTCGCCGACAAAGTTTTTAGGACCGGGGTACATAAGTTATTAGGTCTATGAATTTTGAGTTTCCATGTTATTCGCACGAAAGTTAACGGAGGATATTTCATCACCCCGCGTCGGTAAAGTTAGCAGGAACGGGTACCTAAGCGGAAAAATTGAACACTAAATTAACTCGTTTTTATGCATACATAGTAGAGGAGACATGTTAAATAGCCCATTTACTTTCTTTTGTTCAAGAAAGGGATCGTAGGTCAGGTGGTAGGCTAGTTGAGTTGGCTCACTAGTGGTGCAAGGATCGAATCCTCTCTTGTTCACACCAATTTTTGCGCGAAAAAATCTCAAACGAAAAAAGATCTGAAGAGGGAAAAAATGGATCAGGAGGAGAGCAAGAAAATTGGATCCGGAGCGGACTGTGCGTGCATGCAACAGAGAAAAGAAAAGGAAACTGTGGCACTAAAAATGCACAGAGAAAAAAAGTACTAACATTGGCACTTGATGGACAATCAAATAGAAGAACTGAATGACTTGAAATTAATTTCTCAAATAGAAGAAGCGAATGGCTTGAAATTAATTTCTCAAATAGAAGAAGCAAATGGCTTGAAATTAATCTCGTGAATCAACACACACACAGGAACGAGCAAAATAATGGTGTCTTAATTATGCTGACGTGGCTCTGTAGGGTCAAGTATGACGACTATCATTCACCTAACAAAAAGATGTGTAGTGGTGTGGTGGTAGGCTGCTATAGGTCTTATCTTGAAGACCTCAGTTCGATTCCAGACTGCAGTTCTCGCCCACGATGGCAGTTTTGCGGAAGAAAAAAGAATCGAGAGCGATCCAGTCGTTAGAATTCTCGTTTTGAAATTCGTGATCAGTTTTTGAGTTCGGGAATATACTTGTCAAATTCGTGTATGTTTTTAAAATTTCTTGAACAATTTTTTAAGAACCCAATTTTCTTTAATACATGAACATTTGAAATTTCTATAACATTTGCTTTTTCATAATTCTCATTTTTTTTGAAATGTTAGAACCTTTTTGAAATCCTGAATTATTTAAAAATAGAACAAGAAAAAAGAAAAAAAAGGAAGAATAATAATGAAAACAACATGGGTGTCCAGTCCCGCAAATATTTGAGCCCATGCTGGCGCACAACGAGAAGGGAGGGTGTGCGTTCTTACGATCCCTGGTTCACACCGTGCATAATAGGTGGTAGAGGTCGATAGACACAACACATCTGACGGCTAGAAATGCTCGAATCACCTAATTGGATGACTAGAAATAGACAAGGCATGAGAAGGCTCCGTTTATGTTGAGTTTTACTGTCCAAAAGTATTATGAAATTTTATATGTATTAATTATCCTCAATTTCCCCATTTTTAAGGCTCTTTGGTTTTATGTGTGTCTAAAAAAATAAGATGCAACTATAGTCAATTTATTAAGCAAAAATGACACTGCAATATGAAGCAACTGGAAGGCGTGTACTGTGGATATCAAAGGCACACCAACTATTTTAGCGATGTTATCTTTTGGAACTTATTCACAATATCTATTGAGGACCAAGCTAAATGTCACAGCCCACCCTAATCTAGTGAAGAAATGGTACCCGTAGCAGCTGCCATTGAAGTTATAGCTCTACTCCCCACAAAAAAGAAGTTATAGCTCCTTCACTTGGCCAACCTATAAGAACTAGTAGGACCTCGGCCTTTGTGGCACCCCGGATCAGATAGGGGATTGGTACCCCGATCTGGTGCCACACCGGGAGCAGCAGGGTCACCTGGAAAGGGCCCCTCGCCTGTAGCCAACAGCGTGCCGCCACGCATGGAGGAGCAGGTCACGCAAATGCCATGGCCGGCCGCCGCGTCGGCCTTGAATCTGAGGGAAATTGCCATGCCGAGAGGGAGGGAGGGAGGGGAGAGATAGAGAGAGAGAGAGCCCCGCTGCACGGGTTTAGCCCGGTCGCCTCCTCCGGCGACGGCGAGGGGGGGATGGAGGAGGGGGTCTTGCGGTGCCCAGCGGCTGGGTCTCACCCCGTGTCGCCCATGAGACAGACGGGGTCGGGCTGACTTCAGACATCATCTGGAGTTGTGGACCATTTGGTAATGTGCCTTTAACCTGAAAAACCTACCTGATACTGCCCATGACTTATTGAGCTCCTCGCTACCTAAATTGAGGAAGCAATACAACTATTATATTGCAGTTGGTTGTGCCTTATGGATTACCTATTAGGAATGATTTGTGTTTTGAGACGCAAAATATATCTTATCATTTTGTTCTGATTCACGATGTTGGTTATTGGTTAAACTCATGGTGAGTTCTTTAGAGAGTACCAAGTTATTGGTAGTCCAGATTGCCAATGTCGGAATTAGAAACACCCTGGCTTTGGCGATTTGAGTGGATTGGTTGTAAACCATATATTCAGTCTTATCCCAGGTTCCACCACATTTTCCGTTAGCAAAGGTGTCTCTTCTACCGAGATTATTTGGAAATGGTTGGGAGTCAGTGCATTTTACAAGGAACCTTTGGCCAGATAGTATTTTTACAGTTACGGAACAACATCCAAGCTACTTGTGAGGATTTTCTTCTCTCCACCAATAAAGAATTCAATTAAATTATCTTTGACTACTAACGAGATTTTTTCAATTTCCCCATAAACAATGTTAATTCCCACATAAATTTCTTTTGGAAACTGAAGTATTCCCTGAAAATCAAAGTTGGTCAGACCATTTTGCAATGTGCCTGTAACCTTATGATATTCATGACTTATTTAGCTCCTGGCCATTTAGATTTAGGAAACACATCAAAATTCTATTAGATTATGTTTGGCTGCTGTATTGTGATCAATTTGGAGATTTAGGATTGGTGCCTGTTTTTAGAAAAAAAGGTGTCTGCTCCTTTTTGTTTTTGATGATTCAAGTCATTGGTTATTCATTAAAATCATGATCAATTATACATATAAGAATGAGGAAAACTGAGATGTGCTTATTTGGGGAGTAAAGCTCTTCGAGCAAGTGGCAAATGAAGTGTTTCAAGCATCTTGAGGATGGCGACCTGGAGTCCTTCCACTGACAACCAAACCCCAACTTTCTCAGGCCAACTCGAGTAAGACGAGGAGCTGAATCCCCTTTTCCCTAGGGCATTAGTGCTGGAACAGATGCATACTTTTGAGTGCACCTAATATTTGACTGTGTATGTTAGTAGCAGGAAGCAATTCCAATAGTCTTTGTTCAGAGCTATGGACTAGCATTATTTTGTTGTCGGTTTGGAGTGATTCACAAGCCGGTTATTTGTTGTCAGTTCCGACTAGGGTATGCCTATAGTACCATTGCATCAGTAATCTTTGTGGCCGAGATCTCTGTTTCTTGGTTGAGAAGATGTATTACTATTCGTTAATTTTGAGCACTTGTCTGATCGATTTGCTTGTGTTGCAGGCTTGTGATGGCATTCGCAGAAGTGTTTTTCTCATTATTGCTAATTCTGTTTGTCAGGGATTATGTGTAGATGTCAGGCAACAGCAATTTTACAGGCCAAATTCTCCGCATGGACGACCTTTATACTTGTGCTGGTTCAGTAAGGATTGGATACCAGCTTGGCTGGAGGTTCCTTTGCATAGCCTGATCATACCTCGGGCTAAGGGAATGAAGTAAGATGTCAAGGGTACCAGGAGACATAAGTATGCACGGATCATACTCCCTCAATAATAAATACTGACAACTTGAATTTTGAAGGAAATGGTGTTCTGTAAATAGAAGTACAGAAAATGCTATTCGCTGGAATAACAAGAAGCTAGACGACAGAAACTTGTGAAACGGAATCTGGACAAGCAAACAAAACAAGATGATATTTATGTGCATGCTGGCAATATATCAAGCTTATAGAGAATTTTCTGATTCAGGTATGGTCTATGGTTGATATTCCTTCTTGATGTTGTTACATCTGTCAGTGGTTCCATTATAACTTTCTGATGCAACATCGGATTAAAAAACAATCCCCCTAACTATAACTTGTGGTTGTCATTTCAATGGCCGGAAGATAATTAAACCATGGCTACAGCACAAAATCGAATCTTAAATTCAGGGATGGTGGGCGTGTGATAATATTTCAGGACAAGAGAGTCTGGTGGTTTGAGTTTGTGTACAAGCAAGTGTATGAACACAAGTGCGTACAGTTTAGTCAGAAGAGATTAATTAAGATGACTGTTTGACTTGCGATGCCTAGAACGTCGCTCATCAATGGGTGGACCTAGATGTGAGCTCATGCTAGTTGTGTTATTGTACTCATCAATAGCCATCACAATTTCGTTAAGAAATAATGACTGTGTCACTCTTGCATACAAATTTTCTCTGTGGCAGCTGAATTTAAGAACTATTCCATCTTGTTAATCATATCTTGCAACTATATGTAAGCAGTAGGTAGATGAAAGATCAAGTTGATATTATTTGCTATGGTAGCTCCACAGCGTACATCCTCGCATGCGCTGTATCGCCCAGCCTCTCTCAAGACGACACTAATTATGAAGATTCGAGGACTTGGTTAAAACACAATCACATGATTGAGTGTATATATGCATGAATTGTGCAAATAGTTTGTATATATAAGATCTGTGCAGAGTTGGCATCAGAGATGTCCAATATTCAAACAAGTGATGTATCCCCACAATTATTTGAGCCCCAAATGTTGTCCTTTATATATTAGCAAGTTTTAGCATACTTTAAATAATGCTACCCTATTTCATAGTAATCACAATTCTATGTGATGAGTAAGTTTGTGTTTTAGTTCCTGTGGGCATTGTACATAAATAAGGTAGTTTGCGTTAACCCTGTCCACAAATATATACTATATTTTTATTTCTTAAGAAAATCATTTGACCAATAATTGAATTAATAATATGTGATTTTTCTATTATATATACTAAAAGCACAATGAGAAAAGAAAGATATATGCTAGAAATTTTAACAAAAAGAAAAAACAAGCGGTGGACTAGAATTTCCTTGCTAACTTTGCCAATAGCATGATGGATTGGGTGCTCCAGCAGGTCAGCTCAAGTTGGCATTATTAAGATGTTCCATTTAAAATGGCACAAGGACTTGGTTCAAATGCATGCACGCAATGCACGACGCCAACCAGATCAGCTGGACTAAATATATATATTACTATGGACGAAATGTTCCTGCCTATTGCAAATAGATGGCCCTGATCGAAATGCCGTCCCTTCATCTATCTATTGTCTGCGATCTTAGCTTAACTTTTGTTACATCATACTTGGAGCAGCAACATGTATGCACCGTATTTCATATCAGAAGCAGGGCAATTGATTGTGTTGAGTAATTATGTGCACCTCATAGCTGCTGCATTATTGAACACAAAATAGTAAATATTTTGCATTTTGGTTCACTTAAATACTATCCGAATGAAAGTTATTCATTATTGATTGCAAAGCCTTCACTGCCAATTTTGGACCCTTCAAAAGTACAACCGCTCTCGTTTCTCAAGCTCTCTTGACCCGAAGGACGCGGCTTGTTATTCACTTAATCTTCTGGTTTCCATGCATGTTACTCCCTCCTTTCCTGTTTATAAGGCTTATCTCAAAATTTAAGTTTTTCCATTTTATAAGGCTCAATTTGGTTGTTTCCCATCACATGTTCAGATTCCAAGGTCAAAATTTAAGTTTTTCCATTTTATAAGGCCCAATTTTGGACCCTTCAAAAGTACAACCGCTCTCGTTTCTCAAGCTCTCTTGACCCGAAGGACGCGGCTTGTTATTCACTTAATCTTCTGGTTTCCATGCATGTTACTCACTAATTTTACTTTTATTAGATGGTGGAGTAGCTGCTCACTAATTTTACTTTTATTAGACTGTCAAAAGAAAAGTATAGGTTTGTTAGCTGCTGTAGCTGCTGCTATTGCTAAATCCAAGTTGCAGCTAGTTTAATTTCTTGATCCGGATGCCAAGTTACAGCTAATTTTCTGACTAGAGTATAATACATACTTAATGAGCTGGAGCGTGGTGGTCTGACAGATACAAGTTGACACGATTCCATAACACAGCTTCTCACATAAGTCACATGCATGCATGTGCTGTACCGCTCCCAAGACCAGGCTAATTAACTTGACTCGAAGACTTGATTAAAGTTAAGGCATGCACGACACAAAGGGTTGAGAAACCAATTGTTCTGTCCTGCTCTAAACCAATAATACGTCCATCCACCCTAAGCTGGCTGACACAAAGAGCTGACAATGTTTTGATTAAGCAAGGCATATATTTCAAGCTAACCTGGCTGCAGATTGAGTGAGTCATTGTTGGTATTCGAAACAAATGGCCAGCGGGTGTGAAACTACATATAACTATGAACCTGCAGATCTAGAGAAACTTGGCACTCTGATGGTGGAAACTTTGGACTGTCATTTTATCATGCTGCCCATTATATTTTCTTGCCCTGAATTATTACCACAAATCCATATAAGCCTGCAGCTTTAGCTTCCTAGTCCTTTTTAAATATTGTTGTTTCCAGTGTTACCTAGCTAGTAGATTTTGTGTGTGCACAAGAGGATCATACATTTTACGTGTTTGCGTTAGAGCTTAGGTATGACATTGAAAACTTTCCATCTATGTGACCGCAGATCAACTCTGCTTTTCTGGATTGATGGTAAACTCCTCTCGGGATGTGGAGAATAATAAGAGGATGGGCTTCAATTCCTGCTGGCATTAGTAGTCTGGTGACTCTGGTCTTTACGGAAGGAGCAACCCAGTCGTCCACAACATCGCCCTTTCTCTCTAGGCAGTATCCAAGCTGAATACCAACTTTGGACTCGCCGGAGTAGTATTGCTGGAACTAATGCATGAGTGGAACTTTAGTTGCACCTAATATTTTTCCTGTCTTTGCTAGTAGCAGGTAGCCATTCTGGTAGTTTTTGAGCTGAGGTCACGGTTTCTTTGTTGCTATGATGTATCACTATTCATTAATGTTGAGTACTTGTCTGATCGATTTCCTTGTGTTGCAGGGCTTGTTATGGATATGGCAACAGTAATTTTACAGACCAAATACTACCTACTCCACATGGATTGGATACGAGCCTGGCTGCAGGATCCTTTTGTATAGTCTGATCAAGGCAAATGCATTGATCATACCTAGGGTAAGGAGATGTAGTAACTGTCAAGGATGCCAGGAAACATAGGTACTGCCAGCTTCATTATTGAAGGAAGTGGTGTTATGTAAATGGAAGCACACAAAGTGGTGCTCTGTAAAATAACAAGCAGCTGGAACACATGCACTTGTGCAATAGATTCTAGACAAATACACAAAAGCAAGCTTGCATTTTTGTGCATCCCGTCTATATAAAGTTCATGGAGGCTTTCTTGTTCAGGTATGGCTGATGGTCTTTCTTGACGTTTTACCATCTGTCAGTGGTTTCATTATACAACAACTTTCTTACGCGACTCACATAACTATAAGGATTAACAAATCCCTCTTAGAGTAACTTGGGGTTGACACTACAAAGCAATCATACAATTAACCCATGGTTGCGGCACAAAAGTGCATTGTGACCACTTCTAAGAAACAGCAAGACTAAATTCCGGGTTGATTGTCTCCTGCTAATATTTCAGGTAAAGTCCGGTGCTAAAGTCTGTGCGCACAAGCAAGTCTGGACGTAAGTGTGTAAATTCTGGTCAGAATAGATTAAAACTAAGATGACATGAGATGCTTAGCACGACAATCGTTAGGTGGATCGAGATCTGACCACACCCTAGTTGTGTGTTAGTGCTTATCTGTAGCCATCACAGTTTCTTTAAGAGATAATGACTTAATCACTCTTGCATACAAAAATGCAACGTGGCCACAGAAAATTAAGAATGATTCCAACATCTTAATCATATCTTTCAATTATATTATGTTAACTATAAACAATAGGTAGATCAAGTTGACATTTTTCGCTATGCCAGCTCCTCGGCGTACGTCATGGCATATGCTGTACTGGCCAACCCCTCTTAAGAAGACAATGATTGAATATATGGATGGATTATCCAAAGAGTTTGTACATATCCGATCAGAGTTGGCATCAGAAATGTGCATACTGAAACAAGTGACGTATCTCCTCAATAACGTGAGCCCCAAATGTTGTCCTTCATATATAGCTAGTTTTAGCTTTGTTTTAGATAATGCAACACTATTTCCTAGTAAACACAATTCTCTCTGATAGTAGTTTTGCATTTTAGTTCCTGTGGGCATCGTGCATAAAAAACGGAGTATGCACCACATGCACAAATATAAGAGGAATTTTTATTTGTCGGACAATTATTTGACCAACAATCGAATTGTTAATATGTGATTTACCTATGACATAATAAAAGTTTAATGAAAAAAAAACAGGAGATACAATGGAAATTTTTCTCACACGCAAAATAACATGTGGCATGAAGGATTGGATGCTCCACAAAAAATAGGAGACACACTAGAAATTTTTCTCACACACAAAATAGCATTTAATTGTTAACTTTGCCGTAGCATGAAGGATTGGATGGTCCGGCAGGTAAACGCTGTCTAGACCAAGTTGGAATTGTTAATATGTAGCACCATTTAAAATGACATGAGGAGTTTGTTCAAATGCATGCACACAATGCACCAAACTAACCAGATAAGCAGGGCTAAACATATTTCTACGGATGAAGCATCCAAGACATTGAACGACACCAACCAATCCACGACACCAACCAGATGAGCGTAGGTTGTATAGATCCGAAGGAATAATGAGTGTTTCCCACCAATCACAATTAAATTGCCCTGACCAAAAGGTTGTCCCTTCATCTATCTACTGTCTGCAATATTAGTTTAAGTTTACGTTACATCATAGTTGGAGAAGCTATAGGTATGCACCCTATTTCTAATTAGAAGCAGGGCAATTGATTGTATTGAGTAATTCTGTGCACGCTGTAGGTGCTGTGTTATTGAACGCAAGTAAGTAATTAATTTTTCATTTTGATTAAATTATACACCATCAGAATGGAAGTTATTCATTGTTCCTTCCAAAGTGTTCGCTACCAATTTCTACATGTTTAAACTTACAATCGGTCTCGCGCGTTTCTCAAGCCAATTAGCTCGGTTGACACAAAAGACGCGGCCATCAACTTAGACTGTTCTCTGCCATGTTAGCTAATTAATCTTCTGCCCTCTGCCAATTTAGCTGCTCATCAAGTTTAAGTTTGTTAGACTATCTAAAAAGAGTTTTAGTTTGTTCGCCCTTGTAGGTTACCAACTCTTACGGCGATAAACCAAGTTGCAGCTTTTTTTTTTTCTTTTTTCGAAAAGGGGGGCTTCCCCGGCCTCTGCATCAGAAAGATGCATATGGCTGGTTTAATTTCCTGACCCGGTCTCCAAGTTACCACTAAACTTCTGACTACAGTACTAATACTTGACTAGGTTCACACAAGTTGGCACGATTGCACACAACAGCTCCTCACATGCATGCATGTGCTGTACCGCTGCCCAGCCACGCTAATTAAATTGACTTGAAGACTTCGTTAAAGCTAATGCTTGTACGCCACTAAGATCTGAGAAAACAAATCCTTGAACTAAACCAATAATGCCTCCGTCCACCCTTGCTGTATATGACAATATTGATGTTGATTCTATTAAGGCCCTGTTTGGTTTATAAGTCGTAGGATTTTTTTTAGACCCAACTAAAAAGTGCCTAGTCCCTCAAAAGTCCCTCCCTGTTTGTTTCCAGGGACTAAAAAGTCCCTAGCCCCTCCCTAGAGGTTATTAAATGGCCATGTTACCCTAGTATACAGAAAAATAACAACCAAACAACACCATGTGGCGGCAGGGCAATGGATGCAGGGAGGGGCATTGTTGGAAAAGTTCCAGAAAAGACTCTCCTTGATAGTCTTCTTGATTTAGTCCCAAAAAGCAACTTTTAGTCTCTAGTAGTCGCTCCTGTTTGGTTAAAAAGTCTCTAAGAGGGACCTTTTCTAGTCTCTACACCAAAAAATACCTGGAAACAAACACCCCCTAAATCTACAGATTGTAACTGCTAGACTTTTTTTTGGAGTGAAACTGCACATACTTACATACTGGTAAGTCAGCCATCCACCATTGGAAATTGGAACTGATATTAACCAAGTAAGATTTGAGGAGCCATTAACCATTAAGGCTGATAACTAAGTAAGATTTGATGCGCCATTGGAAATTGAAACCTGTTGGTATTAACCAAGGCATACCTTTCAGGCCAAGCCGGCTGCAGACTGACTCAGGCGCCGTTGGTATTTATAAACAAAGGGCCAGCCGGGGTGAGAAACTGCATATAACAAGAAGCTTCGCGCAGATCTAGAGGAACTTTGCACCCCCATCGTGGAAAGATGCTTCAAAGCCAATCAAACTAGCTAGTACTCCATATATTTATACAAGCAGCAGCAACCTAGCCACAGCCAACACGAAAGAGCTTCTGAAAGCAGAGAGAAACAGAGGGGAGAGAAAAAGAAGAGAGAGGGAGAGGGTGAGAGTCGAGCATGGAGTTCGCCACGGGGGCGATGAGCTCTCTCCTCCCCCAAGCTGGGGGAGCTGCTCGTAGAGGAGTACGACCTGCAGAATAGTGTGAAGCAGGGGATCAAGGACCTCAGGGAGGAGCTCTTGATGATGGAAGCCGCACTTGTGAAGGTGTCCAATGTGCCACTGGAAGATCTTGATCCCGTCGTCAAGATTTGGGCCAACGACGTCAGGGAGCTTTCATTTGCCATCGAGGACAGCCTCGACTCCTTCATGGTCCACGTGGTGGGTCTTGAGCCAACCAAGCCTCACACCTTGTTGGGGTTCATCAAGGAGACAAAGAGCAAGGTCACAAAGCTCAAGCTTCGCCGTGAAATAGCCAAGGACATCAAGGACATCAAGATCCAGGTTAAAGAGGCGAAGGAGAGGTACGATAGATACAAAGATGTTATCAGTGATGCAAGTGTTGCAACAAATGTTGATCCCCGTCTTTTAACTCTGTACAACAAAGTATCTAACCTTGTCGGCATCGACGAGGCTATCCATGAGCTAACAAATAGGTTGTCCAAGAGCGATGATGTGGCCCAGCAACAGCTCAAGACAGTTTCAACCACTCTTGTTAAGGCAACATATGACAATCTTAAGAAGGAATTCGATTGTGGGGGTTTTGTTATAGTGGGTCGGAATCCTGACAAGAAGAAAGTCCTTAGGGACATCCTCCATGAACTTGACAAGCAAAAGAACATCACTGAATCAAAAATGGATGAAAAACAACTCATCGAGCAGTTGCAAGTATTCCTTGCAGATAAGAGGTACACGTTACTCCCGTCATATTCTAGCCATTACCGGTAGGCGGTTCTATATTGCTGAGTCAATTGTTTTAAATTTTACCGCTAATTAATGGTAAATTCTTTATATGCGTAGACAAAAATAATACCATTGCACTGTAATGAAAATAGATTTGTGCCAATATTTTCTATCATTTGTTACTTAGATAATTGTAGACGTTAAATGATCAAAGTTGCTTCATTGGTGATTATATGAAATCAGAACATTGTCTATTGGGAACATAAGGACTAAAACTTTCAATAGCACATCGAGCACATTTCTATAGTGAGAAGTGGATATATATTGTAGATTTTGTCACCTAGAGATTCCTTTATATTGCCAAACTCCAGCACACATTCTTCACTTATATTAAAGCGTGGTATGTGAACGTAAGGAGTAAAACTTTCAACAGCACATAAGTCGAGGACATCTCTATAGTGAGAAGTGGATATATATTGTAGTTTTTGTCACCTAGAGACTTTTTTACATTGCTAGACTCCACCACACAATCTTCACTTCTATTAAAGCCTGGTATTTGTAGACTACTGTATAGTGATTGCTTTAGTTATGGGATCTAAGTGATGACATGCTTCTTGTTTGAATGCAAACTGTAAACTTATTGTAGTTTTATGAATTCAAATCTTGTCATGCAAATAGGTACCTTATTGTTATAGATGACATCTGGGATGTATCAACATGGGAAATAATTAAATGTGCACTGGTGGATAGTAACTCCGGAAGTAGAGTAATCACAACTACTCGTATTCATGAAGTTGCCAAAAAAGTTGGTGGTGTTTACAACATAAAACCACTTTCTGATGATAACTCCAAAAGGCTATTCCATAGCAGAATATTTGGTGATGAAGGTGTAAGTCTTGACGATCACTCGGCTGAACTTTCTGATAATTTCTTCAGAAAATGTGGTGGTGTGCCATTGGCCATCATTACGTTAGCTAGCTTGCTTGTTAGGAAGCCGAGGGATGTCTGGTGTAAGGTGTTTGACTCTATTGGTTTTGGTCACGAAGACAATGAAGTTATTCAGAACACAAGAAAAATATTGTCTTTTAGCTATTATGATCTACCTTTCCATCTGAAGACTTGTTTGTTGCACTTAAGTGGATATCCAGAAGATTATTTGATTTTAAAAAATCGGGTGATATGGAAGTGGGTAGCGGAAGGCTTTATAGCTATGGATCAAGAGATCAGCGCATTTGAGCTGGGACAGAGCTACTATAATGATCTTATAAATAGGAGTATGATCCAGTCAATAGAGCAAGATTGTATGGGCATGATGGATAGCTGTCGTGTTCACGACATTGTGCTCGACCTCATCCGCACCTTGTCAAGTGAAGTAAACTTTGTTGCAACACAAGACAAGGTGCAACACAACACATGTTCGGCCAGCACAAACATGAGCGCCCGTAGGTTAGCCATCCATGAAGGAACTGTTGAGCATATGGATCTGGAACATGTGAGGTCATTTAATGCTATCCTTTCTGTTGATCTCATTCTTCCTCCACTTCTGAGCTTTAAAGTATTACGAGTACTGGTCCTAGAAAATTGTGTTTTTCCTGTAGGAGGTTGTCACCTTGGACAGCTGGGAAAGTTGGTTCAACTGAGATACCTAGGGCTTGCGGGCACACTTGTTACGGAGCTCCCAAGTGACTTAGGGCGTCACCTCAAGTTCTTGCAGACATTGAATATGGAGAACACTGGCATAAAAGAATTACCGTCCTCTGTTGGTGAGTTAAGCAAGCTGATGTGTCTGTGTGCTTCTGAGGAAACAAGGATGATGGGCAGGATAGGAAAACTGACATCCCTAGAAGAGTTGGTGCTACACAATGTGGAAAAGTCCAAAAACTTCACCACGGATTTGGGAAATCTGACACAGTTGAGGGTGCTTGAAATCAATTTCAATGAGATTGATGAGAGTGCGCTCAGTGGTATTGTGAAGTCTGTGTGCAACCTACATAGAATCCAGACTCTCCGTATCATGTCTGATGTGGATGGGTCAGTTGAAGTTGATGGCTGGGAAGAGTGGGCTCCCCCTTCAGAGCTCCGCCAGTTTTCATTGTTAGGCATGATGTTACCAAGGTGTCCATCGTGGATGGAATCTTCTTGTGTTCCACACATGTCCTTCCTATGGCTTGAAGTAGAAGTGTTGGAAGCACATGATGTACAAAACCTCGGGAGGTTGAAGTCACTTCGCTTCATCTACCTATCTTCACTTGCAGATGAAGACATCCTATCATATACTGTTGGTAGCCATGAGTTTCAGAACTTGACATATCTCAACATCAACATAGAGATTGTGTGTGGAGAGGGAGCATTGCCGATGCTTGAACAATTGGAATGTGATGCTAGCGTGAGAAATGACGTTGGCTTGGCAGGAAATATGCCTTTCCTCAAGCAAGTCAGCTATTCGCTTGACTGTGGTTTTTGCTGGCGTAAGGAGGTGGAGGGAGCGGAGGAGGCGTTGAGGAAAGCCGCAGAAACCCATCCCAACCGTCCAAAACTCAACATATGCAGAATCCTTGAAAAGGTACCTACGTCTGTACATGGTTTTTCAGGAACGGAAGCGTGTGTATCCCATATATAGATTTCGTTCTTGAATAATTCTGTTCATTGCCACAGATCAGTAACATTCTTCTAATTTTGCTCATTTGTTTCCTCAGTTTATGCATGAAGATTCAGGCGATGAGAATGACAACGGATGCGAGGGAGTGTCCTCTGCAGATGAAAAGGTATATGTATGTACACTACTGCATATACTGTTGTCCCATCCTATCACACGCATACAGGACATGTCACTTCAAGTATATTTGCCTCTAACTTATTCCTTGCTTGCTTTTTCTTAATTACAGAATGACGAGGATGAAGATGGCGAATCCAGGCAGTAACTTTCAGGTACCGGAGAAGAGGTATACATACATGTACAATGCACCTCGTTACATAGTGGTGTATTTCACATTCCTGATTTCTTGTTTCTCTGGTCGAATGATGATGTGATGGACCAGATATCTCGTGCACCTCCGTACATAGTTCAGACTTATTTTCATCGGCTGCCAATTATCTATCTAAAGAGTTCATGACTCATGTACAGACATCAATCGATGCATATATCTTGCCTATATGTTTGCAAGATTATGTTTCATCTTCACTGTTTTTTGGCCTAGAGGATTTATATACATGGTATGGTCAGTGGCCCTGAAGCCCAAATGTCGACTTGTCTTGTTGTCCTCGCCCATTTCCAACCAATTTCGCCTAATTAGCAACTGTGATGAATGATTGTAAATAATTTATATTGCTGCTCCATGTGACTGTACAAGTCTAGCTGTCACAAAGTATTTATCCATATATGGATGTTGTGTTTGCTAAGAGATACTTTTCGTTGGTTGATTTCTCCAGGTGGCGGTCTCGAGACTAGTTACAGCAGCTAGCAACAGTAATAATGGCCGTAGCTTGTTGCCTAGCAGTGCTGGCTAAGTGATGATTTGTATGAAGACACTGGTGAAACGGTAGGTCCTCTCTGATGCTCTTTGTGCGTACCGTATCTTCCATCTATCAAAAAAACCTTTGATGCACCTTTCCTTGCTTGTAGGGAACAACAAACACCTGCATTCCTCGTTTTCATTCAGCTTCAGTGCCAACACCTACAGGAAGCTTGTGCTGGTGCAGTATCTGTGCCGCGTCCAACTTGTTGGCACAATTCTTGAGATCCCAATGAGCAAATTAAATCTTCAGCCCCAACACCAGCAGGCAGCTGGTGTCGTGTAGTATCGGCGCCATGACTGACTTGTTTGCGCTTGTTTTGAGACCACAATGAAAACAAGTTAATGTTTTAGATGTACTATAATCCGGTTATTTGTTTGTTATTGTGAAATTAAAGGTGTGTCCACCTATTCACATCTACTTGTTCTATGTGTAACTCCCATCATATAACATCCTTTTAGTCTGCCTATTTACGAGAGTCAGCTTTGCAAATCAAGTTCTATTTTCACTTGCTCCTCGCAACAGAAACTATCATACATCAGGCACAAATCGATACTACAGGTTTTGTACTACTGAGCTTACTACTGCTTGTTTATCCATTCATAAGGGTCTAAGTAAATGCTGGTATCAAATATTGCTAACTGACACCAGCAATGCGGAACATCAAAGACGCAATCTACAAAATGGCATGTGTAACAAGCAGAGCAAACACACGATTGCAAGACAGACATCGGTACTGAAGTAGTACATGTGCGTGCTACACACACACCACTACGGTTCAGGAACTGCATTAAGTAGTTGCTGGTATCCCTCTGGGGATTATGGATTTTGTGATAGAATATGCCTCATAAGAAATAGTAGATGAATTGTAGCACCAGCCACCAGGCTTTAGCTCATGTTCACAATCCTCCAAGATAATGATTTACCGTTAAATTATTTATCCATATTCCTACGATCTATCTTTGCGTAGCCTCGGAAGAAGTGAACTGAACGAATCCTCTCCATCTTGGTGTACTCTATCTCTGGCGTATCAGCAGATAATTTTGGTTCTCGACTCTCTGCTACAGAGGAAATGCAGCGCGTCGTTCGTTTTTATTGGTGCCTTCGTCATTGTAATAGATACCACCCATCATGAACTTCCAAATGTCCTTGTTCTTCACACATATCACTTCTGTTCGAAGTAGAAACTGAATGATTCAGGATTACTTACTAATTTTTTTCTTTTTTTTTCAGAAAGGAGGCGTGCCCCCGGCCTCTGCATCTCTTGATGCACACAATACAAAATATATTACTTGCAAGTGTGTATGTTGATAATAATTTATAGCATATTTAGGTGATCCATATGGAGTGCTATTCTAACTTCGGGTACATTTATTTTACATCTTAACGCTCCAGTTTTCTTCCCCTTTTCAAGCTAGGTTGGTGAGACAAAGTATGGAAACTTAATTTTGCAAACATGAATGGTGCTGTAATATCACTTCTGTTTATTGTTGGGTGTTCTTGGCGTGTGGTCGCAACGATGAGACTAGCTACAACAGCTAGCAATGGTAATTGGCACTACTAGGGAAAACTTTATACACAGAACCTTAGCAATAGCAGGGGTTAAAAAAAGGCACTACTGGTACTTAGCAGCAACGCGTATCGGCATAAGGCGCTGCTGCTACAGATATAGCAGTAGCGCGGCAATGACGAAGGGCCCTACTACTAAAATTGCCAAACCGTTGCCGTCAGGCAAAGTGTAGTAGTAGCACGTACGCCTGAAACACGCTACTGCTAAGTAGTATAGCAGTAGCGCTTTCCCCTAACAAGCGCTACTGCTAAACCCATCCTATCATCTTTCCCCAACCACCCCTCACTCTCCCCCTCTCCACTCCCACTCTCACTCTCAAACGCACGTCGTCCGCCGCCGCCGCCGACGTACGGCCCACCCCCACCGCCGCATTGCCGCCGCCGCCCTCGCTTCTCCTTCCTCGGTATGCGGCGCCCCTCCTCCTCCTGCCTCCTCCTGCCGCGTCCTCCTTCCTCCTCCGGTCGCGTCCTCCTCCCTCCTCCGTCCGTGACCCTCCTCCCTCCTCTCCTCCTCCTCCCACCGCCTCCCCGTCCTCCTCCTCCTCTCTCCTCCCTCATCCTCCTCCCTCCTCCCTCGGCCTCCCACCCCCTCCTCCTCTCCTCCCTCCCCCTCCTCCCTCCTCCCTCCATCTCTCCTCACTGATAATCTAGTTTATTTACTGTTTTTAGTAAGTGCTTAATTTAGTTTATTTAGTAAGTGATATTTAGTAAGTAGTTAATAGACGTAGTTTATTTAGTAAGTGCTTAATTTAGTTATGTTAGGTTTATATATAATATAATTTAGGGTTTCACTAAGGTATTTTTAGTAAATGTTAGGGCTAGAACTAGGATGTTTTAGACATAGTTTGTTAGGGCTAGAACTAGAAAAGTTCAGTAATAGAAAACTAAGGAATAGCTTTTTAATATAAAATAGTTTTTTCAATAGGATAGAAAACTAGTGAATATGTATAGAATTTTTTTGTAATTTTGCTTTTCAATATAGTAATGTATTGGAAAATTTAATTATTTTTATGTCATTATCACTTTGTCATCGAAGAATGCTATATGAGATTTGATGAGCTAAAATTTTCACTAGAGTGGAATATGCAGGTTTTGTAGAGTCATGTCTCCTTGGAGTGATCGTCATCGGGGCTACCTCTAGCTACTTCCTCTACACCCGAGTCGGTGAGCTAAAAGTCCTCGGTGTGTTGAATAGAGTAGAACTATGATATTGAGTCGGTGAGCTCATGTGCGAATGCTTATGATAATTGATCTGGATGGAATGGCAATTTAAGCATCGTCGTATGTGTATGGACATCTTTGTATCGCCCGAAAACCTGAGTGACCTATGTTTTGCCGGAGTGTTGATTCATTTACGTTCCGACAAATTTCAGGCTCTCGATATGTCCTATGTTTTGCTAGAATATGTAGGAAATATCGAGTGCCCCGGATTTGCTAGAAAGAGAATTAAACGACATTTCGAGTTGACTTTAAGTCTGTGGGGGCTCCATATATGACTGTCCAATAATCGGTGAGGGAGAGTCTCCACCATATAAGAGAGAAGAATGCCGACTGTTGTCGTGGGGGTCACTTTTCCTTCTTCTCTTTGTGCTAGACCTTTGTTATGCACTAGGGGAAGAAGGATTAGCGACCATCATCGACGGTCGAAAAATCGGTGACAGAGTGTCCACCATATATGAGAGAAGAAGAATGCCAACTGTTGTCGTGGGGGTCGCTTCTCCGTCTTTTCCTTGTGCTAGATATTTGTAATGCACTAGGGAAAGGAAGAGTATCGACCATCATCAACGGTTGCAATATCAGAGATGGAGTACCCAACATATACGTGAGATGAGAGTTTAGGAAGGAAGACTCGACAGACCTAAAGTCAACCCATTGCATATTGAGTAATAATGATATGTGTGTTGAGTTCTCTGGTAATTGCCTTCGGTTGATTTTTAATTAATGTTTCAACTATGAACATAGGAAAATGCCTAACGACGAACAGTAATTCGGTATGTGCGAATACTGCGAAGACGAGCGCGGCCTGTGTGATAGGCCTCACCTAGTTACTGGTAGGTGCTTCAGCATCGTGCTGGATGAGAACTTCGAAGTGGATACAGTAAGTCACAACGACAAGTCTTTATTCGTAATTAAGCATGACTTCTGCTTCTTTTGCTATTCTAATAGCGTATCCCCTGCCATGGAAGAACATATGTCTTGGATAAGGTTGGTTTCAGTACTATGGAAACTATGGAGGTAAAAAGAGTTAACTTGAGGACCGAGCATGATCATAGTTTTCCCGCAAAAAACAATGGAGAGCACTATGCAAGGCTTATGCATTTGAGCCAAGATGATATTGAAGATAATATCGACATCTGGGTCGATGTGCAGACGCCTCCAGTTCTACCATTATGTAAGTTTCTCAACCATATAAATGTCTTGGATATTGTTTATTCGAAATTATTTGACAACTAATTTCTATTGACAGCTTATTTCCATTCAAGAAAACATGTCTAGCGCTTGGTAGACAGGACCTACTACTGTCCCGAGGCCGAACTAAACTGCGAGGAGACAAGTCATTATGTTTCATGGCTTGAGGATCTTGATACTGTCAAGACAAATTATTTTACTGGACTTAGAAATCTTAGTACACAAAATGTGCGACCAATAGTGTTCGTACTGAACTACGGTCACATCTACTTACGAAAGATGGTAAGATTTTTACTATTTGTCCTCCGTGCATCTTTTGCATACATTATATTTTAAGCTAAACTTCATTGCTAAGTATGTTACTACAATGTTCTTTAACATGGACTCCCGATGATAGTTGTGCCTCAGTGGATCCAAGCTAAAGGTCGCATGTCCATGGTTAGCATACGACCAAGACTTCCTACATTGCACATAAGTGCATTCAGGATTACTAGAAGCGAGCAAGTCTTAATAGTCAAAGACTGGAACAAAATTATGAAGGATCACAAAGAAGTACTTGGGGGCAGCAATCAGAAGCGCAACCCACAATTACGAGACATGTTCATCTACATGCTTCAATATGACGAATTAGGAGCGCTCCACATGTTCGATGCTATTTTACCTGAGAGAGAGAGCAGTAGGAGTGATTAGCTAGCTAGAATGAGTGTTGGTGGTGATGACTATGATGATTAATTTTAGCTAGTGTTGGTGGTAATTAGCTATGACTATGATGATTAAATAGTGTTGGTGGTAATAACTATGATGATTATTAGCTAGTGTTGTTCGTGATGATATGATGCAAGAGTTTTTATTAATATGTTGTTGATGATGATGATAATCATGATGATGGGTACGTTATTACATCATTGGGTGAAAGAACCGCGGATTAGTTTTAACTGGATGGGTCCTAAGTGATCAAGTCATGGATTATCGTCATAATCCATGACTTGGTCACTTAGGATCCATCAATTTGAAACTAATCAGCAGTTCTTTCACCTAGTGATTTAGTAACTCATTATAATGTAAAAACAATCTCTAAATTGCTACTGTATGAAAAATTGTATAAAGGTGTATAACACTAGCGATTGTTTGAGAAAGCCCTACTACTAAGTAGATATAGCAGTAGCGTGTGCCAGCAGGCGGTACTGCTAAACTTTAGCTGTAGCGATGTATCAGTAGCGCGGTTGCCCGCGCTACTGATAGGGCAAAAACCAGCGCTACTGCTAGGCTTTTCCCTAGTAGTGTGGCAGCATAGCTTGTTGCTTGCCAAAGAGAGGAGTGGCATGTGAATAAGTAAACGAACTGCAGGTACTGAATTGGGAGCTCATGCTTCTCTGTTACTGATGCCATGTTATTTAAAAACATAATTAATTCAACCTACTAGTAAATATTTATGATAATTTGTCTGGAGCATGCATTCTGGTCGAAAATCGACATGCCCTGCTCTTGTTTTGCATACGTACTTGCAGAGAATGCCACCCAACTGGACTCTAAAATCCTTTCCTTGCTTTCAGCTTCAGCACCAATATCAAAAAATTGTACTGCACACCTGTGATTAATGACCGTCGTCTTGCTGCTAGTGCCAATGCCGGTGGAGTACTACAAGATAATGATGCATATCAAGCCTCAGTTTCAAAAGTGTCTGTTAAAGCTTGTTGCTATTTTCCACGGTGCTCAACTGAATTCTGCTTTGCATATATGTTTAATTTTTCGCATTCTTGAACCCTACTTGCAGTTTCCTTCATCAACCCTTCAGTCCCTCATTAATTTAGAGTATAGCCAGCTTGGATGATGTCCGTCAGTGCCTAGAGGGGAAGGGGCCATTACTGAAGGCTCTGTTATTTCCCTTCAGTTATTCCTTCAAGTCCCTGGTCTAAAAATTAAGTGGCAAAAGTATGAATGCTCTGTTATTTTGCCTATGTGCAGTGCAGCCCAACCCATATAATGCAGAGGCTATGAGATGAGAACTAATATGCATATGCCGATTATGTATATTGCAGCCAGTGACCACTGACAAAATGGCAATGAAGAGACTAATGGCGTCCAGCTGAACAAAAGAGGCAGCTGCATGCAACATGTCTGATTGAGTAATGTTGGCGGAAAATTACTCTGTATGACTCCATCCTCTCCTCGTAATCATCTTAATCTATAGAGTTTCTTTTAAATCTACGAGATCTCAAATTCATTGGATAGCACGCATGATCTTGCATACGCTACTATACACTTCATTCTTGATGTGAGAAGTTGGAAGGGAAAATAGCTTGTAGATCTGCATTCTGCTGCATGGTTCAACTTGCATGAATGGTTACAAACAGCAACACATGCAGGTCAAATTCCCTTGTTTGTCTGTCCTGAAAGGTTATTGAAAGCAGGCCAATCATTGATGGTTACAAACAGCAATGCATGCAGGTCAAATTCCTTCTTTTTGTGCTCATCCCACACACATACATCGTTGCCAATCCACAGCTGTAAAAGTTCTTCAACTAATGGCCTTAGGTACCATCAATGTCGTTGCCCGGTTTCTTATGGCCTTGGATGAAAACTGACATCATAATGAACTTCCGCTTCATGCACAGCCAAGGAGGAAGGTTATAGATACATAGAGTCACGGGCCAGGTGTTGTGATTGCTGCTCTGCTCCCCAAAAGGATTAATGTCATCCGCACTTAAACCAAACCATACGTTCCTTGTGTCACCTACAAACTCCTCCCAGTACTTTCTCTCGATTTTTCAACAATGCGACCCGTCAGCGGGTCCTCTCAACTTCCCGTCTTTCTTACGGTCCTCTCTGTGCCATTGCATCAACTTGGCACACTCTTTGTTTCTGAATAGGCGTTTCAACCATGGTATTATAGGAGCATACAACATCACCTTGGCAGGAACCCTCTTCCTGGGGCGCTCGCCATCAAAATCACCAGGGTTATCTCGTCTGATCTTATACCGCAGTGCACCGCATACCGAGCATGTCACTACTAGGAAAAGGCCTACTAATGGCGCACCAGTTTTGCCTACTAATGGCGCATCAGTGGTGCGCCATTAGTACTAATGGCGCATCACTGGTGCGCCATTAGTACTAATGGCGCACCAGTGATGCGCCATTAGTATCTGGTATACTAATGGCGCACCACTGGTGCGCCATTAGTATAGACCACTGGTGCGCCATTAGTATAGGCCACGGTGCGCGCACCGTCTAACCCCCACCGTGCGCCATTGCTATTTTTGAATTTTGAATTTGGATCTGGATCGTGATTTTTTTTCCCATTTTTTGCTAGATTTTTTTGCTCGTTTTTTGGCACGATATTATTTCAAATTTTGTTCCTGTTTTTGGATCTTGTACGTTCTTTTGCCGTGTTCTTTTGCCGGAGAGGAGTTCGCCGGAGAGGAGGAGGTCACCGGAGAGGCGCTCGCCTACATCGCCGGAGAGGAGGAGGAGGTCGCCAGAGAGGAGTTCACCGAAGCATCGAAGAGGAGGAAGGAGAAACCATGAGGGAATGGGAGGAGAGGGGAGGAGGAGGAGCTCACCGGAGAGGAGGGGAGGAGAGGAGGGAGGAGGAGGTTCCCGGAGAGGAGGAGGTCGCCGGAGAGGAGGAGTAGGTCGCCGGAGAGGAGGAGGAGGTCGCCGGAGAGGAGAAGGAGGTCGCCGGAGAGGAGGAGAAGGAGTGGAGGAGAGGAGAGGAGGAGATGGAGTGGAGGAGAGGAGAGGAGGAGATGGAGTGGAGGAGAGGTGGAGTGGAGGAGGTGCGCCCAGCCATATATACGACATAGTAATGGCGCACCGTGGGCAGGTGCGCCATTAGTAACTTTTTTTTTATTTTTTTGGCTTATTTTGAATTTTGAAGGCGGGAAGATACTAATGGCGCACCATGGGCCGGTGCGCCATTAGTAACTTTTCGAGTAGATGATTTTTCATATAAAAAACTTTTTCATCCGAGTTAGTATGCAAAAGTTATGCCCATTTTTACAAATTCTCGAGAGATTTTGCAAATGAAGTCGAAATTCATATTTGCAAATTTTTCCAACAACTAGACCACATATCACATGGGAAACTTATTTTCTTTTATTTTTCTGACATTTTCATCATTTTCTTTTATTTTTTTTAAAACTGAAAAGGCGATCCACATGGGGGGGTGCATTCGGTGGAAGTGGTGGCCAAGTTACTAATGGCGCACCGTGGGGTGGTGCGCCATTACTAGTTCAACTAGTAATGGCGCACCACTCCCACGGTGCGCCATTACTAGTTTTGAAAAAAAAAATTGATATTTTTTTTGATATTTTTTTTGAAAAAAACTTAGTAATGGCGCACCAGTGGAAAGTGCGCCATTACTAGTTAAAACTAGTAATGGCTTTAACTAGTAATGGCGCACCGAGACATGGTGCACCATTAGTAACAAATTTTTTTTATTTATTTTTTACTTTTTTTCAAAACTACTAATGGCGCACGACGGATGTGGTGCGCCATTACTATGTCAATTAGTAATGGCGCACTATGCAGCGGTGCGCCATTAGTAACAAATTTTTTTTTATTTTTTTTTCGAAACTACTAATGGCGCACCACACACCAGGTGCGTCATTAGTAATATATTACTAATGGCGCACCGAGACATGGTGCGCCATTAGAATATAGTAATGGCGCACCACATCACAGGTGCGCCATTAGTAGCCATTCCATCTATAGCCCTTTTTGTAGTAGTGTGTTCAAATCCTCGTACCCACTGCGGCAGAGGATGAAGTCATTAGGGCATGCATGTATCTTCTGCACCTCTAATCCTAGAGGGCAAATGACCTTCTTTGCTGCTTACATACTGTCGGGCAATTCGTTATCCTTTGGAAGCTTCTTCTTCAATATTTTGAGCAACTTCTCAAATCATTTGTTAGACACACCATTCTCTGCCTTCCACTGCAGCAATTCCAGTACGGTACCAAGCTTTGTGTTGCCATCTTCGCAATTGGGGTACAACCCTTTTTTTGATCCTCTAACATGCGATCCAACTTCAGCTTGTCCTTTACACTTTTACACTGTCTCTTTGCATCAACAATGACCCGGCGAAGATCATCATCGGGCACATCGCCTGGTTCCTCTTGATCTTCAGCTTCCCCCGCTGCAGCATCTTAAGATTCCCCCGTTGCAGCATCACCGTATTCAGGGGGCACATAGTTGTCATCATCTTCTTCTTCTTCTCTATCTTCCATCATAACCCCTCTTTCTCCGTGCTTGGTCCAAACATTATAGTGTGGCATGAAACCATAATAAAGATGGTGGGTGTGAAGGGTTTTCGAGTCAGAGTAAGACCTCGTATTCCCACATATAGGGCATGGACAACACATAAAACCATTCTGCTTGTCTGCCTCAGCCACTGCGAGAAAATTATTCATGCCCTTAATGTACTCAGAGTTGCGTCTGTTACCGTACATCCATTGTCGGTTCATCTCTGTGTACATAATGAATAGATAAGTGACCAAATTAATAGAAGTTCATCATCACATTAAACCCAAAGTACATACATAGTTCTCATAGAACAACATATAGCTCTCCAGAGCATCTAATTAAACCATACATTGAAACTATGTAAAACATTTCAATGCAACAACAAATGCGATCATAACCACAACCAAGGTAACAATTGATCCAACGGCATAATGATACCAAGCCTCAGTATGAATGGCATATTTTCCAATCTTTCTAATCTTCAAGTGCATTGCATCCATCTTGATCTTGTGATCATCGACGACATCCGTAAAATGCAACTCCAATATCATCTTCTCCTCCTCAATTTTTTTTGATTTTTCTTGCAAGTAATTGTTTTCTTCTTCAACTAAATTTAACCTCTCGACAATAGGGTCGGTTGGAATTTCCGGTTCACATACCTCCTAGATAAAAAAATCTATGTCACGTTGTTCGGCATAATTGTCATAAACACTAAATGAAACAAATAGTTATAAATGAAAAAATACCACATCTGAATCATAGACAGGACGAGGGCCGACCGAGGCGGATAGTAAATCTTCAGCGTCAACACCAGCAGGCAGCTGGTGTCGTGTAGTATTGGCGCCATGACTGACTTGTTTGCGCTTGTTTTGAGACCACAATGAAAACAAGTTAATGTTTTAGATGTACTATAATCCGGTTATTTGCTTGTTATTGCGAAATTAAAGGTGTGTCAGCCTATTCACATGTACTTGTTCAATGTGTAACTCCCATCATATAACTTCCTTTTGCTCGCCTATTTACGAGAGTTGGCTTTGAAAATCAAGTTCTATTTTAACTTCCTCCTCGCAATAGAAACTATAATACATCAGGCACAAATCGATACTACAGGTTTTGAACTACTGAGTTTACTACTGCTTGTTTATCCATTCATAAGGGTCTAAGTAAATGCTGGTATCAAACATTGCTAACTGACACCAGCAATGCTGAACATCAAAGAGGAAATCTACAAAATGGCATGTGTAACAAGCAGAGCAAACACACGATTGCAAGACAGACATCGGTACTGAAGTAGTACATGTGCATGCTACACACACACCACTACGGTTCAGGAACTGCATTAAGTAGTTGTTGGTATCCCTCGGGGATTATGGATTTTGTGATAGAATATGCCTCATAAGAAATAGTAGATGAATTGTAGCACCAGCCACCAGGCTTTAGCTCATGTTCACAATCCTCCAAGATAATGATTTACCGTTAAATTATTTATCCATATTCCTACGATCTATCTTTGCGTAGCCTCGGAAGAAGTGAACTGAACGAATCCTCTCCATCTTGGTGTACTCTCTATCTCTGGCGTATCAGCAGATAATGTTGGTTCTCGACTCTCTGCTACAGAGGAAATGCAGCGCGTCGTTCGTTTTTATTGGTGCCTTCGTCATTGTAATAGATACCACCCATCATGAACTTCCAAATGTCCTTGTTCTTCACACATATCACTTATGTTCGAAGTAGAAACTGAATGATTCAGGATTACTTACTAATTTTTTCTTTTTTTCAGAAAGGAGGCGTGCCTCGGCCTCTGCATCTCTTGATGCACACAATACAAAATATATTACTTGCAAGTGCGTATGTTGATAATAATTTATAGCATATTTAGGTGATCCATATGGAGTGCTATTCTAGCGTCGGGTACATTTATTTTACATCTTAACGCTCCAGTTTTCTTCCCCTTTTCAAGCTAGGTTGGTGAGACAAAGTATGATGTATACTATGGAAACTTAATTTTGCAAAGATGAATGGTGTTGTAACATAACTTCCGTTTCTTGTTGGGTATTCTTGGCGTGTGGTCGCAACGATGAGACTAGCTACAACAGCTAGCAATGGTAATTGGCACTACTAGGGAAAACCTTATTGCTACCTCTTGAGCATGCGTTGGTTTTTCCCTTGAAGAGGAAAGGGTGATGCAGCAAAGTAGCGTAAGTATTTCCCTCAGTTTTTGAGAACCAATGTATCAATCCAGTAGGAGGCTCCTAAAAGTCCATCGTACCAACACAAACAAACAAGAACCTCGCAAGCAATGCGATAAAGGTGTTGTCAAGCCCTTCACAGTAACTTGCAAAACTGAAATCTGATAGAGATAATAAGATAAGATACATATTTTTTGGTATTTTTATGATATAGATTGCAAAGTAAAAGATGCAAATAAAAGTAGATCAGAAACTTATATGATAAAAGTTAGACCCGGGGCCATAGGTTTCACTAGTGGCTTCTCTCAAGATAGCATAAGTATTACGGTGGGTGAACAAATTACTGTCGAGCAATTGATAGAAAAGAGCATAGTTATGAGATTATCTAGGTATGATCATGTATATAGGCATCACGTCCGCAACAAGTAGATCGAAACGATTCTTCATCTATTACTATTACTCCACACATTGACCGACTCCTGCCTGCATCTAGAGTATTCAATTCATAAGAACAGAGTAACACATTAAGCAAGATGACATGATGTAGAGGGATAAACTCATGCAATATGATATAAAGCCCATATTTTTATCCTGATCGCAACAATACAATACGTGCCTTGCTGCCCCAGCTGTCACTAGGAAAGGACACCGCAAGATTGAACCCAAAGCTAAGCACTTCTCCCATTGCAAGAAAGATCAATCTAGTAGGCCAAACCAAACTGACAATTCGAAGAGACTTGCAAAGATAACCAATCACACATAAATGAATTCAGAGGAGATTCAAATATTTCTCATAGATAAACTTGATCATAAACCCACAATTCATCGAATCTCGACAAACACATCGCAAAAAGAGTTACATCGAATAGATCTCCAAGAAGATCGAGGAGAACATTGTATTGAGATTCAAGGAGAGAGAAGAAGCCATCTAACTAATAACTATGGACCCGAAGGTCTGTGGTAAACTACTCACTACTCATCGGAGAGGCCTTGAAGATGATGTAGAGGCCCTCCGTGGTCGATTCCCCCTCTGGCGAAGCGCCGACGAAGGCTCCTAGATGGGATCTCGCGGATACAGAAGGTTGCGGCGGTGGAAATAGTTTTTTATGGTGCTCCTAGATGTTCTCGGGGTACGTGGATATATATAGGAGGAAGAAGTAGGTCGGTGGAGCCACGAGGGGCCCACGAGGCAGGGGGGCCCACCCCCTTAGGGCGCGCCGGGCACCCTCGTGGCCGCCTCATTCGATGCTTGACATCCACTCCAGGTCTCCAGGGTTGCGTTTCTTCCGAAAAGATCTCTCCCGAAGGTTTCATTCTGTTTGGACTCCGTTTGATATTCCTTTTATGCGAAACACTGAAATAGGCAAAAAACAACAATTCAGGCTGGGCCTCCGGTTAGTAGGTTAGTCCCAAAAATGATATAAAAGTGTAAAGTAAAGGCAATAAACATCCCAAATAGGTATAATAATAGCATGGAACAATAAAAAATTATAGATACGTTGGAGACGTATCAAGCATCCCCAAGCTAAATTCCTGCTCGTCCTCGAGTAGGTAAATGATAAAAATAGAAATTTTGATGTCGAATGCTACCTAGCATATTTCTCAATGTAATTTTCTTTCTTGTGGCATGAATGTCTAGATCCAAATGATTCAAAATAAAAGTTCATATTTACATAAAAGTAATAATACTTCAAGCATACTAACAAAGAATCATGTCTTCTCAAAATAACATGGCTAAAGAAAGTTCATCCCTACAAAATCATATAGTAAGGCTATGTTTCATTTTAATCACACCAAATACTCCGATCATGCACAACCCCGGTGTCAGCCAAGCAATTGGTTCATAATTTTTAACGTCCTTCAGCTTTTTTTGACTCTCACGCAATACATGAGCGTGAGCCATGGATATAGCACTATGGGTGGAATAGAATGTGATGATGGAGGTTGTGTCAAGAAGACAAAAAAGGAGAAATTCTCATATTGACGAGGCTAATGAACGGGCTATGGAGATGCCCATCAATTGATGTCAACATGAGGAGTAGGGATTGCCATGCAACGGATGCACTCGAGCTATAAATGTATGGAAGCTCAGCAAAAGAAACTAAGTGGGTGTGCATCCAACTTGCTTGCTCACGAAGACCTAGGGCATTTTGAGGAAGCCCATCGTTGGAATATACAAGCCAAGTTCTATAATGAAAAATTCCCACTAGTATATGAAAGTGACAACATAAGAGACTCTCTATATGAAGAACATGGTGCTACTTTGAAGCACAAGCGTGGAAACGGATAGTAACATTGTCCCCCCTTTTTTTTGGGCCTTTTTTTATTTGGCCTTTCTTCTTTCTTTTTTTTCCTTCGTTTTTTCTTTGGCCTTTCTTTTTTCCTTTTTGGCCTTTCCTTTTTTTATAAGTGACAATGCTCTACTAATGATGACCATCACACTTCTATTTATTTACAACTCATGAATTACAACTCAAAACTAGAACAAAATATGACTCTATATGAATGCCTCCGGCGGTGTACCGGGATGGGCAATGAATCAAGAGTGACATGTATGAAAAATTATGCAAGGTGGCTTTGCCACAAGTACGATGTCAACTAGATGATCATGCAAAAGCAATATGACAATGATGAAATGTGTCATGATGAACGGAACGGTGGAAAGTTGCATGGCAATATATTCCGGAATGGCTATGGAAATGCCATAATAGTTATGTATGGTGGCTGTTTTGAGGAAGATATAAGGAGGTTTATGTGTGATAGAGCATATCGTATCACAGGGTTTGGATGCACCGGCAAAGTTTGCACCAACTCTTACGGTGAGAAAGGGCAATGCACGGTACCGAAGAGGCTAGCAATGATGGAAAGGTAAGAGTCCGTATAATCCATGGACTCATATTAGTCATAAAGAAATCATATACTTATTGCAAAAGTTTTATTAGCCCTCAAAGCAAAGTACTACAAGCAAGCTCCTATGTGGGAGGTTGGTAGGAGTTAACCATCGCGCGCCCCCGACCTCTACACATAAGGTAGGCAATTAAAAGAGCATCCCATGCAACAAATTTGTTACACAACTTTTACCATACGTGCATGCTACGGGACTTGCCAACTTCAACACAAGTATTCTTCAAATTCACAATTACCCAACTAGCATGACTATAATATCACCAGCTCTATATCTCAAAACAATTATCAAGCATCAAATTGATCATTGCATCCAATTCACTTCCTATGATAGTTTTTATTATGCCCAACTTGGATGCTCATCATTCTAGGACCAATTTTATAACCATAGCAAATACCATGCTGTTCTAAAAGACACTCATAATAATATAAGTGAAGCATGAGAGATCAACAATTTCTACAAAATAAAGCCACCGCCGTGTTCTAAAAAGATATAAGTGAAGCACTAGAGCAAATCTTGTCTAGCTCAAAAGATATAAGTGAAGCACATAGAGTATTCTAATAAATTCCAAATCATGTCTGTCTCTATCAATAGGGTGTGTACAGAAAGGATGATTGTGGTAAGCTGAAAAGAAAGAACTCATATCACACAAGACACTCCAAGCAAAACACATATCATGTGGTGAATAAAAATATAGCTCGAAGTAAAGTTACCGATAGACGAAGACGAAAGAGGGGATGCCTTCCAGGGCATCCCCAAGCTTAGGCTTTTGGTTGTCCTTGAATATATTGGGGTGCCATGGGCATCCCCAAGCTTAGGCTCTTGCCACTCCTTATTCCATAGTCCATCAAATCTTTACCCAAAACTTGAAAACTTCACAACACAATACTCAACAGGAAATCTCATAAGCTCCGTTAGTGCAAGAAAGAAAAACCACCACATAAGGTACTGTAATGAACTCATTCTTTATTTATATTGGTGTTAAACCTACTGTATTACAACTTCTCTATGGTTCATACCCCGATACTAGCCATAGATGCATCAAAATAAGCAAACAACACACGAAAAACAGAATCTGTCAAAACAGAACAGTCTATAGAAATCTGTAACTTCCGAATACTTCTGGAACTATAAAATACTACCAACAGAGGGCGTGCTAAGAAATTTGTCTATTGATCTACTGCAAAAGAATAAACTAAAAATCACGTTTCTGTGATTTACTGGATTTTTCTCGTGAGCTAAAAGTTTCTGTTTTTCAGCAGAATCAAATTAACTATCACCGTAGGTTATCCTATAGGTTCTACTTGGCACAAACACTAATTAAACCATAAAACCACATCTAAACAGATTCTAGATGAATTATTTATTATGAAACTGAAGCAAAAAGGAAGGAAGAAAAATAAAATTGGGTTGCCTCCCAACAAGCGCTATCATTTAACGCCTCTAGCTAGGCATAAAAGCGAGGATAGATCTAAGTATTGCCATCTTTGTTTCTTGGAAAGTGTTCCATGCCTTTCCTTAATGGAAATTGGAATCCAATATTCCCTTCCTTCATATCAATAATAGTACCAATCGTTCTAAGGAAAGGTCTACCAAGAATAATAAGACATGAAAGATTGCAATCTATATCAAGTACATAAAATCAACGGGCACATAATTCCTATTAGCAAAAATAAGAACATCATTGATCCTTCCCATAGGTTTCTTAATGGTGGAATCCGCAAAGTGCAAGTTTAAAGAGCAATCATCGAAGTCATGAAAACCTAGCACATCACATAAAGTTTTCGGAATCATGGAAACACTAGCACCCAAATCACATAAAGCATAGCATTCATGATCTTTAATTTTAATTTTTATAGTAGGTTCCCACTCATCATAAAGTTTTCTAGGTATAGAAACTCCCAATTCAAGTTTGTCCTCATAAGATTGCATCAAAGCATCAACAATATGTTTGGTAAAAGCTTTATTTTGACTATACACATGTGGAGAATTCAACAGGGATTGCAACAAGGGAATACAATCTATTAAAGAACAATTATCATAATGAAATTCCTTGAAATCCATAATAGTGGGTTCATTGCTATGTAAAGTTTTGACCTCTCCAATCCCACTTTTACCAAATTTAGCATCAAGATCTAAAAACTCCGAATCATTGGGACGCCTTTTAACTAAAGTTGACTCATCTCCAGTCCCATCATTATCAAGATTCATATTGCAAAACAAAGATTTAACAGGGGACACATCAATAGCTTTTAGGTCTTCATCATTCTTTTCATGGAAACTAGAAGAACACGCTCTTACAAAGCAATATTTCTTAGCACGTATCCTAGCGGTCATTTCTTTGCACTCATCAATGGAAATTCTCATGGCTTTGATAGACTCATTGATATCATGCTTAGGTGGAATAGATCTAAGTTTTAAAGAATCAACATCAAGAGAGAGTCTATCAACTTTCCTAGCCAATTCATCAACTTTAAGCAGTTTTCTTCTAGCAAAGCGTTGAAATTCTTTTGAGAGATCATAAATTCTTTAACACTATTCTCAAAATCAGAGGGCATCTTATGAAAATTTCCATAAGAGTTGTTGTAGGAATTACCATAATTATTAGAGCAATTACTAGGAAACAGCCTAGGATTAAAGTTTCCTCTATACACGTTGTTACCAACATTATTCCTACCAACGAAATTCACATACATAGATTCATTATTATTCTCAATCGAAGTAGACAAGGGCATATCATTAGGATCAATAGGAGCACACTTATTAGCAAACAATTTCATAAGTTCATCCATTTTTTCACTCAAAACATTAATCTCTTCTATAACATGCACTTTTTTACTAGTAGATCTTTCGGTGTTTAGTAGCTTTTCTCCTAAAGTGATTTCCATAATATTATCAAGGAGTTTAGTAGCTTTTCTCCTAAAGTGATTTCCATAAAAGTGCTCCCACGACAGAATCTAAAAGATTGCTAGAAGCAAAATTCAATCCGGCATAAAAAATTTGTATGTTCATCCATAAATTTAAACCATGTGTAGGACAATTGGGAATCATTAATTTCATTCTTTGCCAAGATTGCTCAACATGCTCATGATGAAGTTGTTTAAAATTCATAATATCATTTCTAAGAGAGATAACTTAGCGGGAGGAAAATACTTAGAGATAAAAGCATCTTTGGACTTATTCCATGAATCAATACTATTTTTAGGCAAAGACGAAAACCAAGTTTTAGCACGATCTCTAAGTGAAAACGGAAATATCTTCAATTTAACAATATCATTATCCGTATGTTTCTCTTTCTTCTTTTGCCTATCACACAAATCATTATTATTGGTATTGGAAAAGTCACACAATTTGGTATTATTTTGCGCCATCGTGACAAGCAATCCAACATACAAGCACACAAAAGGAAAGCGAAAGAGAAACAGGAGAACGGGAAAGAGAGGGCGAATAAAACGGCAAGAGTGAAGTGTGGGAGAGAAAACGAGAGGCAAATGGCAAACAATGTAATGCGAGGGAGATGAGTTTGTGATGGTTACTTGGTATGTCTTGACTTGAGCAAAGACCTCCTCGGCAACGGCGCCAGAAATCCTTCTTGTTACCTCTTGAGCTTGCGTTGGATTTTCCCTTGACGAGTAAAGGGTGATGCAGCAAAGTAGCGTAAGTATTTCCCTCAGTTTTTAGAACCAAGGAATCAATCCAGTAGGAGGCTCCTCAAAATTCCCTCGTACCTACACAAACAAATAAGAATCTCACAACCAACGCGATAAAGGGGTTGTCAAGCCCTTCACGTAACTTGCAAAAGTGAGATCTGATGGAAATAATAAGATAAGATAAATATTTTTGGTATTTTTATGATATAGATTGGAAAGTAAAAGATGCAAATAAAAGTAGATCGGAAACTTATATGATAGAAGATAGACCCGGGGGACATAGGTTTCACTAGTGGCTTCTCTCAAGATAGCATAAGTATTACGGTGGGTGAACAAATTACTGTCGAGCAATTGATAGAAAAAAGCATAGTTATGAGATTATCTTGGCATGATCATGTATATAGGCATCACGTCCACAACTAGTAGATCGAAACGATTCTGCATCTACTATTATTACTCCACACATCGATCGACTCCTGCCTGCATCTAGAGTATTAAGTTCATAAGAACAGAGTAACGCATTAAGCAAGATGACATGATGTAGAGGGATAAACTCATGCAATATGATATAAACCCCATCTTTTTATCCTCGATGGCAACAATACAATACGTGCCTTTCTGCCCCTGCTGTCACCGGGACAGGACACTTCAAGAGTAAACCCAAAGCTAAGCACTTCTCCCATTGCAAGAAAGATCAATCTAGTAGGCCAAACCAAACTGATAATTCAAAGAGACTTGCAAAGATAACCAATCACACATAAAAGAATTCAGAGGAGATTCAAGTATTTCTCATAGATAAACTTGATCATAAACCCACAATTCATCGGATCTCGACAAACACAACGCAAAAAGAGTTACATCGAATAGATCTCCAAGAAGATCGAGGAGAACTTTGTATTGAGATTCAGAGAGAGAAGAAGTCGTCTAGCTAATAACTATGGACCCAAAGGTCTCTGTAAACTACTCACAACTCATCGGAGAGGCCTTGGAGATGATGTAGAGGCCCTCCGTGGTCGATTCCCCTCCGCGAAGGCTCCAAGATGGGATCTCGGGATATGTAAGGTTGCGGCGGCGGAAATAGTTTTTGTGGTGCTCCTAGATGTTCTCGGCGATATGGATATATATAGGAGGAAGAAGTAGGTCGGTGGAGCCATGAGGGGCCCATGAGGCAGGGGCGCGCCACCCCTTAGGGTGCACCGGCACCTCGTGGCCGCTTTGTTTGCTGCTTGACGTCCACTCCAAGTCTCCTGGATTGCGTTTGTTCCAAAAAAAAATCGGTCCCGAAGGTTTTATTCCGTTTGGACTCCGTTTGATATTCCTTTTGTGCGAAACACTAAAATAGGCAAAAAAATAGCAATTCGGGCTAGGGCTCCGGTTAGTAGGTTAGTCCCAAATATGATATAGAAGTGTAAACTAAAGACCATAAACATCCAAAGCAGGTAATATAATAGCATGGAACAATCAAAAATTATAGATACATTGGAGAAGTATCACTTATACACAGAACCTTAGCAGTAGCGGGGGTTAAAAAGAGGCACTGCTGGTACTTAGCAGCAGCGCGTATCGGCATAAGGCGCTGCTGCTACAAATATAGCAGTAGCGCGGCAATGACGAAGGGTGTTACTACTAAAATTGCCAAACCGTTGCCGCCAGGCAAAGTGTAGTAGTAGCACGTACGCCTGAAACGCGCTACTTCTAAGTAGTATAGCAGTAGCGCTTTCCCCTAACAAGCGCTACTGCTAAACCCATCCTATCATCTTTCCCCAACCACCCCTCACTCTTCCCCTCTCCACTCGCACTCTCACTCTCCCACGGACGTCGTCCGCAGCCGCCGCCGACGTACGGCCCTCCCCACTGCCGCATTGCCGCCGCCGCCATCGCTTCTCCTTCCTCGGTATGCGGCGCCCCTCCTCCTCCTCCCTCCTCCTGCCGCGCCCTCCTCCCTCCTCCGGCCGTGTCCTCCTTCCTCCTTCGGTCGCATCCTCCTCCCTTCTCCGTCCGTGACCCTCCTCCCTCCTCCCTCCTCCTCCTCCTCCTCCTCCTCCCACCGCCCTCCCCCCTCCTCCCTCCTCCTCTCTCCTCCCTCCTCCTCCCTCCTCCCTCCATCTCTCCTCACTGATAATGTAGTTTATTTACTGTTTTTAGTAAGTGCTTAATTTAGTTATGTTAGGTTTATATATTAGATAATGTAGGGTTTCACTAAGGCATTTTTAGTAAATGTTAGGGCGAGAACTAGGATGTTTTTGACATAGTTTGTTAGGGCTAGAAGTAGAAAAGTTCAGTAATAGAAAACTAGGGAATAGTTTTTTTAAATATAAAATAGTTTTTTGAATAGGATAATAATTAGTGAATAGGTATAGAACTTTTTTATAATTTTGCTTTTCAGTATAGTAATGTACTGGAAAGTTTAATTATTTTTATGTCATTATCACTTTGTCATCGAAGAATGCTATATGAGATTTGATGATCTAAAATTTTCACTCGGTGGAATATGCAGGTTTTGCAGCGTCGTGTCGCCTTGGAGTGATCGGCATCGGGGCTACCTCTAGGTACTTCCTTTACACCCGAGTCGGTGAGCTAAAAGTCCATCTCCTCCTTATCTACTCCTCGGTGTGTTGAATAGAGTAGAACTATGATATTGAGTCGGTGAGCTCATGTGCGAATGCTTATGATAATTGATCTGGATGGAACTGAAAGTTAAGCATCGTTGTATGTGTATGGACATGTTTGTATCGCACAAAAATCCGACTGACCTATGTTTTGCCGGAGTCTTGATTCATTTCCGTTCCGGCAAAGGCCATGCCGGATTTTTCCGTGAATTTAAGAATGACTTGTGCTAGACTATGTAGGAAATATCGAGTGCCGTGTATTTACTAGGAAGAGAATTAAACGACATTTCGAGTTGACTTTAAGTCTGTCGGGGCTTAGTACATGAATAGATAAGTGACCAAATTAATAGAAGTTCATCATCACATTAAACCCAAAGTACATACATAGTTCTCATAGAACAACATATAGCTCTCCAGAGCATCTAATTAAACCATACATTGAAACTATGTAAAACATTTCAATGCAACAACAAATGCGATCATAACCACAACCAAGGTAACAATTGATCCAACGGCATAATGATACCAAGCCTCAGTATGAATGACATATTTTCCAATCTTTCTAATCTTCAAGTGCATTGCATCCATCTTGATCTTGTGATCATCGACGACATCCGTAAAATGCAACTCCAATATCATCTTCTCCTCCTCAATTTTTTTTGATTTTTCTTGCAAGTAATTGTTTTCTTCTTCAACTAAATTTAACCTCTCGACAATAGGGTCGGTTGGAATTTCCGGTTCACATACCTCCTAGATAAAAAAAATCTATGTCACGTTGCTCGGCATAATTGTCATAAACACTAAATGAAACAAATAGTTATAAATGAAAAAAATACCACATCTGAATCATAGACAGGACGAGGGCCGACCGAGGCGGATAGTAAATCTTCAGCGTCAACACCAGCAGGCAGCTGGTGTCGTGTAGTATTGGCGCCATGACTGACTTGTTTGCGCTAGTTTTGAGACCACAATGAAAACAAGTTAATGTTTTAGATGTACTATAATCCGGTTATTTGCTTGTTATTGCGAAATTAAAGGTGTGTCAGCCTATTCACATGTACTTGTTCAATGTGTAACTCCCATCATATAACTTCCTTTTGCTCGCCTATTTACGAGAGTTGGCTTTGAAAATCAAGTTCTATTTTAACTTCCTCCTCGCAATAGAAACTATAATACATCAGGCACAAATCGATACTACAGGTTTTGAACTACTGAGTTTACTACTGCTTGTTTATCCATTCATAAGGGTCTAAGTAAATGCTGGTATCAAACATTGCTAACTGACACCAGCAATGCTGAACATCAAAGAGGAAATCTACAAAATGGCATGTGTAACAAGCAGAGCAAACACACGATTGCAAGACAGACATCGGTACTGAAGTAGTACATGTGCATGCTACACACACACCACTACGGTTCAGGAACTGCATTAAGTAGTTGTTGGTATCCCTCGGGGATTATGGATTTTGTGATAGAATATGCCTCATAAGAAATAGTAGATGAATTGTAGTACCAGCCACCAGGCTTTAGCTCATGTTCACAATCCTCCAAGATAATGATTTACCGTTAAATTATTTATCCATATTCCTACGATCTATCTTTGCGTAGCCTCGGAAGAAGTGAACTGAACGAATCCTCTCCATCTTGGTGTACTCTCTATCTCTGGCGTATCAGCAGATAATGTTGGTTCTCGACTCTCTGCTACAGAGGAAATGCAGCGCGTCGTTCGTTTTTATTGGTGCCTTCGTCATTGTAATAGATACCACCCATCATGAACTTCCAAATGTCCTTGTTCTTCACACATATCACTTCTGTTCGAAGTAGAAACTGAATGATTCAGGATTACTTACTAATTTTTTTCTTTTTTTTCAGAAAGGAGGCGTGCCCCCGGCCTCTGCATCTCTTGATGCACACAATACAAAATATATTACTTGCAAGTGCGTATGTTGATAATAATTTATAGCATATTTAGGTGATCCATATGGAGTGCTATTCTAGCGTCGGGTACATTTATTTTACATCTTAACGCTCCAGTTTTCTTCCCCTTTTCAAGCTAGGTTGGTGAGACAAAGTATGATGTATACTATGGAAACTTAATTTTGCAAAGATGAATGGTGTTGTAACATAACTTCCGTTTCTTGTTGGGTATTCTTGGCGTGTGGTCGCAACGATGAGACTAGCTACAGCAGCTAGCAATGGTAATTGGCACTACTAGGGAAAACCTTATTGCTACCTCTTGAGCATGCGTTGGTTTTTCCCTTGAAGAGGAAAGGGTGATGCAGCAAAGTAGCGTAAGTATTTCCCTCAGTTTTTGAGAACCAATGTATCAATCCAGTAGGAGGCTCCTAAAAAGTCCATCGTACCAACACAAACAAACAAGAACCTCGCAAGCAATGCGATAAAGGTGTTGTCAAGCCCTTCACAGTAACTTGCAAAACTGAAATCTGATAGAGATAATAAGATAAGATACATATTTTTTGGTATTTTTATGATATAGATTGCAAAGTAAAAGATGCAAATAAAAGTAGATCAGAAACTTATATGATAAAAGTTAGACCCGGGGCCATAGGTTTCACTAGTGGCTTCTCTCAAGATAGCATAAGTATTACGGTGGGTGAACAAATTACTGTCGAGCAATTGATAGAAAAGAGCATAGTTATGAGATTATCTAGGTATGATCATGTATATAGGCATCACGTCCGCAACAAGTAGATCGAAACGATTCTTCATCTATTACTATTACTCCACACATTGACCGACTCCTGCCTGCATCTAGAGTATTCAATTCATAAGAACAGAGTAACGCATTAAGCAAGATGACATGATGTAGAGGGATAAACTCATGCAATATGATATAAAGCCCATATTTTCATCCTGATCGCAACAATACAATACGTGCCTTGCTGTCCCAGCTGTCACTAGGAAAGGACACCGCAAGATTGAACCCAAAGCTAAGCACTTCTCCCATTGCAAGAAAGATCAATCTAGTAGGCCAAACCAAACTGACAATTCGAAGAGACTTGCAAAGATAACCAATCACACATAAAAGAATTCAGAGGAGATTCAAATATTTCTCATAGATAAACTTGATCATAAACCCACAATTCATCGAATCTCGACAAGCACATCGCAAAAAGAGTTACATCGAATAGATCTCCAAGAAGATCGAGGAGAACATTGTATTGAGATTCAAGGAGAGAGAAGAAGCCATCTAACTAATAACTATGGACCCGAAGGTCTGTGGTAAACTACTCACTACTCATCGGAGAGGCCTTGGAGATGATGTAGAGGCCCTCCGTGGTCGATTCCGCCTCTGGCGAAGCGCCGACGAAGGCTCCTAGATGGGATCTCGCGGATACAGAAGGTTGCGGCGGTGGAAATAGTTTTTTGTGGTGCTCCTAGATGTTCTCGGGGTACGTGGATATATATAGGAGGAAGAAGTAGGTCGGTGGAGCCACGAGGGGCCCACGAGGCAGGGGGGCCCACCCCCTTAGGGCGCGCCGGGCACCCTCGTGGCCGCCTCATTCGATGCTTGACATCCACTCTATGTCTCCAGGGTTGCGTTTCTTCCGAAAAGATCTCTCCCGAAGGTTTCATTCTGTTTGGACTCCGTTTGATATTCCTTTTATGCGAAACACTGAAATAGGCAAAAAACAACAATTCAGGCTGGGCCTCCGGTTAGTAGGTTAGTCCCAAAAATGATATAAAAGTGTAAAGTAAAGGCAATAAACATCCCAAATAGGTATAATAATAGCATGGAACAACAAAAAATTATAGATACGTTGGAGACGTATCAAGCATCCCCAAGCTAAATTCCTGCTCGTCCTCGAGTAGGTAAATGATAAAAATAGAAATTTTGATGTCGAATGCTACCTAGCATATTTCTCAATGTAATTTTCTTTCTTGTGGCATGAATGTCTAGATCCAAATGATTCAAAATAAAAGTTCATATTTACATAAAAGTAATAATACTTCAAGCATACTAACAAAGAATCATGTCTTCTCAAAATAACATGGCTAAAGAAAGTTCATCCCTACAAAATCATATAGTAAGGCTATGTTTCATTTTAATCACACCAAATACTCCGATCATGCACAACCCCGGTTTCAGCCAAGCAATTGGTTCATAATTTTTAACGTCCTTCAGCTTTTTTCGACTCTCACGCAATACATGAGCGTGAGCCATGGATATAGCACTATGGGTGGAATAGAATGTGATGATGGAGGTTGTGTCAAGAAGACAAAAAAGGAGAAATTCTCATATTGACGAGGCTAATGAACGGGCTATGGAGATGCCCATCAATTGATGTCAACATGAGGAGTAGGGATTGCCATGCAACGGATGCACTAGAGCTATAAATGTATGAAAGCTCAGCAAAAGAAACTAAGTGGGTGTGCATCCAACTTGCTTGCTCACGAAGACCTAGGGCATTTTGAGGAAGCCCATCGTTGGAATATACAAGCCAAGTTCTATAATGAAAAATTCCCACTAGTATATGAAAGTGACAACATAAGAGACTCTCTATATGAAGAACATGGTGCTACTTTGAAGCACAAGCGTGGAAACGGATAGTAACATTGTCCCCCCTTTTTTTTGGGCCTTTTTTTATTTGGCCTTTCTTCTTTCTTTTTTTTTCCTTCGTTTTTTCTTTGGCCTTTCTTTTTTCCTTTTTGGCCTTTCCTTTTTTTATAAGTGACAATGCTCTACTAATGATGACCATCACACTTCTATTTATTTACAACTCATGAATTACAACTCAAAACTAGAACAAAATATGACTCTATATGAATGCCTCCGCCGGTGTACCGGGATGGGCAATGAATCAAGAGTGACATGTATGAAAAATTATGCAAGGTGGCTTTGCCACAAGTACGATGTCAACTAGATGATCATGCAAAAGCAATATGACAATGATGAAATGTGTCATGATGAACGGAACGGTGGAAAGTTGCATGGCAATATATTCCGGAATGGCTATGGAAATGCCATAATAGTTATGTATGGTGGCTGTTTTGAGGAAGATATAAGGAGGTTTATGTGTGATAGAGCATATCGTATCACAGGGTTTGGATGCACCGGCAAAGTTTGCACCACCTCTTACGGTGAGAAAGGGCAATGCACGTAATCAAGAGGCTAGCAATGATGGAAAGGTAAGAGTCCGTATAATCCATGGACTCATATTAGTCATAAAGAAATCATATACTTATTGCAAAAGTTTTATTAGCCCTCAAAGCAAAGTACTACAAGCAAGCTCCTATGTGGGAGGTTGGTAGGAGTTAACCATCGCGCGCCCCCGACCTCTACACATAAGGTAGGCAATTAAAAGAGCATCCCATGCAACAAATTTGTTACACAACTTTTACCATACGTGCATGCTACGGACTTGCCAACTTCAACACAAGTATTCTTCAAATTCACAATTACCCAACTAGCATGACTATAATATCACCAGCTCTATATCTCAAAACAATTATCAAGCATCAAATTGATCATTGCATCCAATTCACTTCCTATGATAGTTTTTATTATGCCCAACTTGGATGCTCATCATTCTAGGACCAATTTTATAACCATAGCAAATACCATGCTGTTCTAAAAGACACTCATAATAATATAAGTGAAGCATGAGAGATCAACAATTTCTACAAAATAAAGCCACCGCCGTGTTCTAAAAAGATATAAGTGAAGCACTAGAGCAAATCTTGTCTAGCTCAAAAGATATAAGTGAAGCACATAGAGTATTCTAATAAATTCCAAATCATGTCTGTCTCTATCAATAGGGTGTGTACAGAAAGGATGATTGTGGTAAGCTGAAAAGAAAGAACTCATATCACACAAGACACTCCAAGCAAAACACATATCATGTGGTGAATAAAAATATAGCTCGAAGTAAAGTTACCGATAGACGAAGACGAAAGAGGGGATGCCTTCCAGGGCATCCCCAAGCTTAGGCTTTTGGTTGTCCTTGAATATATTGGGGTGCCATGGGCATCCCCAAGCTTAGGCTCTTGCCACTCCTTATTCCATAGTCCATCAAATCTTTACCCAAAACTTGAAAACTTCACAACACAATACTCAACAGGAAATCTCATAAGCTCCGTTAGTGCAAGAAAGAAAAACCACCACATAAGGTACTGTAATGAACTCATTCTTTATTTATATTGGTGTTAAACCTACTGTATTACAACTTCTCTATGGTTCATACCCCCCGATACTAGCCATAGATGCATCAAAATAAGCAAACAACACACGAAAAACAGAATCTGTCAAAAACAGAACAGTCTATAGAAATCTGTAACTTCCGAATACTTCTGGAACTATAAAAATACTACCAACAGAGGGCGTGCTAAGAAATTTGTCTATTGATCTACTGCAAAAAGAATAAACTAAAAATCACGTTTCTGTGATTTACTGGATTTTTTCTCGTGAGCGCAAAAGTTTCTGTTTTTCAGCAGAATCAAATTAACTATCACCGTAGGTTATCCTATAGGTTCTACTTGGCACAAACACTAATTAAACCATAAAACCACATCTAAACAGATTCTAGATGAATTATTTATTATGAAACAGAAGCAAAAAGGAAGGAAGAAAAATAAAATTGGGTTGCCTCCCAACAAGCGCTATCATTTAACGCCTCTAGCTAGGCATAAAAGCGAGGATAGATCTAAGTATTGCCATCTTTGTTTCTTGGAAAGTGTTCCATGCCTTTCCTTAATGGAAATTGGAATCCAATATTCCCTTCCTTCATATCAATAATCGTACCAATCGTTCTAAGGAAAGGTCTACCAAGAATAATAAGACATGAAAGATTGCAATCTATATCAAGTACATAAAATCAACAGGCACATAATTCCTATTAGCAAAAATAAGAACATCATTGATCCTTCCCATAGGTTTCTTAATGGTGGAATCCATAAAGTGCAAGTTTAAAGAGCAATCATCGAAGTCATGAAAACCTAGCACATCACATAAAGTTTTCGGAATCATGGAAACACTAGCACCCAAATCACATAAAGCATAGCATTCATGATCTTTAATTTTAATTTTTATAGTAGGTTCCCACTCATCATAAAGTTTTCTAGGTATAGAAACTCCCAATTCAAGTTTGTCCTCATAAGATTGCATCAAAGCATCAACAATATGTTTGGTAAAAGCTTTATTTTGACTATACGCATGTGGAGAATTCAACAGGGATTGCAACAAGGGAATACAATCTATTAAAGAACAATTATCATAATGAAATTCCTTGAAATCCATAATAGTGGGTTCATTGCTATGTAAAGTTTTGACCTCTCCAATCCCACTTTTACCAAATTTAGCATCAAGATCTAAAAACTCCGAATCATTGGGACGCCTTTTAACTAAAGTTGACTCATCTCCAGTCCCATCATTATCAAGATTCATATTGCAAAACAAAGATTTAACAGGGGACACATCAATAGCTTTTAGGTCTTCATCATTCTTTTCATGGAAACTAGAAGAACACGCTCTTACAAAGCAATATTTCTTAGCACGTATCCTAGCGGTCATTTCTTTGCACTCATCAATGGAAATTCTCATGGCTTTGATAGACTCATTGATATCATGCTTAGGTGGAATAGATCTAAGTTTTAAAGAATCAACATCAAGAGAGAGTCTATCAACTTTCCTAGCCAATTCATCAACTTTAAGCAGTTTTCTTCTAGCAAAGCGTTGAAATTCTTTTGAGAGATCATAAATTCTTTAACACTATTCTCAAAATCAGAGGGCATCTTATGAAAATTTCCATAAGAGTTGTTGTAGGAATTACCATAATTATTAGAGGAATTACTAGGAAACAGCCTAGGATTAAAGTTTCCTTTATACACGTTGTTACCAACATTATTCCTACCAACGAAATTCACATACATAGATTCATTATTATTCTCAATCGAAGTAGACAAGGGCATATCATTAGGATCAATAGGAGCACACTTATTAGCAAACAATTTCATAAGTTCATCCATTTTTTCACTCAAAACATTAATCTCTTCTATAACATGCACTTTTTTACTAGTAGATCTTTCGGTGTTTAGTAGCTTTTCTCCTAAAGTGATTTCCATAATATTATCAAGGAGTTTAGTAGCTTTTCTCCTAAAGTGATTTCCATAAAAGTGCTCCCACGACAGAATCTAAAAGATTGCTAGAAGCAAAATTCAATCCGGCATAAAAAATTTGTATGTTCATCCATAAATTTAAACCATGTGTAGGACAATTGGGAATCATTAATTTCATTCTTTGCCAAGATTGCTCAACATGCTCATGATGAAGTTGTTTAAAATTCATAATATCATTTCTAAGAGAGATAACTTAGCGGGAGGCAAATACTTAGAGATAAAAGCATCTTTGGACTTATTCCATGAATCAATACTATTTTTAGGCAAAGACGAAAACCAAGTTTTAGCACGATCTCTAAGTGAAAACGGAAATATCTTCAATTTAAAAATATCATTATCCGTATGTTTCTCTTTCTTCTTTTGCCTATCAAACAAATCATTATTATTGGTATTGGAAAAGTCACACAATTTGGTATTATTTTGCGCCATCGTGACAAGCAATCCAACATACAAGCACACAAAAGGAAAGCGAAAGAGAAACAGGAGAACGGGAAAGAGAGGGCGAATAAAACGGCAAGAGTGAAGTGTGGGAGAGAAAACGAGAGGCAAATGGCAAACAATGTAATGCGAGGGAGATGAGTTTGTGATGGTTACTTGGTATGTCTTGACTTGAGCAAAGACCTCCTCGGCAACGGCGCCAGAAATCCTTCTTGTTACCTCTTGAGCATGCGTTGGATTTTCCCTTGACGAGTAAAGGGTGATGCAGCAAAGTAGCGTAAGTATTTCCCTCAGTTTTTAGAACCAAGGAATCAATCCAGTAGGAGGCTCCTCAAAATTCCCTCGTACCTACACAAACAAACAAGAATCTCACAACCAACGCGATAAAGGGGTTGTCAAGCCCTTCACGTAACTTGCAAAAGTGAGATCTGATGGAAATAATAAGATAAGATAAATATTTTTGGTATTTTTATGATATAGATTGGAAAGTAAAAGATGCAAATAAAAGTAGATCGGAAACTTATATGATAGAAGATAGACCCGGGGGACATAGGTTTCACTAGTGGCTTCTCTCAAGATAGCATAAGTATTACGGTGGGTGAACAAATTACTGTCGAGCAATTGATAGAAAAAAGCATAGTTATGAGATTATCTAGGCATGATCATGTATATAGGCATCACGTCCACAACTAGTAGATCGAAACGATTCTGCATCTACTATTATTACTCCACACATCGATCGACTCCTGCCTGCATCTAGAGTATTAAGTTCATAAGAACAGAGTAACGCATTAAGCAAGATGACATGATGTAGAGGGATAAACTCATGAAATATGATATAAACCCCATCTTTTTATCCTCGATGGCAACAATACAATACGTGCCTTTCTGCCCCTGCTGTCACCGGGACAGGACACTTCAAGAGTAAACCCAAAGCTAAGCACTTCTCCCATTGCAAGAAAGATCAATCTAGTAGGCCAAACCAAACTGATAATTCAAAGAGACTTGCAAAGATAACCAATCACACATAAAAGAATTCAGAGGAGATTCAAATATTTCTCATAGATAAACTTGATCATAAACCCACAATTCATCGGATCTCGACAAACACAACGCAAAAAGAGTTACATCGAATAGATCTCCAAGAAGATCGAGGAGAACTTTGTATTGAGATTCAGAGAGAGAGAAGAAGTCGTCTAGCTAATAACTATGGACCCAAAGGTCTCTGGTAAACTACTCACAACTCATCGGAGAGGCCTTGGAGATGATGTAGAGGCCCTCCGTGGTCGATTCCCCCTCCGGCGAAGGCTCCAAGATGGGATCTCGGGGATACAGAAGGTTGCGGCGGCGGAAATAGTTTTTTGTGGTGCTCCTAGATGTTCTCGGCGTATATGGATATATATAGGAGGAAGAAGTAGGTCGGTGGAGCCATGAGGGGCCCATGAGGCAGGGGGGCGCGCCCACCCCCTTAGGGTGCGCCGGGCACCCTCGTGGCCGCCTTGTTTGCTGCTTGACGTCCACTCCAAGTCTCCTGGATTGCGTTTGTTCCAAAAAAAAATCGGTCCCGAAGGTTTTATTCCGTTTGGACTCCGTTTGATATTCCTTTTGTGCGAAACACTAAAATAGGCAAAAAAATAGCAATTCGGGCTAGGGCTCCGGTTAGTAGGTTAGTCCCAAATATGATATAGAAGTGTAAAGTAAAGACCATAAACATCCAAAGCAGGTAATATAATAGCATGGAACAATCAAAAATTATAGATACATTGGAGAAGTATCACTTATACACAGAACCTTAGCAGTAGCGGGGGTTAAAAAGAGGCACTGCTGGTACTTAGCAGCAGCGCCAGATCGGCATAAGCGCTGCTGCTACAAATATAGCAGTAGCGGCAATGACGAAGGGTGTTACTACTAAAATTGCCAAACCGTTGCCGCCAGGCAAAGTGTAGTGGTAGCACGTACGCCTGAAACGCGCTACTTCTAAGTAGTATAGCAGTAGCGCTTTCCCCTAACAAGCGCTACTGCTAAACCCATCCTATCATCTTTCCCCAACCACCCCTCACTCTTCCCCTCTCCACTCGCACTCTCACTCTCCCACGTACGTCGTCCGCAGCCGCCGCCGACGTACGGCCCTCCCCACTGCCGCATTGCCGCCGCCGCCATCGCTTCTCCTTCCTCGGTATGCGGCGCCCCTCCTCCTCCTCCCTCCTCCTGCCGCGCCCTCCTCCCTCCTCCGGCCGTGTCCTCCTTCCTCCTTCGGTCGCATCCTCCTCCCTTCTCCGTCCGTGACCTCCTCCTCCTCCTCCTCCTCCTCCTCCTCCTCCCCCACCGCCTCCTCCTCCTCCTCCTCTCTCCTCCCTCCTCCTCCCTCCTCCCTCCATCTCTCCTCACTGATAATGTAGTTTATTTACTGTTTTTAGTAAGTGCTTAATTTAGTTATGTTAGGTTTATATATTAGATAATGTAGGGTTTCACTAAGGCATTTTTAGTAAATGTTAGGGCGAGAACTAGGATGTTTTAGACATAGTTTGTTAGGGCTAGAACTAGAAAAGTTCAGTAATAGAAAACTAGGGAATAGTTTTTTAAATATAAAATAGTTTTTGAATAGGATAAAATTAGTGAATAGGTATAGAATTTTTTATAATTTTGCTTTTCAGTATAGTAATGTACTGGAAAGTTTAATTATTTTTATGTCATTATCACTTTGTCATCGAAGAATGCTATATGAGATTTGATGATCTAAAATTTTCACTCGGTGGAATATGCAGGTTTTGCAGCGTCGTGTCGCCTTGGAGTGATCGGCATCGGGGCTACCTCTAGGTACTTCCTTTACACCCGAGTCGGTGAGCTAAAAGTCCATCTCCTCCTTATCTACTCCTCGGTGTGTTGAATAGAGTAGAACTATGATATTGAGTCGGTGAGCTCATGTGCGAATGCTTATGATAATTGATCTGGATGGAATTGAAAGTTAAGCATCATTGTATGTGTATGGACATGTTTGTATCGCACAAAAATCCGAGTGACCTATGTTTTGCCGGAGTCTTGATTCATTTCCGTTCCGGCAAAGGTCATGCCGGATTTTTCCGTGAATTTAAGAATGACTTGTGCTAGACTATGTAGGAAATATCGAGTGCCGTGTATTTACTAGGAAGAGAATTAAACGACATTTTGAGTTGACTTTAAGTCTGTCGGGGCTCAGTACATGATTGTCCAAAAATCGGTGAGGGAGAGTGTTCACCATATATGAGAGAAGAATGCCGATTGTTGTCGCGGGGGTCGCTTTTCTTTTTTATCTTTGTGCTAGACCTTTGTTATGCACTAGGGGAAGAAGGATTAGCGACCATCATCGACGGTCGAAAAATCGGTGACGGAGTGTCCACCATATATGAGAGAAGAAGGATTAGCTTCTCCTTCTTTTCCTTGTGCTAGATATTTGTAATGCACTAGGGAAAGGAGGAATATCAACCATCACCAACTGTCGCAATATCAGAGAGGGAGTGCCCACCATATACGTGAGATGAGAATTTAGGAAGGAAGACTCGATAGACCTGAAGTCAACCTGTTGCATATTGAGTTATAGTGATCTGTGTGTTGAGTTCTCTGGTAGTTGCCTTCGGTAGATTTTTAATAAATGTTTCCATTATGAACATAGGAAAATGTCTGACAACGAAAAGGAATTCGGTATGTGCGAATACTGCGAAGATGAGTGCGGCCTGTGCGATAGGCCTCACCTAGTTGGTGGTAGGCGCTTCAACGTCGTGCTCGATGAGAACTTCGAAGTGGATACAGTAAGTCACAACGACAATTCTTTTTTCGTAATTAAGCATGACTTCTGCTACCTTTTGCTTCAACTTATAATTTAATTTTTTTACTATTCTAATAGCGTATCCCCTGCCATGCAAGAACATATGTCTTGGATAAGGTTGGTTTCAGTACTATGGAAACTATGGAGGTAATAAGAGTTAACTTGAAGACCGAGCATGGCTATAGTTTTCCCGGAAATATATACAATACAGACACCTACACCCATTTTGAATGCAAACAATGGAGAGCACTATTCAAGGCTTATGCATTTGAGCCTGATATGCTTATCACGTTTGATATTCGTCCGGAAGATGATATTGAAGATAATATCGACATCTGGGTCGATGAGCGGACGCCTCCAGTTCTACCATTATGTAAGTTTCTCAACCATATTTATGTCTTGGATATTGTTTATTCAAAAATATTTTACAACTAATTTCTATTGACAGCTTATTTCCATTCAAGAAAACATGTCCATCGCTTGGTGGACAGGACCTACTACTGTCCCGAGGCTGAACTAAACTGCAAGGAGACAACTCATTATGTTTCATGGCTTGAGGATCGTCATACTGTCAAGACAAATTATTTTCCTGGACTTAGAAATCTTAATAGTCAAAATGTGAAGGATCCCAGAGAAGTACTTGGGGGCAGCAATCAGAAGCGCAACCCACAATTAGGAGACATGTTCATCTGCATGCTTCAATATGATGAATCAGGAGCGCTCCACATGTTCTATGCTATTTTACCTGAGAGAGAGAGAGAGAGCAGTAGGAGTGATTAGCTAGCTAGAATGAGTGTTGGTGGTGATGACTATGATGATTAATATTAGCTAGTGTTGGTGGTGATTAGCTATGACTATGATGATTAAATAGTGTTCGTGGTGATAACTATGATGATTATTAACTAGTGTTGTTCATGATGATATGATGCAAGAGTTTTTATGTTAATATGATGATGATGATGATGATGATGATGATGATGGCGATGAGTATGTTATTATATCATTGGGTGAAAGAACCCCGGATTAGTTTTAAGTGGATGGATCCTAAGTGATCAAGTCATGGATTATCGTCATAATCCATGACTTGGTCACTTAGGATCCATCAATTTGAAACTAATCAGCGGTTCTTTCACCTAGTGTTTTAATAACTCATTATAATGTAAAAACAATCTCTAAATTGCTACTGTATGAAAAATTGTATAAATGTGTATACCAGTAGTGATTGTTTGAGAAAGCCCTACTACTTAGTAGATATAGCAGTAGCGTGTGCCAGCAGGCGCGATTGCTAAGCTTTAGCTGTAGCGGCGTATCAGTACTGTGGTTGCTCGCGCTACTGATAGGCCAAAAACTAGCGCTACTGCTAGGCTTTTCCCTAGTAGTGTGGCAGCGTAGCTTGTTGCTTGCCAAAGAGAGGAGTGGCATGTGAATAAGTAAACGAACTGCAGGTACTGAATTTGGAGCACATGCATCTCTGTTACTGATGCCATCTGATTTAAGAACATAATTAATTCAATCTACCAGTAAATATTTATGATAATTTGTCTGAAGCATGCATTCTCGTTGAAAATCGACATGCCCTGCTATTGTTTTGCATACGTACATGCAGAGAACACCCAATTGGACTCTAAAATCCTTTGCTTGCTTTCAGCTTCAGCACCAATATCAATAAATTGTACTGCACACCTGTGATTAACGACCATCATCTTGCTGCTAGTGCCAATGCCGGTGGAGTAATACAATATAATGATGCATATCAAGCCTCAGTTTCAGAAGTGTCTTTTAAAGCTGGTTGCTATTTTCCACGGTGCTCAATTGAATTCTGCTTTGCAGTTTCGATTCACTGTACTTGCTAGAATGCATATGTGTTTAATTTCTGGCATTCTTGAACCCCACTTGCAGTTTCCTTCATCAACCCTTCACTCCCTCATTAATTTAGATTATAACCAGCTTGGATGATGTCCTTCAGAGCCTAGAGGGGAAGGGGCCATTACTGAAGGCTATGTTATTTCCATTCAGTTATTCCTCCAAGTCCTCGGTCTAAAAATTAAGTCGCAAAAGTCTGAACGCTCTGTTATTTTGCGTATGAGCAGTGCAGCCCAATCCATATTTTGCTGAGGCTATGAGATGAGAACTGATATGCATACACCGATTATGTATATTGCAGCCGGTGACCACTGACAAAATGGCAATGAAGAGAGTAATGGCGTCCAGCTGAACAAAAGAGGCAGCTGCATGCAACATGTCTGATTGAGTAATGTTGGCGGAAAATTACTCTGTATGACTCCATCCTCTCCTCGTCATCGTCTTAATCTATAGAGTTTCTTTTAAATCTACGAGATCTCAAATTCATTGGATAGCATGCATGATCTTCAATACGCTACTATACACTTCATTCTTAATGTGAGCAGTTGGAAGGGAAAATAGCTTGTAGATCTGCATTCTGCTGCATGGTTGAACTTGCATGAATGCAGTGTAGGCCCTAAGCAATGGAGCGAAATGTTAAAGTGTTGAAAATAAATTAGCCTAAGGTCCAAGAAATTATTTGGCTCTAAGCAATGGTTCAATCAACACATATACTGAAAGGTATAAGGAAGGGAAGAACCTACATACTGCATGGAGGGACAAGTTTCAAAGTCAACCGTATTTACATGCCACACAGCATACGGAAGAACCTACACCAAGTAGCCATTTCTGTAGCTTGTACTCTGAGCACCCCCCATTCAACTCTAGATATCTGCAAAACAATCAATGTCACCTCAGTCGGCCTATTTGTAATACCTTCTCAGAGAAAAAGGTAAACCTCGTGTGATATCACAAATAAACATTTACCTTCATTAACCATTTGTGATGGGGATGTGACGGTCGACGTGAGGTCGCCGATGACGCCGCCCCTTGTGCTCTCTTGCTGCTGTCTCAGGTGGAGACTGCGGTGGTGTGGAGAGCCGAGGAGTATGAGGCATGCGTGCCTACCAATTGGCAATAATAACCCGGCCCCATGCGATAATGAAAGCCCAGCGCTCTGGATTGGCAAAACAAAACAAAGGCCCACAAGGTTTTGCACTACAGGATGGCCCTGATGATTACAAAACTTTGATCTTTTGAAATACAGATTCTCAAAAAAGGAAGTTCTTTTGAATACTGAACAAGTATTAACCAGATCAGTTCGTACAAGTGTTCAATAGAAAAAGATCAGTTCGTACATGAATTTAATGGAAAAACATCCCAAGTTTGCAACTTCCAGCGTAATGCATACATAAGGATCGTGTGATAAGTTGACCGACATCAACCTCGGAAGAATATGCAATCATGTCATTCACTTATCCGTAACCACACGCCGACGAAAATGAACACTCAATTTTATACGGACTCGCCCCTAATATTCGTTGCACAATTTTACAAGGAGTTGTGTACTAGAGGGCAAATGGTGTGTGTCCCAACCATGTGGCTTCCCAAAAACTCATAGTATGACTACGTCAGGAAATACTCGTCTGAACTCCAACTTGACTTACACAAAGCTTTTCAAAAATGGCAAGCGATGTCGGTTATGCCATCACTAGAGATAATATCTTGCACACTGGAGGTATTTGTTTCGAAGCACAATTCTGACCTCCATACATAACATTACACAATGTTTTAGGTTCTAGTGTCCCCCCCCCCCAATGCCTTGCGAGCATGAGCTTCATCTGTGGCTTGGATGCCATAGACATTTAAGGCGACCTCACAATAGTCTGTCGGCTTGAGCTGACCTAATTGGGGTCTACCCGGCCGGTGGCCATCCTCAAGCACTCAAATGATTCATCTAAAATAGCTATTGGCCTACTACTAGTACTAGATGTTTGAATACAGCATAGAAAATGTATAAGAGAAATACAAGGCTACATGAACCTTGGAATATTGAATCATCCTTAACACTGTGATCTCACTCTCCATGTCCCTCTCCTCTTTGTCCCCAAGCATGTGATCTAACATCCTCGGACAAAGCGTATCGATCAAAAACAATTTGCCCCCTTGTGGAGCCAGATGCAAAGTTGAAACAAGTTGACATGGATGAACTATACACCAAAAGCATCATCAGCCACTGACAACATGGTCTTATAGTAGTTATATGTCACTCCTTGTGGCAGCGGAGTTGTGCAGAAACTCGAGGCTATCATCTTCAAGAAACTAATGTCAACCCTGGTGCCAACCACCATATACATTTTGTTGTTGATGACTGTAGCTTTGGCCTGTAAATCCAGCGGATGGAGCTGAGATGTGGCGAAGGCATGCATGCGCCAAACACCATCTTAAAGAACATACACGGACCATGGAGTTCCCTGACTCCATGGTACCCAACACATAAAATTAGGAGATGCTTCCACCACATTGTTCGAAGAGGATTTCACTGAACATTCGGAGCTCATAGACCAGGACACATGGGAATGATGGGAAAATGGGGATACCACTCTGAAGGCACAACAGGCGGTGTACTCCGTGTGGAAATCCAATTCTTCCGTAGCTCTTGGGTAAGACGATGTCACTCTGGCAGTGCTCTATCTCTAGTCTGTCATCTTGGATGTCGAACCTAATGACGGTGGAAAGTTCTGGCGACTGAGGTAGCATTGGGGCAAAGCATGGAGCACCGAGCTTCTCCGACCATACCCACCATTCAGAGATTTAGTAGTCGAGGAGGCACGATAGGTGGAGGTTGTACCAATGCCAGAGGTGGCGTGGTAGTACCGGCACTTGGAGGCGATTGTTGTGTGGACGAGAGTGCAGGTAAGCCGACAGGGATGATGATCTCCCCGAGGAGGTGGTCATCACCAAGCACTTTGTATACTGCATCTACTGGCTTCTCTGTCTCCCTAAATCGGCACTGCAAAATCGTCATAACAACAAACACAAATGCAGATGGGTTTCAATGCAACGGACTAATATTTTCAACCAATAGATGGTGGCAAAAAAAACTGCACATGGACACACAACAGCAGTAGTCGTCCATCCATCAAAACAGAACAGGCAAAAACATGTTGCACGAGGTGAGAAAAAAGATGAAGAGATCGGAGAACTTACCTATGGGGAATATCCTGAGCAGGATCCATCATAAATCTCCATTCCCCCATCGGTTGAGCATTGACACCCTGCAGGTCGAAACTACTATGGAGATAAATAATATAGCTAGGGTTTGATTCCTTCCCACGAGAGGAGAGATGAAAGGAAACAAATAAGAAATTGGGGAACTAGAAAGGTTGATCGCGGACCAGGAGAAGCAGAAGAAACCGCTATTGCATTGACTGGAAGGAGTTCCAGGTCATTTCTACACATTACCAAACTTGCGGTGTCACAAACTTAAAGATCACCAGTCTGTTGAGTATTTGAAGAGTAGGAGCTCATGTAATTCACATCGGAAAAGACTTGAAAGAAAAGAAAATGTTTCAGGGAGAGAACCGGGAAGGTTTTGGCTAACCCTAGAAACCTTCGAAAGGTTCTGGAAATTTTCAAAACCTCCCAAAAAAATCCATAGGGTGCCATGGGGATGCCACTTCGCATGGGAAAGTGGACAACCCTTGTTTGTTGGCTTGGCCCATTAGTCGGGGTGCCCTCCTTTTCCTTAGGGGTGGGGGGAGCCGACTTGGTGCGACTAGGGTTGGGAGGACGGGCCGCACCCCCTGGGGCAGTCCCCTCCCCAAGTCAGACACCCCTTGGCATATTACAAATTGACGGGATGGCATGCTCTCCTCTCTCTCTCTCTCTCTCTCTCTCTCTCTCACACACACACACACACACACACACACGCACACACACACACACACTCAATGCCGCTCTTCTACTCTGATGTTGCTTAGTTCTAGGCGGCGAAGGCCTATTGGCTCTTTGGTTCTGTCGCGAGATATCGATAGAGAGGCCATGCACTTTATCTTTTGTTCTTAGGGGATATTCTTATGGTCGGGCACTTCCATCAACGATCTACAGGAACTTTAGTTCCGTTGCACTCTAGTTGGTAATGAACAAATCTAATCTCATCTACAGCTTCATAGAGATTTTAGGATTTGATTTGTAGGGTGATTTTATTTTCTTTTCTACTATGTCTCGCAACAACAATGGTGTTTCATATATTCATGCTCTAAGATTGACTAGAATACACAATGGCCTTTTTGTGTGATCGAGTAAAGTACCATCACTTAACCTATTACTATTAGGTAAATACCTCTCCAGGAGTGAAAAAATAATATCTTGAGGCATTAATGTGGAAATACTTTTATCGTGAGCATGAATGTGAAGCTAATTTTTTTTACCACCTCATGACGAGCGTCGTTCTCACCTCTGTGTACTATTGTTAACCTCTTTAGTTTATTTCCTTACCTTGTGTCTTATTTCGTACATATGATATGGTAGCCATTGTTTCCCTTAAGTTTTCCTTATCATTTTCCACCGATTCAGGGCAAAATTGTGTCATCCACCCATGTCATTCCACCTACCTTACATAATACATTGACATGTGGTGTCACCTCCATTGACTTGTCCTCAATTTATTGCATTTTTTTACTGGGCATAACATGGATTGTGTTTCCCTCCTTTCCAGATGAAACAACTTAAGGTACGACTTCCCTCAATACCGATGCTTACTTTCATTGCTTCTTGTCTACTCAATCACCACAAAATCATTGGTTGTTCTTCGCCGAAACTTATGAGAAAGCATGCGATAAAATAGCTCGAGAGCTTATTTGCATGTTTCTACAAAAAGAAGTACTTACTCACACACACAACATAGTCTAAGGTCTAAATTGTAAATTACATGTGTGAGACACAGGTATTAGGGATTACTAAGTAAATATGATATATCAGCGGGCTAAAATGCAATACATCCAAAATCATATATGTTTTTCTAGTTCGTGCAGTTACCGAGTTTCAAATGTATATTTCGCTCCCTCGTTCGTGGGATATTCTCTTTCCACAAGGAGAAATTATCACCGCCGGCGAGCGGGAGACACAAGGTGTAGCAATGTAGGAGGAGTATTGATGTCGACGTGTACAACAGAAGAACAAGTCACATGCTGCAAGTTGGATTTATGTTAGTCAAGGACATGTGCGTTTGGCTTAGATGAAGTTATTCCACATGCATGTGCGAGTACTCAGCATGCATGAATACCCATGTGCAACACATTGACACAACCGTTGATTCCATCCACTCCTCATGATGCCCTCCTCGTGCCACGTATATTTTGCTCACACCTTTGTAAGATTTATTTACAAGAGCTGAAGTTCCAGTTGAAGTGAGCGCCCTTCTTCCCTAGTTGTGTTTTCCTGCCTAGGTCCTTTCCCAGTAGACATGGGCCTTGGGGATGAGCTATTATTTTCCCATAGCCACTATAAAGCTTTTACTATTTTCTAGAATGTATCTACAATTTTATTTAGCGATATCTGTAGGCACAGGAGACATGGGGAAAGAAAGTGCCAGCTATGTGTTCAAAGGTTGTACACTTTGCTTCAATATATCTACAGTTTGATCTAGCTAGATCTCTAGGAAACATACATAGTTTTGAGATGTTTGGTTGCCTATGCCTAACTCCCCAGCCAGGCCTTGCCCAGCTGAGCTCCTAGCGGCAGGCCCATGAGATAAAATATACGGCATTTCTAACCGATCCCCTGAAACTTAAGGGAGTAAACAACCGAGTAAAGTTAGTGGAGTAAAATTTTACTCCACTAACGGTGGCCGCATCTAGTTGATCCCCTAAAAGTTAGTGGACTAAAAATAAAATTGTGTAGATTTTGTGTTCTAGCCACACCAACACGAACACTATACAATATATATCTTCAAAATATTCAAATTAAACCATGCATAGCATAACCTCATAATATAAACTTTCATCATCCCATTTTTCAAAGTAAAACATGTGAAGTTCAGCCAAAAGACATCACATCTAACAAAATGTTTGATCCAAAATCACCACGAACATAACATGTATATGTTGTGGATCGAACCAACGTTTGGCATGCACGACAACCTCCTCGGCCACCACCACAACAATGTTGCTGGCGAAGAAATCAGCTTCGCCATCCTCTCGGCCACCATCACCACCGTCATCCTTTCGGCCACCACCACCATCATCTCGATGACCACCACCAACATCATCGCATCGACCACCCCCTCGGGAAACACCATCAACACCACCTCCTCGGCCACCACCATCATCACCACCCCCTCGGACACCACCAACATTCCATAGAGAGGCTTCCAAGATCTCGCCCCCAGTGAGCTCCCAATACTTTCTTGCAGTTTCATACATTCTGTCTAGATTCCTGAACACGCTCCTCCGCCTTCAACTTTGTCCTTCCGGCCGTTGACTTCGCCTTCCATTTCTTATCCTCCAACACGTTGAGCTCATTCCACCTCACCATCTAGTACTCTTTGCCTTCGGCCGCCAACATCTTCTTGGTCTTGATCATTGCCACAAGTTCTTCTTAGTATGTGCCACCAAATGCATATCTCTTCTTTCTTTGTTTTGCAATCATGTTTCCTTCCTGTCTATTGTTGGCATCTTCATCAACCACGTCGTCTTCCTCAACGGATATGCTCAGCCTAGACCTCCTTGGATTGGTCTCCGTAATTATTTGGATCGACTTCTCATTCTTGCGTAGCTCTTTATGATAATGATGCAACGAGGAGGGCTTGTGTCCGAACATGGTGTTCCGATGCTTGTATAACTCTTGGATGTAGGGGGTATAGTATCACCAATCTCTATCGACCACCAACAATCACTATCATATGCCGAGAAGATGCGAGGTTTTTATTATTAGCTGGTTGGTATTTCATCGAGCACTTGGCGGCCATGATTCTTGTTGCCGGCTGCGGCCACCGCTGTAGGGCATGATGGAGTTGCAGCACGAAGCGTCGTCCTAGGACGAGGCGCCGCTTTGCCCTTCTTCATATTCTTCTTTACGACCGCCTCCACAAGCGGCGCCGCTACCGCCCTCTGCTTTTGAGCCTGTTTGCTTCTGGTAGGTGCGGCTGGAGGGCGGCGTGCCGGTGTCGGAGAGGCGGTGGCCACGACGGAGACCATTGGTGCAGTTGGAGTAGGAGCTTGGATGCGGTGGGTCTTCTTCATACCCAAACTCTTCTTCGGCGGCGGTGCAACGCGTGGGTGCTTTCCGGCAGAGAAAAGCCAGCGTCGGCGGCCCGCGGTGCGAGGGATGTGGCCGGGCTATCCATTTCATCCGGCCCGGCGGTCATTTGGGGGGGGGGGGTGGCTACTGCATCGGCGGGAGATGATGCGACGCAGCAGGCTCGAGAGGGAGAGGCGCCGCTTGTACTTGGTCGCAGCAGGATGGAGTAAATTTAGGGACATTTCAAGGGGAATAAGGCAGTTGAGAAAAAAATATAGATTAGATTTTTAAGATATCGGCTAGTTGCGTAGTTTTTTTCAGAAAAGGAGGATGACCCCCGGCCTCTGCATCTCGGAGATGCATACGGCCACTTTATTGATTATTCTCGAGGACCTTACAAAGTATTACAACAATGTGTCTGAGTCCACCATCTTGGCAACATATGCCCCTACTCCTATCCAAAATGATGAAGGGGTGCTAGCTGGGCCACTACCCAAACCACTCACCTAAGCCTAACATCAAAAGCCGGAAGACGAAACTCATTCGGAAGCCCCAGCCGAGCCACATACCGGGTCTGGGGCACAATCTGATCATACGCACTCGTGTGTCGTCGCCGCCATCTTCCACAGGTCTTCAGATCATATTGAGGCTTCTACCTTGTCTGGCCACTCAGTCATCGACGCCACCATGACGCCAGACAACAACCTCCTCCTGCGCGAGCCCATCTCCGCGCATCGGGCGCCGAGTCTCCACAGCGTCATGCCATCGATCTCCGCCGCCGTCCAATGTGTGAGATGAAACACCGCTCCACCATCCCTCCAGCCAGCACTTGCTCGAAGACGATGCCCCCAAAAGGGAAAGCGATAGAACACCATCATCATCCGATCCGGAAGACCCAGATCTGGGGTTTCCCCCTGAGCATCCCGAACCTGATGGCGCAGACTGCCGACGATGCCTCGACCATCGGCATTAGCTCCACCAGACGAGCGCCGCCTACGTCGCCGCAGCCTCCAAGATGAAACTGACCAGAATGCATATGTCGACACCGAACCGCCGCCACTTCCACCGCCGCTTGAGCAGCCCCCGAGCAACGCCTTCAGGAAGGAGCACGCCACCGTGGTGTCGTCGTCGCTTGGAACAGGGGGGTCTGAGGTTTTCACCTGAGCTCCTAGGAGGAGTGGAAGGAAGAAGGTCCTCTCCGAAGCCTCCAACGAGGGAAGCAACACCCAAAGGCACTGCCATCGGAGTGGCCGCCACGCCGGCCAAAAGATTCCCTCGGAACCCTTCCAGCCACCAGATCTGCAAGACCAACACCCAAGAACGGTGACCGAAGCCACCAAGGGCCGGATCCGCTGCAGATCGGAGTAGACCGGGGTCGAGGACGAACATCACCATGGCCACCAACATCCAGCGAGGATCCGCCGCCGCAGCCGAAGCCCACCACCTCCCCGCCATCCACATGGCCAGGGAAGTGGCCCACCTGTCCACGCCGGCGCCGCCCGCCGCCAAGCTGCGCCGCGTGCCACCAGCCATGGCCGCCGCCATGGATCCAAGCCGCAGGCGGGCCGCCAGCCGCGGTGCCCCGCGGGAGAGGAGAGCTGCTCCACGGGGGGAAGGCCAACCCCAGCAGATCGGCTCGCTCGAAGCGGCCTCGCGCCGTGCATGCGGGCCCCTGCACAGCCGCGTCCAGGGCGCGCCGGAACCCCAGATTGGGTCCAGCCCGCCGCCGCGCCTCCTTCTGCGGCTGCCTCGGAGACCAGGACCTGGCGCCCCGCCGCCGCCTTCCTTGGGGCCGGCCCGAGCTTCGCCGGGGGCGTCCTCTGGTGGCAGCAGGACGGCTGGGGGGAAGGGAAGAGGGTGGCGGCGCTAGTTGCGTAGTACGGGAGTAAAATTGAATGTCCTTTTTGGGGGTCGGTTAGAAATGTCCTTATTCGTATGCATGACCACTTGTGAAGGTATGGCCATGGCAACAATTCATCAGGGCTACTCACATGCATGATCAACTGAAAGTTTACAGTTATCTATTGCTATCAGTACATCGATGATTTACTTGATATGATTATTTATTTTATTATTTTCAAGTTTGAGAGAACACCACCAATCAAATAGGACTGGATTTCTCAGTGAATGCTAGCTCTGAACAAGAAGTATAAGGAGATTACAACTTCATAAGGAACTCCAGGGCACTGAAGATTCAGAGAAAAGGCATGAATCAGCGGCTGTTTACGTAACTTCCAGAGCAAAGCATCTGGAGCCACAGCTCAGTTGCATTCAGAAAAATACTCACCTGCGTGTTCAATCTTGAGGTGAAATGATGAAAGCATTGAGGGACACGTCAAATCTTGGACGAGGGACACGTCAGGCTCGCGGAGGTAGTCATAGCAGCATGCTGCACTAAAGCACGTGTATGACATCGTGAATCGGGAACTGTGCCATAATCTCCGATTCCTCGTCCAGCACATGTTACGGCATCATACAGTTTCCAGATCGAGCCAGCTGCCTGATGCACGGAGAGTGCCAGGCACTCAGGCGACAACGGGTTTCAACGGCGAAACACACAGCTTGGTACCTCTCCCATCGATTGCTCACGCAGGATTGAGTTCAAGTACTAGAGGCACTATTTTAAGTTGTTGGATGCACTTACAATGGACAGTTGGTCAAGGCTCAATGCTTTGAACCGGTCAAACAGAAAACTTAGAATGGACAATGGACGACAACTGGTGTACTTTCCAGTTAGTTGGGAACAATTGCTATTTAAACTAGATGATACCCCGCGCGTTGCTGTAGGAATTTGTAGTAGTGTATAGGATTATTATGGAATGATAAATAGAGAAACTTATGAAAATAAATATAAATATACCTAATTGAACGGTTGAACTATATGAAAAGTAAGAATATATTGTAGAGTATCTCCATATTTGCGTAATTGGAAGAATACATCGCCAACAGAAACACTTGATTGCCCTTGCTTGTCATCAGAATTGTACATCTCATGGAGGAGCATACATCAGAGCTATATTCACAACTGAAAAAATAATATACTGTAGAGTATCTCCATAACCATAAAGCACATTATTTCATTATGAGCTATACAATCATATATTTGAAAGTATGGTTGTTCCGCCATATATAAGTTGTTGTATTTCAACCAAATATTTGTTAGCAAGCATATAGTTATCTTCAATTTCAGAGAGAATACCAGCATAATCCTACATGCAGTAGGGTAAGAACAAAATTTTCAATCATAAAATTGTATCACTCAGTAAAAGACCGAGCACATAAAATTCATATTGGAATAGTTCTCTCGGGGAACAAATGGCCTGAAAATGAGTTCGAATATACCATATGTTGTGATTCTACAAAACAATTAGTACTAAACAAACATGTGTGAGACGGGAGAGAGATGTTGGGTTTCAGTTGGGCATAGTATATGGTAGCTTTATTTGTTTATTGTTTCTAGAACACTAAACATCACAAAAGGAAGAAGAAATAACCACACCGTATGCCGCTTCCAATAAAAAACAGATTGGGGAAACATCAACAATCTATCGTATCTAATGCATGTTTCTCGACAGTAGTCGAGTAAGACAGCAGTTCGAGGGAGAGAGACTGGCTGGTCTTGTTGTCACGAAGAGATTGCTGAAGATGGAACTGGTCTTTGTACAAAATAAAATCCCCTACTACACACAAATCAAGCATCAAAACAATCTAACTAAAAAATTACGCTCATTTATGGGAAGATTAAGTGGAAGGAAAACAACCACAGCAACTGATGTTGAAGGAGTATAGCGGCAGTGTCATGTTCAGTTCATCTGGTCGACACATTGGCGAAGGTCTTGTCTATCATAACCCACGATGGTAGGGATCGCATGGCTCCGACAAAGATAGAGATAGAGGGTTGGACGACGTCGCTCTGACCAAGCAGCAGTCCGCAACTTAGTGTGCCATGGCGCAGTATGGAAATAGAGAGGTGGATATAGATAGAAGAGGAGAAAAACTGTTGGGGATTTTGCTAGGGAATCGGTGAAGATTTATTCTCTCGGGAAGACGAAGGACCCTTTGAGACTTCCGTGATCAGATTAATACGCCAAGATGAAAGGTCAGAAGAGTAGGCCTGAAGAAAGAACTTTATTATTTTTTTAATCCTCCGGGCTTGAAATTTTAGGTGGCTATAATGGCACGTATAACGTATTAATCCCCATTCCAATCTTGCTGGTTCTCCTCGCGTGGTAATAGCTGTGTAGAACGCGCGTTAATTATCCTCCCGTGTTATTTTTTGGCGAGGAAATTATTCTCCCGTGTTAATAGCTAGCTAGATGATCCTATATTCTGCTGAACCAGTGCATGCACCTATTGCTTGCCGTTTTATTGGGCATGGCAGGCAGGAATGGAGCGGCAGACATTACATTACAATTTTGCTAGTTATGCTAGGAGGTGGACTACATGAGGTGTGACGTTGCTTGATGTGAATGAACGCTGAGGTGTCTATGCTGCATGTTGAGATATGTCCCTCTTGGGTTTCACAAGCTGAATTGGCCCACACAATAAGTGTTTGCTACTCGAGCAAATTTTTATGTTTTTTAAACGGTTTAACAGAATTAATTTATCCCAGTCCATCAATTTATGAAACTGTTTGCGTTTATGAAACAACTTATGTTCAATGCAGGTACAGGATCCCGAAGGATACACGAAGCATATTTGATCGAGAATATTATTTTGGACCTTTGTTTGGTTGACACTGCAACATCAGGAATGACCATGCGTTTAGTCTCTAATGTGCATTTGTCATACACAGAATGGCAAACCATTAGCTTATCAATGTTCCACCAATGTGAAGGTCCTATCTAGTGATTTCCCAACAAAAAAGAAAATAACAAATAAAAAAGTCATTATTGATAAGGGTAGCCGGTGCCAATAAGTAGTAATGTCTTCATGCACCATAGCGCATGTATATGAGGACACTAAGGCTGGATACATCTCGGCTTGTTCCAGCATCGGCACATCAATCTCCCTCGAACACTACTAGGAAAAGGGCTATAAATTGGATGGATACTAATGGTGCACCTGTCAGCTGATGCGTCATTAGTATACTAATGACGCACCACGTTCTGGTGCGCCATTAGTGGAAGACACTAATGACGCACCCGGTACAAGGTGCGCCACTAGTAATAAATTTTTATTTTAATTTTTTCAAACATTCTAATGGCGCACTGTTCCTTGGTGCGCCATTAAAATATATACTTTTTTTATTTTTTTGTAAAACTTCTAATGGCGCACCACAAGCAGGTGCGCCATTAGTAACCAGGGTCGACCCCGGCCCGCTCCACCGGCCGCCGCCGCCGACCCCCGGCCCGCACCCTCCCCACTCCAGCGCTGCTGCCGACCCCAGCCCGCACCCTCCCCACTGCAGCGCCGCCACCGACCCCCCACCTCCCACTCCACCGCCGCCGACGTCCCACCGCACCTCCCCCCTCCACCGGCCGCCCCCCCCCCCAGCCCGCACCTCCCCACTCCACCGCCGCCACGACCCCCGCACCTCCCCACTCCACCTCCGCCGACGTCCCACCGCACCTCCCCGCTCCACCGGCCGCCGCCACCCCCAGCCCGCACCTCCCCACTCCACCGCCGCCCGACGACCACCCGCACCTCCCCACTCCACCGCCGCCGACGTCCCACCGCACCCTCCCGCTCCACCGCCGCCGCCGACCCCGGCCCGCACCTCCCCACTCCACCGCCGCCCGGCGTCCACCGCACCCTCTCCCCGCACCTCCCGGCCCGCTCCACCGTCACAAATGAATGCAACTAAAATTGCTAAAAAACAAATTTGATTATATTTTCAAATAACAAATTTGATGATATTTTGAAATAATAAATTTGATGACATTTTTTCATATTCATAAAATTTTTCAAATAACAAATTTGATGATATTTTTAAAAATTATTACTATTTTTATAAAAAAATATTACTGTTATGATTTAAACAAGTTTGAACATATTTAAACACAAATAAATATCAAACAACATTTTAAATGCATAAATACAAAAAATGGGAAGCCTAGGAATCGAACCCAAGACCTCCTGGTGTGTGTGCTGCGTGCTGACCAATCGGGCTAGTCGGCGGGTTGTGATGGAGTGGGGGTTATGTGGAATATAACCTGACCTGTCGGGCTAGATTAAAACAAAATTCTAATGGCGCACCGAGGGGTGGTGCGCCATTAGAATAGTCGTACTTATGGAGCACTAGTGGGAGGTGCGCCATTAGAACCCTCCCCCCCTCCATCTATTGCCCTCGCACTATGGCCTCCCTCCCTCCCTCGCCGGATTCCCCTCGATCGACCCCAACCGTACGCCGCCGCCGCAGCCGCCCACGCGCCCCCGCCGTCCGCCGCCTCCGTCCACCGCAGCGCCAACGCGCTTCGCCGTCCGCCGCCTCCGTCCGCCGCAGCCGCCCGCGCCCGCCGCCCGCCGCCTCCGTCCGCCGCAGCCGCCCGCGCGCCCGCCGCCTCCTCTCACCTCCCCCCTCTAGCGCCGCCTCCCCGAGCCCGCCTCCCACGCTTAGCGCCGCCTCCGTCCCCTCCGTCCGCCTCGCCTGCACGTCCGTCGAGACGCCGCCTCCTCCTCGACGCGCCGCCGCCCGCCGCCTCCTCGACGCCGGCGCCCTCCTACGCCCTCCTACGTGAGCCTCTCTTCAACTGTTTTTGCTGCTATTCAGTTTTGAACAGCAAGTGTTCTAGGGTTCATAAGTGTTCTAGGGTTCATAAGTGTTTAAATACTTGTGATGAATTGGACACACTCAACAGTCCAAGGTGACTGATGAATTTGACACACTCAACAGTCCAAACAGCCAAAGGATAATTCCATTTCATTGCACTAACCACACTGATCTTATAGCATCTGATGATTGCAGGAGCAGGTTGCTCCTCAAACCAAACACCCATCCAGATTCTGTTTTTCTGTTGCTTTGTGTTTGTTATTAGGAGATTTTTCATAAATGTACATCCTAGAGATTTGAATCTCACTGACATGACCCGCCCACATGTCAGCAAGACACGGTTAATGCGTCATCCTTATTATTTTTCATGGACTCGTGGCTGTAGTTGCTTATATTCTGAGTGTTATTCTTAAGCAATGTCATTCTTGTGCAGAAAACCATAATGAGAGAGTGGTTTGCGTCAGAAACTTGGCGCCAGAGGACATATGTTGCAAGCTAGTAACTAGTAGATCAGTAGATCAGTAGTTAGTTAAGTAGGATTAGTAGGATATTGCTTTTGCTTATATGCGGTCAATTTCTCAACATGATAACTAGTAGATCAGTAGTTTATATATTGTCACATTGACTAGGTTTCATACAAAAAAATTCAGGTTACATAAATTTGTAATTTTATATGGCAATATTAAATAGTGGTGAAAGGCTCAGCTCTGTCTGACTAATGCTATGCAATGTTATAAAATGGCATCCATTTTGGGCTGAAAAAATGTTATTTCATGAGTTGACAAACTATCTGCTAATACTTCTTCATTGTGAGTAGTTCCACTTTCAGTTTATAAGAAGTATACTATGCTTATAACTAAGCCAAATGTTTACATTATTCTTATTACTGTGCATGATGCGATGTTCTAGACAGTTTCTTAGAATCATCATATACAGATTAGAACCTTTCTAACATCTGCATATTTCAGGTTTCCAAGGAGCTAAAGGAAGTGAAGTTCAGACAGTGCAGCAGCAGCAACACCTCCAAGGTGAGAAATATGTTCAGTTAGGTACAGTTAGCATCATGTAAGAAAATGGCCATAATGTGCCCTGACAATGATGTATTTTGTCATAGAAATAAATAGTGGACTGCCATGATAATGACATGGTCCTGTGTTTGCAAGCTGTCATAATCCTCAGTTTACTTGACTTTTGAGCCTGCTAGTAGTTTACTTCCATGAGTTGTTTTATTGACATGGCACATTTGCAATGGAGTTTTATATATCTTTAGCCACTGTTCATTAACAGCAAGTCAGTTTTGTTTATAGTTGAAAGTAAGTGTGTGATTTGAAATTTTGACTGTTGGGGGGTAGTATTGTAACTAGAAGACCATGTATTTTTAGAATTGAGCTAAAGATTTGGGGGGTAGTATTTCTGATTTTAGAGCACCTTTGCTGGATGTATTTTACAGCAGCTGTTGGAATCAAAACAATGCTTGTGGGTTGTCCTGTTAAGTTGAGTGGGTTATTAGAAGGCAGATAGAGTCACCTACACCAATTGGCGACTTCATTACGCGGGGATAATGATTTTGCAGGTACCCCGAGGCCCTTGAGTTTGCCGGAATGTCAATTAACTTCCGTTCCGGCAAATTCGGGTACTCCATATGTCCTATTTTCAGCAAAGGTCATGCTGAAATTTTCCGTGAATTTTAGCATGACTTTGCTGAAAATAGGACATATGGGGTACTTGCGACTAATGCATGGGCTGGGGTATCTTAGTACTTAGTTAAGTAGGATCAACAACCCTGCCATTCTTGCTGCATTAAACCATAGGTGGTAATAAAGCCAAGTGATTAGGCCCAACATAGAATTCTCCTTAGCATCGATAAACCCTAGATGATAAACCCAACATAGGTGGCAATATAGCCAAGTGATTAGTGCCAAGTGATTAGGCCCAACCTAGGGTTCCTCGGCATCGATAAACCCCAAATGATGAAAACTTAACTTAGCATTTAGGGTGCCTAGGTGTCGACAAACCCTAAATGATGAAACCTTGGCTTCTATAGGGTGCCTCGGTGTCGATGAGAACCTAAATGATGTACGCTTAGGCTTTTAGGGTGCCTCGGTGTCGACAAACCCTAAATGATAAAAGCTTAGCTTTTAGGATGCCTCGATGTCAACAAACCCTAAATGATGAGACCATGATCTTGTTCCTTGACAATAACCAACTTTTTGACCAAACATTTTTCCTATTTAGAGCGAAACATGGCCAACAACGATGAGGCCGGCGGTTCGGGCGGCAAGCAATTCTGGGAGCTGTCCCAGGAGATGGAGGAACAACCTCACCGCTACGAGGACGCCGCGGAAGACACCGATCCTGACTACACAACCCCTAGTGGCGTCGGGGATGACACCACTGCTGGTGCCGCCGAGGATGCCACCACTGATGATGGCGGCGCACGCACAGATGGCAGCCAACCGAAGAAGCAAAGGAAGGACCGGCGCCCGAATGCGCTCCGCACCCTCAAGGAGGAATTTACTCAAGTGGACTCCGACGGGCATCCAACGGAGCCCAAACATATAGTCAAGGGGTACTCGGTTCAGCTCGGGTGCATTTTCCGGAGCACCGTCTCGATCAACACCGAGAACCTTAGGCATAAGGACCGCGGGAATTTGCGCAACCTCCTCTTCACGAAGCTGCACGAACGATACAATTTCCCCGCCGAATTTGAAAACGCACGCCTCTCAGGGAATAAAGTGAACAGTGCCGCCCTCACGAGGATGAGCACAGCCCTGTCTATTTGGAGAAGAGCGGTGAAGAGAATGATTGATAAAGGTGATAGTTATGAGAAGATCAAGGCGAAAAACCCTTCGATCAGCGAAGATGACTACAAGGAGTTCAAGAGCAAGTGCGAGAGCAGTGCAACCTCCGAATCAAGTCAGTGGGGGAAAGAAATGCGGGAGTTGAACTTAGGGGAACACAAAGTCGGTCCTGGCGGTTACAGAGTGGCGGAGCCTATATGGGACAAGGAGGACGCGGAGCGTGCCGAGCAAGGCCTACCGCCCCGCTTCGAGAAATACAGCGGTGACAAGCAGACCAGGAACTTTGTCAGGCCCGGTACAAGGAGGACCCGATAACAAAGGAGCTTACAACGGATCCGAAGACCAGGGCGCTTGAGCTTGTTCTGGCGAAGGAGACTGAAAGCAGTAGCGCGGGGTCGTCTCAGAGCACCCCTGCTTGGGACAACACTCTAAATAGGGCGTTGAACGTAATGAAAAACAAGAATAAGCTCAGTAAGCCGACGTCAGTAGGTCGTATGGCCGGCAAAGGCTTGTCCACAAAATGGTCATCATACTATACCGCTAGTGGGCGAAAGGAGAAAAAGACCAGCTCGGAAAGCCAGTTGCGCGAGGTTGAAGAACTCAAGGCACAAGTGGCGCGGATTCCGGAGATTATCCAAGAGCAAGTGCAAGTACAACTGGGGACGACGCTCACCGGCATTATGCCTACCTTGATTCATGGGCTGATGACGTGGATTGCGGGTGGACAACAGGGGCCGCCCCCGATTCCCAGCTTCACGGCCAGCAACTCGCACAACGCGCAGGCGGCGCCATTGGTGTCATCGGCGGCGGCGGTATTGGTTTCTCCGGCGCCGGCATGGGCATTGGAGCTTAATGCACCCGGGTGTACGCCGGCCGGCACCTCGCCAGCAAGCGTCCCTCCGTCAGTTGCACGCCCGCCGTTGGCGGTGCCTCGACATTAGACGAGCTCGACGCCATCATCACGGTAAATAATTAAGCCTCTCGGTCGAGGACTTCATCTCCTTTTGCCTTTGACTGGGCATCCCTGACGCCCTACATGTTTTCGCAGGGCGCCGTCGACGTTCCGTGCACTCTCCTGCACTTCGTGAACGATGAGTTGGTCGATGTCGCCAAGGGCAATATCGTTCAACCGGGCAACCCCGTGTTCCACGGTAAACCGATGCCACCCACTATGTATAGGGTTCAACTTGTTTGGGTGCTGCCAGGCTGCGACGAGTTGTTACCTCCGATTCAACCTGCCGGGGCCGACGAAGTAGATCTGATGACCTCAGCGCCTGCCTAAGCTGGCCCCTGCTTTGGCCGAACAGCCTGATTCGTTTGGGGGCGGGGACACCACCCCACAGACAAGACCGCCAGTCGTGCCGGCGCCGCGCCATGGCAAGAATGCCGCAATGCTACCGGACATGCCGGACATCCCTATGGCACAGGATCCGGACATGCATATGGCACAGGATCCGGACGACGACGACAACATCGATAAGTACTTTGCCGAACATGGGTACGGTGACGAGTTCGGCGGGCCTCCTTCTCAAGAACCCAACCAAGACGACCGCGATCTAGCTGGTACGGCGGAGAAATCCAATTGCAGCAGGCGTCTTCTGGCGTTCAGTTCTCAGGAGACGCCTCCAGCTCCCGCCTTCACCGAGCCTCAGATAGCTGAGGTGCGAAATATTATCAGCCCCAACACGCTCAAGAAGGCGGTATATGAGCAGAACTCGGTCCCATTACAGCAGATCAAGAAGAAGGGACGGAAACGAAAGACTGCCAAGGGCGCAGGTGCGAGCCAGCCAGCACCGAGTACGATCCGTGCTCAGGACGGGCCACCTTCACCTCAGGATATCTCGAGGAGGGTGCATATGGCGGGTAGGGCGATGCTACCGACAAATATGCTCAATGATGCAACCGGTGCTATGCGGAGTTTGCATGACAGCGTTCTATCTTTGGAGAAGCGGCATCTGTCCCAGAAAGATGTGGCATACCCGGTTTTCGTGGCCAAGGTGCCAAAGGGCAAGGGCTTTGTGGATGGCGCCATCGGGGGTATGATCGTCCTGCGGTTTGATGACATCTTTCCTATGTTTAATCTTCATCCGCTGCACTAGACCTTCGTTCGGCTGTTTTCGCTGAGTATGGAGATGCGGATCATTCGAGACAAGACCCCGGACATCGTGATAGTCGACCCCTTCTACATGCGTGCCAAGATCTTGGGCACCGCTGGGGACCGGCCAGTCGCAAGTTCACACCTCGAAGGCGTCATTCTGGCGAACCCAGATATGGATAACTTCCTCGTGCCTTACTTTCCCGAGTAAGTCATCCCCTCACCGCCCCGTAACATATGTTTTCTTAGATTTCGATCGTTCTTTTTTTTCTAACATTCCGTGTTCTGTGCAGTGACACACATTGCACACTCATCCTCTTAAGCCCGAAATATTCCACGGCCACGTATTTCGACCCGGACCGTGACTCCAAGATAGACTACACAAATATCAAGAAAGTTCTTGATGATGCTCTCCCCGGCTACGCTACATCTGGAGGCACCTTTAAGAGGCCAGTTCGTAGGTACGGCAGGCACGTGTTCACCCACAATACGACGTTCCCCTGCGTCAAGCAGCCGCCTGGCGGTCAGAAGTATGCCTACTACGCCCTCCATCACATGAGGGCGATCGTACGGGACCATAATCACCTTCTGCTACCAAATAATGTCAAAGATTGGGCCGCAAGCTTGGCGGCAATCCAGGACGCGGACCTCCGACAAGAATTCTTTCGCATCCAGTCGGAGTTTGCAGAAATCATCCATCAAGATGTCCTTCGTACCTCGGGGCAGTTCTATCTCAGAGAGCAACCGTCCAACAGTGAGATAGACACAACACTTCAAATGCAGGCTGACAACGCCCACGACTTCATGACCATCACGAAAGACGGCGGCTTCATCCACGCTCTGGTCCCATGAGTCGAGTCGAAAGTAGTGATGCTATTTGTAGTTCTGAAACATCGATTAGCTCATGTTGTCATTAAATTTTAGTGAACTTGTATGTCACTTTGGTTTGGACAGTCGTTCAACTTAGATGTAATAGATGCTATATATTAGTAGGACCATGAATCATGCTATTAATGTCTTGCTTTTCTCTTCCGATCTTTTTGTTGCATACTTATATATTCCTTATGTATTGTCTGTTGTCTGGCTTGTGCATAGAGATGTCATCGTATGTCGTGTACAAGGGTAAGGTTCCCGGAGTCTACGACGACTGGGAGGAGTGTCGGAGACAGGTTCACCGTTTCAGCGGGAACAGTTACAAGGGGTACATTGTTGGGGAACGTAGTAATTTCAAAAAAATTCCTACGCACACGCAAGATCATGGTGATGGCATAGCAACGAGAGGGAGAGTGTATGTCCACGCACTCGTGAGACCATAAGCGGAAGCGTTATAACAACGCTGTTGATGTAGTCGACGCCTTCACGATCCGACCGATCCAAGTACCGAATGCACGGCACCTCCGAGTTCAGCACACGCTCAGCTCGATGACGATCCCGGGCTCCGATCCAGCAAAGCGTCGGGGTGAGTTCCACAAGACGACGGCGTGGTGACGATGATGATGCTCCACGGCGCAGAGCTTCGCTTAAGCTCCGCGACGATATGACTCTACCGGCGCAGGGCTTCGCCTAAGCTCTGCGACGATATGACCAAGTGGAATATGGTGGAGGGGCACCGCACACGGCTAAGGAACGATCGTAGATCAACTTGTATGTTCATGGGGTGCCCCTGCCCCGTATATAAAGGAGGGAGGAGGAGGAGGCCGGCCCTAGGAGGGCGCGCATGGGGAGTCCTACTCCCACCGGGAGTAGGATTCCCCTTCCTAGTCCAACTAGGAGTCCTTCCATGTATTAGGAGTAGGAGACAAGGAAGGGAAGAGAGAAGGAAGGAAGGAGGGGTGCGGCCCTCCCCTAGTCAATTCGGACTAGGCCATGGGGCGCGCGGCCTGCCCTAGGCAGCCCTCTCTCTTCCGCAGGGCCCAATAAGGCCCAATACTTCTCCCCGGCGAATTCCCGTAACTCTTCGGTACTCCGAAAAATGCGCGAATCATTCGGAACCTTTCCGAACTCCGAATATAGTCGTCGAATATATCGATCTTTACGTCTCGACCATTTCGAGACTCCTCGGCATGTCCCCGATCTCATCCGGGACTCCGAACTCCTTCGGTACATCAAAACTCATAAACTCATAATAAAACTGTCATCGTAACCTTAAGCGTGCGGACCCTACGGGTTCGAGAACTATGTAGAAATGACCTAGAACTATTCTTGGTCAATAACCAATAGCGGAACCTGGATGCCCATATTGGCTCCTACATATTCTACGAAGATCTTTATCGGTCAAACCGCATAACAACATACGTTGTTCCCTTTGTCATCGGTATGTTACTTGCCCGAGATTTGATCGTCGGTATCCAATACCTAGTTCAATATCGTTATTGGCAAGTCTCTTTACTCGTTACGTAATGCATCATTCCGTAACTAACTCATTAGCTACATTGCTTGCAAGGCTTATAGTGATGTGCATTACCGAGAGGGCCCAGAGATACCTCTCCGACAATCGGAGTGACAAAACCTAATCTCGAATACGCCAACCCAACATGTGCCTTTGGAGACACCTGTAGTACTCCTTTATAATCACCCATTCGTTGTGGCGTTTGGTAGCATCCAAAGTGTTCCTCCGTAAACGGAGTTGCATAATCTCATAGTTACAGGAACATGTATAAGTCATGAAGTAAGCAATAGCAATATACTAAACGATCAAGTGCTAGGCTAACGGAATGGGTCATGTCAATCACATCATTCTCCTAATGATGTGATCCCATTAATCAAATAACAACACATGTCTATGGTTAGGAAACATAACCATCTTTGATTAATGAGCTAGTCAAGTAGAGGCATACTAGTGACTATATGTTTGTCTATGTATTCACACATGTATCATGTTTCCGGTTAATACAATTCTAGCATTAATAATAAACATTTATCATGAAATAAGGAAATAAATAATAACTTTATTATTACCTCTAGGGCATATTTCCTTCAGTCTCCCACTTGCACTAGAGTCAATAATCTAGTTCACATCATCATGTGATTCAACACTAATATTCACATCTGTATGTGATTAACACCCATAGTTCACATCTTCATTTGACCAACACCCAAAGGGTTCACTAGAGTCAATAATCTAGTTCACATCGCTATGTGATTAACACCCAAAGAGTACTAAGGTATGATCATGTTTTGCTCGTGAGAGAAGCTTAGTCAACGGGTCTGTCACATTCAGAGCCGTATGTATTTTGCAAATATTCTATGTCTACAATGCTCTGTACGGAGCTACTCTAGCTAATTGCTCCCACTTTCAATATGTATCCAAATTGAGACCTAGAGTCATCTGGATCAGTGTAAAAGCTTGCACCGATGTAACTCTATACGACGGGCTCTTTTATCACCTCTATAATCGAGAAATATTTCCTTAGTCCTCACTAAGGATGTTCTTGACCAATGTCCAGTGATCTACTCCTAGATCACTATTGTACTCCCTTGCCAAATTCAGAGCAAGGTATACAATAGGTCTGGTACATAGCATGGAATACTTCATAGAACCTATGACTGAGGCATAGGGAATGACTTTCATTCTCTTTTCTATTTTCTGCCGTGGTCGGGATTTGAGTTTTTACTCAATTTCACACCTTTGTAACACAGACAAGAACTTTTCTTTGACTGTTCCATTTTGAACTACTTCAAAATCTTGACAAGGTATGTACTTATGGAAAAAACTTATCAAGCGTCTTGATCTCAATAGATCTTGATGCTCAATATGTAAGTAGTTTTACTGAGGTCTTTCTTTGAAAAACTCTTTTCAAATACTCCTTTATGCTTTGCAGAATAATTCTACATTATTTCCGATCAACAATATGTCATTCACATATACTTATCAGAAATGCTGTAGTGCTCCCACTCACTTTCTTGTAAATACAGGCTTCTCCAAAAGTCTGTATAAAACCATATGCTTTGATCACACTTATCAAAGCGTTTATTCCAACTCCAAGATGCTTGCACCAGTCCATAGATGGATCGCTGAAGCTTGCACATTTTGTTAGCTCCTTTAGGATTGACAAAACCTTCTGGTTGCATCATATACAACTCTTCTTTAATAAATCCATTAAAGAATGTAGTTTTGACATCCATTTGCCAGATTTCATAAAGTGTGGCAATTGCTAACATGATTCGGACAGACTTAAGCATCGCTACAGTTGAGAAAATCTCATTGTAGTCAACACCTTGAACTTGTCGAAAACCTTTTTGTGACAAGTCGAGCTTTGTAGATAGTAACACTACTATCAGTGTCCGTCTTCCTCTTGAAGATCCATTTATTTAACATGGCTTGCTGATCATCGAGCAAGTCAATCAAAGTCCATACTTTGTTCTCATACATGGTTCCTATCTCAGATTTCATGGCTTCAAGCCATTTCGCGGAATCTGGGCTCATCATCGCTTCCTCATAGTTCGTAGGTTCATCATGGTCTAGTAACATGACTTCCAGAACATGATTACCGTACCACTCTGGTGCGGATCTTACTCTGGAAGACCTACGAGGTTTGGTAGCAACTTGATCTGAAGTTTCATGATCATTATCACTAACTTCCTCACTAATTGGTGTAGGAATCACTGGAACTGATTTCTGTGATGAACTACTTTCCAATATGGGAGAAGGTACAATTACCTCATCAAGTTCTACTTTCCTCCCACTCACTTCTTTCGAGAGAAACTTCTTCTCTAGAAAGGATCCATCTTAGCAACGAATAACTTGCCTTCGGATCAGTGATAGAAGGTGTACCCAATAGTTACCTTTGGGTATTCTATGAAGACGCACTTTTCCGATTTGGGTTCGAGCTTATCAGGTTGAAACCTTTTCATATAAGCATCGCAACTCCAAGTTTTAAGAAACGACAGCTTAGGTTTACTGCTAAACCATAGTTCATACGGTGTCATCTCAACGGATTTAGATGGTGCCCTATTAAACGTGAATGCAGCTGTCTCTAATGCATAACCCCAAAACGATAGTGGTAAATCGGTAAGATACATCATAGATCGCACCATATCCAATGAAGTGCAGTTACGATGTTCGGACACACCATTATGTTGTGGTGTTCCATGTGGCGTGAGCTGTGAAACTATTCCACTTTGTTTTAATTGAAGACCAAACTCGAACTCAAATATTCATCTCCACGATCAGATCGCACAAACTTTATTTTCTTGTTACGATGATTTTCCACTTCACTCTGAAATTCTTTGAACTTTTCAACTATTTCAGACTTATGTTTCATCAAGTAGACATATCCATATCTGCTCAAATCATCTGTGAAGGTCAGAAAATAATGATACTTGCCACGGGCATCAACACTCATTGGATCGCATACATCAATATGTATTATTTCCAACAAGTTTGTTGCTCGTTCCATTGTTCCGAATAACGGAGTTTAAGTCATCTTGCCCAAAAGGCACGGTTCGCAAGCATCAAACGATTCATAATCAAGTGATTCCAAAAACCCATCAGCATGGAGTTTCTTCATGCGCTTTACACCGATATGACCCAAACGGCAGTGCCACAAATAAGTTGCACTATCATTATTAACTTTGCATCTTTTGGCATCAATATTATGAATATGTGTATCACTACGATCGAGATCCAACAAACTATTTTCATTGGGTGTATGACCATTGAAGGTTTTATTCATTTAAACAGAACAACAATTATTCTCTGATTTTAAATGAATAACTGTATTGCAATGAACATGATCAAATCATATTCATGCTCAACGCAAACGCCAAATAACATTTATTTAGGTTTATCACTAATCCCGAAAGTATAGGGAGTGTGCGATGATGATCATATCAATCTTGGAACTACTTCCAACACTCATCGTCACTTCCCCTTCAACTAGTCTTTGTTTATTCTGTAACTCCTGTTTCGAGTTACTGATCTTAGCAACCGAACAAGTATCAAATACTCAGGGGCTACTATAAACACTAGTAAAGCACACATCAATAACCTGTATATCAAATATACCCTTGTTCACTTTGCCATCCTTCTTATCCACAAAATATTTGGAGTAGTTCCACTTCCAATGACCATTTTCTTTGCAATAGAAGCACTCAGTTTCAGGCTTTAGGTTCAGCTTTGGGCTTCTTCGTGGGAGCGACAACTTGCTTGTCATTCTACTTGAAGTTCCCTTTCTTTCCCTTTGCCATTTTTCTTGAAACTAGTGGTCTTGTCAATCATCAACACTTGATGCTCTTTTCTTGATTTCTACCTTCGTCGATTTCAGCATCACGAAGAGCTTGGAAATTACTTTTGTCATCCCTTGCGTATTATAGTTCATCACGAAGTTCTACTAACTTGGTGATGGTGACTAGAGAATTCTGTCAATCACTATCTTATCTGAAAGATTAACTCCCACTTGATTCAAGCGATTGAAGTACCTGCACAATCTGAGCACATGCTCACTAGTTGAGCGATTCTCCTCCATCTTTTAGCTATAGAACTTGTTGGAGACTTCATATCTCTCAACTCGGGTATTTTCTTGAAATATTAACTTCAATTCCTGGAACATCTCATATGGTCCGTGACGTTCAAAACGTCTTTGAAGTCCCGATTCTAAGCCGTTAAGCATGGTGCACTAAACTATCAAGTAGTCATCATATTGAGCTAGCCAAACGTTCATAACGTCTGCATCTACTCCTGCAATAGGTCTGTCACCTAGCGGTGCATTTAGGACATAATTCTTCTGTGCAGCAATGAGGATAAACCTCAGATCACGGATCCAATCCGCATCATTGCTACTAACATTTTTCAATACAATTTTCTCTAGGAACACATATAAAAACATAGGGAAGCAACAACGCGAGCTATTGATCTACAACATAATCTGCAAAATACTACCAGGACTAAGTTCACGATAAATTAAAGTTCAATTAATCATATTACTTAAGAACTCCCACTTAGATAGATATCCCTCTAATCTTCTAAGTGATTACGTGATCCATATCAACTACACCATGTCCGATCATCACGTGAGATGGAGTAGTTTCAACGGTGAACATCAATATGTTGATCATATCTACTATATGATTCACGCTCGACCTTTCGGTCTCCGTGTTCCGAGGCCATATCTGTTATATGCTAGGCTCGTCAAGTTTAACCTGAGTATTCCGCGTGCGCAACTGTTTTGCACCCGTTGTATTTGAACGTAGAGCCTATCACACCCGATCATCACGTGGTGTCTCAGCACGAAGAACTTTCGCAACGGTGCATACTCAGGGAGAACACTTCTTGATAATTTTAGTGAGAGATCATCTTATAATGCTACCGTAAATCAAAGCAAGATAAGATGCATAAAGGATAAACATCACATGCAATCAATATAAGTGATATGATATGGCCATCATCATCTTGTGCTTGTGATTCCATCTCAAGCACCGTCATGATCACCATCGCCACCGGCGCGACACCTTGATCTCCATCCTCGCATCGTTGTCGTCTCGCCAACTATTGCTTCTACGACTATCGCTACCGCTTAGTGATAAAGTAAAGCAATTACATGGCTTTTGCATTTCATACAATAAAGCGACAACCATATGGCTCCTGCCAGTTGCCGATAACTTGGTTACAAAACATGATCATCTCATACAATAAAATATAGCATCACGTCTTGACCATATCACATCACAACATGCCCTGCAAAAACAAGTTAGACGTCCTCTACTTTGTTGTTGCAAGTTTTACGTGGCTGCTACGGGCTGAGCAAGAACCGTTCTTACCTACGCATCAAAACCACAACGATAGTTTGTCAAGTTGGTGCTGTTTTAACCTTCACAAGGACCGGCGAGCCACACTCGTTCAACTAAAGTGAGAGAGACAGACACCGCCGGTCACCTTTGAGCAACGATTGCTCAAGCGGTGAAACCAGTCTCGCGTAAGCGTCTGCGTAATGTCGGTCCGGCCGCTTCATCTCACAATACCGCCAACCAAAGTATGACATGCTGGTAAGCAGTATGACTTATATCGCCCACAACTCACTTGTGTTCTACTCGTGCATATGACATCAATGCATAAAACCAGGCTCGGATACCACTGTTGGGGAACGAGTAATTTCAAAAATTCCTACGCACACGCAAGATCATGGTGATGGCATAGCAACGAGAGGGAGAGTGTATGTCCACGCACTCGTGAGACCGTAAGCGGAAGGGTTATTACAACGCGGTTGATGTAGTCGTACGTCTTCACGATCCGACCGATCCAAGTACCGAACGCACGGCACCTCCGAGTTCAGCACACGTTCAGCTCGATGACGATCCCCGGGCTCCGATCCAGCAAAGCGTCGGGGATGAGTTCCGTCAGCACGACGGCGTGGTGACGATGATGATGCTCCATCGGCTCAGAGCTTCGCCTAAGCTCCGCGATGATATGACTCTACCGGCGCAGGGCTTCGCCTAAGCTCCGCGACGATATGACCGAAGTGGAATATGGTGGAGGGGGGCACCGCACACGGCTAAGGAACGATCCGTAGATCAACTTGTATGTTCATGGGGTTCCCCCTGCCCCCCTATATAAAGGAGGGAGGGAGGAGGATGCCGGCCCTAGGACGGGCGCGCCATGGGGAGTCCTACTCCCACCGAGTAGGATTCCCCTTTCCTTGTCCAACTAGGAGTCCTTCCATGTATTAGGAGTAGGAGACAAGGAAGGGAAGAGAGAAGGAGGAAGGAGGAGTGGCCCTCCCCTAGTCCAATTCGGACTAGGCCATGGGGGGGCGGCCTGCCCTAGGCAGCCCTCTCTCTTTGCCGGGGCCCAATAAGGCCCAATACTTCTCCCCGGCGAATTCCTGTAACTCTCCCAGTACTCCGAAAATGCCCAATCATTCGAACCTTTCCGAACTCCGAATATAGTCGTCCAATATATCGATCTTTACGCCTCGACCATTTCGAGACTCCTCGTCATGTCCCCGATCTCATCCGGGACTCCAACTCCTTCGGTACATCAAAACTCATAAACTCATAATAAAACTGTCATCGAAACCTTAGCGTGCGGGACCCTACGGGTTCGAGAACTATGTAGACATGACCTAGAACTATTCTTGGTCAATAACCAATAGCGGAACCTGGATGCCCATATTGGCTCCTACATATTCTACGAAGATCTTTATCGGTCAAACCGCATAACAACATACGTTGTTCCCTTTGTCATCGGTATGTTACTTGCCCGAGATTTGATCGTCGGTATCCAATACCTAGTTCAATCTCGTTCGGCAAGTCTCTTTACTCGTTACGTAATGCATCATTCCGTAACTAACTCATTAGCTACATTGCTTGCAAGGCTTATAGTGATGTGCATTACCGAGAGGGACCAGAGATACCTCTCCGACAATCGGAGTGACAAAACCTAATCTCAAATACGCCAACCCAACATGTACCTTTGGAGACACCTGTAGTACTCCTTTATAATCACCCGATTACGTTGTGACGCTTGGTAGCACCAAAGTGTTCCTCCGTAAACGGAGTTGCATAATCTCATAGTTACAGGAACATGTATAAGTCATGAAGTAAGCAATAGCAATATACTAAACGATCAAGTGCTAGGCTAACGGAATGGGTCATGTCAATCACATCATTCTCCTAATGATGTGATCCCATTAATCAAATAACAACACATGTCTATGGTTAGGAAACATAACCATCTTTGATTAATGAGCTAGTCAAGTAGAGGCATACTAGTGACTATATGTTTGTCTATGTATTCACACATGTATCATGTTTCCGTTAATACAATTCTAGCATGAATAATAAACATTTATCATGAAATAGGAAATAAATAATAACTTTATTATTGCCTCTAGGGCATATTTCCTTCAGTCTCCCACTTGAACTAGAGTCAATAATCTAGTTCACATCATCATGTGATTCAACACTAATATTCACATCTGTATGTGATTAACACCCATAGTTCACATATTCATGTGACCAACACCCAAAGGGTTCACTAGAGTCAATAATCTAGTTCACATCGCTATGTGATTAACACCCAAAGAGTACTAAGGTATGATCATGTTTTGCTCGTGAGAGAAGCTTAGTCAACGGGTCTGTCACATTCAGAGTCGTATGTATTTTGCAAATATTCTATGTCTACAATGCTCTGTACGGAGCTACTCTAGCTAATTGCTCCCACTTTCAATATGTATCCAGATTGAGACCTAAAGTCATCTGGATCAGTGTAAAAGCTTGCACCGATGTAACTCTATACGACGGGCTCTTTTATCACCTCTATAATCGAGAAATATTTCCTTAGTCCTCACTAAGGATGTTCTTGACCAATGTCCAGTGATCTACTCCTAGATCACTATTGTACTCCCTTGCCAAATTCAGAGCAAGGTATACAATAGGTCTGGTACATAGCATGGAATACTTCATAGAACCTATGACTGAGGCATAGGGAATGACTTTCATTCTCTTTTCTATTTTCTGCCGTGGTCGGGATTTGAGTTTTTACTCAATTTCACACCTTTGTAACACGACAAGAACTTTTCTTTGACTGTTCCATTTTGAACTACTTCAAAATATTGACAAGGTATGTACTTATTGAAAAAACTTATCAAGCGTCTTGATCTCAATAGATCTTGATGCTCAATATGTAAGTAGTTTTACTGAGGTCTTTCTTTGAAAAACTCTTTTCAAATACTCCTTTATGCTTTGCAGAATAATTCTACATTATTTCCGATCAACAATATGTCATTCACATATACTTATCAGAAATGCTGTAGTGCTCCCACTCACTTTCTTGTAAATACAGGCTTCTCCAAAAGTCTGTATAAAACCATATGCTTTGATCACACTTATCAAAGCGTTTATTCCAACTCCAAGATGCTTGCACCAGTCCATAGATGGATCGCTGAAGCTTGCACATTTTGTTAGCTCCTTTAGGATTGACAAAACCTTCTGGTTGCATCATATACAACTCTTCTTTAATAAATCCATTAAAGAATGTAGTTTTGACATCCATTTGCCAGATTTCATAAAATGTGGCAATTGCTAACATGATTCGGACAGACTTAAGCATCGCTACAGTTGAGAAAATCTCATTGTAGTCAACACCTTGAACCTTTTTGTGACAAGTCGAGCTTTGTGGATAGTAACACTACTATCAGTGTCCGTCTTCCTCTTGAAGATCCATTTATTTAACATGGCTTGCTGATCATCGAGCAAGTCAATCAAAGTCCATACTTTGTTCTCATACATGGATCCTATCTCAGATTTCATGGCTTCAAGCCATTTCGCGGAATCTGGGCTCATCATCGCTTCCTCATAGTTCGTAGGTTCATCATGGTCTAGTAACATGACTTCCAGAACATGATTACCGTACCACTCTGGTGCGGATCTTACTCTGGAAGACCTACGAGGTTTGGTAGCAACTTGATCTGAAGTTTCATGATCATTATCACTAACTTCCTCATTAATTGGTGTAGGAATCATCGAACTGATTTCGTGATGAACTACTTTCCAATATGGGAGAAGGTACAATTACCTCATCAAGTTCTACTTTCCTCCCACTCACTTCTTTCGAGAGAAACTTCTTCTCTAGAAAGGATCCATCTTAGCAACGAATAACTTGCCTTCGGATCACTGATAGAAGGTGTACCCAATAGTTACCTTTGGGTATTCTATGAAGACGCACTTTTCCGATTTGGGTTCGAGCTTATCAGGTTGAAACCTTTTCATATAAGCATCGCAACTCCAAGTTTTAAGAAACGACAGCTTAGTTTTACTGCTAAACCATAGTTCATACGGTGTCATCTCAACGGATTTAGATGGTGCCCTATTAAACGTGAATGCAGCTGTCTCTAATGCATAACCCCAAAACGATAGTGGTAAATCGTAAGATACATCATAGATCGCACCATATCCAATGAAGTGCAGTTACGATGTTCGGACACACCATTATGTTGTGGTGTTCCATGTGGCGTGAGCTGTGAAACTATTCCACTTTGTTTTAATTGAAGACCAAACTCGCAACTCAAATATTCATCTCCACGATCAGATCGCACAAACTTTATTTTCTTGTTACGATGATTTTCCACTTCACTCTGAAATTCTTTGAACTTTTCAACTATTTCAGACTTATGTTTCATCAAGTAGACATATCCATATCTGCTCAAATCATCTGTGAAGGTCAGAAAATAATGATACTTGCCACGGGCATCAACACTCATTGGATCGCATACATCAGTATGTATTATTTCCAACAAGTTTGTTGCTCGTTCCATTGTTCCGAATAACGGAGTTTAAGTCATCTTGCCCAAAAGGCACGGTTCACAAGCATCAAACGATTCATAATCAAGTGATTCCAAAAACCCATCAGCATGGAGTTTCTTCATGCGCTTTACACCGATATGACCCAAACGGCAGTGCCACAAATAAGTTGCACTATCATTATTAACTTTGCATGTTTTGCCATCAATATTATGAATATGTGTATCACTACGATCGAGATCCAACAAACTATTTTCATTGGGTGTATGACCATTGAAGGTTTTATTCATTTAAACATAACAACAATTATTCTCTGATTTTAAATGAATAACTGTATTGCAATGAACATGATCAAATCATATTCATGCTCAACGCAAACGCCAAATAACATTTATTTAGGTTTATCACTAATCCCAAAAGTATAGGGAGTGTGCGATGATGATCATATCAATCTTGGAACTACTTCCAACACTCATCATCACTTCCCCTTCAACTAGTCTTTGTTTATTCTGTAACTCCTGTTTCGAGTTACTAATCTTAGCAACCGAACAAGTATCAAATACTCAGGGGCTACTATAAACACTAGTAAAGCACACATCAATAACCTGTATATCAAATATACCCTTGTTCACTTTGCCATCCTTCTTATCCACAAAATATTTGGAGTAGTTCCACTTCCAATGACCATTTTCTTTGCAGTAGAAGCACTCGGTTTCAGGATTTAGGTTCAGCTTTGGGCTTCTTCGCGGGAGCGACAACTTGCTTGTCATTCTACTTGAAGTTCCCTTTCTTTCCCTTTGCCATTTTTCTTGAAACTAGTGGTCTTGTCAATCATCAACACTTGATGCTCTTTTCTTGATTTCTACCTTCGTCGATTTCAGCATCACGAAGAGCTTGGAAATTACTTTTGTCATCCCTTGCGTATTATAGTTCATCACGAAGTTCTACTAACTTGGTGATGGTGACTAGAGAATTCTGTCAATCACTATCTTATCTGAAAGATTAACTCCCACTTGATTCAAGCGATTGAAGTACCTGCACAATCTGAGCACATGCTCACTAGTTGAGCGATTCTCCTCCATCTTTTAGCTATAGAACTTGTTGGAGACTTCATATCTCTCAACTCGGTATTTTCTTGAAATATTAACTTCAATTCCTGGAACATCTCATATGGTCCATGACGCTCAAAACGCCTTTGAAGTCCCGATTCTAAGCCGTTAAGCATGGTGCACTAAACTATCAAGTAGTCATCATATTGAGCTAGCCAAACGCTCATAACGCCTGCATCTACTCCTGCAATAGGTCTGTCACCTAGCGGTGCATTTAGGACATAATTCTTCGTGCAGCAATGAGGATAAACCTCAGATCACGGATCCAATCCGCATCATTGCTACTAACATTTTTCAATACAATTTTCTAGGAACACATATAAAAACATAGGGAAGCAACAACGCGAGCTATTGATCTACAACATAATCTGCAAAATACTACCAGGACTAAGTTCACGATAAATTAAAGTTCAATTAATCATATTACTTAAGAAATCCCACTTAGATAGATATCCCTCTAATCTTCTAAGTGATTACGTGATCCATATCAACTACACCATGTCCGATCGTCACGTGAGATGGAGTAGTTTCAACGGTGAACATCAATATGTTGATCATATCTACTATATGATTCACGCCGACCTTTTGGTCTCCGTGTTCGAGGCCATATCTGTTATATGCTAGGCTCGTCAAGTTTAACCTGAGTATTCCGCGTGCGCAACTGTTTTGCACCCGCTGTATTTGAACGTAGAGCCTATCACACCCGATCATCACGTGGTGTCTTAGCACGAAGAACTTTCGCAACGGTGCATACTCAGGAGAACACTTCTTGATAATTTTAGTGAGAGATCATCTTATAATGCTACCGTAAATCAAAGCAAGATAAGATGCATAAAGGATAAACATCACATGCAATCAATATAAGTGATATGATATGGCCATCATCATCTTGTGCTTGTGATCTCCATCTCCAAGCACCGCCATGATCACCATCGCCACCGGTAGCGACACCTTGATCTCCATCGTCGCATCGTTGTCGCCTCGCCAACTATTGCTTCTCGACTATCGCTACCGCTTAGTGATAAAGTAAAGCAATGACATGGCTTTTGCATTTCATACAATAAAGCGACAACCATATGGCTCCTGCCAGTTGTCGATAACTTGGTTACAAAACATGATCATCTCATACAATAAAATTTAGCATCACGTCTTGACCATATCACATCACAACATGCCCTGCAAAAACAAGTTAGACGTCCTCTACTTTGTTGTTGCAAGTTTTACGTGGCTGCTACGGGCTGAGCAAGAACCGTTCTTACCTACGCATCAAAACCACAACGATAGTTTGTCAAGTTGGTGCTGTTTTAACCTTCACAAGGACCGGGCGTAGCCACACTCGGTTCAACTAAAGTGAGAGAGACAGACACCCGCCGGTCACCTTTAAGCAACGATTGCTCGAAGCGGTGAAACCAGTCCCGCGTAAGCGTACGCGTAATGTCGGTCCGGGCCGCTTCATCTCACAATATCGCCGAACCAAAGTATGACATGCTGGTAAGCAGTATGACTTATATCGCCCACAACTCACTTGTGTTCTACTCGTGCATATGACATCAATGCATAAAACCAGGCTCGGATACCACTGTTGGGGAACGTAGTAATTTCAAAAAAATTCCTACGCACACGCAAGATCATGGTGATGGCATAGCAACGAGAGGGGAGAGTGTATGTCCACGTACCCTCGTAGACCGTAAGCGGAAGCGTTATTACAACGCTGTTGATGTAGTCGACGCCTTCACGATCCGACCGATCCAAGTACCGAACGCACGGCACCTCCGAGTTCAGCACACGCTCAGCTCGATGACGATCCCCGGCTCCGATCCAGCAAAGCGTCGGGATGAGTTCCGTCAGACGACGGCGCAGTGACGATGATGATGCTCCATCGGCGCAGAGCTTCGCTAAGCTCATGACGATATGACTCTACGGCGCAGGGCTTCGCTTAAGCTCCGACGATATGACCGAAGTGGAATATGGTGGAGGGGGCACCGCACACGGCTAAGGAACGATCCGTAGATCAACTTGTGTGTTCATGGGGTGCCCCTGCCCCGTATATAAAGGAGGGAGGGAGGAGGATGCCGGCCCTAGGAGGGGCGCCCATGGGGAGTCCTACTCCCACCGAGTAGGATTCCCCTTTCCTTGTCCAACTAGGAGTCCTTCCATGTATTAGGAGTAGGAGACAAGGAAGGGAAGAGAGAAGGACGGAAGGAGGGAGTGCGGCCTCCCCTAGTCCAATTCGGACTAGGCCATGGGGCGCGCCTGCCCTAGGCAGCCCTCTCTCTTTCCGCAGGGCCCAATAAGGCCCAATACTTCTCCCGGCGAATTCCTGTAACTCTCCGGTACTCAAAATGCCCAATCATTCGAACCTTTCCGAACTCCGAATATAGTCGTCCAATATATCGATCTTTACGCCTCGACCATTTCGAGACTCCTCGTCATGTCCCCGGTCTCATCCGGGACTCGAACTCCTTCGGTACATCAAAACTCATAAACTCATAATAAAACTGTCATCGTAACCTTGCGTGCATGGACCCTACGGGTTCGAGAACTATGTAGACATGACCTAGAACTATTCTTGGTCAATAACCAATAGCGGAACCTGGATGCCCATATTGGCTCCTACATATTCTACGAAGATCTTTATCGGTCAAACCGCATAACAACATACGTTGTTCCCTTTGTCATCGGTATGTTACTTGCCCGAGATTTGATCGTCGGTATCCAATACCTAGTTCAATCTCGTTACTGGCAAGTCTCTTTACTCGTTACGTAATGCATCATTCCGTAACTAACTCATTAGCTACATTGCTTGCAAGGCTTATAGTGATGTGCATTACCGAGAGGGACCAGAGATACCTCTCCGACAATCGGAGTGACAAAACCTAATCTCGAAATACGCCAACCCAACATGTACCTTTGGAGACACCTGTAGTACTCCTTTATAATCACCCAGTTACGTTGTGACGCTTGGTAGCACCAAAGTGTTCCTCCGTAAACGGAGTTGCATAATCTCATAGTTACAGGAACATGTATAAGTCATGAAGTAAGCAATAGCAATATACTAAACGATCAAGTGCTAGGCTAACGGAATGGGTCATGTCAATCACATCATTCTCCTAATGATGTGATCCCATTAATCAAATAACAACACATGTCTATGGTTAGGAAACATAACCATCTTTGATTAATGAGCTAGTCAAGTAGAGGCATACTAGTGACTATATGTTTGTCTATGTATTCACACATGTATCATGTTTCCGGTTAATACAATTCTAGCATGAATAATAAACATTTATCATGAAATAGGGAAATAAATAATAACTTTATTATTGCCTCTAGGGCATATTTCCTTCAGTCTCCCACTTGAACTAGAGTCAATAATCTAGTTCACATCATCATGTGATTCAACACTAATATTCACATCTGTATGTGATTAACACCCATAGTTCACATCTTCATGTGACCAACACCCAAAGGGTTCACTAGAGTCAATAATCTAGTTCACATCGCTATGTGATTAACACCCAAAGAGTACTAAGGTATGATCATGTTTTGCTCGTGAGAGAAGCTTAGTCAACGGGTCTGTCACATTCAGAGCCGTATGTATTTTGCAAATATTCTATGTCTACAATGCTCTGTACGGAGCTACTCTAGCTAATTGCTCCCACTTTCAATATGTATCCAGATTGAGACCTAGAGTCATCTGGATCAGTGTAAAAGCTTGCACCGATGTAACTCTATACGACGGGCTCTTTTATCACCTTTATAATCGAGAAATATTTCCTTAGTCCTCACTAAGGATGTTCTTGACCAATGTCCAGTGATCTACTCCTAGATCACTATTGTACTCCCTTGCCAAATTCAGAGCAAGGTATACAATAGGTCTGGTACATAGCATGGAATACTTCATAGAACCTATGACTGAGGCATAGGGAATGACTTTCATTCTCTTTTCTATTTTCTGCCGTGGTCGGGATTTGAGTTTTTACTCAATTTCACACCTTTGTAACACAGACAAGAACTTTTCTTTGACTGTTCCATTTTGAACTACTTCAAAATATTGACAAGGTATGTACTTATTGAAAAAACTTATCAAGCGTCTTGATCTCAATAGATCTTGATGCTCAATATGTAAGTAGTTTTACTGAGGTCTTTCTTTGAAAAACTCTTTTTAAATACTCCTTTATGCTTTGCAGAATAATTCTACATTATTTCCGATCAACAATATGTCATTCACATATACTTATCAGAAATGCTGTAGTGCTCCCACTCGCTTTCTTGTAAATACAGGCTTCTCCAAAATTCTGTATAAAATCATATGCTTTGATCACACTTATCAAAGCGTTTATTCCAACTCCAAGATGCTTGCACCAGTCCATAGATGGATCGCTGAAGCTTGCACATTTTGTTAGCTCCTTTAGGATTGACAAAACCTTCTGGTTGCATCATATACAACTCTTCTTTAATAAATCCATTAAAGAATGTAGTTTTGACATCCATTTGCCAGATTTCATAAAATGTGGCAATTGCTAACATGATTCGGACAGACATAAGCATCGCTACAGTTGAGAAAATCTCATTGTAGTCAACACCTTGAACTTGTCGAAAACCTTTTTGTGACAAGTCGAGCTTTGTAGATAGTAACACTACTATCAGTGTCCGTCTTCCTCTTGCAGATCCATTTATTTAACATGGCTTGCTGATCATCGAGCAAGTCAATCAAAGTCCATACTTTGTTCTCATACATGGATCCTATCTCAGATTTCATGGCTTCAAGCCATTTCGCGGAATCTGGGCTCATCATCGCTTCCTCATAGTTCGTAGGTTCATCATGGTCTAGTAACATGACTTCCGTAACATGATTACCGTACCACTCTGTGCGGATCTTACTCGAAGACCTACGAGGTTTGGTAGCAACTTGATCTGAAGTTTCATGATCATTATCACTAACTTCCTCACTAATTGGTGTAGGAATCACTGGAACTGATTTCTGTGATGAACTACTTTCCAATATGGGAGAAGGTACAATTACCTCATCAAGTTCTACTTTCCTCCCACTCACTTCTTTCGAGAGAAACTTCTTCCCTAGAAAGGATCCATCTTAGCAACGAATAACTTGCCTTCGGATCAGTGATAGAAGGTGTACCCAATAGTTACCTTTGGGTATTCTATGAAGACGCACTTTTCCGATTTGGGTTCGAGCTTATCAGGTTGAAACCTTTTCATATAAGCATCGCAACTCCAAGTTTTAAGAAACGACAGCTTAGGTTTACTGCTAAACCATAGTTCATACGGTGTCATCTCAACGGATTTAGATGGTGCCCTATTAAACGTGAATGCAGCTGTCTCTAATGCATAACCCCAAAACGATAGTGGTAAATCGGTAAGATACATCATAGATCGCACCATATCCAATGAAGTGCAGTTACGATGTTCGGACACACCATTATGTTGTGGTGTTCCATGTGGCGTGAGCTGTGAAACTATTCAACTTTGTTTTAATTGAAGACCAAACTCGCAACTCAAATATTCATCTCCACGATCAGATCGCACAAACTTTATTTTCTTGTTACGATGATTTTCCACTTCACTCTGAAATTCTTTGAACTTTTCAACTATTTCAGACTTATGTTTCATCAAGTAGACATATCCATATCTGCTCAAATCATCTGTGAAGGTCAGAAAATAATGATACTTGCCACGGGCATCAACACTCATTGGATCGCATACATCAGTATGTATTATTTCCAACAAGTTTGTTGCTCGTTCCATTGTTCCGAATAACGGAGTTTAAGTCATCTTGCCCAAAAGGCACGGTTCACAAGCATCAAACGATTCATAATCAAGTGATTCCAAAAACCCATCAGCATGGAGTTTCTTCATGCGCTTTACACCGATATGACCCAAACGGCAGTGCCACAAATAAGTTGCACTATCATTATTCACTTTGCATCTTTTGGCATCAATATTATGAATATGTGTATCACTACGATCGAGATCCAACAAACTATTTTCATTGGGTGTATGACCATTGAAGGTTTTATTCATTTAAACAGAACAACAATTATTCTCTGATTTTAAATGAATAACTGTATTGCAATGAACATGATCAAATCATATTCATGCTCAACGCAAACGCCAAATAACATTTATTTAGGTTTATCACTAATCCCGAAAGTATAGGGAGTGTGCGATGATGATCATATCAATCTTGGAACTACTTCCAACACTCATCGTCACTTCCCCTTCAACTAGTCTTTGTTTATTCTGTAACTCCTGTTTCGAGTTACTAATCTTAGCAACCGAACAAGTATCAAATACTCAGGGGCTACTATAAACACTAGTAAAGCACACATCAATAACCTGTATATCAAATATACCCTTGTTCACTTTGCCATCCTTCTTATCCACAAAATATTTGGAGTAGTTCCACTTCCAATGACCATTTTCTTTGCAGTAGAAGCACTCAGTTTCAGGCTTTAGGTTCAGCTTTGGGCTTCTTCGCGGGAGCGACAACTTGCTTGTCATTCTACTTGAAGTTGCCTTTCTTTCCCTTTGCCATTTTTCTTGAAACTAGTGGTCTTGTCAATCATCAACACTTGATGCTCTTTTCTTGATTTCTACCTTCGTCGATTTCAGCATCACGAAGAGCTTGGAAATTACTTTTGTCATCCCTTGCATATTATAGTTCATCACGAAGTTCTACTAACTTGGTGATGGTGACTAGAGAATTCTGTCAATCACTATCTTATCTGAAAGATTAACTCCCACTTGATTCAAGCGATTGAAGTACCCAGACAATCTGAGCACATGCTCACTAGTTGAGCGATTCTCCTCCATCTTTTAGCTATAGAACTTGTTGGAGACTTCATATCTCTCAACTCGGGTATTTTCTTGAAATATTAACTTCAATTCCTGGAACATCTCATATGGTCTCATGACGCTCAAAACGCCTTTGAAGTCCCGATTCTAAGCCGTTAAGCATGGTGCACTAAACTATCAAGTAGTCATCATATTGAGCTAGCCAAACGCTCATAACGCCTGCATCTACTCCTGCAATAGGTCTGTCACCTAGCGGTGCATTCAGGACATAATTCTTCTGTGCAGCAATGAGGATAAACCTCAGATCACGGATCCAATCCGCATCATTGCTACTAACATTTTTCAATACAATTTTCTCTAGGAACACATATAAAAACATAGGGAAGCAACAACGCGAGCTATTGATCTACAACATAATCTGCAAAATACTACCAGGACTAAGTTCACGATAAATTAAAGTTCAATTAATCATATTACTTAAGAACTCCCACTTAGATAGATATCCCTCTAATCTTCTAAGTGATTACGTGATCCATATCAACTACACCATGTCCGATCGTCACGTGAGATGGAGTAGTTTCAACGGTGAACATCAATATGTTGATCATATCTACTATATGATTCACGCTCGACCTTTCGGTCTCCGTGTTCCGAGGCCATATCTGTTATATGCTAGGCTCGTCAAGTTTAACCTGAGTATTCCGCGTGCGCAACTGTTTTGCACCCGTTGTATTTGAACGTAGAGCCTATCACACCCGATCATCACGTGGTGTCTCAGCACGAAGAACTTTCGCAACGGTGCATACTCAGGGAGAACACTTCTTGATAATTTTAGTGAGAGATCATCTTATAATGCTACCGTAAATCAAAGCAAGATAAGATGCATAAAGGATAAACATCACATGCAATCAATATAAGTGATATGATATGGCCATCATCATCTTGTGCTTGTGATCTCCATCTCCGAAGCACCGTCATGATCACCATCGTCACCGGCGCGACACCTTGATCTCCATCGTAGCATCGTTGTCGTCTCGCCAACTATTGCTTCTACGACTATCGCTACCGCTTAGTGATAAAGTAAAGCAATTACATGGCTTTTGCATTTCATACAATAAAGCGACAACCATATGGCTCCTGCCAGTTGCCGATAACTTGGTTACAAAACATGATCATCTCATACAATAAAATATAGCATCACGTCTTGACCATATCACATCACAACATGCCCTGCAAAAACAAGTTAGACGCCCTCTACTTTGTTGTTGCAAGTTTTACGTGGCTGCTACGGGCTGAGCAAGAACCGTTCTTACCTACGCATCAAAACCACAACGATAGTTTATCAAGTTGGTGATGTTTTAACCTTCACAAGGACCGGGCGTAGCCACACTCGGTTCAACTAAAGTGAGAGAGACAGACACCCGCCCGTCACCTTTAAGCAACGATTGCTCGAAGCGGTGAAACCAGTCTCGCGTAAGCGTACGCGTAATGTCGGTCCGGGCCGCTTCATCTCACAATACCGCCGAACCAAAGTATGACATGCTGGTAAGCAGTATGACTTATATCGCCCACAACTCACTTGTGTTCTACTCATGCATATGACATCAACGCATAAAACCAGGCTCTGATACCACTGTTGGGGAACGTAGTAATTTCAAAAATTCCTACGCACACGCAAGATCATGGTGATGGCATAGCAACGAGAGGGGAGAGTGTATGTCCACGCACTCGTGAGACCGTGGCGAAGCGTTATAACAACGCGGTTGATGTAGTCGTGCGTCTTCACGATCCGACCGATCCAAGTACCGAACGCACGGCACCTCCGAGTTCAGCACACGTTCAGCTCGATGACGATCCCCGGGCTCCGATCCAGCAAAGCGTCGGGGATGAGTTCCACAAGACGACGGCGGCAGGTGGCGATGATGATGCTCCACGGCGCAGAGCCGCTTAAGCTCCGCGACGATATGACTCTACCGGCGCAGGGCTTCGCCTAAGCTCCGCGACGATATGACCGAAGTGGAATATGGTGGAGGGGGGCATCGCACACGGCTAAGGAACGATCCGTAGATCAACTTGTGTGTTCATGGGGTGCCCCCTGCCCCCGTATATAAAGGAGGGAGGGAGGAGGAGGCCGGCCCTAGGAGGGGCGCGCCATGGGGAGTCCTACTCCCACCGGGAGTAGGATTCCCCCTTTCCTTGTCCAACTAGGAGTCCTTCCATGTATTAGGAGTAGGAGACAAGGAAGGGGAAGAGAGAAGGGAAGGAAGGAGGGGTGCGGCCCCCCCTAGTCCAATTCGGACTAGGCCATGGGGGGGCGCGCGGCCTGCCCTAGGCAGCCCCTCTCTCTTTCCCGCAGGGCCCAATAAGGCCCAATACTTCTCCCCGGCGAATTCCCGTAACTCTCCGGTACTCCGAAAAATGCCCGAATCATTCACATCATGTCTAACGGAATGGGTCATGTCAATCACATCATTCTCCTAATGATGTGATCCCATTAATCAAATAACAACACATGTCTATGGTTAGGAAACATAACCATCTTTGATTAATGAGCTAGTCAAGTAGAGGCATACTAGTGACTATATGTTTGTCTATGTATTCACACATGTATCATGTTTCCGGTTAATACAATTCTAGCATGAATAATAAACATTTATCATGAAATAAGGAAATAAATAATAACTTTATTATTGCCTCTAGGGCATATTTCCTTCATACATGACTAGGGCGGAGGCAGAATCTAGATACGCCCGCTATCTAGCGGGAGAGAGGAGGGAGCGTTGGAGGAACCGGGTGAAGACCAGTTTCATCACGATGATGCTCATCGTGATGACCGCAGCTCTCTTCTATGTGATGGTAGTTTGGATGATCGATACCGACTTTTAATGTGAAGACAAACTCGCTACTCGCGGTCTCCGAGACTTGTAATGTTCTATCTTCGTTTGGTCTTTTGTATTCGGAGACTAATATGATGAATTGTATTAGGATACTTACCTTCTATTGTATTCGATGAATCTGCTGTTGCTGTGTGGTGTTGTCTATATTCTGTCAAATAATATATTTTGTAACCTGTGAAAAAATCAGAAAAAAAACTAATATTAATACTAATGGCGCACCACACAAGACACTAATGCGCACTGTAATAAGCACACTAATGGCGCATCATCCACTGGTGCGCCATTAGAAAGCCAAAGCACATGGGTACATATGGCCCCATGGGAGGAATTCTAATGGCGCACCGTAGGCAATTTTAATGGCGCACTGCTTGGTGTGCTATTAGAACACCAGATACTAATGGCGCACCTGTTGTGCGCCATTAGAATTTAATTCTAATGGCGTGATGCTAGTGGCGCACCAGTAGTGCGCCATTAGTAGGCAAAACTGGTGCGCCACTAGCATGCCTTTTCCTAGTAGTGTAACGTTCCTTGTTTTGGTTGTGCAGAACAGTCTCAAATCCCCATATAATATCCACTACTAAACCAATATGAGAAACTCAATGGCACGACATTATCCCTTTTTTACTTTTCATGGGAGAACCATTTCCATAGTTTTGCCAGGCATTGGATGCAAAAGTGAAAAAGGAGCAACTGGTTCTTAGAATTTCTTATAATTAGCTAGTGGACATCTACTGGCATCCCAGAAATGGCATGGTAATATTATAGAATTTTATGTTGCACACACTCATTTAGATTCTATACAAACAACACTTGTATAACTCAAACAAAAAATGTACTTCATATGATTCAAGTGTTGGTCCATGTTGTCGAGACTTTTGGATTGGAGACGAGTATATTCATGGCAGTCGATGTAATGCCGCTTGGGATGAAGGTGGCTTGAAATTCAACTGTCTCCTCACTCAAAAAAAATTCTTACTTCTAAAATGATGATCTAGCTAGGCTTGAGAACCCATTATCTTCTTCGGGAGAATTGTGACACTATGGACAAAGTTATGATAATGATCTAATAGATTCTCATCACCTTCATTTTGTTGTTGGGATGAAGGTGGCCTTTTTTAACCGTAGAACTATTGTTCTATGTTCAAATTTTATTAAAGAAAATATTTACATACATGTAAAAGAAAATTACAAATCAACCAATCCTAGGTTAGCTAACATGAGAAAGTAACGGTTGTCTTCAATCTAGGCATGGAATCTTGCCACTTTGTTTCCCTTTAACTTGTACACCAGAATTTGGAGATTTTTTGGAGCAGGACTTCCCATGAATCCACACTGTGAGTGGTATCATTGAAGATTACATTGTTTTTTTGTATCCTCATATTGGAGTAAACCATAATTATGATGACTTCCGGAAGCTAGCTTTTCATCTCTCTTTCTACCAAATTTTTCCTCAATTATTGTTTTGTCAAAATATCATTTTAAGCACCATTCTATCGTCTCCCTTGGTTGTCTCGCCACTCCAACTGAGACCGAGTTGCATGTCAAGTCTTTGACAAGTTTCCCTTGGGACCCTACCGTCATCTCTACTATCCTCGAGGACTCACAGTAAAATCGTGTTATGTGATCTTCAGTTTGTGTGTGTGCCACCTGGCTTGAGCACCTTTTCCTGTCCATTCATGAAATAAAGAAAATGAAATAATAAGCATATGCTATTTTTCCTGTGTCAAGCTAGTGGCAACTCTCTTGCACTATTCAAACCTCCAATCATATTATCTACTTATTATTGAATGATCTTGGAATCACTACACTAGTATTTTCACTTCATACTCACTATTAGAAATAGCAAGCGTGAATTAACTCAGCATGAAGTGAATTATATGTGTAGTCATATTCAGTCCAGTTCTAGAGCATGTATGTTTCCTATTTATACGTCTCCAACGTATCTATAATTTTTTATTGTTCCATGCTGTTATATTACCATTCTTGGATGTATTACAATAATTTTAAAACAACTTTATATCATATTTTGGGATTAACATATTGACATATTGCCAAGGGCCAGTTGTTTTTTTCTGCTTGTTTTTTTGCATCGTAGGAAATCAATATCAAACAGAATCCAAACACAGCGAATGTTTTTATGGATTTTTTCTGGACCAGAAGACACCTGTTGGGCCAAGAAAGCACCTGAGGGGAGCTCCGAGGGGAGCACAACTCACCAGGGCGCGCCTGCGGGCCCAGGCGCGCCCATGTGGGTTTCGCCTACCTCGGCCGCCTCCCGCACCGCCTCTTTGCTCTATAAATACCGCAATATTCTAGAAACCCCAGGGGAGTCGACGAAAATCAATTCCAGTCGACGCAAGTTCCAGAACCACCAGATCCAATCTAGACACCATCACGGAGGGTTCATCATCCTCATTGGTGCCTCTCCGATGATGCGTGAGTAGTTCATTATAGACCTTCGGGTCGGTAGTTAGTAGCTTGATGGCTTTCTCTCTCTATCTCTTGATTCTCAATAAAATGGTCTCTTGGAGATCTATTTAATGTAACTCTCTTTGTGGTGTGTTTGTTGGGATCAGATGAACTTTGATTTATGATCGGATCTATGTTTTTATCCATGAAAGTTATTTGAGTCTTTTGATCTCTTATATACATGATTACTTATAGCCTCATATTTCTTCTTCGAATATTTGGTTTAGTTAGGCCAACTAGATCGATTTTTCTTGCCATGGGAAGAGGTGCTTTGTGATGGGTTCGATCCTACGGTGCGGAGCCGACACGTATGTATTGTTTCTATTAAGGATAACAAGATGGAGTCTATTTCTACATAAATAGATCTTGTCTACATCATGTCATCGTTCTTTTTGCATGACTCCGTTTCTCCATGAACTTAATACACTAGATGCATGCTGGATAGCGGTCAATGTGTGTAGTAAAAGTAGTAGATGCAGGCAGGAGTCGGTCTACTAATATTGGATGTGATGCCTATATAATAATCATTGCCTGGATATCGTCATGATTATTTGAAGTTCTATCAATTGCCCAACAGTAATTTCTTTACCCACCGTATGCTATTTTTCACGAGAGAAGCCACTAGTAAAATCTACGACCCCCGAGTCTCTTCTTAATCATGTTATCCTTTGAGATCCCTTTTTATTTGCTTTTATTTTTAGATCTATTAATAAAAAAACCCAAAAAAAAGCTCGCTGAATTTTATTTGCATCTATCAAATTATTACAACTTTCTCCCGTCGACGTGCCAATTTCTGGCACCGTTACCCGAAAGGGATTGACAACTCCTTTAACACGTCGGGTTGCAAGTATTTGTTATTTGTGTGCGGGAGTTGTTTACATGGTGTTGTGTGGTTCTCCTACTGGTTCGATAACCTTGACCTCATCACTTAGGGAAATACCTACCGTCGCTGTGCTGCATCATCTCTTCCTCTTTGGGAAAATACCGACATAGTTCCAGCCGACATCAAAAAGGAATTTCTAGCGCCGTTGCCAGGGAGATATCATCAACATCTACTAGGTTCGTAATCAAAAATCTCATCTCCTTGTAATTTACATTATTTTCCATTTGCCTCTCGTTTTCATCTTCCCCACTCCACAAAAATTTGCCATTTTATTCGCCCTCTTTTTCGTCCGCCTTTTTCTCGTCAGATCTCTTATTTGCTTGTGTTGCCATGTGTCTTCTATTTGCCTGCATCTTTGCTTGCTAAAAATCTATTGATATGGATCCTCATCCACTTTCTAATCTTTTTAAAAGATCCAATTATGAATTACCAATTGTTAGTGAATTAAATTCTATTAATGTCAATTGTGCTAGTAATATGCAAACCCCCAAGTGTGGGGATGCTAATAATGCTATGTCAACTACTTATTGCAATGATCATGATTGGGGTGATAATGATTCTTATGATCTTGAAAATTTATTTAAGCCTAAAGATGAATATGTTTGCGATAATATTAAAAGTGGTCTTGGAGAGTTAATGACATTATTTGATGATAATCCCACTACCTTGGAAGAGGGTCAACTTTGCATGCATGTGGATCATGTAGAGAATATGTTATGTGATAGCTATATTATGGAATTCGAATATGATCCCACATGTAATTATTATGAGAGAGGAGAATATGGTTGTAGAAATTTTCATGTTATTAAATTACCACTCGTCATGTTGACATTGCAAGTGTTTCTCTCTTCTTCCTTGCGTATGCTAGGTTCTTCTTGTCTTGATAATTTGTTTCCTTATAAAATGCCTATGCATAGGAAGAATGTTAGACTTAAATTTGTTTGTCACATGATGTATGATGCTCCCGTTGTGTTTCGATTATTATCTTTCATGTGAGCATCAGTAAAATATTATGCCTAGCTAGGGGCGTAAAACAGTAGCGCTTGTTCGGAGGCAACCCCACTTGTATCTTTTTTGTTTATTTGTTTTCTTGTTGTTTTAAATAAAATACCCAATTATGGCTCTATTTGGATGTATTTTTGTGGTTTAAATTAGTTTTTGTGGCAAGCAAAGCCTTTGGGATAATTTGGCTGATAGTTGATTCGATCTTGTTGAAAATAATGAACTTTTGCACTCAGAAAAATAATTTTCATAAATCACAGAAACATGCTTTTGCTGTGAATTTTTTACACAAGATTGATATACAAATTTCGCATGTTTTCCTAACTTTTTAGGATTGTTGGAGTTACAGAAGTATACGAAGTTCCCAGGTTACTACAGATTGCTTTGTTTTTGACAGAATCTGTTTTCGTTGTGTTATGTGCATGTTTTGATAATTCTATGGTTTCCTTTGAAGAGTTTTTTCCATGGAAAAGATAAAATATATTAGATATAATACAATAACAAAATATGAATCGGTTTGCAACAGTACTTAAAGTAGTGATTTGCTTTTTTATACTAACGGCTCTCACAAAGGTTTTGTTGAGTTTTGTGTGATTGAAGTTTTCAAGTTTTGGGTGATATCGCGATGGATGAATGAATAAAGATTAGCAAAAGGCTAAGCTTGGGGATGCCTGAGGCACCCCAAGATAATATTCAAGAAGCAACTAAGCTTGGGGATACCCCCAAGTGGCATTCCCTCTTTCTTCTAACAACCATCGGTATTTTACTTGAAACTATATTTTTATTTGTCACATATTATGAGTTTTTGCTTGGAGTGTCTTGTATGATATGAGTCTTTGCCCTTTTTCCATTGTGTTTTAAGTCATGAATCCTTGCTGCACACACTATTTGAGAGAGCTAAAATTATGCTATGACTTGTTAGAATTGCTCTCTATGCTTCACTTAAATCTTCATGAGCTATGGAATTGCTCTAGTGCTTCACTTATATATTTTTGCGCTTGGTGTGCTTTATTATTTTTGAAGAAATGCTCTCATGCTTCACTTAGGTTTATTTGAGAGTTAGTAATTTTTTTAAGAAATTCTCTCTTGCTTCACTTAAACTATTTTGAGAGAAGAAAACTTTATGTCCATTCTTCACTTAGATTTGTCTGAGCTATCAAAAGCAACATATGAAATTAGTCCCAAAGTGATAATTATCCAAGGGGGGTATAATAAAAACTTTAATGAAGATCATTGGACAACATAAACTTGATTCTTTGTAATAGTTTTGAGATATGATGATAGTGATATGTGAGTCATGTTGATGAGTAATTATGATTTAGTAAGAATATTGGTGTTAAGGTTTGTGATTCCCTATGCAAGCACTAAAGTATATAAATATGCAATGAAATTAAATCCTACTTGTGGTGCATCATTCAGTGTTAGTTATGCTTAATGCTTGCTTATGAGATTTTTCGTTTCTTGGCTGGATGCTTCCCAATCTTTTGCTAGCCTTCATTTGCACGAAGTTTGATCAGTACTTGTGCATCCAAAATCCTTTAAATCAGTTTTTGCCACATGAGTCCACTATACCTACCTATTTGCAGTAATCTTTTGACGTTGTAAGAAAAATTGTATGTGCCATCTCTAGTTTTACAAATATATTTCCCTTTTCTGTGCTCGTACCGCTCATGAAACGGTAGGGGGTGGCTGATATATTTCCATGCTAGATGTGTTTTTCTCAAGATGAGTGTTTATTCACTTGTCATTGGACGAGAGTACAGCAAAGGTACTAGGGATGCCCAGTCCCGAAATGAAAAATGAATTTACTATATGTTATTAAATAATAAATTTCTTGGAAAGTGTTGGTATGGAAGGCACCCGTGGATACGGTTAGCCATGGAAAGTGAAAGTACGGTGGAAAAAGAAATAATCTTTATTTTTGGTTTGGGAACCGCCTATGATATATCTAGAACAGAAAGTATTGGGAACTACTCGATTGTTTTCGTTGACAGGAAAAGCATGCCACCAAAAATGTTTTATCTCTACTTTTTTTTTGCTTTGAGCTCTGGCACCTCTACAAACCCCTACTTCCCTCTACGAAGAGCCTTTCTATTTACTTTATGCAATTTTTACTTTTACTTGAGTCTCCATCTTCTCTTATAAAGCACCAACTAAGGGGCACTATGATCGTACTTGAGCATTGGGTGTAGCTAACATGCGAGTGTGTTTCATGAATGGATCAATGATTGAGCATAATGGGCTAGGGATAACTTGCTTTAGTGTTGATATTTTGATAGACATGGTTGCTTGTTGATATGCTTGAGTATTAAAGTCTTCATGTCAAAACTAGACTATTGCTTCGAATCATAGAAGTCCAAATGTCCATGCTACAAAGAAATGAATATGTGTTGAACATGTTAGGCAGCATTCCACATCAAAAAAATTTGTTTTTATCATTTACCTACTAGAGGACAAGCAGGAATTATGCTTGGGGATGCTGATACATCTCCAATGTATCTATAATTTTTAATTTTTTCATGTTGTTATATTATCATTGTTGGATATTTTACAATCATTTTATAGCAACCACATATCATTTTTTGGGACTAACCTATTGACATAGTGCCAAGAAATTATGTACATCAACCTGGCGAAGACTTTTGTCTGGATTGCCATCACTTCCATAGATTTGCCCTTCACTATCTCATTGTAAAACAACCACGCAATAAACGTCGATGAAAGGTTGGCATGATCTTGAGGGATGCAGGGAATAAGACAAGTGTGATTAACTAAGTCACTGATCACCCAACTTGTGCCATACTTAGGGAGATAGCCGTGCACCCATGCGGGACAATCTGCGTTCCTGCATACCAGTGTCAGGAATTTCTGACTTGACACCTGAGCAGTGAAAACCCTTTGCCTGGACATTGCCTAGTTTGTTAATGCATCCTTCAGAGCTTGCTTGTTGGGATACATAGCACCCATCGCAATATTGTTCTGGTGATATTGTCAGGCAGAATCATGTCCATCGTTCATGAACATTGCAGATGAGAAGTCATGATTCCACGATGCAACTCCAAATACTAACACACCCAAATATTTGACATCCACATATAGTATGGAATATTATCAGAGCAACTACAAATTTTCGCACAACTAATTAGTTGACATCTAAATATATTGACGTATACTACCGGAGCAAATAACAATAACCGCACACCTAATTTATTTCACATCGAAACATCTAAATGTTTGCTGAAATATACCCTTGAAGTGTGCGTGCGGACGACGAACATCGGCCTTCAATCACGTGAATCGGAGACAGAAACTCCACCAAACTGCCGAAGCTTCTCCTCCACCACCTCCACCACACTGCCCCAGCTTCACCACCACCACCTTCACCTCCACCGCCGCAACAACCTCCACCAATGAGCTGAGAAAAAAAACTCCACCAAAATGCTCAGCACGACCACCACGAGCTACGCCATCAGTAGATCGAGGTCTCTCTTGGCTCCCCTAACTAAGTAGAACCCACTCACGGTGCCAAATCCGCAAAAAACCGGCTCATTTTGGTGTAGAAGTTGGAGGCATTTTCGTGTAGAGAGGAGAAATAAAGAACAGAAGAAGAACAGAGGAGCTCGCAGCTTGCGCGTGGGAATGAGAAGGAGGAAAAAAGGAAAGGGAGCCAGGCCAGCGACGTGTTGTGGGGTCAGCACCCTGTCGGCTAGCAACAGACCGATCGGTCCATACCTGGCTAACAGCGGCGTCCCGTGACCAGCCCGCGCCGACAACCCCCTCTCTCCCCCTCGCAACGTGGCCAAGCCAGTGCGCAGCCGGCACGTGGCAGGCAGGCCAGCTGTCGGCCGGCTAGACCCATTCGGCCTGTTGTGGGCTGACTAGGCCCAGTAGGCCAGCACCGGGCCGACGGTGTATTATTTGCGAAAAATTTGTATCTGACATAATATTTATGAAAATTAATAAAAATGTATTATTTTAAAAAATTAGGGTATTAATGCATGGATTTATGCATGAACAATTTTTTGTAGTAATGTTTTTTGTAGTTTCTGTTATGTATCAATATATAGATGGATGTATGTATGTATGCATGAATGCATAGATGGATGCAAAAAAGTATGGATGAATGTAGAAAATTGTTGTTTTTTTTGTATAGATAATTAATTGTTGATGCATCTAATAATTCTTGTTGTTCGTATGGATGCAATATGGAGGAAGAAAATCGACTTTCGACGATGGCAGTCAATCTGGGCGAGTTCTTCTTGTGATATACATTGGTCACGCACGTTGGACTCGCCCGGCTTGACTATCACCGAAAGTGAAAATATCCGTGAGACAGTGTCCACCATATATACCACCACCAGAGAGAGTTCCATCATATATACATGAGAGAGATGGGAGTTGTTCTTGGAGAAAGAAAATCGTCTTTCGGCGATGGCGGTCAATCTGGGCGAGTTCTTCTTGTGATATACATTTGTCATGCACGCTGCACTCGCCCATCTTGACCAGCACCGAGAGTCAAAATATCTGTGACATAGTGTCCATCGTCACAACCAGATGAGAGTTGTTCTTTGGTGTTTGATTCTTATGCTATTTTTCATTGTGTGATGAAAGTTGTTAGCACTGATCGATTTCGTGGCTATGGCTTCCTCCGATGATGTATCTTCCATTAGGGTCGACTCCGTTGTCAAGGAGAAGCTCACCGAGGACAGCTTGGCGGCGCTCATTGAGAAGCACCCGCAGCTGATCCTAATAAAGTATTTTGAGGATATGGCCAAGAAGAATCCCCCAGCCAAGGAGAAGAGAAGGCCCCACCACGTAAGGAGTGTGACGACTCGATGCCATTGAGTCCACCGACATACATTACCTACGACGCTTTGTCCTCCCCCGTGGGGGATGCCCCGACGTGCTCTGACTCCACGATCACCGTTTTCACGGACTACAGCTCTGAGTAGTCCACCTAGATAGTTTGGCATTGATTTAGTGATATAGTCATGTAGGTGCTGATATAGACTTCTTAGATTGCCACTTGCAATGCTTTTGATTGTATAAGTGATGAACGCTTACGTGGATTATGTATGATGTGATATTTTTAACCTTGCATTCCTTCTCTACCTTCTTTTCTCTATCTTTGTAGATGAAGTGGTATGCGGTGTACGGATGTAGATGTCCAGGAGTGTACGAGTCATGGTTTGAATGCAATGAATAAGTGATTTACTATGAAGGAAGCCCCCACAACTCGTTCAATAGCAGAGAGAAGGCAGAGTATCATTACAATCAGTGTGTGCTTAAGCAGAAGAGAAAATATGAATTAGTGGGTTCAGTGGATGGGTTCACTGGATGTGCTAGCCAGAAATGGCTTATCGGGTTCGGTGGATGGAAGAACTTGATAATTCTTCTTCAGTTTGTGATAAATGTGGTGTTGCTTTTTTATCTTGTGGTCGCACGTAGAAATGCATTGACCACTTTATTGTTTAGTAAGTATGCATTCATACTAAAGAGCTACCTTGTGATCTCAAAAGAATTTCATGTGAACTATTTTATGTAATGGTTATATGAGTTTGTTGTTAGACACTGAGAGTTGAAATGCTTGTTTGTGTATTGTATAAAAAAATTGCGACAGGGATCAGGGGGAAAGCAGTAAAATGTTGTCTGGGAACGGATCGTTGCCGAGAGCCGCTCTCGGCAAAGTGGCACGCTGGCTGTTGGCTGTGGCGCCGTTGCCGGAAAGTAGTCGGCGTCGGGTCTGGGCCAACAAATATCACTAGTATTGAGAGCCTTGAGTATTCTTCTTGTAAAAGAGTTTGTGTTGAGGGAGTTGAGGCTGTGTTAGGAGTAGATGGGTTGGTTACTCATGTAACTAAGGAAGTGGATGTAGGAGAGGAGGTGACACGGGAAAAAATGAGGGAATCTGTAGGTGAGGAGAGACATGTAGATGACTCTGCTCTGGAAGCTACCGACCTTGAATATGATTGTTATGACAAGTGGGTTAGGTATGTTATAGGATTTGTTTTATCTTTCCTAACAAGGCATATCTCCTAATCCCTTCCTAGTTATGAGGATTGAGTAGATACCAAGGCAACCATGTTCATATATGCTATGGCATCCATCAATCGTATTGTGCATTGCAAATATTCCTAGTCTGCAGGGAGGGAGTGTGTGGTAAGCGGTGACCTAGTACTGGCAAGGCTTGGAAGTCACACATTGTGGCCGCGGGGGAGCAGGTTTCTTGGCCGAGGAAACTATGGTGTGGATTGACTGCGGGAGGCGGGTAGGGAGCAAGGCGACATGTCTGTGAGAGCGGGCACCCCAAATCCGTCTCAAGCGCACGGCCAGATGGCCCGGTCAGTGTCCGGTCAACAATGATCTCATAGTGGTGTATCCAGTTTAGATACATAAAATTCAAGAATATGGGAAAACAGCAGAGCAAATTTCGAAGCCCAATAGATTTTTGTGTAGAAAGAAGCTTTTGTATCCACATATTATTGCAACTCTTTGTTTCAGCCTAGCAACAATGAACTAGGTCTTAGTCCTGTAGCCCGGACACAAGCAACATCTGTTCAAGCTTATCTTTTCAGAACTGCAATATATTCTTCTAGACTTTCCTCTGGTTTTAATCTTTAGGGTATTCACGTCCAGAAAACCAATGAAGATTGCTGCATGATTTTTCAATGAAGAGGCCAAAGCATGCAAGCAGATTAGGATTAAAACATAGATATCTCTTTCATAAAAAAACAAAACCATAGGTATCTGGCCTACTGGGCACACATTTTGTCTGGACAATTACAACAAATACTTCCTAGACAGCATGCTGCAGATACCAAGAAACATATAAAAATACTGCTTTATGAAATCTCACATTTTAAGTTCAAGTTGATGAAAATAAACGGTACTTTGTTGAGACGTACCCTCTATGATTCCGTTAACATATAGTTTTGCACAGATCTAGAGGGATTACATGTGGTAATGTCGACATAGTGCCACGGTAGCAGCTCTTCCCTAACAACCCCACTAGCAATCTATGATAGTATAATTGTAGCAGCTCTTCCCTAACAACCACACTAGCAGTCTATGATAGTTCAATTTCTGCACATCTACAGACAACTTGAGTGCACTCGTGAGACCACGTTCCCAGCCATGTTAAACTTTGCCTCTCCATCAGTCTAATCGACATCGTACGAGGGAATATGAAATTGCTAACTGAAAACCAACTAAGACCTCACTAGCACCAACTAAGGCACCCCTAGTATTACTCCATATATAGATACATGCAACTTGAAGCTACAAGTAAGGCAACAAAAGAGCTCTTGAGAACATGGATATAAGAAAACAGAAGAAGCAAACACAGGAGAGAGAGAGAGAGAGAGAGAGAGAGAGAGAGAGAGAGCTAGGGTCAACTGCTCATTTTGTTTAAACCACCTTAATACTCCCTCCGGTCCTTTTTACTCCGTGCATTAGATTTGTATCAAGTCAAACTTCACAAAGTTTGACCTAATTTGTAGTAATAAATATCAACATTTGTAAAACTAAATGTATATATTATGAAATCTAACAATAGTGATTTGGTACTGTGAATCTTGATGTATTTTTCTAACAATTGTGAACCAAAGTAGAGATACATTATCTTGAATCACTAAAAAGGACCGGAGGAAGTACACTATTTTGAATCACTAAACAGTGCAGTTCATGTTACAATAGGTTAGTACGCGTTTGGAACCTAGAAATTTCTGCGCTAGTTACTATAGCTGTATATTGCTAATAAGACCATTATAAAATGAAACAGCCAGCTAAAAACATGTCAACGTGAGAAACTAGACACTTGCTATTTTTCTAAGAGAAGTGTATGGAGTTTTGGGTCAGGTCGCGTAGAATATAGTTAAGCCATGTCATGACAGCAGGCTGGCAGGTGCAGATCATTATAGAAGTAAAATGTAATTAAAGAATTCCTCAAAGTGCAAGCAAGCGGCCTTAGGTCTTAAGTCTTAACTAGCGTCCGTCCACATAGTGATAGAACTTGCAGTGGGTGAGAGAGGGAGTGAAGACTGAAATATTTTGTGTATGTGTGTGAGAGAGAGATAGAAGGGGAGAGAATGGGTGTTGCAAGTGCTGTGCAATGGTGGGAGGATTCTCAGCTGCGCGTCCTCGTCCTGGGTGGCCTGGTTGTCCAGTACATCCTCCTCATCGCTTCGACCATGCGCAAGGTATCAGTCAGATTCTGGTGGGTTAGGCTCGTAACCTGGCTGGCATACCTGGGCAGCGACGCCATTGCAATATACAGTCTCGCCACCCTCTTCAACCACTACAACAAGCGGAACGGGAGTCATGGCTACAGCACCGTGGAGGTGCTGTGGGCGCCTATCGTCCTGACTAGGGCTGGACGTAACGAGCGGGCTTTTCGGCCCGCTCGTGGCCCGCTCGGTCTTGACCCGCTCGGTCCAGGACCGCTAGAGAAGAGGGTCGGTCCGGTCTGCAAAATACGGCCCAAAAAATTGTCGGTCCGGTCCGGTCTTTAACCGGTCCTACCGAGAGGACCGAGGAAGAAAATGGCAGCGCCGCCGCTGTTCGTCGTTATCGCGGCCACCGGCAGACCCCGGTGAACCACCATTTCCCCAAGCTTCCCCACTCCTTCCTCCCTCTCCTCGCCATGCGCCATAGCCTCTCGCCGCCGGTCGCCGTCATTGTCGTGCGTGCACCACGGATGATCTCGCGTTCTCGACCCTTGCCATGGCAGCCGTTTCATCACAGCACGCACGCAGGCTATCAACTGGGGAAAAGCTCGATAGGCCGTGATTTTCGCGTCCAACAAATCAGGCAGGTTTTTTGGAAGGCGCAAATCGTGGGAGAAACGCTCTGCCTATAATCACGCGCCTTGATCCTACGCTGCCGTTTCCTTTTGGTGAAGCGTATGTTCAGGTCTACCCGTTGCTCTCTCTGTAAACCTTGCCTAGTTATGCCCGTCTTTATCGCGTGTACAGGATTAGTGGAGGTTAGCTCGGGAGTTAGTTGGGTTAGTGGCGGCACCTACATGTATAAATGTGCACCTTCATAACTGAATATGACTGTATTCAGTCCTGTTTGTTTGTTAACTTTCTGTACTTTTATTCAGTCGAACGTGAAATACGAAAATACGAGAGAAACAAGGCTTGATCCGCAAATCACGGCACCATTTGACATTTAACTTCACGTAAGGTTTGATCCTCTAATTATAGCAAGGCCCGCAGACAGAAAATCGTGGGCTCATGCACGTCCCACATTAGCTGCATGCAACGGAAAAAACTTCTAAGGAATGTCCATGGCTAACAGCCGCGACGCAGAGCGCACTTCCCATGGTACATCGCCCACCTCACCGCCAGCGCTCGTGCATGTCGCCCACCTCACCACAGCACCCGCGCACGTCGCCCACCTCGCTGCTGCCTTTGTTCACTGTTTCTGTCACATCACCATCCTCTTGCCGACAATCTGGTCACCACCGCCTCGCCATGACCACCATGGAAACAAGACCGCCGGTCCTCTCGGTCCGGCCCGGGCTTCACCGCCGCCGGTCCAGTTCCTGAAAACAGGCCCGACGTGCTGCTCTGTCCGGTCCGGACCGGACCGCCGCCGGCCGGTCCAAACGCCGGCTCGGACTGGGACCGGACCGGCTCGGACCGTGTCCACCCTGAGTCCTTACCAACCTTGGTGGGCAGGACAGTATAACCGCCTACAACATCGAAGACAACGACCTATGGATGCGGCACATACTCACCGCCGTTTCTCAGGTCACTGTCGCCATCTACGTGTTTTGGAAGTCGTGGCCTCGCAGCGACAGCAGGTTCCTGCAGGCTGCAATACTGCTCTTCATCCCTGGCATCCTGAAATGCGTCGAGAAGCCCTGGGCACTTTACAGTGCGAGCATTAGCAGCCTAGTCAGCTCTGAAAAATCTGCTTGGAGGACGATAAATAAGAATAGCGACATTGATCGGGTCAAAGATTTCGTCACAATGACAGCAGGTTCCTTCGCTGATCATGCTGGGGCGAAGGCCAGCGATAAGGGTCTTGAACTTCAACTGGAGGCTGGGGTGAAAGCCAGGGATGTGGATCTTCAAGTTCAACCCGAGGCTGGGGGGAAGGCCAGCGATGAGGATCTTAAACTTGAGCCTGAAAAGCTGTTTGTGGACCTTGCATCTCCTTCTTCAGAGAAGCGGCTTAAGGCGTTGCAGTACTTCTCTGCCCTTGATGCCAACAAGGCGTATTTGAGACTCCGTGAAGGGCTCCACCACACCTTCGATCTCCTCTACACCAAACAGAAGGTGTTGGCTGATTTCCTCCCTCGTATCCTACGAGTCGAACAACATGAAGGTGGTCCCTTTCTATGGTTATTTAGATTAGGCTTCGTACCTGGTGTGTTTTTTTTTTTGGAAAAGGGGCCGAGCCCCAGCCTCTGCATCAGAATGATGCATACGGCTCATATTATTAATAAAGCGAAACCAAACTCCAAAGTACATCCAAGTCATAGTGCAATACTTAAACAAAAAAACTGCAAATATGAAAACTGAAAGCCACAACCGGCTGGCAAAACTATAGGATCACTCTATCCTATTACATGACCGCCATCCAAACCGGTTGAAAATATCCCGAGCTACCATCTCCCATCGGGTAGACGCAGTAGCCAAACGCTCCCTGGCCTCCGTCGGAGTGAGTAGCGACCACATACGGATGAACGCTGTGGCTCTGAAAACAACCTGCAAAAAGTGAAAGTTTGTTGATCGGTTAAAGACTAAGTCATTTCTGCAGTTCCATATTGCCCACAAAAGAGCACAAGCGCCAACACGAATGTGTCTCGCAATGTCATAATCCACCCCATCTAGCCATGTTCCAAATAACATACTAATAGAGGTAGGCTGACCGATATTAAAAGCAATATGAACCGACCGCCACAGAATCTTAGCCAACGGACAATCGAGAAAGAGGTGTTTGATGCTTTCAGAATGATCACAGAAGCTACACCGAGACGGACCTACCCAATTACGTTTTGCAAGATTATCCTTAGTCAAAATTACCTGTTTATGCACAAACCACATAAACACTTTGATACGTAAGGGTACCTTAACTTTCCAGACGTGTAAGGAAGTAGGGATGACCGAAGAGTTAATGACATCCTGATACATGGATTTGACCGAGAACACACCGTTCTTAGTAAGTTTCCAATGCAGCTGATCAGGGTGAGCGGACAACCTGACATCCATCAAACGTCGGACCAGATGGAGCCAGGCCTCCCAACGATTACCAACAAGCGTCCGCCTAAAGCTGATATTGAGGGGAACGGACTGTAAAACAGTGGCAACATAGGCATCTCTACGTTGAACTATGTTATACAAAGAAGGATATTGAAGTGCTAGTGGAGTCTCCCCAAGCCACGTATCCTCCCAAAACCTCGTCGTGGTACCATTCCCAACAATAAACTTAGTCTTGTTGAAAAATAATTATTTAACTCTCATAAGCCCCTTCCAAAAGGGCGAATCTGAAGGTCTCACAGACACTTGGGCCAAGGTTTTAGCAAAGAGATACTTATTGCGTAAAATCTGTGCCCAAGTGGCCTCCGCCTCATATGACAACTTAAAAGCCACTTGCTAAGGAGACATATATTTTGATTTCCAAATTTTCAATACCTAAGCCACCCTGGTCTTTAGGTCTGCAAATAATATCCCACTTCGCAAGTCTATACTTCCGCTTAAGCTCGTCAATTTGCCAAAAGAAACGAGATCGGTAGAAATCTAACCTTTTCCTAACTCCAACGGAACCAGGAAAAGGATAGCAGAAACATTGGCATACTAGTAAGGACCGAATTAATCAGAATTAATCGCCTCCATATGACAAGAGCTTTCCTTTCCAACAGCTCAGTTTCTTTTCAAACCGATCCTCCAAACATTTCCACTCAGCATTGGTTAGCTTACGATGATGAATGGGTATAGCCAAGTACTGAAAAGGTAAGGAACCCAATTCACATCCGAACAATCGTTGATACGATTCCGCTCATCATTAGCTCTTCCAAAGCAAAACAACTCGCTCTTGTGGAAGTTAATTTTAAGCCCGGACAATTGTTCAAATAAGCACAGCAGCAGCTTCATGTTCCTAGCTTTAGCAAGTCATTCTCCATAAATATGATAGTATCATCAGCATATTGGAGAATGGATAACCCGCCGTCAACTAGATGCGGAACCAGACCACCTACCTGTCCTGCATCCTTTGCCCGACCTATTAAAATAGTCAGCATGTCGGCCACTATGTTGAATAGAATCGGTGACATAGGGTCACCTTGCCTTAGGCCCTTGTGAGTTTGAAAATAATGACCAACGTCATCATTCACCTTAATCCCCACACTCCCTTTTTGCGTTAAAGAGTTAATTTGGTTTCTCCATGCCGGATGAAAACCTTTCATACGTAACGCTTGTTGCAGGAAAGGCCATTTGACTTTATCATAAGCTTTCTCAAAATCCACTTTGAACACAACACCATCCAACTTTTTGGAGTGAATTTCATGGAGTGTTTCGTGCAAGACAACAACCCCTTCCAGGATGTTTCTGTCCGGCATGAAAGCAGTCTGAGACGGCTGGACTACTGAGTGTGCTATTTGTGTAAGCCTATTTGTGCCAACCTTAGTGAAGATCTTGAAACTCACATTTAGCAAACAAATGGGTCGAAACTGTTCGATCCGAACAGCGTCTGTCTTCTTAGGCAGAAGAGTAATCGTCCCAAAATTCAGCTTGAACAACTGCAGCTGACCCTCGAAGAACTCGTGAAACATGGGCATTAAATCACCCTTGATAAAATGCCAACACTTCTTGTAGAACTCCGCCGGAAACCCATCCGGACCTGGAGCCTTGTTGTTCTCCATTTGAGAAATAGCCTCAAACACCTCTTTCTCCGAAAAAGGAGCAGTCAATAACTCATTCTCGGCGGTCTCAAGTTGAGGCACATCCTCAACCCTAGACTCATCCAACTCCACAAAAGTCTCTACCGGGTTACCAAATAACTGCTTGTAATAATTCGTAATGTATTCTTTTAGATTATCCTGACCAACTATGGTTCCTTCATCTTGTTCTAATTGAAAAATTCTCTTCTTCCGATGCTTCCCATTCGCAATCATGTGAAAGAATTGAGTGTTATCCTCGCCTTCTACGATTTTGCGCACCTTGGCTCGTAAGGCCCACTTCAATTCCTCCTCACGGAGAAGCTTTTTAAGCTTCATCTCCGCATCTATCTTTGTTGCCAACTCAGTGGAATCTAAGATAGATGTTTCCGCTTTAGCTTCGAAATTTTGAATGATAAGGAGGAGTCTGTCCTTCTCCACCTTATAGATCCCATGCGTGTGTTTAGCCCAACCACGAAGGAAACGACGGAGATGTCTAATCTTGGATTGCCATTTGTCGATAGGTGTCCTACCTCCAGAGTCCCTAGCCCACTCTGTAGCTAACAACTCTAGGAAGCCTTCTCGCTCGAACCAAGCCAGTTCAAAAGAAAAGAGATTCTTGTTACCCACGAAATTTTGTACTCCGGAATCAACTAACAGCGGTGTATGATCAGAGACACCTCTAGTCAAGGCCTGTACCGTTACCAGTGGAAACTTTTGTTCCCATTCGACACTAGCTAGCACTCGGTCAAGCTTCTCAAAAGTCGGAACCGGTAACGAATTAGCCCAAGTGAATTTCCTACCCGAGAGTTCGATCTCTCTGAGATCCAAACTCTCAATGATAGTATTGAACATAAAGGGCCATCGACCGTCAAAATTGGCATTATTCTTATCCTCTTTTCGTCGGATTATGTTAAAATCCCCTCCCACTAAGAGAGGTAACTGTTCATTAGCACAGATGCGCACCAGATCAGCCAGGAAATCTGGTTTGAGCTCGGGTTGAGCAGCCCCGTAGACCGCCACCAAAGCCCAATCAAATCCATCTGCCTTAGACCTAACCCGAAACTTGACAGCGAACTCTCCCATAACTACGCTCCTTACCTCCAACGTTTCACACTTCACCCCAAGTAAAACCCCACCGGATCTTCCTCGAGGTGGGAGGCAGTGCCAATCAAAATCTACCCCCCCAGACAAAGTGGCGAGAAATTGATTAGTGAAATTACTTCTTCCAGTCTCGGACAAAGCAATGAAATCCAAATGATGCTCCAGAGAAGCATCCGCCAGAAACCTCCTTTTAGCCAAGTCTCTAAGACCTCTGCTATTCCAGAAAATGCCTCTCATAAGTCATCATGAAATTTTTTAGCAGTACGAATCCTAGCGCTCCTACGCACTGCGGAGACTGGATAAACCTTTCTCTTCCATGTCCGCTTAGGCTTGACTACATCAACCACAGGGATATGACCCTCATCCTCATCATCTATCTCTAAATGGTCATCAACATGGCGAGAAGCATCAGGATGTGAGTCATCCTCCGCCTCGAAACCATCAGGGTCAAGATCGGCACACAAACCATCTAGGACCCTCACCCCAAGCGCATCAATCTCCGAATCATTCATTGGTTTAACTGCAGCAATGTGACGAATCATATCTACCGCACGCTCAGCTTCTAAATCAAGAATGTCGTTGACTGATTTAGCAATCTGACTATCATTATTACCAAGTGAAATTCCTAGCTGATTTGCATTGTTGATGATCTCATTATCAGTGAAATGCAAAATGGAATTTGACTTAATGACTGACATACCAGTAGTGGTTTCGACGTCCTGCAACTTGGCCGCTCTCACAGCGCACCGTAGTTGAATGTCGTCGACGTCCGGCTGCTCCTGCAACCGCCCGCTGATCCGTATCCCCTGCGAGACAGGATCCGGGATGCCACCAAAAGCGATGACCTCATCACGAGAAGCCCTGCACGGGGAGAGACCACCTGCCCCTCCCCCCACAGCGACGCCCAAAGCCGCCGTCACCGGCGCCGAAGGGGTAACCGGCGGCCTAACCGGTGATCCGCCATCAGCCGGCGGCTCCGGGGCCACGCAGCCACCACGCACCGAAGCGTGGGCAGAAAGAGCAAAGGCCCCACCCAGCCCTCCCAACACTGTGGGGGCCGGTGAGGCAACCACCCCCAGACCTGGCACACCATCGGCGATGGGAAGCGGAGTCGCCGTTTCCCTAGCCATAAAGGACGGTGAAGGCACCTGCAAGCAACCAGAACCCGACACACGCAAGTCAGGAGACCCATCTGATGCTAGCAAAGACTGAGAAAGCGAAAAACAAACCTCCTGCATACTGGACTCGTCCTCAGCCCGCCGAACCTTCGGGGTGAGAGAAAGAACAGCGCTTCCCCTGACCGCACTCCCAGGCAGCTCCGCCGACTCGTCAAGAGTCTTGCCCAGTCGCAACACAGGGGATGAAGGGGGGTGAAGGACCTCCTGACCTCCGTCCCCCAAAGACCTCAAAACCTCTGGCATCCCCGGTGGCACGTGCTCAGACGGATCCTCCAACTCCACACGATCACTCCAAAGACGGGGGGGCGCAGAGAAGGCCCCAACAGAACCCAGCTGGAGCATGTTGGACGGTGCCGAACCCGTAGCTTTCCCCTTAGCAGACTCTGTTGGTTTAGGTGATTCCACGGGCCTGGAATCCCTGTCACCGTCACCGGGTGCATCCTCACCCCGGTTCCCAGAAGCACCACCCCCCTCAGAGGTATCCATCGGCAACAACTCCTCAAAATCCTGAAACAGGTCCGGGTCCTCATACTCAACGTTCAACATGTAGGCAACCCCCTGATAGCACCATCTGACCACATCTGGCAAGAACTGAATGTTGGCCACGCTAATCAAAAGACGAGCAACACCATGAGCCCGAGTGAAAGGCATGTCCACCTGCTCCGTCTTTCCGAGCAAGGACCCCAAGCTCCACGTGACGAAAAAATCATCCAAGGGTTCGGACGGTGCCCCCGAAAAGCGAACCCAGATCTGAGTAAGAGGTGTGCCCTGCGGCTCCTTCTTCTTCCACTCATCAAACTGCAACACAAAACTAGTACCAGTAACTCGACTCATGCCAAACTTGAGAATCCTCTTCTGATCCTCTTTGGATGGAAAATCGACCTTATAAGAATTATCAGAAAGCTTCAACAAAGACCATTTGAAATTTCCCGGGGCCAACTCGCGCAACTGCTGAATAATCTGGGCTTCAGTGGCGGTCCAAGACCACTTTCACCACCCTGGGGAAGGAGGTTTCAACTGCAGGAGTCACCGAGGCCACAGAGGGCGACTCAAAGAACATCAGCTCCGAGCAGCACAGCCCGTAGATATTAAGAGCCGGTTTGGGACCGAGAAGGAGCGGACACTCAGCCGCCACATGCTTCGGTTTTCGACAAATCTCACATAACTCAGCTGAACAGTCCACCATGAAGTGCCCCGTCTCCCCACAGCGGAAACAAATTAATTTCTTCTTCTTAGCCGCCCACTTAGACAGCTTTTCTCCTCCGGTCTTCTCCGAGCCTTTATCGGACTCAGCATCCTCCGACTGCGCAATCATCGGGACAGCCACATCAGCAAGAGCTTTCACCGTCTCCACCACTGTCTGGTTCAGAGACGCCTCATCAGTAGCCATATCAGAAAGGTTGGCGTCAGCACCGGGTAAAGTACGCCCACCACGTCCCCCCCGGAAGCGTCCGCGCCCACCACGGAAACGTCCGCGGAAGCGACTGGGGCCAACCGCGCCCTCAACGAAATTCCCCGGCGGACCCTGAAAGCTCTGTCCATCATGACCCTGATCTGACCAAGCATAACCTCGGCCACCACCTGTGGACGAGGAGCCTCTGTGTAAACCCTGACCGTACGCGTCATAGCCGTCATCTCCCCACTGGCCACGAGGAGGATTGCGGTTGTCTCCCGCGAAGGCTCCCGATCCACGGCCGGCATTACCAAAAGCAGCTCCGCTCCGGCCGGCTACCCCGTTGAAAGCACCACCCCGACCGACAGCCATTTGCCTCGGCCACGGCCTGTGCGGCTGCTGTTGATCCGCTGCATGAAGAGGCGGCACCGCCGCTCTCGCAGAGGCCGGCACAACCGCCGCCGGTGCAGAACCTGCTGCCGCCGCGGCAACCGCAGCCTGTGCTGCAGCAGCCACCGGAGGTGCAGCCGCAGCCGCGCCAGAACCACCAGCAGGCAACCCACCAGGCGCAGCCCTCGCGGGCGGCTTCGCCGGAGGCGGCCCCCTCGCCGGCGGAGGTCCCTTGGGCGGCATGCGGTCAGCGGCAGGCAACAGAACCCTCCTGGTCCTCCGAACGACGCCCGATGGAAACCCACAGCTTCCACGGCGGCGAACCCTAGCGCACCCTCGACTCAACGATCGTGCATGCCCTCGATCCGTAGGTAACTCCCGCACGTCGGTGTGGGCTGGTTTTGCCTGGGTTTGCAACCCAGCTAATCCCAGGCCCACCTGGACAACAGCTGGGCCGTTGGAGCCCTCGTGCGGAAGCAGCCCACCAAGCAGGGAATTCAAACGATCGATCCGATCGCATCGGACTTCGCCGCTTCTGGCGACCGCCGGCGCCGGCGGCCTTCCTGCCGAACCTCGCCGCGGCCTTCTCTTCTTGACTACGATCCAGGATCCCTCCGAAATGAAATCAGATAGCGTTGGTTTAGGGAGACATACCTTCGGAATCGGCCCCTTCCATGGACGAATCGCCGCCGCCGCCGTCCGCCGGTGGACAATACGTCGCACGATCTCGATCTTGTCCTCCCGTCCCAAGCCTTGTCGCGCCGGATCATCAACAGGAACAATGCCATCTACTATGGCCGCCACTTCTTCTTCCGAATATCCAGGATGGAACGCCTCGCAGATCACCGATGAAGGCGTCGGCGAGTAGGCCCCTCCGGCGAGGTCGTCGTCGTCGTCGTCCTCTGGATCGGCATCCGCAAGCGCCCAAAACCTCCCGCCCGTGCGCCCTACGTCGGAGGTCGCCGGCGGACGGCTAGGCGCGGCCGTCGCGGTCGCGGTCGCCCCCCGCATCGCTTCTACGACGTACAAAAACGACCACAAATTCTAGGGTGTGGTTCATGGCATCATCACAAAACCTAATGCATAGTTTATCTCGTACCTGGTGTGTTGTTGCGTGGAATAGTTATTTACCTTTATAGCCATCCCCCTATTCCATCATAGTCAAAGAAAAGCTTATACTGATCACGATCTCAAGGTCACATATGCCATGATTTGTGGTACTGCTGGGTTGCAGTTCTTCGCATTTGTATTGAACTACAACAAGTCACTCGATACGACCGGTGGGTTAAGACAAGAGGAGAGTCAGAGGAGAAGCGCTGTAGGGGAGATGTTGCCGGATAGCAGGCCAAGGCTGCAGTTCTTGGGACTTGGAATACTCCATAGAATCCGTCGGTTAAGAGAAGAAGAGAGGCAGAGGAGAAGCATGGTAGAGGAGATGCAGGGTGAAGAGCTATTGGATGACATGGTTTTCCAGTACAATCTACTGGGATTATTCGCCCGGAACCAAAAGTACTGCAATATGATGAGCATTGTGGGAGCGATAGGGTGCAAGAACATCCTTCGGCAACGCTGGTGCATGGAGTCCAGCACCTCGTCCCGTGTGATTACAACTCTGGTTCTCAATTATGTCAAATGTGGGTGGAAAGAAAGACACATGCGTGATGTTCCTAGCTACAACAAGTTCAATGAAAACAGGGGACAATTTACTCTCAGATGTCTAGGATGCTACCACAAGCTTAGGTGGACCTTGCAGGGCGCATTCGATGAGAGCATTCTTCTCTGGCATCTCGCCACGGGTTTCTGCTACCACTACACGGGCCCGTCTCGCCATGGTTCTCGTTGTACCAAAGGTCATGCCTACGGTTACCGATGCCCTGCTTGGTGTGAAGCATCTGCTCATCACAATACGGCCGTCCTCTGCACACACATGTCCAACTACATGACGTACCTGCTTTTTGTGAAGCCTGATATGCTGTTGGCAGGAACCAGACGCGCCATTTTCACACGTGCCTATAAAGGACTTGAGGAAATCATGGGCAAGCCCAAGAAGCCAATGCTCAAGGAAAGAGAGCTTGTTAAGAGGATAGTTATAAAGCTGGATGGCAGAGGAACAGCAGGCCCGGAGGACTTTGGGGAAGCATTTGTGCACGATGCTTGGGATATTGCCAAAGTGCTGATGGAATTGTCTGATGAAGAGAAAATGTGGGAGGTGATCCAAGGTGTTTGGGTGGAGATGCTCTGCTTTTCTGCTGCCAGATGCAGAGGGTACCTGCATGCCAAGGCCCTGGGCACAGGCGTCGAGTACCTGAGCTACGTCTGGCTCCTCATGTATTACATTGGGATGGAAACCTTGGCGAACAGGCTGCAGAGGGTGGATCATCACGACGGAGGACAGCCTACTCGTTCAGATTATTGCTGCGGGGAACATCAAGCTGCCCGCCCAGAAAACAGCACTGACATCGGGGAAGACATCACCATCGCTGCATAATCATGTATGAACAATGTTCTGTTTCCCTTTCCCTTTTCTTGGTTTTCTTCCTATCTGAAGTCTCTGTTAGTTAGCGAGTGAGTACCATTCATCTTTGCTTAAAGTTAGTATAAGCTATGCAATGTCTGCTTGTGTTGTAGTAGTATCTTTTTACAATGTCAAACATGTTTGCACTGACAAATTGGTCTTTGGCCGATGATATTGATTCAGCATGTATGAAAGAGCTAAATTCGGTTTGCAGATATATCCAATTGTTTACACGGATATTCTTCTATTTTGTGGCTGCTCCTTTTCTGTACTTATTATTGCAAGCCACATCCTTTTTGTTCTAATCCAGTGTCGCGAACACGCTTTTTGTGTGCGTGTATATGGGTTGGGAACCAAGGGCATACAACCCGTACTTTGGTCGATTCCTAGTTGTTCCTTGTTTCGCTTGAGTAGTCTACCTCAATTACCATGTGTTGGACAAACACAGTCACATTGCCTGAAAAATGTTTGAGGATTCTTGAGCTCAAGCATCCTTTTCTTTAAGTCAAATCCAAAATCTCCGACCAAATCACCTTTTCTTGATGTATGTAGTCTAGATTTAGATATAAACCATCGTTTTACAGGAACTAAATCTCTAAGGGAGGTAACGCTACAAAAGATATTCAAGCCATTCCTGAATTTGTCGGAAATAACTCTTCTTTGCATCATGGCAGCGTAGTGTAGCCTCGTGGTGGATTATCTCGATCGGGCCAATGGTCATGCCAAGATTTACCATACACAAACTTGTGTCATTCTTGCATTAATGGTGGTTCTGGTTCTGGTTCTGCGGCGAGTCTTTGGAGTCATAGTGTGTGCACAATCAGTCCGCGTGGCCATGTTCAATGTCCGGATCATATGGGTATGTATAATCTTCGTTGGCTCAACACCTACTCCACATGGATTATTGCTGGACTTTTCTTCCCTCTTTCTTTTTGTTTTCTACCACCTTGGGATAACTTCGGTTTTGTATGACTTTGCTAGCTGTCAGTACGATTATTCTGTGTGTTTGCCCGTTTGTGTTTGTATTAGTTGTGTGCATCGTATATTCGCACCTAATCTCTTTTGTGTTTGCATCTCCTTAATGCTTTAATAAAATCCACTCTTTGTCGAAAAAAGGCAGACATGATTACTACCATTAATTAGCGCATGCAATGCAATGTGTCTCTAGATCTGCGTAGAGTTTGTAGGTCAGTGCATAGCTATACGAAGTTTCACATCCGGCCAGCCACCTGGTTTTTGAATACCAAGGTGACTCGCTCGATCATGAGCCAGCTTAGCTTCAACGATATGCGGCTTGTCTAATCAAAACGGGGTTCAGTTCTTAGTGCCTCAAAACTGAAGCGTATATGTTCAGTTAGCACTTGCTTCCAATCATAGATGGCACTTACAAGCCAGATGGCCATGTTAAGCTAACGTATAGTATAGTACTCCTTTAGAATTAATCAAATTAACATTATTACTCTTCATGGAGTATTCAACATCAATATGGTCATGTATAGGAAGGTTAGACAGATGCATTATTGGTTTACAACAATTTGTTTTTTCACGTCTATGAATTAGTTCTAATCAAGTCTTCAAGTCTATTTAATTAGCACATGCATGCATGTGAGGAGCCGTGGTATGGAACCTTGCCAACTTGTATCAACCTCCAGTCCACCAAGTATTATACTCTAGTTCAGAAGATTAGCTGCAACTAATCTTGGCTTCTGGGCCAGGAAATTAAACTAGATGCAACTCGGTTTTGGTGATATGGATGAAAAAGGATGGCCGCAAGAGTTGGTAAGCTACAAGGGCTAAATTTTTTGACAGTCCAATAAACTTAAAATTAATGAGCAACTAACATGCATGGAAAGCAGAAGACTAAATGAATAACAAGCTGCGTCTTACAGGCCAAGAGAGATAATTGGCTTGACAAATGTGAGAGTGATTGTACTTTTGAATGGTCCAAAATTGGAAGATATGAATCGTTATTAATTTTCAGTGGTCACGGAGCAATTTTGTAAACAAGAGTGATTAAGCCATTATCTTAAAGAAACTGTGATGCGTGGCTACTGATGACTACTACTCCCTCCGTTCCTAAATATTTGTCTTTTTAGAGATTTCAAATAGACTACCACATACAGATGTATATAGACATATTTTAGAGTGTAGATTCACTCATTTTGCTCTGTATGTAGTCACTTGTTGAAAGGTCTAGAAAGATAAATATTTAGGAACGGAAGGAGTATAAGGCAACTACGGTGCGGTCAGATCTCGATCCACCTTTTGACTGACGTGCTAGGCGCCTAGGCATCTCTAGTCATCAGCTCATCTTTGTTTCAGTCTATTCTGACCAAATTTTACACATCTGTACGCACAGTGTACCACGGAGTTTTACCTGAAATATTAACAGGAACAATTAACCCTGAATTTAAGCTTGTTGTTTCTTATTAAGTTGTCACGATGTAGTTCTGTGCAGCAACCATGGGTTAAACCATTTGATTGCCTTTGAAGAGTCAACCCCAAGTTACTCTAAGTGGGATTTGTTAATCCTTAATTAGTTGCTCAGAAAGTTACTGTATATTGGAACCACTGGCAGATGTAAAAACGTCAAAAAGGAACATCGGTCATACCTGAATCAGAAAGCCTCCATGAACTTTATATATTGGCAGCATGGCCCAAAAAAAGGTCTAGAATCCATTGCACATGTGCCTGTGTTCCAGCTGCTTGTTATTTACAGAGCACCACTTTGTGTGCTTTCAATAATCAACCTGGCAGTGTTTATTATTGAGAAAGTAGGATCCATGCATACGTATGTTTCCTGCTACCCTTGACAGTTACTACATCCCCTTAGCCCAGGTACGATTCATGCATTTGCCAGGATCCGGCTATACAAAGGAACCTGAAGCCAGGCTCGTATCCAATCCATGTGGAGTAGGTAGAATTTGGTCTGGAAAATTGCTGTTGCCATAACAAGCCCTGCAACATAAGGAAATCGATCAGACAAGTACTCAACATTAATGAATAGTGATACATCTTCACAACCAAGAAACCGAGATCTCAGCCAAAAACATTAGCGATGCATTGATACTACAATATCTTAGTCGAAACTGACAACAAAATAACTGGCTTGTGATTTACTCCAAAACGACAGCGAAATAATGCTAGTCCTTTGCTCTGAATAAAAACTACCAATACTGCAACCAAAGTTTCACTGATGCATTTGTTCCAGCAATACTGCTCCGCGAGTCCAAAGTTAGTATTCAGCTTGGATACTGCCAGTCAGCGCCGAGAGGGAAAGGGCGGTCTTGTCGACGACTAGGTTACTCCTTCCGTAAAGACCAGACTCCTATTATTCTCCACATCCCGAGAGAATATTTAATTGTCGACTCCTATTATGCGCCAATCAATAATGAAAAGCTTTCATTTGGACAATATTTAATTGAACCAAAATGAAAAATATTTACTTCCTTGTGTTCAATAATGCAGCAGCTATGACGTGCACATAATTACTCAGAACAATGAATTGCCCTGCTTCTGATATGAAATAGGGTGCATACTTGTTGCTTCTCCAACTATGATGTAACAGAATATAAACTAAGATTGCAGACAATAGATAGATGAAGGGACGACATTTCGATCAGGGCCATCTATTTGAAATTGGCAGGAATGCTTCGTCCGTAGAAATATATTTAGTCCTGCTGTTCTGGTTGGTGTCGTGCATGCATTTGAACGAAGTCCTCGTGTCATTTTAAATGGAACATATTAATAATGCCAACTTGAGTTGACCTGCTGGAGCACCTAATCCATCATGCTATTGGCAAAGTTAACAAGGAAATGCTAGTCCACCACATGTTCTTCTTTGTGTGTGAAAAAAATTCTAACTAATTTTTTTCTCATTGTATTTTCTGTATATAATAGATTAATCACTAACTAGTAATTCAATTCTTGGTCAAATCATTGTCTTAGCAAATAATAATACACCTTATATTTGTGCACAGGGGCAATGCAAACTACCTTCTTTATGTACTATGCACATTGGAACTAAAACTAGCTAATATATGAAGGAAAACATTTGGGGCTCAAATAATTGGGGGGATACGTCACTTTTTGGAATATGAACATCTCTGATGCCAAGTCTGCACTAACCGGATATGTACAAACGATTTGCATAATTCATCCATATATACACTTAATCCTGAGTATTTTGTGTTAACTTTTAACGAAGTCTTCAAGTCTTTTTAAATTGTGCCGTCTTGAGAGGGGCCGAGGAGATGCCATAGCAAATAATGTCAACTTGATCTATCATCTACCTACTGCTTACATATAGTTGGAAGATATGATTAACAGGCATGATTAGTACTTAAGTTCAGTTGTCACAGAACAATTTTGTATGCAAGACTGATCCAGTCATAATTTAATAAAGAAATTATGATGGCTACTAATGAGTACTATAACACAACTAGGGTGAGGCCACATCTCGATCCACCCATTGATGAACGACGTTTAGGCACCTCAAGTCATCCAGTCTTCCTACTTAATCTCTTCTGACTAATGTTTTTATAGACTTGCTTGTACACAAAAGCTCTACCACCGGACTATCTTGTCCTGAAATATTATTACAAACCCACCATCCCTGAATTTAAGCTTTGTTTCTGTGCTGCATCCATGGGTTAATTATCTTCCTAAAATTGAAGAGACAACCACAAGTTAATGTAAGAGGGTTTTTTTAATCCATAGTTGCATCAGAAAGTTGTTGTATAATGGAACCACTGACAGATGTAACAACATCAAGAAGGAATATCGGCCATAGACCATATTTGAATCAGAAAACTCTCAATAAACTTGATATTTCGCCAGCATGCACATAAATGTCATCTTGTTTTGTGTGCTTGTCCAGAATCCATTTCACAAGTTTCTGTCATGCAGCTGCTTGTTATTCCATAGAACAACATTTTGTGCACTTCTATTTACAGAACACCATTTCCTTCAAAAATCAAGTTGGCAATATTTATTACTGAGGGAGTATGATCCATGCATACTTATGTCTCCTGGTGCTCTTGACAATTACTTCATTCCCTTAGCCCCAGGTATGATCAGGCTAGGCAAAGGAACCCCCAGCCCAGCCTAGCTGGTATCAAATCCTTACCGAACCAACACAAGTACAAAGGCCGTCCATGTGGAGTAGGTATAATCTGGCCTGTAAAATTACTGTTTCCCTACATCTACACATAATCCCTGACAAACAGAATTAGCAATAGTGAGCAAGACACTTCTGCGAATGCCATGACAAGCCTGCAACACAAGCAAATTGATCAGACAAGTACTCAACATTAACGAATAGTAATACAACTTCTCAACCAAGAAACCGATATCTGGGCCACAAACATTAGTGATGCATTGGTACTATAGCATATCCTAGTCGGTACTGACAACAAATAACCGGCTGTGATTCACTCCAAACCGACAACAAAATAATGCTAGTCCTCAACTCCGAACAAAGATATTTGGAATTGCTTCCTGCTACTAACATACACAGTCAAATATTAGGTGCACTCAAAAGTATGCATCTGTTCCAGCAATAATGCCCTAGGGAAAAGGGGATTCAGCTCCTCGTCTTACTCGAGTTGGCCTGAGAAACGTGGGGTTTGGTTGTCAGTCGAAGGACTCCAGGTCGCCATCCTCAAGATGCTTGAAACACTTCATTTGCCACTTGCTCGAAGAGCTTTACTCCCCAAATAAGCACATCTCAGTTTTCCTCATTCTTATATGTATAATTGATCATGAGTTTAATGAATAACCAATGACTTGAATCCATCAAAAACAAAAAGGAGCAGAGACCTTCTTTTTTCTAAAAACAGGCACCAATCCTAAATCTCCAAATTGATCACAGTACAGCAGCCAAACATACTCTAATAGAATTTTGATGTGTTTCCTAAATCTAAATGGCCAGGAGCTAAATAAGTCATGAATATCATAAGGTTACAGGCACATTGCAAAATGGTCCGATCAACTTTGATTTTCAGGGAATACTTCAGTTTCCAAAAGAAATTTATGTGGGAAATAACATTGTTTATGAGGAAATTGAAAAAATCTGGTTGGTAGTCAAAGATAATTTAATTGAATTCTTTATTGGTGGAGAGAAGAAAATCCTCACAAGTAGCTTGGATGTTGTTCCGTAACTGTAAAAATAATATCTGGCCAAAGGTTCCTTGTAAAATGCACTGACTCCCAACCATTTCCAAATAACCTCGGTAGAAGAGACACCTTTGCTAACGGAAAATGTGGTGCAACCTGGGATAAGACTGAATATATGGTTTACAACCAATCCACTCAAATTGCCAAAGTCAGGCTGTTTCCAATTCCGGCATTGGCAAACTGGACTACCAATAACTTGGTACTCTCTAAAGAACTCATCATGAGTTTAACCAATAACCAACATCGTGAATCAGAACAAAATGATAAGATATATTTTGCGTCTCAAAACATGAATCATTACTAATAGGTAATCCATAAGGCACAACCCGCTGCACTATATCAGTTGTATTGCTTCCTCAATTTAGGTAGCGAGGAGCTCAATAAGTCATGGGCAGTATCAGGTAGATTTTTCAGGTTAAAGGCACATTACCAAATGGTCCACAACTCCAGATGATGTCTGAAGTCAGCCCGACCCCCCCCCCCCCTCCCGTCGGTCTCGTGGGCGACACGGGGGCAGACCCAGCCGCCGGGCACCGCAAGACACCCTCCTCCATCCCTCCCTCGCCGTCGCCGGAGGAGGCGACCGGGCTAAACCAGTGCAGCGGGGCTCTCTCTCTCTCTCTCTCTCTCTCTCTCTCTCTCTCTCTCTCTCTCTCTCTCTCCCTCTCTCTCTCTCTCTCTCTCTCTCTCTCTCTCTCCCTCCCTCCTCCTCCTCCCCTCCCTCCCTCTCGGAACGGCGATTTCCCTCAGATTCAAGGCCGAGGCCGCGGCCGGCCATGGCATTTGCGTGACCTGCTCCTCCATGCGTGGCGGCACGCTGTTTGCTACAGGCGAGGGGCCCTTTCCAGGTGACCCTGCTGCTCCCGATGTGGCGCCAGATCGGCGCACCAATCCCCGATCTGATCCGGGGTGCCATAAAGGCCGAGGTCCTACTAGTTCTTATAGGTTGGCCAAGTGAAGGAGCTATAACTTCTTTTTTGTGGGGAGTAGAGCTATAACTTCAATGGCAGCTGCTACGGGTACCATTTCTTCACTAGATTAGGGTGGGCTGTGACATTTAGCTTGGTCCTCAATAGATATTGTGAATAAGTTCCAAAAGATAACATCGCTAAAATAGTTGGTGTGCCTTTGATATCCACAGTACACGCCTTCCAGTTGCTTCATATTGCAGTGTCATTTTTGCTTAATAAATTGATTATAGTTGCATCTTATTTTTTTTAGACACACATAAAACCAAAGAGCCATAAAAATGGGGAAACTGAGGATAATTAATACATATAAAATTTCATAATACTTTTGGACAGTAAAACTCAACATAAACGGAGCCTTCTCATGCCTTGTCTATTTCTAGTCATCCAATTAGGTGATTCGAGCATTTCTAGCCGTCAGACGTGTTGTGTCTATCGACCTCTACCACCTATTATGCACGGTGTGAACCAGGGATCGTAACAACGCACACCCTCCCTTCTTGTTGTGCGCCAGCATGGGCTCGAACATTTGCGGGACTGGACACCCATGTTTTTTTCATTATTATTCTTCCTTTTTTTCTTTTTTCTTATTCTATTTTTAAATAATTCAGGATTTCAAAAAGGTTCTAACATTTCAAAAAAATTGAGAATTACGAAAAAGCAAATGTTCTAGAAATTTCAAATGTTCATGTATTAAAGAAAATCGTGTTTTTAAAAAATTGTTTACGAAATTTTAAAAACATACACGAATTTGACAAGTATATTCCCGAACTCAAAAACTGATCACGAATTTCAAAAACATTTCCACATATTAAAAAAAAGTTCAGGGAAAAATGTTTGCCTATTCAAAATATTTCACAAATTTGAAAAAATATTCATGAATTCAAAAGTGATAATAATTTTCTAAAAATATGTCACAATATTTTTAGAAAATGTTAATGATTTCAAAATAAATTTTAGCCAATTCAAAAGATGTTCCTAGTTTCAAAAATGTTCGCCATTCAAAACAATTGTCACATGTTACAAGAATTTACACAATTTCATAAATTATTCATTAAATTGAAAATGATTTTGAATTTGTTAAGATTCTTCATGAATTTGAAAAATATTCACGATTTCAAAAATATATTCATGTATGTGAAAATGTTTGTGATTTAAAAAATATTCGTGATTTCAAAAGATATTAACAAACAGAAAAGTAAAAGGAATACAAAATATATAATGAAAAAAAATAAGAAGAAATAAAAAATAAAAAACGAAAAAAGAAGTCTGGAAGAAAAAAATGGTTCAAGGAAAGTTCTGGAACCGTCCCAGTGTAGATTAAATCTGCTAATAGGCTGGCTCATACGAATACTCCATGCATGAAGGGGGTACACGCCAGGTCGGTCGCGGGTGACCTTCTCGCCAAATTGACTTATTTTTCCTTTACAACCCCAACGGTAAAGTGAACATTCTACATGGAAGGTCGAAATCATTGAATGAATCATACAAAGAAAAAAAAGCATCTCAAACTATGTTTAACTATATTTGCCAAATTCCGCAACAATTTGATTAACCGGGCCATTTTATTCTTTGAATAGGATTGAATGCTCCTACACCTTTGAGTTATCAAAAAATAATGGCCTAAAAAGTCAATCATATACCCACGCCACACCACAGCAATACGAAGAAGTGTGTTTGTTGATGAACCTTCAAGGCCGTAACAGAAGTAATGGAGTGTATGTTATACAAAAGAAGCTGCTGTGCAGCAGGATCGATTAATTTGGCCACATGCATGTGTAGAACTGACCATATATGCACACCCATGTGAAAATGCAATGTTAAAGCACTTGAACCCACACTTCACATCTTGTACATTTCCCTCACACAATTCTAAGCTTTGGATTTAACTAGCCTTCTTCTCCATTGCCTTTTTTCTCCTATCACATGATAGCTCAGGTTTAAATGAAGCACCCTCTTGACACCAACTAATCCTCCTAGCTGTGAGTCTAAGTAATAAATAACATGATAGCTCAGGGCCTTACGAATCACTTCTTCCTTTTGTGAAAGGAAGAACCATTCTGAGCCATTAGGCATGGGAGGCATGGGAAATGGTAGTTACCTTCGCCGTACAATCTTCTACACATATTCTTACGACTTCTACAGTAGTTGCCATTTTTTTGTCTGTAGTTGACATTTTTTTTAGTTTTAGCTGGTTTGTTCATTTATACTTTCTTTGTGACACTGTCAACATAACCAGTGGTTTTGGTGAGAAGGTGATCTAGCTCCGGAGTAGGAAAAGATACTTGTTGCCTTGTAATGCAGGTGCTAAATGTTGACTCGATGGGGAAGGTGGGAGGAGTCGACAATATAATGGGATTATGAGGTGGTGGAGATGGATGAACGTTGTAGTTTTTCGTGTACAACATATATCACATTCTTTAATGCTCAAATTTTCTTCCTCATTTCATGCTAGGTTAGTGAGGCAAAGGATGAATACCTAGGAATTTTGCTTTGCAAAGAATGATGCCTTCATAGTAAAACATCTGTTACTAGTAGGAATTTATGATGTGTTCTTTAGACCGCAGAGAGCATGTACAAGCTAAAATCAACTTCCTATGTAATACATATAACTGGCTGCATCTAGCAGGAAAATCAGAAGAAAAACTGTATATAAGTAACCCAAGACAGCTTTGTCATCTTTGCAGTTTCACTGCATTGTCAACATCTACATCCAGCAATTTGGCCGTTGAGAGCTGCGGGATATATTTGACTTCTTTTGCACAACTAGTTGTCTTTTCAGTGGTTTTGTTTTCTTGATTTCTTTAAATCCTGATTCTGTCTGTTTTGTCAGTCTAATCTTGTCCTTGTAATAAATTTGGTAATTGGTGTAGTGCATATGTGTTGTGTTGTCAGGTTGCAATTGTTATAAGCACCTTTTTTGTTGTGGGTAATTGTTATAAGCACCTAGTCAACCATACAGTAGCGTCGACGGCAGCTAGACCGAGCAAGGTAGATGCAGAAGTACAACTCTGAAGATGGATTGGTGGCAGGTGGCTGCGGCGACCTCGTACCCAGCAGGCGTCCTGGTTGAGGAGCGCGCCGGACTGGTAGGTGCCCCATACCCGGCAGGCGTCCTAGTTGGGACCGCAGTTCTTAGAAGTTTAGGTTTGGTTGCGACGTCTGTTTGGTATTAGGCCCAAACTATCAGCATCCCTTCATCAACTGGATAGGAGTAGCGACAAATGTTGCCTAGGCGATGGCTTTAGTCTTACTGTTGTATGACTTTGTAAGGTCTTATGTGAATAATTAATAAAGTGATTGCATGCATCGTCCAGATGCAGAGACTAGGGGTCTTCCTTCTTTTCTAAAAAAAACCTAGTCAACAATATTTGTGTAGGCTTGGAGCTGCAAGTTGTGTACCGGCCCATGACATGGTCAGCTATGGCTGAAAATTGTGTTGTAGAGCACTTCCTGGATGGCGTAGCTCATAGTAAGATGCATCCATCCTCTCAGAGGTCAGCGGCAATTCTCAGCGCAACCGTCCTCTCGATGTTCCAGGACATGCACTTATCAGTTGAGCTGGTGTAATTCTTGTACTCCAACCAAACAACGAACATAACTTAGATTGTAGAAACAGCGAAGAAACTGGTCAGATAAGATTATCATCAGAGGAAACAACACCTTATAATTTGTAAATTCTAACAACTGGGGAAATATTCATGAGTAGTAAAACCATGGTGCTACGATTAATGGGACTACAATTTTCATGGAAAGGGGCAAATAAAACTTGTGAGATTAAAATATTTTCTCAACAAATTCATACACGTGTGCTTCTATAGTTGATAATGAAGTTGAGAATGGAACCAGAGACCTGGAAAGAATTAATCACAAAGTGCTACTGAATGTTGGAACCCAAGATGTCAAACTCATCTCATAGGGGATATTCTGGCTTGTGTATGAGACCTTATGATCCGAGAACCACCTCACAATGTTCATGGATTGCAGGTCGAGCCAAAAGAAACCGTTGCATGCACTGATGAGCACAATGCCGCTACTCTCGGCGAACCACACTAGGTTGAATTGGACTGGCTTCGTCGGCAGAATGCAGCTCCCGCCTGCCTTGTCAAGGAACCGCAAAATTGTCTCTGTCATGTCCGTCACCACATGTGGTCGTTGTTGCCACATGGCTGTATGTTTCGATTGTGCCCAAGCTGATATGTTATCACCGTGGGCGACAAGCACGAGCACATCCCCACCAACCGATGATGTTGCCAGAAGTTTTTGGTGCTCTCCGTGGTGTGGGAACCCTTTTGGGAGCTTCGTCACCAGCACCTTTTCTGCTTTGACACGGAGCCTGAGAACGTAGGATTTGGTGTCAGTCTGGCAGAGCCAGTGCACAGTGCCGCCGGTGACCAGGGCCTTGCCGAGCGTTCGCTGAAACCTGCTTTGTAGGTTAGGATGCCATATCTCGGTGGAGAGACCCCACGCGCCATGCTCTGTCGAGAACGTCTGGAACTGCAGGTTGCCGCCATATTGGGACATATCTAGACATGCCTTGACTACTTGAATATGCCGGCCAAAGAAGGTGGCCGCCTTATCACAGTCACCAACCAGCAAGACATAACTTTTCTCGGACCACCCATGAAACTTCGGTTCAGATGGTAGGTCAAACTCCTGCCGTGGCGGGTCGCACACACGGAGCTCTTTGGCCACGCCCGCACGGGCGCAGCACGAGACCATCACGCGACGCGAGGGACAGCCCCCGCGGGTTGATGTGCGCAGCTTGGTGGTATCCGGTGCGCTGGTGTCCAGCAGAAACAGCTTCTCCTTGGGCTTGGACCAGTCGTGGGACCCGTAAATCAGGTGGCCGCGCAAGAGGGGGAGCACGAAGTGGTCGCCGTGCTGGAGGCGGAGGGGGCCGCGGAGGCTGATGTATTCCTTGACGCGGCAGCGCATGTCCACGCACGTGGCGGCATAGCGCACGAAGGTGGCCGGGTCGATGCGCGCCGCAATGTCCACCAGCACGTCCAACGGCAGCGACGCTGCCTTCTGCCTCCGCCCTCTTGCAGCTTGCGTCCGCGACCTGGCGCCGCCACCTGCCATGGTTTGATGCCTCGATATGTCCGGGGCGAGATCGATACGATCGCGTCCCAATCGACGTGGTATAATTTGCCTAGAACAGATATAGCCCAGATCATAAACGTCCATCTTAGGATCTGTTTTCTACTCTAATAATTATTACCAGCCCATTATACAAACCGATATAAAAGCCCACGATCCGCCTAAATCTGCAGTTTTGTTGGGCATCAGTTTTTTTTTTGTTTTTTTGTTTTTTGCGCAAATTGTTGGGCAGCAGTTCCTTCCAAATCGTTCAAAATACCCCAACGACCTCACGTCCCCGGCTGCCACTCTCTGCTGTGTCCTTCGTGCGGAGTTACACTAAAGAATGTTAAGAGAGAAGCTGAAGGAGAGATTGTTCATTAGCTTGTAGAACAGATCTTTATGCACATCATGACTGCATCAGTGCTCCTTACTTCGCCTCTACCTGATCATATATTAGCAATTTAATTCTGGGAACACTGATCACCATTTGGTCACTAATTCCTATACAATTTACTGAGAAATAGAAAAGTTATATGATCCATATAGCACATTTACATACAAACCTGGGATAGTGCCATCATGCTGGAGGCTAAATAATTTATCCCCCATCTCTCATCCACTGAAAGCTCGGTTGCGGCCTACAGAAATAATTCATCATGCTGGAGACTGATGTATTCCTTGACGCGCCAGTGCATGTCCACGCACGTGGCGGCAGAGCGCACGTAGGTGGCCGGGTCGTTGCGCACCGCAATGTCTACCAGCACGCCCAACGGCAGCTTCGCCCTCTTGTTGCTGACGCCCATGACCTGGCGTCGTCGTAGCCACGACCTACCATGGTCGATGCCTTGATGGGTGGCTCTACGAGGGAGCTAGGTCCAGGGCAAGGTCCGATCGCGTCCCAATCGATGTGGTATAATTAGGCCAGATCATAGATGTGCATCGTAGTTGATATAAGTAGGCTTAATAGATATTTAGATATGAATTCAGTTTCCTTAGTTGTTCGATAACTAGAGATGCGGCCGTAGATGTCCCGATGAGTACGTGACGTTGACACGTGGACTGCAACTGCAAGGATGTCGCGTCGTGCAGATGGCCACCCGCGATGGCACCACGGGCACGAAACAAGAACGGTGCTCGCCTTCAGCAGTGGACTGGTGAAACCTTCCCGACAAGCTCCTCGGCATGGTCACGACGGCAGATGGATCGCGGCAATTGAAAGATTAAGATCGTACTACGATGGCGAATGGATGGGCGCTATAGAACGATCGACCAAGTTGCTAAATGTGAATCTCTTCTCCAGTGTCCAGGTGCCTCTGTCTCAAGAAGCAACATAATTTTTCATTGACTAACCACAATGGACGAGACTTCATTTGAAAAATAATGTTTTCTAAGGTTACCACTTCGGGTTACTGCATTCTCATCGCCATGACTACTGGACGCAATGTCACACTGTGTAAGATTGGCTCTCCAGACGGCGGAAGGACCATTAAAGAATCTGACATGGAGCGGGTTGGGGACATCATATTCTGCTGGGAGCTTTATGGCCTAGCATATTGCAAGACCTTGTACACGTTCGACGTTGACATTAATGAAGATGGTGCTCCGATAGTTACCGCCGTCTACCTGATAGACGTCCAAAGGGGCGGTGATCCTAGTTGCATGAGCTTGTTCTTGGATGATGGCTCGTACATATGCGAGTTGAATGGTAAACTCGAGGTGGCAGTTACGAGTCGATGGTTGCGAAACTGCAAGCCTTTCTTTAAGGTGTTCCAAGTCACAAATGTTGATGATGACACATACAATTACGAGTGGGAGGAGGTGGGTAGCTTGGGCGATTGCGTGTTGTTCCTAGGGCAACTATGCTCCCCAAAGGTGGTGCAAATGCCGGCTGGTGGGTGGGGAGGTGTAGAAAGAAACCACATATACTACATGAATCATTACTTTTGAGCTGGCAAAGAGGACCAAGAGTTCGAGGAAGAATACGACACAAAATCAGAATATGGCGACCTAATATTCCGTAGGAAAGACCAAAGTGTTGATGATAGCGGTGATGATGTGGAGCGCATCCTGTCAGTACAATACTACATTAAGGGTGGCCGTCATGACGTGGAGCGCATCTATGACTAAAAGGATTTTCATGGAAAATTTGAAGGATGGAAATCCTAGGCGATATTTCTATTATGGATTGTTTGTTGTATTATGACGACACTTTGTTCTTTCTTGAAAAATCTCTATGGATTACTTTATAGAAAATTTTCCGTTGACTTTATCTCTTGGAAATATTACTGCATTAGAAGTTTTACGGTGGTTCAGAAAAATATAAGATCCATCTATCCAAAAGAATCAAGCTAGTGGTAGATAACTAGGAGGTACCGAAAGAAATGTATTGATAAATACTAGAAACGTGACATCAATAAAAAAATGTGGGACCGATACCACACTATTTTATTTATTTATATTTATTAAAGGACTGAGACATCAAGGGTGGAGGGAGGGGGAAGGAGAGAGGGTCATCTCAAAGAGAACGAGATCAAGCTCTCGAGTTCCCATGCTAGATCTTGTCAGGCCCTAATTGTCTCAATCCTGTTTGTTGTTCTGTTTTGGTTGGAATAGAGACACCACATGAAGAGGAAGGTCATGGGTAGAAGAGTGAGCCGAGCAAAGTGTTTGTTTTCCTAGGCATAATCACGACTTGTCTGTAAGTTCACTTAATGAAAAGCTCTATAAATCGAACATGCAAGTGCCTGCATGCAGTGTAAATGTGTAATCCTACTGACAGTCACCACTGATTTTATTGCACAAGCTAGTACAACGACATCACAAGGCAAGTTGATGGTTGACTGTTCCAGAGCGATTTGTTTGGTATGTGTTAGCTGGCCTCTTCAGAAGCATTCAGCTGCATGTCTGCTTAGGCACTAGTTCTGTACGTTTATCGTCTCCTCATCCTGACGGAACTGATCAAGCTACCTAGTACGTGCATATTGCCGATATGTATTGGGGTGCATCATCGAGGTCATAGTGTAGAGGTGGCTCGAGGGGCCAGAGCTCAGGCCAGTCGCTGAATGGGACAACGCATACCACAAGATCGTCCCAAAAATCCCCCTTCTCCCATAAGTCTGAGATTGATATAACAACGAACTACCTAAAATGCTCCTAACTATTCAATATACTACCCGAAATTTGATGTCGTATTGCCAAATATGGGCTGTCCAACCACAAAATTAAAGGGCCCAAATTGGCTTGATGTACTGTAAAAGGTCTCAATAGGACTCTGCTACCTGTAAAAAAGTAATAATAATCTGTTACCCGTTCTAAAAATATAATGATCTGCTAATTCCTAGGTGGATAATAATTGGCTGGAAACACAGGCGAAAATTAGTAGGACTAGTACTCTTGGCTTTTTTATACCCAGCTCGATCCCCTCTCTGCCCTGAACCCAAAGCAAAGACACGGACATCAAGCTGCAGGTCGACAGTCGGACGCCTCGTCTAACATGCTCGAAGATGGCGACCTCCTCATCGAGATCCTCCTACGCGTCGGCTCGGCTCTCCCACCAACCTGGTCCGCGTCGCCATAGTCTGCAAGCGCTGGTACCACCATGCCTGCGATCCTTGGTTCCTCCACCGTTTTCACCAGCTTAACCCGCCTCGCCTCCTCGGCTTCTACTTCCAGGCCATGAGGGCTAAAACGGCTCCACGTTTCATTCGGAGTCATTTTACGGTGCATCCGGACGATATGGACCGTCCGTAGGAGCGAGTTCGACGGTCCAGATCCGATGCAATACGCTGATGTCACATGTATTATATCAAACCCCGAGGGGCATTTTCGGAAGAAAAAATATTTCGAACTGATTTGATTTTTCCTCCCAAATATTTCGATGGTATTCTCGGTACGAATTTCAGGGCTTTTTTCGGTTCGGTTTTTATCCCGTTCTTATTCTTCGCTGCCGCTAGGGTTTTATCCCGTTCTTATTCCTCGTCGCGGCCCCTCCTTGCCTCATCGCCGACAGGATCTAGCCGCGCGTCGTGGCCCCTCCCTCCCTCGTCGCCGGCAGGATCTAGCCGCGCGTCGCGGCCCCTCCCTTCCTCCACCCCAACTCCCTCGCGATCTCGCACCACCTTTTCAACGAACACTAGAGAAGGCCCGCTGCCCTCCACGCGGCGGCCACCCGCGAAGAGTCGGCGCCATCCCACCTCCCAGTCCTCCATGCGGGTCCTCCAATTGGTTGTTAATTTGCGTCCTCTACATATCATTTCTCAGCCATGGCTACAGCTTTGATCTGGCCATGCATTATGTATCATGTTCTACGGGACTAGACACTACTAGGAAAAGGCCTACTAATGGCGCACCTAATTTGGCCATTAATGGCGCATTAGTGGTGCGCCATTAGTGCCTCGCCATTAGTATATTTTACTAATGGCGCACCACCGGTGCGCCATTAGTATCTGGTGTACTAATGGCGCACCACTGGATGCGCCATTAGTATGCCTCCCAGGGGGCCATGTATACCCAGGTGCTTTGGCATACTAATGGCGCACAGCAACAAGATGCGCCATTAGTAACTTCGGCATACTAATGGCGCACTGTTTAATGATGCGCCATTAGTATCCTTTGGCATACTAATGGCGCACTGTGATGTGATGCGCCATTAGTATGAATATTAGGTTTTTTTTTAATTTTCTGTTTTTTGCACAGGTTACAAAATGTATAATTGGACAAAATATAGACAGCACACAACAACAACAGATTCATCGAATATAATAGAAGATTAGCCTCTGAATACAATTCATCATATTAGTCTCTGAATACAATTCATCATATTAGTCTCCGAATTGAAAAGACCGAACAAAGATATAACATTATCTTACAAGTCTCGAGACCGCGAGTAGCGAGTTTGTCTTCACATTACAAGTCGATATCGATCATCTAAACTACCATCACATAGAAGAGAGCTGCGGTCAACACGATGAGCATCATCACGATGAAACTCGTCTTCATCCGGTTCCTCCAACGCTCCTTCCCCTCTCCCGCTAGATAGCGGGCGTATCTAGATTCGGCCTCGGCCCTAGTGGTGTACCCTTTGTAACTGTTACCGCTGAATCGGTGAACCTGTCTCCGACACTCCTCCCAGTCGTCGTAGACTCCGGGAACCTTACCCTTGTACACGACATACGACGGCATCGCTATGCACTAGCCAAACGAAACGTTAGTACCAATTCACAGACAATACATAAGCAATATATAAGTATGCAACAGAACGATCGGAAGAGAAAAGCAAGACATTAATAGCATCGATTACATCTAAGTTGAACGACTCTCGAAACCAAAGAGACATACTACAAGTTCATTAAAGTTTAATTACAACATGAGCCAATTGATGTTTCAGAACTAGACAACTCGACTCAAGGGACCGGAGCGTGGATGAAGCCGCCATCTATCGTGGGAGTCATGAAAGAACGGGCGTTGTCATCCTGCATTTGTAGCATTGTGTCGATGTCACTGTTGGACGGTTGATTTCTGAGGTAGAACTGCCCCGAGGTACGAAGGACATCTTGATGGATGATTTCCGCAAACTCCGACTGGATGCGAAAGAATTCTTGTCTGATGTCCGCGTCCTGGATTGCCGACACGCTCGCGGCCCAATCTTGGAGTTTACTCGGTAGCAGAAGTTGATGATGGTCCCGTACGATCGCCCGCATGTGATGGATGGCGTAGTAGGCACCCTTCTGACCGCCAGGCGGCTGCTTGACGCAGCAGAACGTCGTATTGTGGGAGAACACGTGCTTGCCGTACTTACGAATAGGCCTGGTGAAGGTGCCTCCAGATTGGGCGTAGCCGGGGAGAACATCATCAAGAACCTTCTTGACATTTGTGTAGTCTACGTTCGACTGACGGTCCGGGTCGAAATACGTGGCCATGGAATATTTGGGGCTTAGGAGGATGAGCGTGCAATGTGTGTCACTGCAGAAAACACGGAATGTTAAAAGAAAAACGATCGAAATCTAAGAATTCATATGTTACGGGCCGGTTGAGGGAGGACTTACTCGCGAAAGTAAGGCACGAGGAAGTTATCCTTATCTTGGTTTGCCGAATGACGCCTTGAGGTAAGAACTCGCGACTTGCGGTCCCCAGCGCTGCCCAAGATCTTGGCACACATGTAGAAGGGGTCGACTATCACGATGTCCGGGGTCTTGTCGCGAATGATCCGCATCTCCATACTCAGCGAAAATAGCCGAACGAAGGTATAGTGGAGCGGATGAAGGTTCAACATAGCGTGGATGTCATCAAACCGCAGGACGATCATACGCCCGATGGAGTTATCCACAAAGCCCTTGCCCTCTGGCACCTTGGCCACGAAAACCGGGTATGCCACATCCTTCTCTCTGAGACGCCGCTTCTCCAAAGAAAGAACACTGTCATGCAGACTCCGGATAGCACCGGTTGCAGCATTGAGCATATTTGTCGGTAGCATCGCCCTACCCGCCACATGCACCCTCCTCGAGATATCCTCAGGTGAAGGTGGCCCGTCCTGAGCACGGATCGTACTCGGTGCCGGCTGGCCCGCACCCTTGTTAGTCTTTCTTTTGCGTGCCTTCTTCTTCTCCTGTAATGGGATCGAGTTCTGCTCACAGACCGCCTTCTTGAGTGTGTTGGGGCTGATAATATTTACGCACCTCGCCTATCTCGAGGCTCGGTGAAGTCGGCAGTGGAGGCGCCTCCAGAGCTGAACGGCGACGACGCTGTTGCAACTTGGCTTCTCCGCGGAACCAGCTAGATCGCGCCGTCTTTTGTTGGGTTGGGTTCTTGAGAAGGAGGCCCCATGAAGTCGCCATCGTACCCATGATCGGCAAAGTACTGATCGACGTTGGCAAATGTATCGTCGTCGTCGTCGTTACGATCATGTGCTATATGCATGTTTGGATCCATGGCATAGGGATGTCCGCACCGTTGCGGCGGTCTTGCCATGGGGCCGACTTGGCGGCGGCACGACCGGCGGTGTTGTCTTTGGGTGGTGTCCCCGCCCCAAACGAATCTGGCTCTTCGCCAAAGCAGGGCCAGCTCAGCAGCGCCGAGGGTCATCACGTCATCATCGCCGGCCCGACGGGTTGAATCGAAGGTAACAACTCGTCGCAGCCTGGCAGCACCAACCAGTTCAACCCTAAACAAGTTGGGTGGCATCCGGGTACCGTGGAACAAGGGTTGCCCGGTTGAACGATTTTGCCCTTGGCGACATCGACCAACTCGTTGTTCACGAAGTGCAGGAGAGTGCACGGAACGTCGGCGGCGCCCTGCGAAAACATGTAGGGCGTTAGGGATGCCCAGTCAAAGGCAAGGAGATGAAGTCCTCGACCGAGAGAGGCTTAATTAGTTATCGTGATGATGGCGTCGAGCTCGGCTAATGTCGAGGCACCGCCAACGGCGGGCGTGCAGTTGACGGAGGGGCCGCTTGCTGTAGAGGTGCCGGCCGGCGTACACCCGGGTGCATTAAGATCCCGTGCCGGCGTCGGAGACACCAATGCCGCCTCCGCCGGAGACACCAATGGCCCCGCCATCGCATTCTGCGAGTTGCTGGCCGTGAAGCTAGGAATCGGGCGGCCCTGTGGCCGCCGCAATCCACGACTCAACCCCTGGATCAAGGTAGGCACAATGGCGGTGATTGTCGCCCGAGTTGTTGTTGCACTTGCTCTTGGACAATCTCCGAATCCGCGCCACCTGTGGCTTGAGTTCTTGAACCTCGCGCTACCGGCTTTCCGAGCTGGTCTTTTCTCCTTCCGCACACCAGCGTATAGTATGACCCCATTTTGTGGACAAGCCTTTGCCGCCACACGACCAGCCGACGTCGGCTTCTCGAGCTTATCCTTGTTCTTCATTACATTCAACGCCCTATTGAGAGTGGTGTCCCAAGGGTTGTTCTTAGTCGACCCAGCCATCTGCTTTCAATCGCTGCGGAAGGAATGTGAACCATTCAGAAATTTGGCTTCATTAATTAGAATGCAACCATATGGAGCTAATTACCCGGGGTGGTATTCCTTACTGAACAACCTCAAGCGCCCTGGTCTTCGGATCCGTGGTAAGCTCCTTTGTTTTCGGGTCCTTCTTGTACCGGGCCCTGACAAAGTTCCTGGTCTGCTTGTCACCGTATTTATCGAAGAGGGGCGGTAGGCCTTGCTCGGCACGCTCCGCGTCCTCCTTGTCCCATATAGGCTCCGCCACTCTGTAACCGCCGGGACCGAGTGTGTGTTCCCCTAAGTTCAGCTCCCGCATTTCTTTCCCCCACTGACTTGATTCGGAGTTTGCGGTGCTCGAGCAATTGATCTTGAAGTCGTTGTAGTCATCTTCGGTGATCGAAGGATTTTTCTCCTTGATCTTCTCATAACTCTCACCTTTCTCGATCATTCTCTTCACATTGCTTTTCCAAGTAGACAGGGCCTTGCTCATCTTCGTGAGGGCAGCATTGTTCACTTTATTCCCTTTGAGGCTTGTGTTTTCAAAAGCAGCGGGGAACTTGTATCGTTCGTGCAGCTTCGTGAAGAGGAGGTTGCACAAATTCCCTCGGTCAGGATGCCTCAGGTTCTCGGTGTTGATCGAGACGGTGCTCCGGAGAATGCACCCGAGCTGAAGCGAGTACCCTTGACTATTCGCTCGGCGCCGTTGGATTCCGCCGAGTCCACTTCAGTAACTTCCTCCTTGAGGGTGCGGAGCACGGTCGGGCGCCGGTCCTTCCGTTGCCTCTTCTGTTGGCTGCCATCTGTGCGTGCGCCGCCATCATCAGTGGTGGCATCCTCGGCGGCACCATCAGTGGTGGCATCAGTGGGGTCATCCTCGGCGGTACCATCAGTGGTCTCAGGATCGGTGGGGAAGGCGGCGTCCTCATACAAGTGAGGTTGTTCCTCCATCTTCTGGGACAGCTCCCAGAATGCCTTGCCGCCCGAACCCCCGACCTCATCGTTGTGGGCCATGTTTCTCTCTAAATAGAAACAAAGTTTGGTCAAAAAGTTGGTTATTGTCAAGGAACAAGATCATGGTCTCATCATTTAGGGTTTGTCGACACCAAGGCATCCTAAAATCTAAGCTTTTGTCATTGAGGGTTTTTCGACGCCGAGGCACCCTAAAAGCCTAAGCTTTCATCATTTCGGTTTTTATCGACACCGAGGCACCCTAAAAGCCATGCATTAGTCACAAGTACGCCGGGGCACTTGATCCTACTTAATTAACTACTAAGATACCCCGGCCCATGCATTAGTCACAAGTACCCCATATGTCCTATTTTTAGCAAAGTCATGCTAAAATTCACGGAAAATTTCAGCATGACCTTTGCTGAAAATAGGACATATGGAGTACCCGAATTTTCCGGAACGGAAGTTAATCGACATTCCGGCAAACTCAAGGGCCTCTCGGGGTACCTGCAATATCATTATCCCAGGTGGACATGGATGCAATGTCACATGTCACATGGATCCCACACCCACAGGAGCTGGTGAAGCTTCATGTGTATTTCACGAAAACCAGCCTGACTAAAGAGCTTTATGTAGAAAACAAATCACTCCACCAGCTCACACAGGATCCATCAGAGACATTCACCCAAGATTTGACGGCTGTCGTTGATTTTTTTTTCTATGTTTGCACACAAAGTGGTGCTTCTATTGTAGTCTCCCCAAAACAATGAACCCTACATCAGGAAACAGCCTAGTAATCTATTGGCAAAGCAGTAATCATACAAGAAGGTAGGAAGGGAGCAGTAATCTATTGGCAAAGCAATAATCATATTTTAATCATATTCATATATTTTAATCAAGTCCAGCGGGGAGGAATCTCGCAAAATTATATTAAAGAGTTGTAAAAGACCCGGAGACTACATTGAGACTCATTTTGTATATCATAGTTTGAAATGGCCAGGGAGGAAATCTGACTGACAAATGTTGAAGAAAATGGCGAAAGAACAGTTTGCTTTGTGCTCACCACGCAGGGGAGGAGGCGACGAGGTCCGGGCGGTGGTGGTGCTCCGGCGACACCTACATTGTACCCATGGGCATTCAGCAATTTTGCATAAGAGAGCATGTCTTAGGCTCAACCACTTGTTCAGGTTTATGAAAAAATTTAACCAATTTAACCAATTTAACCAATTTTCTAAAATAAACAGGGCAGCAACAACCAGCCATCATGCCTAACTGCCTACCCAATTCCCATTTCAATTTGCACTTGACCAAACCATGTCCATCGTGCCTAACATCCTTACCAAAAGGAGTTGTATTATTCAACTGCAGCCCCTCAAAATGTGGAGTAGCTAATTCAGTCAAATGAGCTCCATCAGCAACACGTACTCTGCCAGGAGGACCAAAAGAAAATATTAACTCTCTTGTGATGATAATGTCTGTACAACAAAGGTTATTAGAAAACTTCCTATAACATTTCTGATATTATCAACTAAATCGTACTGATTCATATAGGATGATCATGAATCTGCTCCTAGCAATGCAACAGATTGCATTGATGAAGGGTACGAAAGGTTGGCATGCAATTTCTATCTGAAGAGGAAGCTTACTCCTTTTATAACAAGTATGCAAAGGCTATTGGTTTTAGCATCCGAAGAGGGAGTCAACATAAAGTAAAGAATTCTACCGTGATACAACAACGGACATTTACATGCTCCCGTCAAGGTATGGGCTGCTTGTATTTTGTTTTGGTTATATTACTATTGGTATCACTAAGATACTTATTTTAATTGACAGGATTCCATGCAGAAGATAAGAGAGAGGATTCTTTCAGTTACAGTAGGCCTGAAACACGTTGTGGTTGTGAAGCCCATATGAAGATAAGTCTCAAAAATGGCTTATATTATGTGTATGAATTTGAGGCCACACATAACCATAATCTTGCTACTGGAGACATGGCCTTATACTTAAGATCCCAAAGAAAAGTGAGAAAAGCACAAATAGCAAACGCTGAGGTCGCAAAGTCTGTAGGCATTTCGAATAAAGCAACTATTGATCTTATGGCCAAAGAAGCATGTGGACTTCCAAATCTTGGGTTTGCACCTGAAGATATGAAAAATCATTTGTACTCTAAGAGAACTATGCAAGCAAAGAAAGGAGACACAGGGGGAGTGTTAGAATACATGGAGAAGAAGGTAAAAGAAGATGCCAATTTTTTCTATTCAATTCAAATTGACGAGGATGATTTGATAATTAATATTTTCTGGGCCGACTCCAAAATGATATCGAACTATGCAATGTTTGGTGATGCTATATGCTTTGACACCACATATATGAAACTAGATGATGGGCGTCCCTTTGGTTTGATTGTTGGGGTGAATAATCACAAGAAAACTATGGTCTTTTGTGCTACACTTCTCTATGATGAAACTGTTGAAAAGTTTTTGTTGGCTTTTTAGAACATTTCTAACAGCCATGTCTGGGAAACATCCAAGGACTATTCTGATTGATGAAGATGCAGCAATGACCAAGGCAATCAGTAAAGTCCTTCCTCACTCTCACCATAGACTTTGTGTGTGGCATATGATAAAGAGAAGAAGGTTTATACAGTAAAATTTCATGGAACACAACATGAGCATGTTGTCGGTTTTTATCCTAACGAAGAATAGGTCAATTGCAGTTGCAAGAAGTTTGAATTGGCTGGAATCCTCTGCTCTCATTGCTTAAAGATACTTGATATTAACAATAACAAACATATTCCTGAACAATATATATTGAAAAGATGGACAATTGATGCGAAAGTGCTAGAGATAACAAGCAATCACAATCTGCACGAGGATCTAAAACCAAGAATGTTGAACTTCTACAAGGTGCGGAAATTGTACAGAATCGGGACGAAGGGGCGAGGGACGGCCGGGGAGGCGGCGTCGGGGCCGCGGGCGCCGAGGTGGCCCAGATCCGGGGGTCCGAGTAGGTGGGGCGAGGCTCATGGCGAGGGAGGATGGGGTGGGGGCGGTCGGCACGGGAGGGGAGGAAGAGCGGGTGGGGGTGGGGGTGGGGAGAGAGTGGGCAAGTCCAACCCGCCCGGACGGTGGGGAGGCAGGGAGCTTCGGACTTGGGGGCGGGGCTGACGGCGGGGAGGAGGGCGGAGGGGATGTGGAGGGCGCGGCGGAAGGGGAGGGAGGGAGGGAGGGAGGGAATGGGGAGGAAGGGTGGAGAGGGAGGAAGGAGGAAGGAGGAGAGGTACCTGGGCGGGTGCGGCCGGTCGTCGGAGGGCTGGCGATGGTGGTGTGGACGGGGAGAGCGGCGCCGACGTCGGGGCCTCAGGCGGCGGTGGTTGGAGACGGGCGACAGGGACGACGGGCGCCGGCGATGGGCGCAGGGGCAAGGCGGCGGGCAGCGTCGAGGCGGTGGGGGCGCCGAGGCGGCGGGCAGCGCGCCGGGAGAAGAGAGGGGAAGGGGATCGAGGGCGAGGGGCGAGGGAGAGGGGATAGGTGTGGGCCCGGGAGGAAGTATGGATGGGGGCGTCACAATACTAATGGCGCACCACACCTCGATGCGCCATAAGTACATCCATACTAATGGTGAAGGAAATATGCCCTAGAGGCAATAATAAAGTTATTATTTATTTCCTTATACCATGATAAATGTTTATTATTCATGCTAGAATTGTATTAACCGGAAACATAATACATGTGTGAATATATAGACAAAGAGTATGTCACTAGTATGCCTCTACTTGACTAGCTTGTTAATCAAAGATGGTTATGTTTCCTAACCATGAACAAGGAGTTGTTATTTGATTAACAAGGTCACATCATTAGTTGAATGATCTGATTGACATGACCCATTCCGTTAGCTTAACACTTGATCGCTTAGTATGTTAATGCTTTCTTCATGACCCATACTTGTTCCTATAACTATGAGATTATGCAACTCCGTTTACGGAGGAACACTTTGGTACTACCAAACGTCACAACGTAAATCGGGTGATTATAAAGGAGTACTACAGGTGTCTCCAAAGGTACTTGTTGGGTTGGCGATTTGAGATTAGGTTTTGTCACTCCGATTGTCGGAGAGGTATCTCTAGGCCTTCTCGGTAATACACATCACTTAAGCCTTGCAAGCATTACAACTAATGAGTTAGTTGTGAGATGATGTATTACGGAACGAGTAAAGAGACTTACCGTAACGAGATTGAACTAGGTATTGATACCGACGATCGAATCTCGGGTAAGTAACATACCGATGACAAAAGGAACAACGATGTCGTTATGCGGTTTGATCGATAAAGATCTTCGAGAATATGTAGGAACCAATATGGGCATCCAGGTCCCGCTATTGGTTATTGACCAAGAATGGTTCTAGGTCATGTCTACATAGTTCTCGAACCCGTAGGGTCCGCACGCTTAACGCTTCGATGACAGTTCATTATGAGTTTATAAGTATTGATGCACCAAGGTTGTTCGAGTCCCGGATGTGATCACGGACATGACGAGGAGTCTCAAATGGTCGAGACATAAAGATTGATATATTGAAGCCTACATTTGGACATCGGAAGTGTTCCGAGTGAAATCGAATTTATCGAGTACCGGAGGTTACCGGAACCCCGGGAGGTCTATGGGCCTTAATGGGCCATAAGAGAGAAGAGGAAGGGCCGGCCAGGTGGGCTGCGCCCCCTCCCCTCTAGTCCGAATAGGACAGGAGAGGGGCGGCGCCTTCCCTCTTCCCCTCCTCCAATCCTAATCCAACTAGGAGAGGGGGAGTCTTACTCCGGTGGGAGTAGGACTCCTCCAGCGCGCCCCCAAGGCTGGCCGCACCCCCCTTGGCTCCTTTATATATGGGGCAGGGGCACCCCATGACACACAAGTTGATCTACGGATCTTTCCTTAGCCGTGTGCGGTGCCCCTTCCACCATATTCCACTTCGTCATATCGTCATGAGCTTAGGCGAAGCCCTGCGCGGAGAAGTCATATCGTCGCGAGCTTAGGCGAAGCCCTGCGCCGGTGGAGCATCAACATCGCCACCACGCCGTCGTGCAGACGGAACTCATCCCGACACTTTGCTGGATCGAGTCCGGGATCGCCATCGAGCTGAACGTGTGCGTAACTCGGAGGTGCCGTGACGCTCGGTGCTTGGATCGGTCGGATCGTGAAGACGCACGACTACATCAACCGCGTTGTTATAACGCTTCCGCTTTCGGTCTCACGAGGGTACGGGACGGACACTCTCCCCTCTCGCTATGCCATCACCATGGTCTTGCGTGATCGTAGGAAATTTTTGAAATTACTACGCTCCCCAACAGGGCATCCGAGCCTGGTTTTATGCGTTGATGTCATGTGCACGAGTAGAACACAAGTGAGTTGTGGACGATACAAGTCATACTGCCTACCAGCATGTCATACTTTGGTTCAGCGGTATTGTGAGATGAAGCGGCCCGACCGACATTACGCCAGACGCTTACGCGAGACTGGTTTCACCGCCCGAGCACTCGTTGCTTAAAGGTGACCGGCGGTGTCTGTCTCTCTCACTTTAGTTGAATCGAGTGTGGCTACGCCCGTCCTTGAGAAGGTTAAACGGAGTCTATTTGACGAAGTATCGCTGTGGTTTTGATGCGTAGGTAAGAACGGTTCTTGCTCAGCCCGTAGCAGCCACGTAAAACTTGCAACAACAAAGTAGAGGACGCCTAACTTGTTTTTGCAGGGCATGTTGTGATGTGATATGGTCAAGACGTGATGCTATATTTTATTGTATGAGATGATCATGTTTTGTAACCGAAGTTATCGGCAATGGCAGGAGCCATATGGTTGTCGCTTATTGTATGAAATGCAACGCCATGTAATTGCTTTACTTTATCACTAAGGAGTAGCGATAGTCGAGAAGCAATAGTTGGCGAGACGACAACGATGCTACGATGGAGATCAAGGTGTCGCTACCGGTGACGATGGTGATCATGACGTTGCTTCGCGATGGAGATCACAAGCACAAGATGATGATGACCATATCATATCACTTATATTGATTGCATGTGATGTTTATCCTTTATGCATCTTATCTTGCTTTGATTGACGGTAGCATTATAAGATGATCTCTCACCAAAATTATGAAGAAGTGTTCTCCTGAGTATGCACCGCTGCGAAAGTTCTTCGTCTGAGACACCACGTGATGATCGGGTGTGATAGGCTCTACGCTCAAATACAACGGGTGCAAAACAGTTGCGCACGCGAATACTCAGGTTAAACTTGACGAGCCTAGCATATAACAGATATGGCCTCGAACACAGAGACCGAAGGTCGAGCGTGAATCATATAGTAGATATGATCAACATAGTGATGTTCACCATTGAAACTACTCCATCTCACGTGATGATCGGACATGGTTTAGTTGATTTGGATCACGTAATCACTTAGATGACTAGAGAGATGTCTGTCTAAGTGGGAGGTTTTAATATGATTAATTAAACTTAAATTTATCATGAACTTAGTACCGATAGTATTTTGCTTGTCTATGTTTCTGTAGATAGATGGCTCGTGCTGTTGTTCCGTTGAATTTTAATGCGTTCCTTGAGAAAGCAAAGTTGAAAGATGATGGTAGCAATTACACGGACTGGGTCCGTAACTTGAGGATTATCCTCATTGCTGCACAGAAAAATTACGTCCTGGAAGCACCGCTGGGTGACAGGCCTGCTGCAGATGCTGAGCCAGAAGTTATGAACGTCTGGCAAAGCAAAGCTGATGACTACTCAATAGTTCAGTGTGCCATGCTTTACGGCTTAGAACCGGGTCTTCAACGACGTTTTGAACGTCATGGAGCATATGAGATGTTCCAGGAGTTGAAGTTAATATTTCAAGCAAATGCCCGGATTGAGAGATATGAAGTCTCCAATAAGTTCTATAGCTGCAAGATGGAGGAGAATAGTTCCGTCAGTGAGCACATACTCAAAATGTCTGGGTATAACAATCACTTAATTCAGCTGGGAGTTAATCTTCCGGATGATAGTGTCATTGACAGAATTCTCCAATCACTGCCACCAAGCTACAAGAGCTTCGTGATGAACTATAATATGCAAGGGATGACTAAGACAATTCCTGAGCTCTTCGCAATGCTAAAAGCATGGAGGTAGAAATCAAGAAAGAGCATCAAGTGTTGATGGTCAACAAGACCACTAGTTTCAAGAAAAGGGCAAAGGGAAGAAGAAGGAAACTTCAAAAGAACAGCAAGCAAGTTGCTGCTCAGAGAAGAAACCCAAGTCTGGACCTAAGCCTGAAACTGAGTGTTTTTACTGCAAGCAAACCGACATCGAAGCGGAACTGCCCCAAGTATTTGGCGGATAAGAAGGATGGCAAGGTGATCAAAGGTATATGTGATATACATGTTATTGATGTGTACCTTACTAATACTCGCAGAGTACTGGTATTTGATACTGGTTCATTGCTAATATTTGCAACTCAAACAGGAACTACGGATTAGCGAAGATTGGCTAAGGACGAGGTGACGATGCGCGTTGAAATGGTTCCAAAGTCGATGTGATCGCGGTCGGCACGCTACCTCTACATCTACCTTCGGATTAGTTTTAGACCTAAATAATTGTTATTTGGTGCCGCGTTGAGCATGAACATTATATCTGGATCTTGTTTAATGCGAGACGGTTATTCATTTAAATCAGAGAATAATGGTTGTTCTATTTATATGAGTAATATCTTTTATGGTCATGCACCCTTGAAGAATGGTCTATTCTTGTTGAATCTCGACAGTAGTGATACACATATTCATAATGTTGAAGCCAAAAGATGCAGAGTTGATAATGATAGTGCAACTTATTTGTGGCACTGCCGTTTAGGTCATATCGGTGTAAAACGCATGAAGAAACTCCATACTGATGGGCTTCTGGAATCACTTGATTATGAATCACTTGGTACTTGCGAACCGTGCCTCATGGGCAAGATGACCAAAACGCCGTTCTCCGAACTATGGAGCGAGCAACTGATTTGTTGGAAATCATACATACCGATGTTTGTGGTCCAATGAATGTTGAGGCACGCCAAGGGTATCGTTATTTTCTCACCTTCACAGATGATTTGAGCAGATATGGGTATATCTACTTAATGAAACACAAATCTGAAACATTTGAAAAGTTCAAAGAATTTCAGAGTGAAGTGGAAAATCATCGTAACAAGAAAATAAAGTTTCTACGATCTGATCGTGGAGGAGAATATTTGAGTTACGAGTTTGGTTTACATTTGAAACAATGTGGAATAGTTTCAAGCAACTCACGCCACCCGAACACCACAGAGAAATGGTGTGTCCGAACGTCAGAATCGTACTTTACTAGATATGGTGCGATCTATGATGTCTATTTCGATTTACCGCTATCGCTTTTGGGGTTATGCTTTAGAGACGGCCGCATTCACGTTAAATAGGACACCGTCAAAATCCGTTGAGACGACGCCTTATGAACTGTGGTTTGGCAAGAAACCAAAGTTGTCGTTTCTTAAAGTTTGGGGCTGCGATGCTTATGTAAAGAAACTTCAACCAGATAAGCTCGAACCCAAATCGGAAAAATGTGTCTTCATAGGATACCCAAAGGAGACTATTGGGTACACCTTCTATCACAGATCTGAAGGCAAGATTTTCGTTGCTAAATTCGGATCCTTTCTAGAGAAGGAGTTTCTCTCGAAAGAAGTGAGTGGGAGGAAAGTAGAACTTGATGAGATAATCAGATCTGCTCCCTTATTGGAAAGTAGTTCATCACAAGAAATGGTTCTGTGACAACTACACCAATTAGTGAAGAAACTAATGATGATGATCATGAAGCTTCAGATCAAGTTACTACTGAACCTCGTAGGTCAACCAGAGTAAAATACGCACCAGAGTGATACGGTAATCCTATTCTGGAAGTCATGTTACTTGACCATGACGAACCTACAAACTATGAAGAAGTGATGGTGAGCCCAGATTCCGCAAAATGGCTGGAAGCCATGAAATCTGAGATGGGATCCATGTATGAGAACAAAGTATGGACTTTGGTTGACTTGCCCGATGATCGGCAAGCCATTGAAAATAAATGGATCTTTAAGAAGAAGACTGACGCTGATGGTAATATAACTGTCTACAAAGCTCGACTTGTTGCGAAAGGTTTTCGACAAGTTCAAGGGGTTGACTACGATGAGACTTTCTCACCAGTAGCGATGCTTAAGTCTGTCCGAATCATGTTAGCAATTGCCGCATTTTATGATTATGAAATTTGGCAAATGGATGTAAAACTGCATTCTTGAATGGATTTCTAGAAGAAGAGTTGTATATGATGCAACCAGAAGGTTTTGTCGATCCAAAGGGTACTAACAAAGTGTGCAAGCTCCAGCGATCAATTTATGGTCGTGCAAGCCTCTCGGAGTTGGAATAAACGCTTTGATAGTGTGATCAAAGCATATGGGTTTATACAGACTTTTGGAGAAGCCTGTATTTACAAGAAAGTGAGTGGGAGCTCAGAGCATTTCTAATATTATATGTGGACGATATATTATTGATTGGAAATGATATAGAATTTCTGGATAGCATAAAAGGATACTTGAATAAAAGTTTTTCAATGAAAGACCTCGTGAAGCTGCTTACATATTGGGCATCAAGATCTATAGAGATAGATCAAGACGCTTAATTGACTTTCACAAAGCACATACCTTGATAAAGTTTTGAAAAAGTTCAAAATGGATCAGGCAAAGAAAGGTTTTTACCTGTATTACAAGGTGTAAGATTGAGTCGACTCAATGCCCGACCACAGCAGAAGATAGAGAGAAATGAAAGATGTTCCTATGCTTCAGCCATAGGCTCTATCATGTATGCAATGCTGTGTACCAGACCTGACGATGCTTAGCTGTAAGCTTGGCAGGAAGGTACCAAAGTAATCCAGAACGGATCATCGGACAGTGGTCAAGAACATCCTGAAATACCGAAAAGGACCAAGGATATGTTTCTCGATATGGAGGTGACAAAGAGCTAGTCGTAAATGGTTACGCCGATGTAAGTTTTGACACTGATCCGGACGATTCTAAATCGCAAACCGGATACGTGTTTTTATTAAACGGTGGAGCTGTCAGTTGGTGCAGCTCTAAACAAAGCGTCGTGGCGGGATCTACATGTGAAGCGGAGTACATAGCTGCTTCAGAAGCAGCAAATGAAGGAGTCTGGATGAAAGAGTTCATTTCCGATCTAGGTGTCATACCTAGTGCATCGGGACCGATGAAGATCTTCTGTGACAATATCGGTGCAATTGCCTTGGCAAAGGAATCCAGATTTCACAAGAGGACCAAGCATATCAAGAGACGCTTCAATTCCATTCGGGACCAAGTCCAAGTGGGAGACATAGAGATTTGCAAAATACATACGGATCTGAATGTTGCGCACCCGCTGACTAAGCCTCTTCCACGAGCAAAACATGATCAGCACCAAGACTCCATGGGTGTCGGGATCATTACTTTGTAATCTAGATTATTGACTCTAGTGCAAGTGGGAGACTGAAGGAAATATGCCCTAGAGGCAATAATAAAGTTATTATTTATTTCCTTATACCATGATAAATGTTTATTATTCATGCTAGAATTGTATTAACCGGAAACATAATACATGTGTGAATATATAGACAAACAGATGTCACTAGTATGCCTCTACTTGACTAGCTTGTTAATCAAAGATGGTTATGTTTCCTAACCATGAACAAGGAGTTGTTATTTGATTAACAAGGTCACATCATTAGTTGAATGATCTGATTGACATGACCCATTCCGTTAGCTTAACACTTGATCGCTTAGTATGTTAATGCTTTCTTCATGACCCATACATGTTCCTATAACTATGAGATTATGCAACTCCCATTTACCGGAGGAACACTTTGGTACTACCAAACGTCACAACGAATCGGGTGATTATAAAGGAGTACTACAGGTGTCTCCAAAGGTACTTGTTGGGTTGGCGATTTGAGATTAGGTTTTGTCACTCCGATTGCCGGAGAGGTATCTCTAGGCCTTCTCGGTAATACACATCACTTAAGCCTTGCAAGCATTACAACTAATGAGTTAGTTGTGAGATGATGTATTACGGAACGAGTAAAGAGACTTACCGCAACGAGATTGAACTAGGTATTGGATACCGACGATCGAATCTCGGGTAAGTAACATACCGATGACAAAGGGAACAACGATGTCGTTATGCGGTTTGACCGATAAAGATCTTCGAGAATATGTAGGAACCAATATGGGCATCCAGGTCCCGCTATTGGTTATTGACCAAGAATGGTTCTAGGTCATGTCTACATAGTTCTCGAACCCGTAGGGTCCGCACGCTTAACGCTTCGATGACAGTTCATTATGAGTTTATAAGTATTGATGCACCAAGGTTGTTCGAGTCCCGGATGTGATCACGGACATGACGAGGAGTCTCAAATGGTCGAGACATAAAGATTGATATATTGAAGCCTACATTTGGACATCGGAAGTGTTCCGAGTGAAATCGAATTTATCGAGTACCGGAGGTTACCGAACCCCGGGAGGTCTATGGGCCTTAATGGGCCATAAGAGAGAAGAGGAAGGGCCGGCCAGGTGGGCTGCGCGCCCCCCTCCCCCCTCTAGTCCGAATAGGACAGGAGAGGGGCGGCGCCTTCCCTCTTCCCCCCTCCTCCAATCCTAATCCAACTAGGAGGGGGGAGTCCTACTCCCGGTGGGAGTAGGACTCCTCCAGGCGCGCCTCCCCAAGGCTGGCCGCACCCCCCCTTGGCTCCTTTATATACGGGGGCAGGGGGCACAACCATGACACACAAGTTGATCTACGGATCTTTCCTTAGCCGTGTGCGGTGCCCCTTCCACCATATTCCACTTCGTCATATCGTCACGGAGCTTAGGCGAAGCCCTGCGCCGGAGAAGTCATATCGTCATGAGCTTAGGCGAAGCCCTGCGCCGGTGGAGCATCAACATCGCCACCACGCCGTCGGTTGACGGAACTCATCCCGACACTTTGCTGGATCGAGTCCGGGATCGCCATCGAGCTGAACGTGTGCGTAACTCGGAGGTGCCGTGACGCTCGGTGCTTGGATCGGTCGGATCGTGAAGACGCATTTACTACATCAACCATGGTCTTGCGTGATCGTAGGAAATTTTTTGAAATTACTACGTTCCCCAACAAATGGCGCACCTCACCCCGGTGCACCATTAGTACTTTTTTTTTATTTCTGCTCGAGCCAACAGTTTATCTCCCACCTAACCTGATCCACATCAAGTTCCCTCTGCTAGCTCGACCGGTCAGCAGCCAGTTCTCACACCAGAGGTCCTGGGTTCGATTCCTGTGCTCCACAAATTTTTTTATGTTAAAAATGCTGTTTGATACTTACTTGTGTTTAAATATGTTCAAACTTGTTTAAATCATAACAGTAATATTTTTTATAAGACAGTAATATTTTTAAAAATATCATCAAACAGTAATGCCGTGGAGCGGGAGGTGCGGGGGTGCGGGGGTCGGCGGCGGCGGTTGAGTAGGGGAGGGGTGCGGGGGGTCGGCGGCGGCGGTTGAGTAGGGGAGGGGTGCGGGGGGTCGGCGGCGGCGGTTGAGTAGGGGAATCGAGGGTGCGGGCGGTCGGCGGCGGCGGCCGGTGGACCGGATCTGGCGAGGTGGGATAGCGATCAAGATGGAGGGGGATCGAGATGGAGGGGGATCGAGTGTCCATGAAATTAAAAAATATTCATGATAGTTCAAAAAGTGCCCATGAAATACAATCGAGAAATGAAGTCTATGATTTAAATACAATCGATCTTAGCTAGCTATCTCTTCACAATCTTCTTGCCCTTCTTTTTCGCAAATGGAGTTCTTCTATGGAACGGACGTCCTTTAGGTAGGGTGGTCCTGCTTCTTCTTGTGGTGTATGCTGCTACTTCATCATCGTCGTCATGTTCGATCCTCGGGTCGCCTTACTTGTCGAAGTCTTGCTCATTGGCTACTCCATCCATTCGATGATCTTCCTTTGCCTCTCCTCACGACAACACGACTGGGCTTTGGCGGGTCGGTAATGAAGAAGCATTGGTCCACTTGGGAAGCCAGTACCCATGGCTCATTTTTCGCGGTGACGCTTATGCCATGGTCTTGGATTTGGCTTCGTATAACCATGGTGGTGAAATACCGGTCTTCTTTTATGACGTTCTTGGCCCATCGACACGGAACATCGGGACCTTCTCTCCAACAGTAGCTCAGCTCCCAGATCTCCTCGATCCTTCCGTAGTATCTGTCCTTGTCGTTACCGTGTAGGATTCCATCGTTACCCCGGAGTTCTGATAACCATCGCTCTTCATGTCCTTGGCCTCGGTGTAGAATGTGTAGCCGTTGATATCATACGCCTCTTAGGTCATCAGGTTGTGCTCGGCGCCCTGTGAGAAGGCGAATATGAGTTGTTCTTCCGCGGAAGAATCCTCATGTAAAGGGCACGACAGAAGCTTCTGCTTGAACCAACGCGTGAAACATGAGTTGTGCTCTTTGAGTATATCTCCGTCCGTCCTCTGTTGGCCTCGGTCATTGTACGTCTTCTCAATAAAGGTTTTGTGCTCTACCACCCAAGGATCGACCACGTCTATGTGTTGTAGCGCGACTAGGTTTGCTCTTTCAAAGTCGGCGAGTCGACCCTCGAAGTCGACATGCATTTCGCGGCGACCCTCACGGTAACCCCATCCAGCGAGCCTACCGAGGTGCCTGTTGAAGGGCAGACCAACGGGGTTCTCGATGCCTAGATAATTCGTGCAGTAGGAGATGCACTCTTCGGTCAGAAAGCCCCTGGCTATGCTTCCTTCTGGACGTGACATGTTGCGAACGTATCCTTTGATGACACCATTCATCCTTTCGAACGGCATCATGCTGTGCAGGAACGTCGGCTCGAGTTGGATGATATCCTCCACTATATGGACCAGGAGATGCACCATAACGTCGAAGAATGCGGGCGGGAAGTACATCTCAAGCTCGCATAGTATCACCACGATCTCTTCCTATAGCCTTCTGAGTTGCCTCACGCCAATCGACTTCCGAGAGATGACGTCGAAGAAGTTGCATAGGCCAAATAGCGTTTCACGGACGTGCGTGTCCATGATCCCACGGATTGCAACTGGAAGTATCTGCGTCATCAGCACGTGACAGTCGTGAGACTTCATCCCGCTGAACTTCTGCTTCGCTGGGTCTAGGTATCTGCTTATCTTCCCAGCGAATCGAAGGAAGTTTTACTCCTAGGAGGCAGGTGAAAAACTGCTCGATCTCCTCCTGACTTAGAGTGAAGCACGCGGGAGGGTAGTCATTTCCGGTCTTCTTGGCCTTTTTGCCTTTGCGACGACTTTCTGTGTCCTGCTTCGCCTCATCATCATCATCATCATCATCATCATCATTAGCGTGAAGCTCCTGCCTGATGCCCATTGATTTCAAGTCTGCCCTTGCTTTCGGCCCATCTTTGGTCCTCTCTGGCATGTTGAGCAGGGTACCAAGCAGACTCGCACACGCTCTTCGTGATATGCATGACATCAAGGCTGTGAGGCACACGTGGATCTTCCAAGACGGCAAGTCCCGTAAAACAGACCTCGCTTTCCATACCTTCAGCAGCGGCTCTGGCGCCTTCGCTTCTTTCCGGCTCGCGCCTTTTGCTTCTTTCCCGGCAGTGGGCAGTCTTTCCAATTTTTCAACAGCTTGTCTATTTCCTCGCCGCTCCTCGTACACGGGCGTTTTCGGGGTTCAGTTTCACCATCGAACAGATCCTTGTGTTTCCTCCACGGGTCATCGTCGCGAAGCCACCTTCGATGTCCCATGAACACGGTTTTCGAAGACCCGGGATCTCTATCTAGCTGGCGATACATTGTGTCATCCATGCAACTTACGATCCGTAAAATCCGTGGACTACCTGCCCGCGAGATATCCGTAATCGAGATAGTCGTGCACCGTCGTGAGCAAAGCGGCTCTCATAGGGAAATATTCTTTCTCTGCGGCGTCCCACGTATTGGCTGGCGTTTTCCACAGCGTGTCAAGCTCCTCTTTCAGCAGCCCTAGATACAGATTGATGTCGCTCCTGGTTGTTTCGCCCTTCAATTAGCATACTCATGTGAATGTACTTCCTCTTCATGCACAACGAGGGGGAAGGTTGTACATCCACACAAACACAGGCCAGGTGCTATGTGTGCTTCTCTGGCTGCCAAACGGATTGACTCCATCGGTGCTCGCTACCAGCACGATGTTCCTTGGATCGCTCCCAAATTCCGAGTCTTGAAGTTCAACGCTTGCCACCGCTCGCATCCTTAGGGTAACTCAGCATCTTGTCTTTTTATCTATCTCCGGATCATTTGCGCCATCTTCTCGCTTCTTCTCCTCCCTATCCGCTGCCAACGCAGGAGCTTTGCTACCTTAGGGTCCGTGAAATAGCGCTGCAGACGAGGAGTGATCGGAAAGTACCACACCACTTTTCGAGGAGCTTTCTTCCTCTTCTTGTATCGAGTGACGCCGCACACCGGACATATGGTAGACTCCGCGTGCTCGTCCCGATAAATGATGCAATTGTTCAGGTACACATGGTATTCCACGTGCGGTAAATCGAGAGGACACACGATTTTCTTCGCCTCCTCCAAACTGGTCGGGCACTTGTTCCCCTTGGGAAGACGTTCGTGCGAATGACATGTTCTCGCCGGCACGCGCCGGTCATTTTGTGTTTTACCTTCATCTCCGAGCCATGAGCGCACTTTCAGCGGTATCCTCGGCCTGCATCCTTCATACAATGGAGTAACCGCCTAACTCAAGTTGATCCATCTTGGCTTTCTCTCGGCGGCAGCTCTGGCGTTATCCGTCTGCTTGAGAAGCAGCTCTTGAATATGAGGGTCCTGCACCCAGCCCATCGATGGTCCAGCGTCGTCGCTCCCCGGCATCATCATCTTCATGATCATGCCCGTCGCCTGCTCCGGCATCTTCCTCATCATCATGTCCTGCATCTTCTACATGATGACTGTGTACAGCATCACCGTCGTGATCTTCTCCTGGGGATTCTTCGTCTTCTCGCCCGCCCAAGCCGCGGTGGTTGTCTTGCTGCCCTTCCTCATTTCTTGCCCGGCCCCCATGGACGACTTCGTAGTCATCTTCATCACCTTGCCACCGATAGCCATCCATGAAACCACGCAAGAGCAGGTGGTCCCGCACCTGCCGAATCCGGGTCCGCAATAAGGCTCTTCAGCTTGCATCTTCGACACGGACATCTTATCTCCGCCTCGTTCTTTTGAAGCATCTCGCCTTCGCGGACCTCAAAAACCTATTCACGATGCCTTCGGTCATCGTATGGACTATGGTCTCCTGCGGGTAGAGCAAAACGATATTTTAGAACCAAACAAAAATTTGGCATGACTTTCCCTAAAAATAGGACCAAAAGAATGCTTAATGCCAAAATTCTCACTAAACGGAAATGAATCAACATTTCGCAAAATATTGGCAACTATCGCATTTCAAATACCGTACACCTCCAAACACAAACACATATGCAACACCACAAACATATGCAACACCACGAACATACATAGATCTAGCTAGGCCGTAAAAAGTGCATGTGCACATTGTTGTAGGGAGAACAACATAAATATAGCTTCCCCCCTTACTTACCTATTAAAGCAAGGTAATTTAACCACTTAATTTGAATGAATCTATGGTGGAAATGAGGTGAAAAATAGGAGGCACCCGAGACAAGGAGGAGGTGGAGAGAATGAAGTGGGGAGAAAGTGAGTGTGGGTAGGAGAGGCTGTCCAAAATATCTTGTTGCTGCCCACTTACTAATGGCGCACCAGCACTAAATGCGCCATTAGTAATCCAGGTAACTAATGGAGCACCTTCTGGCGGTGCGCCATTAGTAGTTTTGCAAAAAAAAATATACTAATGGCGCACTGATCCGTAGTGCGCCATTACTAGTTTAAACTACTAATGGCGCACTTCATCTGGATGCGCCATTAGTATGTTTGGACAGGCGCACTAGTTCAAAAAAAAATTTGATACTAATGGCGCACCCTTTGCATGGTGCGCCATTAGTAGTTACAACTACTAATGGCGCACTTCGTCTGGATGCGCCATTAGTATGTTTGGACAGGTGCACTAGTTGAAAAAAAAATTGATACTAATGGCGCACCCTTTGCATGGTGCGCCATTAGTAGTTACAACTACTAATGGCGCACTTAATCTGGATGCGCCATTAGTATGTTTGGACAGGCGCACTAGTTCAAAAAAAAATATTTTGATACTAATGGCGCACCCTTTGCCTGGTGCGCCATTAGTAGTTTCAACTCTAATGGCGTATCGGCAGGTGGTGCGCCATTAGTATATACTAATGGCGCACCAATTTTTTGGTGCGCCATTAGTGTCAATCCCATCTATAGCCCTTTTTCTAGTAGTGAGATGAAGCCGGCCGCCGGCCTCGACGGCCAGCCCCATTCATCCTGCCCCGACTGCGTGATCTACGAACGTTCAATCGTTTCATTCAACATGTATTCTTTCAATTTGGCTGATAGGTGAGATTTGGAGATCAATAGAGATGATAAGCTATTAATTTTAGAATGTACTATAAACAATTCATAGCTTATGTTGCTCAATATATATGATGCTCGCTTCTTCTTGTGCAATTGCTGGACTGGGATCAACAGACTTGGCATGTGCTTTATATGAAAAATTAGATTCACATGGGATATCCACCTTTTCAAGATTGCTGTTAATTCTTATTATGATGTCTTAGCCTTGTGAAAGGGAGAGTAATGGTCCTCGCAAAAAGTAGAGACAAAGGAATGAGCATTTCATTCTTCCATATGTTGCATTTCATTCTTCAGTGTTTAGTTATGTCCAACATTTGTTACATGCACACACTTGACAAGGTTTGTACAAGTAGTAACTTTTCCTTTGTTTTGCAGGGCTATGACAGAACATGCTATGTGATTCCCTGAGGCAGGATGGATGTACCATGGCCACACCACTGTGCTCCTAAAGGTGATCGGTTCAATTCAGCGTTGCAGCAGCTGCAGAGCCCCCCTATGGTACGTGTTTTACTCTTGTTATCCTATGCTCTATTTTTTTGGCTTTGCGGCCTGCCTACGAGACATAGCTGGGATTGCGTGTTGAATCAGGCAGTATTTTTGACTTCTGTTGTGAGGCTATGCTCATGTTCGTACCTTTTTCTCTCGTATGATAATAGACATATCATAGTCCATTATTCTTCTAGGGTTGCCCCAGGCACCATTATCGTCACATGGTAGTAAAAATATAGTAACCAATATTATTGTAGTTTTACAACTTGACTCATGTGCAATGGACTAAGAACACGGCTAGGAAACCTTCTTCGGGACTAAAACCCAACCACACCCTACTCTATCGCTTTATGGCCAAGTGAACACTCCATACTGCTGGACTAACTGCTTGCATCTTCGTCGTCTTCAACCGCAGCTGCATCCGATAGCCTAGCATGGTATTGCTTGAACCTATTCCTGTATTTCATTTTGTTGTAGGGTGAATCGACAAGCACAACAGTTAGCTCTTTTCTGAATTTCTCGATGTATGCCTGCATGCAAGGATATGTTAGTATCGTTCCTTTAAGATAAAAAAATGACATAATTTTAGGTGTTACTCTACGTACTTTGTCATACTTCTTACTCAGTTTTAGTCCCGTAAATAATTCGATGTTCTTCAGCATGTACAGTGCACAACAAGAACTGCAACATTTTATGTCATTAGATCAGCATTTCAGATATTAACAATCTAAAACAAAAACAAAAGCTAATATTTTTGACTGACGTTTCATCGGATTTTGGCACATTAATGGTCCATACTGGCCATTGCGTCACGTTAATGTCTTCCCATGCATTGCTTTGTATCCCATTGACTCGCCTCGCTGCTCTCAGATGTGCTTCCATCCCACGTACCTGCAAGCCCAATGGGATGAGAAGTTGCCTACGACTAATACTTACATACGATGTCAAATCCTTTGTTATAATTACATATGTTGAAATTCTCACCACGTTATGTACTTCTTTGGATACCATACAGTGGAAAAGTGAATCAAGAACCTGAATCTCCTTCCTTCCAGGGTTTACGACCACAAGTAACCAGTGGACGCCTTGGCTGTTCGTAGGTAGGAAAACCTGGATTGCACAGATAATTTGATCAACGTGTATAGTAATGAAAAAATCTGTTCAAAGTCAGGTTAAAATACCATATCATGTTTCAGGTAGCTGGTGCCTTGTGTTGTTCTAGGTATGCCTGCCAAAGCGTCCTCGTAGCACTCCTCTATCCTACCATCTCTTTCGAGCTTAGCGACGCCGGCCACCCTCTCAATGTAAACCAGTTGGCCGTCCCTTGTGTCAATTCGGTCATCATGACGCATGAGCTGGATCGCAGCATCAACCACCTACAACAATAATCAAGTTAATTGTATTGTACAAAAATGAAATTTAATAAACTAATTTATGAAATATCTTACTTTGTCACCCAACCATACGGCTTCTTCAGATCCATCTTTTTGGGTGAGACATTGCAAATGCTTCGATAGCACGACAATGTCATCAACTAGGACCATTTGTTTTTCATGATTTGTACTGTTGATCAGTGACGCCACGAAATCCTGTCGAACCACATCTAGCTGGTCCCTTTGGGTTTCAGTAACTTCTGGCCTATTTTTTAAGTGGCTAGAGCCGATTTTCCTCTTTTTATTGTTCGTGTCCTCGGAATCATTTGTAGACTCTGATGGAGTCTTGTTTTTCCTTTTTTTCTTCTCAGTATCGTACGAAGCATACTCTTCTTTCTTAAATAATTGCAATACCACATTTTTCTTTTCGCCCCCATGATTTGGTGGCGTCGATTCAACCACAATTACTTCTTGCTGCTTTCGAAAGGATTCATCATGGCTGTCATCATCTGTGAAGGCACGGAGCTTTTTGGGCTCTCGCGATCCCGTAGCCTTCACAGAGTGCCGCTTACTCCATATGTTGAACGGAATCTGTCATAAGAAATAAACCGCATGTTAGCCTTTAGCAGATTCTCCTCAATTATAGGTAAAATGTGCATCACCTGGAATTCTTCAAGGCTTGTGGTGGCTTTGGAATGCATTTGCTTATCCAAACTAGGAGCACCCTGGATATCATCCACCTCTTTCAAAAGCTTATGAATACCACTGAGATCCTGTTTGATTTTTCTTTCAGCTCTTTCAAATGCTTCATCATGTACGTGGAAGATCACATATTATTTCTGAAACGACAATGATTGTTTCATAATTAAGTTAACATGCATACGTCAAACTCTTCATCAAGGTTCTTCATTGGGGGCTCCATGTCATCATTTTTTATTCCCTGCTTACAATGGTGCTTAGCAGCGACCTCTGTGACATCATTTTGTTTCCCCTGATCAGAAGCCTGCTCGGCATTCTCAACAGAGGCCTCCATTGGGAGTGAAGGTGCCCCGAGGTCAGAAAGATGTAAGTCCTCCAATCCTGGAAATATTCCGTCACGTTTTGTCTTTAAAAAATACATGTTAGTCTGGGGTGTTTTCATAGTAAACTAATTTAGAAAAAACCTTCTACACGTAAATTTCCAATTATATATACTAATCTCATAATTCTAGGCTTACGTTCAATTCTTTGATGAGGTCCTCTGTGAGCTTGCCATTTGTATGGGTACGCCTAAGGCACTCATCCATTTCCTTTTCAAGGGTGCAGATCCTATCAACTTGTTGTGCACCAGCCTCCCGCACGAGGGAGGCAACTTCTTGCAAATCAGTCAATACACGTCCGACGAGTACCTTAATCTGAGACTTTGAAACAGTTAGAATCATATAACTTCATACTAGTTGCAATGTTACAATATATATTGGGTGCCTGATGTAACTCATTTACCTGACCGCCAGTCTTCGGTTTGGCCAGCGTACCATCACGTGCTGGAATGAAAGGCCTCATCAGGTCCTCAACATACTGCAGTTTAGTGTCGTTAGTATGATTTAGAAAATATACATGTTACATAATCCAGACAATGTGCTGACATTTTACCTCTCCAACTCCCAGATAATTATTCTGGATTATATTTTCAACCTTTTTTGCCTTCTCCTCGCTCCAGTTCTGGATCAGCGGCCTTAACATTGATTCATACGAGATGCTAGAGTCCAATTGGTGCACTCTGAACTTCTCGTAGTACCATGTCTGCATGACCACAAAAGCAGTTTACGAATATTTTCGTACATTATGTAATGTATGTTAGGTTGTACTACTACGAGTTACCTGCAACAGTGGTAGATTCCCATCCAGAATTACCTTACCATTTACAAAATTCTTCACGCTGTCCATAAGATAGTCAAGTGTTAGTTGTCCAAGATTTGTGCCCTTTATCGTCTCAACGTTTCTAACAATCCAATATATTTGTTATCCACGTACTCCTCTTCTGTTCGGCATACATATTTGCCCATGGTGTACAAGACAAATGGCCTGACAAAATTTGGTGTGATGTCGCCTTTCATCTTGGCTAGCAATCCTTTGAAAGTTATTTTGGTGTCAATACGGTCTTTCAGTTTCTTCCACAACTCCATATTTTCATCAAGATTTGAAGGCACGTGCTTCTTCCCATGGCAGGGCATGCCTGTTATATGCACTACATCTTCTAGTGTGATCCTACATGGTCTCCCGTTGATGATAAAGGCATCCTGCTCTCCATCATATGAATTAGCGATGGCCATGCACAGTACACGTCTGATTTTGATGCTAGGTGTCTTGAGAAGTCCACCCAGTCCTATCAACTGGATGTACATCCTTTGCTGCGTGTTTAATTCCTTTATGAACTCCTCATATGGCGGCAAAGAAGCATCCTGGGTTCAATGTATGTGCAAGTGTGATTAGATTCAGCATGATATACAATTTAAACACTCATACGGACGAATACAGCTTATATATACCAACATAAAAATTGTGCTCCACGCTACTTCATGAGGTAATTTGTTTACAAGTAAGCTGAGTTCCATGAATGTGCAAATACTAGCATTAGATTCAGCTTGGTTACGTTTGAACGGTCATATAAGGTAATCTCCATTGCAAGGCGCTGATCTGAAATAAAATCAAGATTCCAAAATAAAAAACTATCCAACCGTGCTCTCCTCAACTCTAGGCGCTAATCATGGTCAGTAGTATGGAATTAAAACATGGGCCATCGATGCCTTCCATAACTCGTGCGTAAGGAAAAAAGAACGCAAGCGCCCGCTGCCCTAATTGGCATCGACAAGACCAGGACCTAAGATTTAGCCTGGAATTAATCAATGAACTGCCAATCTGGTAGGAAACAAATCCTAGCGCCCTCCCCTAATGCCCCCCAACTTAATTTGTTTAAAAACATGCTGAGTTACATGAATATGCGAACAACGAGTGGGGTTGCAGCAAGAGATCATGGGATTAAGACCGCGACACGAAATATAGCAGCGGCTGCAGCAGGAGATCATGGGGAATTACCTGAGGATTCATGTTTGGCTCCGTCGTTCGGTCTTGCTGGACTCCTGGGTTGCTCCGTCCTTCGGTCTTGCTGCTTTGGGCGGCGCAGAAGGACGAACTATGATCTATGAGGTTTCAAAGGATCCCTATTTATAGGGATCGTAACAACCCGGGCATATATCCACGTATAGATTTCTTTGGTTGGAGGAAATCAAGGAAGGGGACCCACCTGGTTGAATATTAGGGGGGGCGTGAGAGTTTAGCAAAGGTAAGTTATGGTGTAAAAAAACTAAGGTAAGTTGTGTAACAACACTTAGGTCTCCTGAGAATCACGATCGTCAAAAAGATATAGTTCCCGTTTCTTTGAAAAACAGCCAAAAGAACTGGACCGCTTTTATTATTGGTTCTAAGTAAATCACTGGACCTCTTTTAGGATGAAAACTGGTTCTAAAGTCAACTACGATTGACTGTTCACACGTGAAGTATTTTCCTCTCTCTTGTGAAGCTATTTTATTGCCCATCCGTGCTCATACATTTTTTCCTCGTACATGTGAGACCAAATTTTGTTGATAATACTGAATCATGTCTGGTGCTGCTCAAGATGGCACGACACCATGGTTTTCGCTTCGGTGAGATTTTGATGGAATAACTGAATTTCATTCATTTTAGCACTCACTGCAATATTTGCCTTTCGGCCAAAATATTTCAGCCTCACTGAATTTCGGCCAAAATATTTCAGCACTCGCTGAAATTTTTCTAGAACTTCTAACTAGCGATGTTAAAAAAATTCTGAAACTTCTAACTAGCAACGTAATTGTTCTGAATCTTGTCCAGACTCCAACGGAACTTGAATATAAATTTAAGAATTCAGTTAACCTTCCTAAGCTTCAAATTCTTGTCAAAAGCAAATATATGTTTCAGCGTCTCCCATGCAGACCAAATTTATTTCAAGAATAGTATTTGGAACCAGTACTGTGAAGTATTACAACTTGATTAATCCTCACTGGACTAAGAACATGGCTAGGAAACCTTCTTCGGGACTAAAACCAAACCACACCCTACTCTACCGCTTCATAACCATATGTACACTCCATATCTAAGAATGGACCATTGCTGGACTAAATGCTTGCATCTTCATGATCTTCAATCGTAGCTGCATCCAGTAGACTAGCATCGTACGTCTTCAGCCTTTTCATGGACTTCAATTTGTTATAGGGCGAATTAAGAAGGACAACAGGCAGCTCTCTTCTATAATTGTCGATGTATGCCTGCATGGGAGGATATGTTAGTATCGTTCCATATGTTTACAAAATTGAGAGAATTTTAGGTGTTACTCTCCGTGCTTAGTCATAATGCAGTCTAAGATCTTCTCCCGTAAAGAATTTGATGTTCTTCAGCATGTAGAGTGCATAAGAAGAACTACAACAATTAATTCTATTAGCAGCATTTCACGTATTAACAATGAAAAACATAATTAGAAGCTAATACTGTTGACTGACTTGTCATCTTGTCTTGGCACAGGCACATGCTTTACTTTCCATTGAGTCATGTTAATGTCTTGACATGCAAGGCTTTGTGGTCCATTGATTTGCAGCGATGCTCTCAGATGTGCTTCCACCCCACGTATCTGCCAAAGTCCATGGTATGAGAAGTTGATCCCGGTTCATGGCTAGGTATGATGCTAAATCCTGTGTTATATTGAAAGACGTTTAAAATCTCACCACGTGAACCACTTGTGTGCGTTCTAGGTAGCGGAAAAGTGAATCAAGAATCTGAATCTCCCTCCTTCTGGGGTTTACGACCACAAGGAACCAGTGGGTGTTCGCCATGTTCGTAGGCAGAAAAACCTGGACAGCAAAGATGATTACATCAACATGCATAATAATTAGAAAAATAAATGTGTTTATGTCATGGTGAGATGGTACCAGATCATGTCTGAGGTAGTTGTCTCCTTTTGTTGTTCCATGACTGCCCGCCAAAGCGGCCTCGTGGCAGTTCTCTACCTTACCATCTCTTTCGAGCATAGCGACGCCGGCCACCCTCTCAATCTAAACCAGCTACCCATCCCTTATGTCATTAGGATGATCATGACGCATGATCTGAATCACAGCATCAACCAACTAAAACAAAATTCAAGTTAATTGTGGCATTCAAAAAAAATTCAAGTTAATTGTACTGTGCAAAAGAATATTGATAAACTAATTTGGGCAAATATCTTACTTCATCACCCAACCATTTGTCATCTTCGCCTACATCTGTCATGGTTAGGCATTGCAAATGCTTCTGTTGGAGAACAATGTCATCAACTACAACCAATTGTTTATCAAGATCTGAGGTGTTGATAATTTCGGCCACATAACTCTGTCGAAACTTGTCAAGGTTGGTCTCGAACGTAGAAGCACCTGTGTCTGTATCTTTTAAACTGCTTGCATGGTTTTTCCTCTTTGTATTCTTTGTGTCCTTGGAATCGTTGGTAGACTCCGATGGAGTCCTGTTTTTCTTTCTCTTCTTATCACTATCGTACAGAACAAAATCTTCATTGCACAATAATGAAGATGCCACTCTTTTCCGGCTGCTCGCACGAGTTGGTAGCATAGAATCAACCCCACTATCTTGTCGCTGCTTTGCGAAAGAATCATCATAGTTGTCCTGATCAACTGGAAAGACATGGGGCTCTTCCGGCTCCCTTATTCACTTAGCCTTGGTAGACAGGTGGTTGCTTTTGGTACCTGCCTCTGCACCCACCTCAATACAAACATCTTCATCGTCTTGATTTCTTCTTTCTTCAGTCTTTCGCACATTCTCATTGTGCCTCAAATTCAGTCTTGGTCTCCAGCGTCGAAGCACATGTGATTCGAAATGAAGCACTTGTTAGCTTGCAATATGCGCGAAATAAAAAAAACAAAACCAGTTAACTGTCAAATGTGCATCACCAGGAAAGCTTCAAGGCTTGTGGTGGCTTTGGAATGCTTTCACGTATCCAAACTCGGAGCACCCTGCGATGCATCCACCTCTTTATAAAGCTGTGAAACATTCTTGAGACTCTCGTTGCAAGCTGCAGCAATAGCTCTGTCTTCTTCATCCTGAACGTGGAAGATCATATGTTAGCTCCGACTCTGCGTTAACTTAAAACAAAATCAGTTAGATGTAAAATGTGTATCACCATGAAAGCTTCAAGGCTAATGTTGGCTTTTGAATGCTTTCGCGATTGCAAACTAGGAGAAGGCTGCAAATCTTCAGATACGTTCTACTTGGGGGTATCCATGTAATCTTTTTGTATTCCCTTAGCAGAAATGCCTATGGCAATGACCTCCGTGTCATCTTTTTGTTTTTGCTGGCAAGTAGTATTCTCTCCTGGGACCTCCATTGGGTCCGCAGGTACTCCCAGGTCAGATAGATGTATGTCCTCGACTCCTGGGCGATCAACATCGAATATTCCATAACGGTGGTTCTTTAAAAAAATGTGTTACTGTGGAGAGTATTGACAGTAAGATTATTTATAGAAACTCACAATGGTATACTTACATTTAATTCTGTGATGAGGTCGTCCGTGCGTCTGCCGTTCGTGAGGGTACGCCTAAGGCACTCGTCCATTTTTTTTCAAGGGTGCACATCCTATCAAATTGTTGTGCACTGGCCTCCCGCACAATGGAGACAACTTCTTACAAATCAGCCAATACATGGCCCATGAGTGTCTTATCCTGCAAATTACAAACAGTTAGGAGCATATAACTTCGATTGTACTTGCAAAGTTACAATATATATTTGTGCGTGATGTTCATCATTTACCTGGCTGTCATTCTTTGGTTTGACCGGCGTCCCAACTGGTGGCGGATTGAAAGGCCGCAGCATGTCATCGACATACTGCATGTTAGTGTCGTTAGTATCATTGAAAACATATGATACATAATCAAGGCACACAGTACTAACACTTTACCTCTCCAACCCCTATATAATTTTTGTTGATTATGTTGTCAACCTTTTGTGCCTTCTCGTCACTCCAGTTTTGGATCAGCGGCCTTAACCTTGATGCATACGAGATGGTAGAGTCCAATTGGTGCAAACTCCACTTCTCGTAGTACCACGTCTACATTACAACCAAAACAGCTTAAACAATTTTCCATAAAATTAAATGCATGGTATGTTAATAATGATTGTATTACCTGCAACAGTGGTAGGTTGCCCTCCAGATTTGCTCCACCATTTACAAATTTCCTGACGCTAGCCATAAGATGGTCAAGCGTAAGTTGTCCAAAATTTGTGCTCTTTATTGTCTCAACATTTCTAACAATCCCAAGGTATTTGTTGTCCACATACTGTTGTGTTGTCGGGCATACATATTTTCCTATGGTATACAAGACAAATGGCTTGACAAAATTAGGTGTGTTGTCGCCTTTCATCTTGGCTAGCAATCCTTTCAAAGTTACTTTTGTGTCGCTGGGATCTTTCAGTTCCTTCCACAACTCCAAAGTATCATTGTGATTTGAAGAGACGTGATTCTTCCCCATGCAGGGCAGGCCTGTTATATGCTCCACATCTTTTAGTGTGATCCTACATGGTCTCCCATTAATTATAAAGGCATCCTGCTCTGTATCATATGAATAAGCGATGGCCTGGCACAGTAGACGTCTCATTCTCATGCCAGGAGTCTTGAGAAGTTCACCCAGTCCAATCAACTTGATGTATGTCAGTTGTTGTGTGTTTAAATCTTTTATGAACTTCTCGTATTGCAGTAAAGAAGCAACCTGAGTTCCCTGAATGTACAAATAGTGTGATTAGATTCTGTATGGTATTCATTTAAACACGCATAGAACCGACTAATCTATGCCAATATAAAAATTGTGATCTACAGTACTGCGTGAAATCATAGAGCTTCTGGGCCATATAATCAACACCGGACATAGAAAAAAAAGCTATCTCTGTTGGGAAATTGACTGATAATACTATTGATTTTTAGTAGAAAGAGCAGACTTTAGTCTGTACACTACTAAAGTTTCACGCGTCACGCTTACGAAATAATTGCATACATGATTAGAAGATCAATAGTTTATAGATCATCTCGAAAAAGGAATGTAGCAGTTCCATTGCAAGCATTCAAGAGCACATCCTCCTTAATTAGTTTCGATCAGATGAAAAAAGATCCATTAGTAAAGACCATGCAAAATTAAGGGGAATCACCAACAGTTTCAATCACTGGAGATTAAGAACTCATTTAGAAAGCCTATGCCAAAAAATTAGCAATTTCCAAATTTTAAGGCATATAAACAGAGACGATAACCCTGATTTTATTGCACATCTAAGTCATATGTCATTGATTTTATTGCACATCTAAGTCCTATGTCCAGAATACAAGGATCTCGATCGTTATCGGAGGATTCTCTCGATGGCGACCGGCTCCATTGCCGTTCGCTTTCATCTTTTGCTTCGCCAGCTTCTCCGACGTGCCCTTCTCTTTCGTCGGCTTCTCTGACATGCCCTTCTCATTCATCTCGGGATTCACCGACGCAGGCTTCGAAGATGACGGCTCCATCGGTTTCACCGACCTGGGAGCTACTTTGGGCGGCGTGGGGTGGTAATTAAGTGTAGTCATGGAAGGCTAGGTATGGGAGGCGTGGGGTGGAGTATTTATAGGGGATTTGGGATCTCACAAAGAGGTAGTTTTAGATCACGTGATGTTTTTTTTGGGCGATGCTATTGCGCGCACGCTCGCTCTGGCGAGCGATTTCTGACTAGACAGGCTTTATTAGGTAACCACGTCCAAACAGGAATCCCTTTAAATTAGGAAGGAGAGAGATAACTTAAGAGATTTTACAGAGAATATCTTACCTGCCCACGTTGAAATCAGGGGGGCATAGAGATTAGAGGGGAGATCTCTTTAGGCCCACCTGAAAATCAGGGGGCAGAAAGATTAGAATCATAGGGGGAGAGAGATTGGGATCAAGCATTGCCAGGCTCGCTCGTCAAAGAGCGTTTCCGGTTGTTTTTTTTAGCATGTTTTTTGAGAATTTTTTTATCAACTTAATCTCAACCGTGAAGCGTTTGGGCTTCTTGTGCTTTCTTATACGGGCCTTTTACAATGGGATGAGCCCATTTTAAATGAGAACAAAAGAAAGAAAGCGAGGACTCCAACAGGCGGGACGAGCCCCGTCCCAATTATTTAGGACGGGCATGCGCGAGGGCGCTTCGTCCTCACTGCCACGACTCTCCCAAAACGGTTCCTCTGCCTCTGCGTCCTCTCGATTCCCTCTTCCTCTGCGTCGCCCACTCTCCCAACAATCTGGCTTCTGGAACGGTGAGTTCTCCTTCCTGTCAATTTTGTTAGTAGTTCTCCAGTAGCATCACATACGATGGCATTCTTCTTGTCAATTTCTTGTTCTCCTGCTTCTTTGTTTTGTGCGCACAGATTCAACTGCCTTCAACATGCATTGCCTTATGAGAATTTTGCACACAGATTCATCTGCATGCAATATCTAGTCCGTTGTCTTGTCAATTTATTGTTTTTCTCCTGCTTCTTTAGTTTGTACACACAGAGTCATGTTTATTCTTGATTGTTGATGCAGTTGTTTAGATAATATTTCAAGAGCGTAAATTTTGATTGTTAATTCACATAGACTCCTTCTACAAGGAAATATAACAACTTTTGGCTCACTACTTTAGTGATTTCTTTATAGAGGGAGTACATGTTTAGTTTAAATTGTTCTTGCACTTGTTTACATAAACTTTCAATAGTGCCAGAATTACCATACTATCTTTCATATCGGCTTATTGTTATCATGTTATTGTCATGATTCATGTCTTATACTGGTTTCATCAATTACAGTCCTTCGGCATGACGTTCATGAAAGATTATGATGTCAGGGCAGATGGAAATACCGTAATTTTTGTGAAGTACACGAACAAGGCTAGCAGTGTTGAGTACTGCATTCGCAGATTCAAATACTGGCTGCAGAACGATGACCAGAAGATAGTTGCACTGGATGTGAAGCCGTGGTCTAGTTAGGCGTTGGCATCTATGTCCTCGTGTACCACATAAGCTTTGCTGATGAGCACTGCGGCCTATTTGCCGCCTTCCTGCTCGACGAGGAGTACACCTTTGTTGGGGTGGACATCAACAATGACGAGAAAAAACTCAAGCGTGTTGGTCTGGTGGTATGAAACTTTGTGGATATCCAGAATTTGTGGAGAGTGCGTGATCCAATGACGATTAAGCCGAAGTATGGCTTGGCTGACTACGCTGGTTCCATCATCCACCACAGCTACAACAAGATGAAGGATGCTATCACAGAAGATGACCACCATATATAGGCAGAAGCGCCCTTGCCCTTGAAGAACATCTATTATGCTTCCAGGACGCCAGATGCCACCTACGATGTATCTGCGATCGGTGAACTTCCAAAAGGGGTTCGAGAGTCTGCGCCAGCATCTCGCCAAACCATCTAGGCGGTCGAGGAAGTCCGGAAGGAAGAATGAATCAAACTAAAACGTTTCTTCTATTTATCTATCTGATAGTCTGTAAAATTTATTATACTGCTAGTAAGTCGTAAGTTCAAATTTCCTGCAAGTTGAATAATCCTTTATTCTAGCTGTCTTGCCTAATTTGATCCACGTTCAAGAGATATTATACTTAATACATTTATTTTGTTTCGGTTTCGCTAGCTATGATACAGGATGCGATAGCCATTTTTACCAAAAAATTATTTCAGATTTAAAATGAATACTGTTCTCAACTGGGTTTGAATAGAGAAAAATTATTTTGTAATTGCATAGAGAAAGTTCATATTTTTTAATCAAAAGAAGGGTCGCCCCCCTGATTTTCCATTAACAGAAACCAAATGGTCTTTGAAGCCCCTGATACAAACTACAGCTAGAAACTAAAGTAATCAACTAGCAGCACAAATCATACATGGTAGCAAACCCAGCCAGACTTAACATCAAGGTCCAAAAAATAAGACTATGGCAAAGGACAGAAAATATAGTTGAGAGATGCGCAAGCGACACCGCAGTACCCTGTGACTCCACACTTGCGATGAACTGTACAATCCACCTGCTACATGCTCTAGCCTGCGCATATAGACCATCAGCACCTCTTTGTTTATCACCTTCATCTGCAATATAGAACATCACATGATCAACAAGCAAATTAGCTAAACAAGAATCATAAGATCACTATACCATTTATTTTGTAATCTCACATTATTCCTGCATTACCAAAGAGTGAAGAACACAAATGATGCCCTTCCCGCATGTCCAACGCAAACACTCATAGGTAGTTCTACCATCTTAACTCCATGATTTAAATTATTAATAAAAACCCCTTAAAGATTCCATTTGCATTGCCATTGTTCATGATTATAGGTAGGGAAATAGCAGCCAATAAAGCAACAACCTGTGTAAGCCCTATTTTGAGTCCTGAATAGGACCCAATCCTAGCATTTACTCTAACTGCAACATGTCCTCCTCTCATAGTCATCATCACCCAAGACAGAATGAAGACGTAACCCCGTAGATGCATAACTGCTATCAACATAGTTTTCGCACCATACCTAGTGTAAAGGACATTCTTGCATTGTCGTGCTACTTTCGTGGCTCCTCAGTCAGCATGTTCATAACCATCTCGATCTGAAGATCTTCACGGGTGAGGGTCTTGAAACCGAAAAGAACGGCTTTATGAACCTTGAGCTCTTCACTGTCAACAAAATCACTCCATCCCTTGCCGAAGATGATGCGGCCATAATCACACTTGTGGTACTTGACCGGCATGAAACTGTCCTTGCACAGCCGAATGCGAGCAAGCCCATCTCCCGGTATCTCCCCATCTCCTGGGGTCTTCAGAGCGTCGACAACTTTCGCTGGTAATCTATGTATGCACCATCATAGGAAGACAAATTATCAAATATGTGAAGGAGCAGTAAACAAAAGGATCTTCAACTACATATACATATATTACATAAGGATCTTCAGTTATGGGAAACAAAAGTATATGCAAAAATACACATCAGTGTGTTCACTGGTTTCAGCTACAATAGCATATCATTAATCTTTCTCTGCATGAAAAAACAAAGAAAATTGCATACAAAATAAAAAATACTAGTACACCAAAAACATACCATCGTCTTTCCTGCTATGTTCGACTTGGTGAAGCGGTGGACAAAGAATACACCTATATAACCTTTCTTCATCGCCAAAAGGTCATGTAGGTTACGCTCCTCTTGCTTCGTCAGATTAATTCCCTTTGTTATGACAGCTGATTCTAGAGGATTATGCTCTTTGTTTTGATCGCATGTCCTTGGCAGGTTGCAGCAGTACACCATAGGAATGTCTTCAGACAAATCGAAGGAGACAAGGTCGCCTTCTCGCAGGTCGAAGTCTTCAACAAACCTGCACCAGTTTTCACCACCGATGATCGCCCTTGAATTCCCTTTGTACACGCCAAAATCATACGTGCGGCTCCCTCTCGCTTGAAAAAGCAATGAACTGTCTGGGATGGCGCTGAACTGGTGCCATGCGTAATCTGTAGATGTAAAATTAAATTGCTTTTTATTTCCTACATTTTGTTAATCTTCAAAGTAGAGGGGAACAAACACAATACAAGTAAAAATTGACATGGTTATTTATACCACAGCTGAAGTGTCCCCATCTAGCCTGATGGTAAATGTCAACCCATCATCATCGGGCCTGTTGCAGTCCTGTCGCCAGGTTATGCACACCACCTGTGTAAACAAAATAAAATGAAGAAAAGCAAAGGATGAGAATTAAATAAATGGGCTTATGAATGTAAACACACTAGGAAACAATCATACAGTATAATCAACAAAGGTACCGCATCACTAATCAACAATCATACACTTGAACTGCGCGGTGGCTCGCCCTCCATTCCTCATAACCCCGCAACGCAGCGCGTGCCCGTCGTACCACAGCTTGTTCAGACATGTCCTTCTCTTGATCCTCGACCGGCAGCATGGGCTAACCCCGAGCGTCGACGCGCGACATTGGCCCCTCCTCCTCTACAACACAACTGAGGTAGTGTTTAGTTGACTTGCAATCTAGGAAGTCAAGTTAATGGATGCCTTACTAAACCCAACATAATTTCGGCCTAAAAAGGAATTTAATCCACTAGCCCAACTTATAAGTTTTGGGCCCGCCCTCCGGTTTCTTCCTGGATTCGCCACTGCACAATGCCAAAAAATTTCTAGGTTTTTAAAGAATTGTTTGCTGATATTTGCTGCTATTGTGCTACGCATCTGCACTTGCTCATTGTTATGAAAACCCTAGAATACTGAAACCCTAGGAAAAATTACCGAGCAAGCTACCGACGTAAAAAACTTCCTTCAATCGCTGCATGGCCTTCCATCTAACCTCCGATTGAAAATCCTAACTATTTATTCTCCAACTTTGAAAACCATATCCAACTCCCGAAACGGCAACACAACAAGGAACAAAGAAGTCGAAGATTACAAGTTAGGGTTTCTCACTTCACCTAGTCGTCGGTAGTCGCTAGGTGCTTGCTGGCGGCCTCCCAATCTCACTCCGCGCTCTTCTGCTCCAACCGTCGAGAGCAGCGGCGGGGTCGCGGCGGGGTGGTTTGAGGGGAGGGTGGGGATGAGGGGGGTGTGGGTGTGTGGGCCATGGGGGTGAGGACACGGACCCTATCCTTGTCAAGCACAGAAAATAACGGCCCGTGGGTCCAGTTCGTAAAGAAACAACCAAACAGGTCCACAGGCCGCTTACTTGTCACAAAGTAAAACCCTATGTTACTAATACAAAAACAAAAAGGAAAATCCTTTTGTCTAAAGAACAAAAACAAAGGAAAATCGTAAAAAATAGGGAAATCCTTTTTGGCGAGTTCAACGTGAACGTGATGGTGAGAGGCTCAAGGAGGAGTTTTGTGCGTTTACAACACCTTTGTTTTAGATAAAAAAATGCACCTTACAATGTCAAATTATAAAATCGTTATTAATAAGTGCTAAAAATTCCTTATTTATAAAAAATTGTTTCTTTCTAGATAAAACAAACTTCAATAATGTGGGTAGGTAATTGAGTGGCCTTTCTCGCCCCCACCGCCACCCTCCATCCCTCTCATATTTGGTCCATTTACCGCATTTCTATGGTTGTAACCTCGAAAGTTCAAGATCTTACGCGGCCACATGAAATCATAGCACGTAATCGGATGAGTGCCCCATGTTAAGCTCTTTGGTCCATATATGTGCCATATGTTACCAACGGGAGGCATGGCCTCGACGCATGCAATCTAGGGCTATGATGCCCGGCTGCTGTCGTTATAATCAATGCAAATTCGTGAGGGGCTAAAAATTCACGGGACCTGGCGTGGTGTCATCATACAACCCCTAGAGGGTGTGGTAAAACATCGAGAGCGGCATGCATCGGCCCTCACATAGGCTGTGTGCAAACGGGGCCATATCGCATGTCGGATCAAGCCATCGAGAGAGAATGTGTCCGGCCTGTGAAAGGAGTTCAGGGCGCGTTCCTTCATTTGCCTCAAATCTCGATGCCACGTGATGTTAGACCTAGTAACCAAGGCCTGTATCGTGCATCACACTCAACTGTACCCACAACATGCATGCACACATGTCCACGTATGAGTCTGAACAACGGGGATGCATGGTTCGGGGACTGGCGTAAGTGGTGTGAGTCCTGTTTGGATCTAGCTACCAATAGGTAACACATGAGTCTAAACGTCTACCAAGAGGATGCATGTCCACGTATGAGTCTCCAAAAGTCTACGTGATGCTCCACACGTGGGTCTAGACGGTGGGGGTGCATATGGTTTGGATCTAGCTACCAATGGGTAACGCGTCCGGTTTGTGCCTAGGCGGTGGTTCACGGGGCCTGGCGTGGTCTCATAGTATGACCCATGAAGGGTGTGGTCAAACGCCGAGAGCGGCACGCATAAGAGGCCTAACGCGGGCTATGTGGAAACGATGCCATATCGCATGTTGGATCTAGACAATGGAGGGAACGAGTTCGGCATGCGGACGGAGTGTGGGGCCCGTTCCTTTATTTTCCTCAAAATTTGGTGCCGCTTCATGTGGGCCCTATCCAAAAAGGCCCGTCTAGTGCATCACACACAGCTGGATTCACACCATGCATGCACACTTGGCCACGTAGACACCCACCGTAAATCTTTATCCAAGTTGACCCACACCATCCATCCACCATTGACCCCACCTCGGTTCGTTGGATCTCCGATGAGTCCCTTCCCTCGGTATGCCAAGCATGTTAAAACGACACACGGCTACACGTCTTGCACATCGAGATTGGCGCATCATGCACTAGTGCCAACAAACATGTCCAGCTGAGCGTCTTTGCTCGTGGTCTGGATCGATGGTGTGGGTTGTCAGCCCGGTTTCCTAGCGGTGCATGCTATGGGTAGACATGAATCGCATCGCATCGGATCAAGATTCCCCTCTCTTGTACCCAATGCCGGAGCAGCACACGCGCATGGTAGAAGAATCTGTGCGGTTGATGTGGGAGCTTGGATGAGACGCCATGGGATATGTACATGCTGAAATTCAAGATTTAGAAATTGATAGCAAAATAAAAACGACAATTCAATTGTTTGTACAGGTGTACAACATGTTTTAAGGATAATGTGGAATTTGACATGTTCACATGCATTTTGGCAACGAGTGCACTTTCGGAGGGGGAAAACAAGTAGCCCCGGGCCTCCCACGATTTTTGTTCCATGTATTTCGCCACAAATATTGGAGGAAAAAGGAAAAAAGTATTTTCCCCTCAAAAAACGACTTGGGAAGAAAATCGGGAAAATCTAAAGTAACCATATTTAGCAACTCCGTGGAGGTTGTCCCCCGTGGGGAGATTCGATCTACCTCTCCTTGATTTTAGGGTGAGTTCAACGTGAACGTGATGGTGAGAGGCTGAAGAAGGAGTTTTGTGCGTTTACAACAACCTTTGTTTTACAACTGTATAATAACAAATGAAAGAGAATATGTGAAAAACAAAAAAGAAAAAGGATATGCATACATGATGGGCCAGCCCAACCATCTACAGGGACGCGTGGTCCAGCACGCGGGTGAGTTTCGCATGGGACAGCCCAACAAAATTTGGCCCAACGCTGAGACGCACCGGGCGCAACTGACGGGTTGCGGGAGTTTAGTCCCACCTCGCCAAGCGAGACGCGCACACACCTACTTATATACGCGGCTGAGAGACAACTTGCATGAGCCTCTCTCAATGAAACAGCACGTTCCCTATGCACTTCTGTGTATGCCATGTGGGGCCTACTAGCAGGAGAAATCAACATCTTTCAGGCCTGCATCCTGGCCCCCATATGGTTGGGTTTCTAGTCGTATGTAGGACGTGGTGTTTTATATCTCCTGTTAGAAGGTGGGATTTTTCTTTTCCAAATCACCCAATTTTGTTTTACACAGTCACATCCATGTAATAAACATGATTATAAAAGAAAATTCAGCAATAATGAAGTTTACACTGTGCACTTAAGGTAAAGTTAGAGGTACGTACATGAGTTTCACTGAGCCACTATAAATTATATAAAATTCTAAAAAAATGGAAAACTTTCAAATTATGTCTATGTTAATGAAAAGATCACGTGTACAAAATTTCAGGTGATTTGGATGTGGTCGAAAAAACCACCTTGTTAGAAAAACTCGCTTAAGTGAGACCAAACGGTCTGTCTGTAATGAAGTGATTTTTTTGACCATCTCCAAAATAACCCCAAATTTGGTGTACACGGTGCAATAAATGTAACAAACATGATATCCAAAATAAACTCAAAATTTTTAGGTTTACGCTGTCCCCTTATGAAAAATTTCGTGCTAAGGCAAGTGAGGTAGCTCATGACCATACCCATGGCATACATTGTTCAAATGGCCTCAAACCGTTCTCCTTTAGCCAAGTTGACCCACACCATCCATCCACCCTTGACCCCACCTCGGTTCATTAGTTCTCCAACGAGTCCCTCCCTCCGTAAGACAAGCATGTCAAAGCGACACATGGCTATGCGTCTTGCACAACGAGATTGGGCACTAGTGCAAGCAAACATGTCCAACTGATCATCTTTGCCCATCGTGGACACTACCGCATGGTCTAGATCGAGGTGGCTAGCGGTGCATGTTGTCGGCCTGGTTGGCTAAGGGTGCATGATATGGGTCAACATGAATTGTATTGCATCACATCTAGATTCCCCTGTCCGGTACCGGACACCAGAGGCCCGGAGCAGCATGTGCATGGTACAAGAATCTGCACGGTCGCTGGCGGAGCTTGGATAAAACAAATTTGACCTAACTGACATGGGGTAGGTGCATGCTAAAATTCAATATTTAGGAATTGTTAACAAAATAAAAACGACAATTCAATTGTTTGTACAGGTGACACGTTCACATGCAATATGGCAACTTGTGCACTTTTGGAGGGGAAAAAAGGTGCACTCGTTCCACCGTGCCTCCCACGATATTTCTTCCATGTATTTCGCCACAATATTGGAGGAAAAAAAAGAATGTGATTTTGCCTCAAAAAACGACTTTGGGAGAAATTCTCAACTAACCATATTTAGCTACTAGGTGGAGGTTGCCCCCCGTGGGGAGATTTGATCTACCTTTCCTTCATTTTAGGGTGAGTTCAACGTGAACGTGATGGTGAGAGGCTCAATATGGAGCTTTGTGCGTTTACAACACCTTTGTTTTTGGAGAAAAATAAGCACCTTATAATGTGAAATTATAAAATCCTTTTTAAAGCATGCTTAAAATCCTTATTTTAAAAAAGTTGTTTGTCTTGCCAGATAAAACAAACATAAAATTATGGGGATAGTTTATTGCGTGGCCTCCCCCCCCCCCCCTCCTCCCTCCCATATTCGGGACCTTAACCGCATTTCTAGGGTTGTAACATCGAAAGTTCAAGATCTACGGCGGCCACATGAAATCATAGCAAGGATTGGGATGAAAGCCCCATGTTAAGCTCTTTTGTCCATATATGCACCATATTCTACCAAAGGGAGGGGTGGCCTCGACTCCGTTTTGTCGGCTATGATGCTCATCAGCTGCCGTTATAATCCATGCAAATTATCGAGGGGCCGAAAATTCACGGGACCTAGCGCAAGTGTAATCATACGACCCCTAGAGGGTGTGGTAAAACATCGAGAGCGGCATGCGTAGGCCCTCACGTAGGTTGTGGGCAAATGGGGCCATATCCCATGTTGGATCAAGCCACAGAGTGGGAATGCGTTCGTCCTGTGAAGGGAGTGCGGGGCCCGTTCCTTCATTTGCCTCAAATCTCGTTGCAGCGTGATGTTAGACCTAGTAACCAAGGTCCGTCCCGTGCATCGCACTCAGCTGGAACCACAACATGCATGCACACATGGCCACATATGAGTCTACATGGTGGGGATGCATGCTTCGGGGGCTGGCACAAGTGTCGCGGGTCATGTGTCTAGGTGCTACTCCACTTGGGTCTAAACAGCGGGGGTCCATGGTTTGGATCTAGCTACCGAGAGGTAACGCGTCCGGTTTGTGCCTAGGCGGTGCATCACAGGGCCTAGCATGGTCTCATCATATGACCCATGAAGGGTATGGTCAAACACCGAGAGGGGCATGCATAAACCCTCACGCAGCGTAAGTGTAAACGAGGCCATATCACATGTTGGATCTAGCAAATGGAAGGGAACAAGTCCGGCATGCGGACGGTGTGTGGGGCTCGTTCCTTCACTTTCCTCAAAATTTGGTGCCGCTTCATATGGGCCCTAACCACAAAGGCCCGTCCCGTGCATCACACTCACCTGGACCCACACCGTGCAAGCACACTTGGCCACGTAGACACACACCGATAAACCTTGACAATAGCTAGGGATTATCCATTCATTTTACCTAATCGGTACAACATAGTTAGCGATGAATAAAAAAGCTAGAGGCCATGTGAAATTAAATGTGCCAACTGTCCCTTCTAGTAGTATTTTTTTCAGTAGTTCTCCCTTCTAGTATTTAGTAGTACTGCGCAAAACAAAAAAATGCTCCCAGTCATGTGGCCCCTGGCCCACTGGTCATCCTCGATGGCTAGCCAACCTCAGTGTGCCTCTACCAATAACAGCAGCCCTTTCTGTTATAAAACTATGCAACTTTGCTTGAAGGTTGCCACTAAAAATATAACTCCTATGGCCATGCTTCCTAAAAATTATTTGCATTATGTTGTCGATACTTTCATGCCATGCCTTTTGTTGCTATGACAAGTTTATGTTGCATGGTAAAATCTTGCACTGAAGTGGCCATGTTAATATAATTGTTTGATGTTAAAAGTAAGTTGCACTTGTGAGCTTGGTTTTGTTTACTTGTTGTAACCATCATGTCAACACTTTTTGTCATTATAACTGTTTTAGCATAACTGTAATTTTCACTAAGTCCTAACCTGTAACAGCAACTTTGCCATTCGTGTTTCACAGAAAAAAAACTGGAGTTCACAAGGCTGGAGACCTGGAGTTGTGAGGCTAGGAGGCTGATGGCGCTGCTGCTGGCTGATCCTTCTTCTTCCAGCTTTTGTTCCTCCTTTTCTCTCTACTCGATGGATTCCTGGGCTACATCCTTATGTGCTGCTAATGTATTAAGTTGATCCTTTGAATTTATTGTATTAGATTTAATGTGGAAGTACCTTAATCTCTACGAAAGAGATGTTGGTTCTATGACTGATAATTTTTAGGTGCATGCTTAAATTCAATATTTAGGGATTTTTTTTCAAATTGTTTGGATTGCTTACCACATGTGTCACGTGGTCAATATTTAGGGATTATTAACATAGGAAAACAACAATTCGATCGCCTATGTAAATGTGTACAACATAATTTTCAAGATAAATTGAAACATGACACGTGCACATGCAATTTGCCAACAAGTCCAGTTGTAGTAGAAAAAGACAGCATGTGCACGGATCCAACCGTGCCTCCTATGATTTTGTCCCATGCTTTTGTCGCCACATGTCTTTGGAAGTAAAAAAAGTATAAGGTGATTTTCTCATAATAAACCGTTTTGGATTGAAATTTGCAACCAACCAAAAATATCTATTGCGTGCAACTTGGCCCCCGTGGGCAGATTGGATCGACTCCTAGATTATAGGGTGAAGCCATCGTGATCGTGAGAGAAGAATTCTTTTTTTTGAGGGAAGGTAGGCATTTTGTGTGGTTAGAAAATGGACCTTATTGTAATTAAGGAAATTATTATTTAACAGAAACCTTGCTATTTTCAAGCCATTATAAAAATAACTAAATTGTTTTGGCAAAAATAAGTTGATTATGGGTTAGTTCGTTTTGTGCACACGTACGTGTAGTGGTGCATGTTGTGGGCCCAGGTGGCTCTAGGTGCATGCAGTGTATCAAGCTTGCTAGGGGTGCCCAAGGTAGTAACCTGGTGAATCGGGGTGGAAGTCTTGTGCTAAGCTATTTTGCGTGGTGCGGCATATGAGTCTACATGGGGAATGGTTGGCTTGGGGCGGTGTAAGTGGTGTGGGTCTACTGCGTAAGTGGTGCGCCACGTGAGTCTAGACGGTGCGGGTGCATGGTTTGGATCTAGCTACCTTGAGGTAACGCATTCGATTTGCGAACTGAGTGCGGGCCCGTTCCTCCGTTTTCGTCGATGCTTTCTCTCGGGTCAACGGAGAACAATCCAAACGCACATGCTAGGTCCCGGCCTTTCTTGGGTCCCGCGTGCCATATTCGGGACAGTTGCCGCATTTCTAGGGTAGTATCATCGGGAATTCACGATCTATATCGCGGCCACATGAAATCATAGCAGTGAATGGGGTAACAATCACATGCTAAGCTCTTTGGTCCATATATATGGGCCGTGTGCCACAAAGAGAGAAGGGCCGCCTCGGAGCCATTATCCATTGAGAGGAAACGAGTCTGGCCTATGAACAGTGTGCGGGGCCTGCCCCTTCATCTGCTTCAGAACTCTGTGCCGCATGATGTGGACCCTAGCAACCAAGGCTCGTCCCGTGCGCCGCACGCCAACTGGACCCACACCATGCAGGCACACGTGGCCAAGTAGACACTCACCGGTCAACCATGACAATGTACACAAGACGCATGCGCACTCATTAGCCATCTAGCCCCCAGCCATGCACACCTAGCCAGCTTGACTCAAACCGTGCACCGTTTGCCAGCTTCACCCACACAATCAATCCATTATTGACCCGACCTCGGTTCGTTGGACCTCCGACACGAGTCCCTTCCCTCGGCATGCCAGGTATGTCAAAGCAACACGCGACTACACATATTGCACACCGAGATACGACGTCATTCACTAGTGCCAGCAAACCTGTGCACCTGAGCATCTCTACCCATGGTGGACACTAGCGCATGGTTAGGATCGAGAAGCCTAGCGGCACATGATGTTGGCCCGATTGGCTGGGGGTGCATGACATGGGTCCAGATGAAACGCATGGCATCGCATGGATCCACATTCCCCCGCCTAATACCAGACAACGGGCATATACCAGACGAATCCAAGCGGTCGCTGACGAAGCTTGGAAACCATGTATTATGTGCATGCTGAATTTCAATATTTAGGAATTATTAACATACGAAAACAATAATTCAAGCGTCTATGTAAAGGTGTACAACATAATTTTCAATAAAAAAATGAAACATGACACGTGCACATGCAACTTGCCAACAAGTGCACTTGTAGTACAAAAGACAACATGTGCACGTAACCCACCATGCCTTCTACAATTTTTGTTCCATGTTTTTTCGCCACATATCTTTGGAAGGAAAAATAAAAAGATTTGATTTTCCCATAAAAAAGTGAGAAGTTACGTTTTGACGTGCCAAGACGTGGTGGTGTGAACAACGCACGGGGAGGAGTGAACGTGGCAACAACTCCTTTTGACTGCCCAGGAATAAATCGGCGGCTCGGCTTCCCCATAGCACGCTCCGCTTCCCCATTAGCATTTATCTCATCGCCGCCCCCTTCTTCCCATCCTCTTATGCATCCACAAATACGAGGGTTTTCTCCTCCCACGCCTCACCACTCGCCTGCCCATCCCGCCGCAGCTCCCTTCCCGCCGCTGCTCCCTTCCCGCTGCTGCACCTCTGTCATCGACATGTCCAAGCGCACCATGGGAGGGAGGGCTGACGCCGGGGCCGACGCCATGGCGCAAGAAGCATCCAAGCGCCGGGCGAAGCTGCACATGGAGAAACCCCTCCCCGCCGGCGAGGTGTCCACCCGGTAGCACGGCGGCCTGGACGTTGTCGACCACGTCCAGGCTCCGGTGCAGGTGTCACCTGCGCCGGAGCAGGTGGCTCCTCCGCCGGAGCAGGTGAATCATCTGCCACCTCTGCCACGCCATCAGCTTCCTCTGCCGTAGCCCGTGGTCAACGTCGATGAAGACGACGATGAAGAAGAGGTCAGTCCAATTTTAGGAAATATCCTAGGTTTCCTTGTTCAGTCCCTTATCTATTTTTGGGCATGGCTAGGGTTTCTGCTTTTCTTCCATCTATGAAATCCGTTCCTAGATTCGTTAGATTCGGTAGGTTTCAAGGGCAGATCCACATGGGCGCATGGGTGTGGGGGTCGGCTCCTCATTGTATAGGTTATCTTGTTTTTAAGATCTACCAACCACTCCGATCCATGGCTCTCGTGCATCCAAAATGTTTTGATGCCAAATTTTAAGATAGATCTACCAACCACCCAAAATTTTCTGCCCGAAATTTCTTATATATGGTTCTTTTATTGCTAAATGGACTAAAAGTGGTGTAGTTTGTGCACTAAACTTCATGTCAATTTGTATAAAACTAGCCTCTCACGCTTAATACAATAGACACATTTTTTGTCGATCAATTTGCTCAACACCAATTGCTTGATTCCTGGAGTCCAAATACCATAGGCTGTAATATTTTAGACTTGTTATCATCCCTACTTGAAATATATTATTTGCTTGCTTATTTTCAGCATAATATTTTCTGCAAGTAAAGGATAACAACACCATGCCTTTTTTTACGAAAATGTCATTGTAAATAATCTTCATTTTCTGTCATTCATGTGTGTACTGTCAGTATGATGGAAAAATAATATTTTCACATGAACATTTTAGATATTACTCCTAACTCTTTAATTTCTTGAGTAACAGGAGCAGAGGCAGAAGAATGCCTTTTGGACTCAAAAGCCAACTTGATCTCAGCCGTTTGAAAAATATTGTTGTGGTTTTGGTTTGCAATATAAATTTTTTAACACCCAACTTTGTAATCCTGGGTCCGAAGCTGTGTTGCTAGGTTGCATTTTTTTAGGCATGTATATGACATTTTTTTATCTATATCAAATATTCTGCTATTTATGTGGGACCAGGTAGCTGCTCTGGTTCCTCAGAAGGAGCAGGTGTCTTCTCTGTCGTGGGTGACGCCTCCTGTGCCCGAGCCTGTGGTCGTCGGTGATGTCAACAAAGAAGACGTTAGTCATCTATCTCCTTTATTTTTTGTAAAAGCCTAGGTGTGCTCTGGTCAGTCCTTTTGTCTATTTTTGGGTAAGTCCAGGGTTTCTTTTTATCTTTGATTGATGGACTCCTTATCAATATTCTGTAGATGTGTTAGGTAACTAGCTAGGTTACATGTGTTGAGCCCTGTATAGGCAATATTTTGATCTAGATTAATTATTCTGCTAATAAATCCACCTAGCTAGGTTTGGTGACCTTGGAATTGAATTGCCTACGTAGGTGATTGTGAAAATATTTTCTGCAACTTAAGGATAAGAACACGATGCCTTGCTTATGAAAATGTCATATTCTATGGTCATGAAGTAAATAATCTTCATTTTCTGTCATTCATGTGTCTATTGTCAGTATGATGGAAAAAATAATATTTTCACATGAACATTTTAGATATTACTCCTAACTCTTTAATTTCTTGAGTAACAGAAGCAGAGGCAGAAGAATGCCTTCTGGACTTAAAAGCCAACTTGATCTCAGCCGTTTGAAAAATATTGTTGTGGTTTTGGTTTGCAATATAAATTTTTGAACACCCAATTTTGAAATCCTGGGTCTGAAGCTGTGTTGCTAGGTTGCATTAGTTTAGGCATGTTTATGACATTTTTTGATCTATATAAAATATTTTTCTATTTATGTGTGGGACCTGGTAGCTGTTCTGGTTCCTCAGACGGAGCAGGTGTCTCCTCTGCCGCGGGTGACGCCTCCTGTGCCTGAGCCTGTGGTCGTCGGCGATGTCAACAAAGAAGACGTTAGTCATCTATCTCCTTTAATTTTTTGTAGAATCCTAGGTGTGCTCTGGTCAGTCCTTTTGTCTATTTTTGGGGAAGTCCAGGGTTTCTTTTTATCTTTGGTCGATGGACTCCATATCTATATTCTGTAGATGTGTTAGGTAACTAGCTAGGTTACATGTGTTGAGCCCTGTATAGGCAATATTTTGATCTAGATAAATTATTCTGCTAATAAATCCACCTAGGTTTGGTGACTGTGCTAATACAAATACGTTAATACAAATACGTAGCTTGACCGTGGAATTGAATTGCCTACGTAGGTGATTGTGAAAATATTTTCTGCAACTTAAGGATAACAACTCCATGCCTTGTTTATGAAAATGTCATATTCTATGGTCATGAAGTAAATAATCTTCATTTTCTGTCATTCATATCAGTACTGTCATTACGATGGACAAAGAATCTTTTCACATGAAATTTTTAGATATTACTCCCTCCATGTGAAAAATATTGTTGTGGTTTTAGTTTGCAATATATATTTTTGAACACCCAAGTATGAAATCCTGGATCCGCAGCTGTGTAGCTAGATTACATTTATTGAGGCATGTATATGTCAGTTTTTGACCTATATAAATTATTTTGCTAATAATCCAGAACAGGTAGCTCCTCTGGCTCCTCTGCCGGAGCAGGTGGTGGCTGCTCAGCCTCAGCCGGGTGTTCATCTGCCGCCGTTGTTGCCTTCCCTGCCCCCACCTATGGTCGTCACCGACGAGAACGAAGAAGAGGTTAGTCATCTATACCCTTTATTTATTCATTTATTTATTTTGTAATATCCTAGGTTTTCCCTGGTCAGTACAAGGCAAATAAGTTATTAAAATGTTGAGTACATGTTTGGTTGCACTTGATCAATCTTTGGTTTAAATGTTGCATAAGTGGTTGTGGCAATGATTTTAAACATTGATTATCTCTAAGCAATAGCTATTTTAGAAAGAAATTGGATATAATCAATGTTTTACTTGAGTTGTTTTAATTAGTTCTTTTGTAGGGTTTTTATCATTTATGCCACGAGTTGTATCCCACTACTCAGTTTTTCCCTTAGAAGTTACAGGCCCCTAAAAATGGCGTCGGTTCGTGAGATGCTTACTCAAAAATGCCATTAGATGTATAAAAAATGCCATCGTTCCGTTAGATGTTTGCTCAATAATTCCATTAGACATTGTTATTTTCATGTAAAACTTGTTGACCATCTAATATGACAAAAAAAGCCCAAGCCCACATTTCAGTTCTCTCTATCTCACAATGATAAGTGTGGCCCCACTTGTGAGGAGTAAGTAAGCGAATAATTTTACCGGAAAATAAGAACGTTGTTGGGATCAAGTGAGCCCACACTTTATTGTAGTGAGATAGAGGGAGAGCTGGCATGTTGGTCCATAGGTATTGATGCCATTATAGCATGTCAAGATAGATTTGATATCACAATAATGATGTGCAGTGGCATTTTTTAGCATGTGTGGCTTTTTATAGCAGTAGAAATTCCTAGTAGTGATACTTAGTTGTGGGACACAACTGGTGGCATAAATGATAAAAACCCTTTTTTGTAAGTACAACATTTGGGATCACTTATTGTCAGAATTCATAATAATTAACTACTTTACCTAGAACGTTGAATGGTTCAGGAACATTGATTGGTGGGGTATCAATAAACAGGGGAAACTTCCACGACGATAACATGGGGACTTTCAATATCCATCATCATAAGCACACAAAATTCTAACCCTAAATAAATACAGCTCACGAGCTATTTTATCTAGTCATGCATGTATGTTATAAGTCTTTTTTTTGGATTAGTACATCTGTATGCTGCTCTGCCATGTTACATCATCAGTTCATGCATTTTTACGTAACAAGTGAATTTTGTTGCACTAAAGGGCTGTTTGGTTTGTGACTAACTTTGCCAAAGATTGCTATACCTAAGGTTAGGCAAGCTTGACCAACTTAAGTGAGTGTTTGGTTCCAGCCACACCTTAGGCAAGCCACACTTGGGTCCCACATGGCATACACACAATAAGTGTGGCAAGGTTCCTTAGGCTTGCCAACTTGTGGCTCTCATTTTGATGAACTAACCTTAGGCAAGTTTGGGAAAAATGTGTGGCAAAATGTGGCAATGCTAGTGCTCTCTTCGACATGTATGGTTGATCCTTCATTTTTTTTACTATATGGTACTATCCCATTTAGTTGCTTATGTAGCAACTAATAAGTTATGCATTTATTTTTTCAACGCCATTTGAAGATGTTTTACGCTGTCATCAATTACATTATGTTTCGTAGACTATGTGCCTGCTGAATTATCATATTAAATATACTTACGCAATATTTTGTACTACATGTAGGTCCAAAGTGATGACGTTGACAGCGACACAGAAACCCAGAGGATCTTCAGGAGGCAGAAATTGAGGTAGCTAAACAATGGTGAGCTCGAGAAAGATGTGAGGCCTAGATTCGGAAAGGGCTACAGATGCCCTTTCTGCAACAAGGTGATGAAAGGCGACATGTCGAGTACCATCAGCCATGCAATCAGAACATCCCAAGGCAGCACCAAGAATGGCTACGCTTTCAGGGTGAAGCACGCCGCGTATGCCGACTACTTGATTAGGCTTCTTTGAGGATTTAGGGAAGTGCGCACCCTCGCAGCTAGAACTGATGCTCTTTTGGTTGTAACTATGCTAAGTACTATCGTATGCTATACTTCGTTGGTGAACGTTTATGGTTGAACTATGTGCACCAGTACTACTAAGTGGTGCTTGATTTTGTATATATATATATGCATGGAAGCGTTGAACTAAGGTAGAACTATGTTAATTGGTGTGTGGTTTGGCATCTCTGCTTGTTAAACTCGTGCTCATTAATCATCGGCTCATTTAGATTAAGTAGCACAAAACCCTGATTGGCTAGGTTCGTTTGAAGCTAGTTAAGCTTGTGAGCGCTAGTTAACAGATTTTGATGTGTTATGGTATACATGATGAGTGTGTACATGTGGTTTTCAAGGAGGATGGTGACTCAAAAAGGAAATGCACTAGTTTGCTGCCTAAGGTGTTAATCGAAGTAATACTCGAACCATCGTGTTGTGGCGTGGCTACATGATGATCACAAAGTCTCGATCCAAGTAATACTAGATCACTTGATGACAATTTCATGTGATGTTTTCACAAGTCTTGACCATTAGGGTTTAAGTACACAATTTTCAATCCCAACCCATCCACCCCGGACACGATCTTTGGATTGCATCACGTAGATGTACAAAATCCAGTTCCTAGGTCCTGCCCCAAGCGGCTACGCTTGTGATTTTTTTTCAGGATCCTAATTAAGCGCCTAAATAAGCGCCGCTGCATTGAAGGTGCCCAACGCCGACCAATCAATTTTTCTCATAAGTATTTCCGCTATAGTAGGTAACTACCAATTACTCCCCGCATCTCTCCCCCTAGGTTACGCTCTAAAACCATCGCCGCCGCTCACATGCCCGCCTCCCTGCCGCCGGATATGGAATCCACTCGTCGAGGTCGATTGGCCGTCCTGACAGATCGTGGCCATGGACGTGAGGGGTCTGTCATGGACGGCGTCGTGACAGACCGTGGACTTGCGGGGCTAACCACCGACGTCGTCGTACATCTAATGGATCAGGATCCCCACGAGAAAGCTTTGGACTACTCGGTGTCCGACCCAGAGAAGCATCGTATCAACGAGGTACAGTACTCCGTCGTCGATCACAAGAAGCAGCATATGCACGGCATGGACTAGAATTCCGTTACGGTAATTTTAATTTTTTAACCGTAGATCTGTCTTCAAGTTTAAGGTTAGAGGTTAATCATTAAACCATCAATTTATTGTTGAACTGGCATAATGGAATCTAGCTCTAAATATAATGTTGATCATCAGTACGTAATGATCATTATTTATTTAATCAAACTTTGTGAAATTAATGGTTCATCCACTCCACAATTTAGTGTGTTTTGGTTTTATGCCAAAAGTCAGACATCATAAAGCTTGTGCATGTTTATTGACAATTTTTTTAAAAGTACATCATATGATTTATGCTTTCATATGGATTTGATATTGCCTTTTTCTCCTTAAATTTATAGGCACTACTGTATGAAACTTAGGGAATATTAGGTACTGAAAACAATGGTGCAGCTTATATCATACACAACTTTAACTTGCAGCCTTATTCTCATGATTATGCTGACATTTCCGAAGGAGAGATGGATGTACACACTAAGAAAACCCTTGAAGAATTGTAGAATGGACAGTGCAACGTGCTTAAGCGTATGGCGTATCGTTGCGCGTTCTGTGGCAAATATCTGGACCCGGCTTTCGTTAGTATTCTTGAGCACGCCGAAGGAGTTGCCAAAGGATACCAAATGAAGCATGGTGTGAGGGCGAAACGCAAGGCGCTAGCCCAATATCTCTGGAATTTGTCGGACAATGAGAAGGTCCGAAGAAGGCGTTATGAGAACCAGCATGCCAAAGAATAGATGAATAAACGTAACCCTGAAGAAGTTCTGGTTGGCATAAGTAGTCATTTGCGGGGTTTTTTTTTTAAATACCAATGAATATTTTAATTATCATAGTTTTTGCAGAAATGTTACATTTATTAAATTTAATCATAAAAATGCATACAATTCAATGATTTATTTTTTCAAATATTTGTAACCTTGCATCTAATAGTTTACCATTTTATTGGTTAACCATTATTTTCATATATATATATATATATATATATATATATATATATATATATATATATATATATATATATATATATATATATATATATATATATATATATATATATATATATATATATATATATATATATATATATATATATATATATATATATATATATATATATATATATATATATATATATATATATATATATACTGTGGAGTGCTTAAAATTATTCAAGATCAATTGGTGTACTGAAAGACTCATCCACATGCAATATGAACAACAGTGTATTTTTAGGGTTTCTTCAAAAGAACACCTGTGGTCATGCTGATCTTTTCTGTTTGGCCAGACTTGGTAAAGCTGCCAAATCTGCATCTGATCTGGCCTAACACTTTGTTCCCTTTGTGGGCCTGTACAAGTGGGAGGCAGAGAGAAAAGTGGGCGATGGCCCCAACCCCACCCCATCCCAATCCCACCCCACTTTGTTCCACTTCGTTCTTTGCAGAGACAGAGAGGCGACGTGGAGGGCGACGGCTAGGGTTTGCCAAGCCCTCACCTTGGCCGCCCCCGTCGTCGTCAAATCCGCCGGATCCGCGAGGCCACCCACTCCCCCCTGCTCCGGCCACGATCCTCCACTCCCCCTGCTCCGTCCACGATCCTCCACCGCAACTTTTCATCCCCAATCCTGGTCACGCCGCCCGAAGCTCCGGTGGTGACCGGAGCCAGCTTCAAACAAGTCCACTCTAGCCCACTTTGCAGGTAAGATTGATCTTCCGTGCCCTTCGAATGTCGATCTGACACTTGCTTGTGTGCATATTTCGGGTATTCGCAGATTTACTGTCCACTAGTAGGTCATCTTGCTTGACAGATGCTATCATGTAGTTTTTCCCCCTGGAAAATGACCCCCACTGCTAGATATAGGAAAAGTATATTCACAGGAGGATACACATGTTTTGGTTTGTTGGGATAGTTTGAAGACTGTGTATATGTATTTGTTGATGCTTAGTTATTAAAATATAAAAAGGTAAGCACAGAAGCAGTCCATGAGGAATTTGTAATGATGGAATGTGGATCAATTATAGTTTCATGTATTACTCGATGGTAGTATGATGATTAGTGCATATTTAGAAGGATTTGTCAAGTATAGACTGCTCTTGATTGGTGCATGTTTTTGATGATATGTGCACACATGTAATATTTTTGGTTGGTGCATATTTTTGCTGATTGTTGTTACTACTTACTTGAATTATGTCAGCCTATCTCCAAGATATGGTATGGGCTTGTTGGGGTCAATGAAAATTTGCTGTGAGCTAGTAGTTCAAATTGCAACAAATTCCTCACTGTTGGATTTTCTGCCATTATACTTCATAATCATGTTTTTACTTGTTGGTATGGGTAGTAATGAGTAAATAAATAGCAAGTATACAAAAGGGTGACTATTGGTCAGCATACCTTGCTCGTTCTCATAGCCTTCACTATGATGTCATCTTGCTTGAGAGATTCTATCATGTCCTTATTCTCACTGGAAATTGGAAAATTAACCTCCACAGCTTCCTCTAAAAATGGTATGTACAGCAGCAAATGCATTATTTGTTTTGTTAGGACAATTTAAAGACTTTATATTTATTACCTGATGGTACCACACAACAACCCATTAGGAAATTTGCAATGATCAAAGGTAGATCAGTTATTGTTTCACGTATTGCTCGATGAGACCAGTCAATCATGGTTCATTTGTACATGGCTACTAATTGGCTGGTTACCAAGTTTTCTTGTCCAGCTCACAAAATTGTTACCTTGAAATATCCTAGTTGGTTATGTCTGCCCAATGATTATGAGTCTAACCACTTCTCTTGACTAGTCGTGCGAATAGTTGTCGATTAGTTTTTTCGTGTAGATGTTTACACATGAACTACATACTTAGCTAGAAGTATGCGAAAATATTATTCACATTGTATATGGTGCTAACAATTCCTAATGGAAGACTGATTTCATATATCAATAACTAACATTTGTTCATTGCAATGCATGCAACAGGTTTGAATGGCAAGGGAAACCATCCTCATCAGCAGTGAAGAGAGTGATCACTGGACCACCTCAGATGATGCTTCAGATGGAACTTCACGTGGGAGTGACGGCTATAGCGGTGATGACGACACCTCTAGCGACTATGACACTGATGATAGTAATGATGGAGATGGAGATGTGGACCACGATCCTATCTTGGCACTACGGGGTAAAGTTCTATATGGCTGGTCAGATATTAAATGAACCGTGAAATATCAAAAGTTGATGTTTGAGTGACACTTGATTACCACACATTACTCTGTTTGGGTTCTAGATGACCTTCCAAATCAACATTTACTGAACTAGAGCTTACATAGAGGAGTGTTTAGTTGTTAGTTTAAATAAATCAAATATTCAATTTGCCATTTTTCTATGAGATATTGCTGGGTGGATGTGATTGGGTTATCTATGTCCTTCATTTCTTGATCATTGGAGTAGGCATTGATCATATACCCAATGCTGATGTTCTAGATCTTACGTATGAAATTATTTACTACTCTGTCATCTTAATTTTTTTTGATACAGGTCCGGGATACATTGTGAGAAAATGAACTTTCGAGGATCGCATCTTCTACGGAAACCATGTATCGCTAAACAAGGATCGGTGGGACTGTCTCAAATCCATAGTAACAAAGTGCCAACCTCCCATACCATACTATGTCAGCACCATCACTCGCTCGGCAGTCATCAGAGGGAAGAGCAAGATGGTAAACACTTGGACTTTTCTTTTTGCAAATCATACTTCAGTAGTGAAAATGCCATCATGTAGAGACAGAGAGGAGGACGGGCGTGGTTGTGCAAATCATACTTACTTTTTTTGTGTGGAAATCATACTTAATTTTTTATGTAACATTATTTATTTCCCTGTGCAATTAGATCTTCTCAAAGGATTACAGTCAGGCCTACCTCAAAGATTATCTGCGAAAGCCCATGGTTGTGCGTGTCACCAACGAACATTTTGAAGGTAATAAAAATGTCTTCTTCAAGATGGGCAAGAAGGACGGGCGTGCGATCATGACGAAGAACTGGGGAGAAGTCGTTGAGGGAGCTAGAATGAAAGAAGATCAAATGGCCATCTTTAGGTTCATGGAAAGGAGTGGAGGTGAGCTTAGGGTGAACATGGTTAGTGGCATGAGGATTCGTTGACCCATGGTAGTAGTTTGACGCTAGTTTTATTATCTGTATGTAGTAGCCAGTAACTGCAAGTTGGTAGTATCAGCTTTTGGGTCCTGTAAGTGCAACTTAGTAGTAATTGGTACTTGGTAGTAACTGGTACTTTGGTGGTATAACTTTTGGGTCCGACTGGGTATGAAGATCGTCCAGTAAGTGGAACTTGGCAGTAACTTGGTGGTACCCTTTGTGGCGTAATGTACATGCTATGCAAGTCTATATATATAACGCACCCTAGTACCCTCCTTGATATAATTACCTTTATGGACTGCAATTATATTTCCTTTTTTTCCACAGTGATGCTAGTATTTTTAGAATCAAATCTAACCGGGTTTCAAATGGATTGGACACTAGTTTCATTTTTGAACGAGGTTTTTGTGTTGGCTAGTACGAGTTATTTTGTAAATGCGGTTTGTATGTGTGTCGCACAAAAAAATGCAATGCAATGCCAAAAATGATGTTTCTGTTACTTTCGAAATGGCATGGCATGCTATTTTCAAAAACAGAGCAAACCGACATGTTATTTTTATTTGAAAAACAGTATACTAAAAATGCTGTTTTCAAAATCAACACGCTACTTTCAAAACAGCATATTTCAAAAAGCATGTAATTTTTGAAATCAGCATGCTATTTTAAAAACAGTGTTATATTTTTAAAAACAACGTTATATTTTTAGAATGAGGCTGTTATTTTGAAAGGAGCATGCTATTTTTAAAAACAACGTTATATTTTAAAAATAGCGTTATATTTTTAGAATGAGGCTGTTATTTTGAAATCAACATGCTATTTTGAAAATATCAAATTCAAAAGAACATGATTTTTAAATCAGCATGCTATTTTTGAAATCAGCATGCCATTTTAAAAGTAGCATATTGAAAAGAGCATGCTATTTTAAAATTAGCATGATATTTTCGAAAATAGCATGCTATTTTAAAAGTAGCATATTGAAAAAAAGCATTATATTTTTAAAAGTAGCATGCTATTTTTAAAATTAGCATGATATTTTGAAATCAGCAAGTTATTTTGAAAGTAGCATATTCAAAAGAGCATTATAATTTTAAAAGTAGCATGCTATTTTTGAAATCATATTTTTAAAATCAGCATGCTATTTTTAAAATAGCAAGGTATTTTAAAATAGTATATTCAAAGCAGCATGCTATTTTTAAATCCGCATACTCATTCTATTTTATTTTCAATTGAACATGCTTTTTCAAATGAGCATGCTATTATTAAAATATCAGTATGCTTATTTTATATTTGAAAATAAATGATTTTCAAGGTTATTTGAAAACGATGTTTCTATTAACGTTCTATTTTCTTGTATATATAAATTTTGGTTTCTATTTTATATTTCAACTATGAAATTTGACTACAGTTGAACAAATTTCAGCAACATATTATGTAAAAAAATGAAAAAAATACAGAAAACCAACTTCACTAAAAATGCATTGTTTCATCGGTGTTGATAAATCATAACTAGCCTACCATGTCGTCCCGTCCATAATAAAATGAGGGTGTACCAAGCAAACGAGGAATTCAGAAAAATAGTGGCAGTCCATCAAATAGGTCAAATTCATGAGAAACAAGGTGGATCACGGCATGGAAAACTGTCTACTTTAGTTTGCTCTCACTTTTTCGACCCCAGAAATCCTTGTTTTCTCTGCTTGACCCTGTGCATCTAAACATCCTGTATCTACTTCACTATAGCTTTCCTGCATGAAACAACATTTGTTAATAGGATAGCAAAGAAGATTTGAGCATGTACATTACACTATAACAGAAAAGACACTAACTTCACTGATTTTCTAGTCATAGCTACAGAAGCTAACTTGACAGCTCTTATTTGCTCAGCCTGTGATACATTCCTAGCAGGCCTTTTTGTCTTCATCACCCGTTTGGCATGTTCTTTACCGCCCTTCCTAGAGTCTTTCCTAGAAAAGTTAACAAACGTCAACACAGTAATAGCAAATACCCGACGTCTAGAGCGGACATGTAAGTACAAAAACTAACTTCACTGGTTTTCCTCGCGCACCCTTGTCATCGTTCTTTTTCTTCCTCCCAGCATTGACATTTCGAGCGCCTTTGCGTTTCCTGCAAAAAATGAAATAGATGAATCTGCAGCCAGCATTCGAAAACATGTTTAAGTACGCACAATTGTGTTGATGCCCACTTGTTTGGTTTTGCGTAATCCTCTTCTGCAACCTCCAATGGTCTCTTCCTAGCCCTCCTCAGCCCACCATCTTCTGCATCTGAATCTTCCTCTTCTTCTACACCTGAATCTCCCTCTTCTTCTGCATCTGAATCTCCCTCTTCTTCTGCATCTGAATCTTCCTCTTCTTCTGTACCAGAATCTTCATCTTCTTCTGTATCTTCCTCTGTCTCTTCTTCTGTATCTGACTCTGTCTCTTCTTTTTTCTTCTTCCTCCTTGTGCTATTTGATTTCCCCGACTTTTTCCTGCGTAAATTGAAGAAAAACATGTGAACACTCTCCGGGAGAACATATTAAAACTCTAAGCATGTATAGAAATGAACAATGAGATTAACATGTGCACTAACTTCGTTGCTTTTTTGGAATCTTCCTCTTTCTTCTGTATCTGAATCTGTGTCTTCTTCTGTCTCTGAGTCTTTCTCTTTGCGCTTCTTCCTCCTTGTGACTTTTGATTTCCCCGATTTGTTCCTGAGTAAATTGAAGAAAAAGAGAGAACATATTAACATTGTAAGCATGTATGGAAATGAACAATGAGATAAACATGTGCACTAACTTCGTTGCTTTTTTTCCCTCCGCTCGCGCCTGGATTTAATCCTCTTGTTCGATTCTTCGGTAGTTGGGCTCCCTTTTGGAACTATTTTGATTGGATTTTCCATGTCATCAGTGCAGCATTCGCGAGCAGCAGACAAGTATGCCGGCAAAGGAACAATCGATTTATGGCCTTCATCCAAATCAGTTTTTTCTCCATCAACCAATATACTCCGGAGGAGCTCCATCACGTGTTCTGACTGTGAATTGCTAGCTGCGGCTGTGAATAAAGGGTCACTAGCCATGTTGCGTAGTTGATGATACTTATTCATTTGATCAGACCATACATGAGTATTCGCAGTCCTCGAAGAAGGGAACGCTGGCTTGGCATGCATTGTCCATCTTTTCTTGACAATTTTTTTTGGAAATGTGCATACACCTAGATGATCCAGAACGTAGAATATATGTGCGCATGGGTAATCCTGACTTTCCAACTTTTTACATTTACAAGCTGCATCATCCAGTCTTGCTCCTGTAAACAGACAAGTCACGTGATATATAAAATCCACAGGCTTAGCATCCACGCCTTGTGCATCCAACTTTTTTACATCCAACTCCTCACTGTCCTTACCTTCCAAGTCATTGGGATCCTTAGCATCCAGGTTTTTGGCATGCAAGTCCACACCATCCTTGCCTTCCAAGTCATTGGGATCCTCAGCATCCAAGTTTTTTGCATGCAAGTCCTGAGCATCCTTACCTTCCAAGTCATTGGGATCCTCAAGATCCAAGTTTTTGCAGCAAGTCCTCAGATCCTTACCTTCCAAGTCATTGGGATCCTCAAGATCCAAGTTTTTGCATGCAAGTCCTCAAGATCCTTACCTTGCAAGTCATTGGGATCCTCAGATCCAATTTTTTGTATGCAAGTCCTCAGCATCCTTACCTTCCTTACCTTGCAATTCTGTAGCATCCCTGCCATATGGGACTTTATCATATGGGGCTTTGCGCAAAACTCCAAACACGACCAAACCATCACATGCTACCCGGTCCGTGACCTGCCAATTTGTCCCTTCGACAATCTGACGCTTTACCTTTGGAAACATCACAGTTGTATAAATATAAGAGGCAGCAATCTTCAAAGGGTGTGCATTCAGCTTAGTGAAGGGTATCGTATGTGTTGCTACTGCGTCTAATGCTGCTTCATTCTTACGCATTATGGATATGCAGTGCTCAACATGCTGCAACAAATCAACATGCTGCAACAAATCAACAAGCCTTGAGTTGAGAGTCACTCCTCTGATTACTCATCATGCCAAGGAAATATCTACCCTTTGTGTACGCAGCAGCCCATTTGTGTCGCAGCTCGTACATCCTGTTAACCCATGACGACCTCTTTCCCGTTGGTTTTATTTTGAACCGAACTTTATAAGCCTCCCATCTTTTCTCAAACTCATCAACATCCCAACGACGGTAAATGAATTCCCTAAATTCCTCAAGATTTTTCTTGCGGAGGTGCATCACCATATTCTCCTCGATATGCCACGTGCACAAACGATGATCTGTTCCAGTCCAGACAATAGCTATTGCTTTAGCCATTGAACCGTCCCCATCGGTGATTGCTGAAATGGGTGCCCTCTGGGACATTGCCTCCAAAAATACATGAAGAAGCCACTGGTATGATGCAACTGTCTCGTCTGACACTAGACCGACCCCAAACAAAACTGTGCTGCGGTGATGGTTCAGACCAACAAATGGAACAAACGGAAGCCTGTACTTGTTAGACCGGTATGTACTGTCGAACACCACGACACCACCAAAGGCAACATAGTCAATCCGGGACTGTGAATCAGCCCAGAATATGTTCCTCACATGGCCTTCTTTGTCTTTTGTGTATTTGAAAAAGAATTCCGGGTCTGCTTTTTCTGTGCAATCATATAGGTGAGCAAATATCTAGTGTCACTGCCTTCTATCTTGCGCTTCTTCTGGATTGAAACATGGTTGTATAGGTCTCGATCTATAAATCCAAGCTTGTCGGGACCTCCGGCATTCTTCTCCATTACATTCATAATCTGATGTGTTCGAAGTCCACCAACAGCATACTCGATGACATCGGCCTTTTGTGCGTCAGTCATTCTATGATGAGTCGATAAGTAGGGAGTCAGGTCAGCAGGGACAAATAGATGGTTATGCTTGTCCACAAAATTCTTGACGAACCAGAGGCCACTACTATCTTGTAGCTCAACTTGAAAAAGAGCGGGACACCCACACCGAGAAAGACCCCTCGGTGTTCTTTTTCTATCAGCTCTGTTAAAGTGCTTAAGGGCCCGCCATCCTTGTTTGCAGCACTTGTATGTCCTTCTGTATGCATTTTGTTTCGGACCCGGACCCCTGTACTTCAGATCACCCTTTCTAACACCAAACCCTTTTTTTCTCACATACCCTACGTAGAACATGTAGGCTTCTTCCTCAGTCCTGAAAGTCTTCTTCACAATCTATGTATTCCATACACTCATTCAGATATGAACCAGCCATGCCTTTAATATCAATTCATTTACCTTGCATGTGTACATCATCTAGGTCTATGCCATCCTTGCCTGCATCCTCATTATCGTTATCATCTTTGCGCATACCATCCATTCCTTTGCCTTCGTTTCGTCAATCACCCATGTCCTTGTCATCCTTGCTTGTATTCCCCAAGTTTTTGCCATCGTTGCCTTTATCATCCATGTCGTTATGCTGCCAACGAAAACAGATAGTCAGTGTTACGGATGGATAGCATACATAATAATTATGCAATACTCTGCTTAAATAATTAATTTAATTTTTCATATCGGATTCATGTACCAAACTCAGTCCTTCAAAAGCTGTAAATAAGTATAAAATATTCCCTGACTAAATCCAGAAATATAATTGATTGTACTTGTTGTGACTGATGATCTCCTAACTAAATCCAAAGTGCACAAATCTTTCAAGTCCCCTGATTATCTGCAAACTACATTCAAAATTGTGTCCTAATTGAATCCAAAATTATGACCTAACTAAATCCAAATTATCTCGTCACTAAGTCGAAAATATCTCCAAACTCCATACAAAAATAATTATCTCCTAACTAAATCCAAAATAATTTTCTTTGAATCCAAATCTGCTGACAAATTCTCATGGCACACAACCCTAACTAAGTGCTTTAATATGTCCTAGCTAAATCCGACTTACACTTCCTTCGAAAAAAAAATCTTGTCACAACTTTCTGAAACCATAAACCCAACTAACTACATCAACATGTCCTAGCTAAATCCAACTTACACTCCCTTTCAATAGAAATCTCGTGACAACTTTCTGAAACCATAAACCCTAAACCTCACATGACATATCCTAAACCCTAATCAAATCCGACCCCTATTGGTACTATAAGCATAAGGGACCAGCAAAGATTTGAGATGGCTAGGCAGTTACAGCGAAGATCCGTCGTGAAAAAGTTGATGCACGTCGATGAGGATGATGTGGCCTCTCGGGTCGGGGAAGGTGGCGTGCGCTCGGGGAAGGAGGGGAGGCTCGTCGGAAGATCTGGCGCCGTGACCCGAGCGGGGTGACTTCCGATGGAGGGGGGATGGGGAGTAGGAGCAGGAGGAAGGAGTGACACAGCGAGTGCGATCGGCGGCGACCGAGGGCGTCGGAGGCGATCGACGGCGATCGAGGGCGCCGGAGGCGATCGACGGCGATCGAGGGCGCCAAGGTTAGGGCTCGAGAGGAGGAGAGAGGATGAACCGCTCGAACCAAATTTCAAAAGAGTACGCACGATGATTGGACCTCTATAATGAAGTGTTTTATTAATGCAATTAATTTAATCAAAAAATTTCGGACGAGAATACCCCTGGACTTAATTGGGCCGATTAAAGGTATAAAAAAATTAGGTCGAAAATACCCTTGGGCTAAAAAAGGCCCAGTTGTTCTAATCCATTAGATCGCCCATATAGTACACGTGATTTTGTGTATTATGATGCACCGTAAAATTTCCCTTCATTCCGATGCTGCCGCAGCCTGCAGAGCTCGCCTCCGTCATCCGTCACGTTTCAGCCTGGAGAGCTACCACAATAGCTTCAAGTGCAAAGCTTTATGCGCGCTGGTATGGGCATGGCCATCATCCCAGAACTTCCCCGCTACAACGATGGCTCATACTGTGCTTACAGTAGAATTCTCTCCGATGAAAAAGGAAAAGGCTTGTCCTACCTCTATTTGTTGGTGCAGCCCAACTGGAATAGTATGGAATCTACTGTATGTGTTCATGTATTGCAAGATGGCGTCTGGTCCATGCACACCTCGGTTGCATGCCAACTCATTCATCCAGGGTCAAAAATATATCTAGTGGCTATCCAAAATAAAATATATATCGTGTCCTTCACATATATTGTTGTCTTGGATTTGATGTCGTCATGTCTCTCCACAATTCAGCTCCCAAAAGGGGTGGATTTTGGTCATAGACGCACTGTGTTGTCACGGACTGATGATTCTTCCGGTGTATATCTCATCCATGTGACAGAGCTTCGACTTCACATCTGGCTCCACAACAGCGACAACTGGTTGTTGGTGGGGATCATTTGTTTGCGCGAGAAGTTTTCTAATTTCAGGATGTCAGATCACACATTTGATGATGATTGTACTGCTGATGTGCACATAAGAGGGGTGGGAGACAATGCTGCATTTGTATTCTTGACAACGGGTCGATGCGTACTCTTTCTGGATATCAAATGCGGCACACTTCGTAAAATGCAATGAGATGGCAAATGATGATATATCTATCAATGATATATATCCTTTTATGACGATCTGGCCTCCCACATTCCCTGAGCTCAAGAATGATCCTGCAAGGTTTGTCTTTTCGACTTTAGATGACATATGTATTAAGTTGTTGTTGAGGTTACACTTATTTGCATTGTGCATCGCGTTAATATTTTTGGTTTAGCTACTTTTTTCTGCCACATGGTACACATTTAGTTGAATCTTGTAGCTGATCATAATCGGTATTGGCATTGATGCATAGCTATGCTTCATCATTCTCTTTAATGGCTCATCAACCATCAAACTGCTTGGTATACCTATGGCATGGTCTTAGTTGAATGTTCGATTCCACAAACCATTTAGACATTTGTGAATGCTTGTTGCAAGGTGGTTTAGGAACACTTGTGTACAACGGTCATAACGTAAGATGTTCATACATGCTTAGGATATGACATTTCTCTTACATTAATGACTAAGAAAGAAGTTTGTGCATGTTGTGCCAACTATTGGTAATGTAAGTCTGTACTGTTCAATATATTCCCATCCTTGGTACCAATAAACAACAAGGCTCGACAGTAGCTCCCTCCGTGTTAAGAAGGTAACATTACTTGGATGAACAATCACAACTAGATAAATACAATATTGTGCGTGTTATGCTTCATCTCAATTATTAACTATGATTTGCCATGTGGTTGTATTTGTATGCATGCTAGATCATGCTCCTCACATGATAATAGTGGTGGAATAAACACGGCCAATCTTAGGTTTATATATCTACTCTAATTTAGATAGAACAAGTGTCAACTTATATGTCACAATGGTATTTTGTGCAAGTATTATTCACCCTCATTTGGGAACTTATTCATGTGACATAACTTACCAACTATTGTGTACGTGGTTTTTGAACAATAACATTACTTCTACTACTATTGCGCATAGAGTTTAATCTTGTGTTATTTGATTATCTCTTTTAATTATTGCCCTTTGGTTGGTCTAACAGAAAAGTCACGTGATGAGGAAAGAGATCGATGTTCTTGGACAACATGTGTTAGTGGCAAGTGCTACATCAAGGAACAACATGATTGTGATCTATTAGCAACCCATTTATAGGTAGTAGTAGACTATCCTAGAGGGAGGAATGATGTCCAAAACAAGACTTCTTGCGGGTTTCTTGCGGATGTCACAAAAGTTAGTTCCAATCTATATTGAAACGACCAGGGATGCTAACTAGAGATGGTTGTTAATGTTTCTTTTTGGTTTTGAGATGTTTGTTTCGAAGCAAGACCTCTAATGTATAAATTTTCTTGGGTCATGTCGGATGGTGTTCACTTGTTATGGTGTGCTGATTTGTTATGTTAACCTAGCTATGCCCCGTAAGTTTATTTGTTCCCTACTATTTTCAGCTAGTACACTATGAGACCTACAGATTCGCCGTTCTGGAAAGGGGTAATGACGGTTAAAGCCGCTTTCTTTAACAGAACGAAATGTATTGTTGGTAATGGAGACGACACGCGATTCTGGGAGGATACGTGGCTGCGTGACACGCCTTTGGCTTCACAATATCCAACACTATATCGTATTGTTCAGCGTAGGGATGCTCTTGTGGCCACAGTGATGCAGTCTGTTCCCCTCAACATACAGTTTAGGAGAGTGCTTGTTGGACCTAGATGGGAAGCATGGCTTCACTTGGTCCGCAGGCTGATGGATGTGCAGCTAAATCCTCAGCCCGACCAGTTGTGTTGGAAACTAACTAAAACTGGGGTCTTCACGGTCAAGTCGATGTATATTGATATTATTAATTCATCCGTGATACCTACGTCCAAGGAAGTCTGGAACGTTAAGGTTCCTTTAAAGATTAAAGTGTTTATGTGGTTTGTGCATAAACAAGTTATTCTTACAAAGGACAACCTAGTTAAGCGCAACTGGACAGGATCTACTAGGTGTAGCTTCTGTGATCGGGATGAGACTATCAAGCATTTATTCTTTGATTGCCCGTTGGCACAAGGGTTGTGGCGCACCGTGCAAATTGCCTTTAATATTACTCCACCGAGATCGGTAAACACGTTATTTGAGGCGTGGCTGCTTGGGATGGAGCCCGAAACGGCCAGACACATTCGTGTAGGAGTATGTGCGTTATTATGGGCAATTTGGAATTGCAGGAATGATTTGGTTTTTAACAGGACAACAAATACTCATTTTTTGCAGGTGTTGTTCCGGGCTACGGCACTGATCCGTACTTGGTCCTTACTCACTCCGACGGAGGCCAGGGAGCGTTTGGTTACTGGATCTGTCCGGTGGGAGACGGTAGCGCGGGATATCTTCAACCGGTTTGGATGGCGATCATGTAATAGGATAGGCATCTAGTTTACCTTCCTTATACTATGCCAGCCGGTTTGTGGCTTATCTCATTTTTGCCTTTCAGTCGAGGCTCTATGTGAGCTATAGGCTGCCTTTATTCCTTTGTTTGTAAGACTTCTGTTCAGAACCTCTTTATTTGGTTAATAAGAGAGGCCGTATGCATCGATCTGATGCAGAGGCCGGGGATTACCCCCTTTTCAGAAAAAAAACATAAGTGGTATGTACGCAAGTTTGTTCAGGCGAGAAACATGCCTTGTTCACATCACGACATGGTCCGACTCGTAGTGTAGATTTGGTCTTCGTAGCGTTTATCTCTTTTGGTGCGATGCTTTGGCCGTGATTACACTGTCGAAGATCCATGCTCCTTCAACTTTTAAGGTTACTGTGACGCAGTGGAAAGTTTTGTTTGGAAAGAAGAATGGTTCTGTCTGTAATACAGAACCTTTGTTCCTATTAGGTCTTTCTGGTGTGTCCGTTCTTTTGCTAGCTGCCAAAGAGCGGAGTCGTATGTGAAGAGGTGAAGAAACTGCAGCCATGGTTTTGTTTACCTCCAGGGAACGACACCTAATAACTGAACTCTGCAAAACAGCAACGGCCATTCGCCGCAAAAAACGAAAATAAATCATCGGCCAATATCTTACTGCTAGTGTCAGCGACTTTCTTGTTTTTTTTTCGCCTTTGAAAAGTGCGGCTTTCTTGGTGGAGTACATGAAGATCATGATGCAAGTGTGTTGTACTCAACAGCAAACCAGGGCTAGTTTTTTTTCCCTTACATGCAGAGTGGCTAGCTACTCTTTCTTGTACTACAAACTTTTCGTCCTACAAAACACCATTAAATTTTGTGCTTCTATTTAATACGGTCTGCTTCAAATTTCAAGCAGTGCTTAACTGAATTCTACTTCTAGAATGTATGTACCAGGTAGCATATGTTAAAGGGGTCGGCGTTTTAGAACCCGGGTATCGTGACTCCCTGTTATCATGGACGTCCATACATAGTACTGATAGTTGAGATCGATGTCATGTCTTGGACCACCGGTTTGATTAGCAGGCTAGGTGAATAGTAAGCGCCCGAGCAGTATCCTTTTTTTATACACAGACGGGCCTAGTAGCTGAACTGTTGATATGGTGCATCAACAGGCTGAAGAGCATCCAGCTACCAGGCTGTATAGCTGACATTGATAGATGTGACCATTCATCTTTATCTTATTTGGACTACTCTCTCAGTTACAAAATAAATGTCTTAACTTTAATACAACTTTATATTAAAATTAAGACATTTATTTTTGAACGGAGGGAGTATAATTTTTTGGTTGTAAATAATATCGCACTGTCTGGGAGGTGTTCCGAAATCTTTCTGCTGCAGCAGTATCGAAATTTCTCTGTACGAATATTTTGCATTGCTCAATGGTTGTGTCGTTCAACTAAAAGGCCGAGCCACTAGCCCACTATTGCTTTTTCTGACCGTAGGTGAGGTAGCACCAAGCATGCCGAGTTGTCTCATCGAATTGACCCGCTTGATCTCCATCCAGCCTACATCAGTCTAGCAGCACAGCTGTTTATCTTGGTTGCTCGGATCAGGAAGCGACGATCATCACTGTCGCCATCTGGCACATCTGGGGAGGCGAGGAACGAGCCGGTGCCGCCGGCGCCGGGGCCTACTGCTGCCAGGGCCAAGGTTTATATTGATTTGATCCTCCAACACCTCTACAAGCCTGTACTTACTATTATGCGTGAGACCTTGTCTACTGATCGCGTATGGTCTCCGTCGCCGCAGGGTACAGTGGTGGCTTTGTCCGATGCTGCTGTGTCTGGGGAGTTGCACAAATCTGGTATATGGTGCTCAACCATGAGGGCTAGTGGTTTAAGCTCATACTAATTTTTTTGAGAGGAAGTACTCGCTCCGCTCCTCCTGACCCCCGCGTCGCTCTGCTCGGGCGACTCAGGGGATACCTCGCGCGCCGCCGGCAGGCTCCCCACCTTGCGCCTCCTCTCCTCCGCCGCTGCTGCTGGCCTCGCCGCCGAAGGTGGTTTGGGGAGATCTCGCGGTGGACGCGTTTTGGCCTGGTTGCTGTGGTCGTCTCGGTGGCGGCTGCCGTTGACCTCGGCATTGAGGGGCGCAGCGCAGTGCTCGGGCTGCAGGGAGGCGCCTCGGTGGCGCTGGTCTGCTCGTCCGTGCTTGGTCGCGGCGCCTATGTACGCTCCCCTCGGAGGCGGATCTGGCCGTGGGCATGGATCCGGGTGCGCGCCGGGCTAGTCGTCTCGGGGCTGCAGGCTCAGCTACACCCCGATCTGGCACCTTGGCAGTTTCCGACGGCTCCGGTTCGTCTGGAATGGTCAGGCATGGTGGCGGCGGCTTGGGGCGCCACGGTCGCCTGGGACGGCGCCAGCGTGACCAGATCGGCGGCGACGGGCCGGATCTGGGCTCAGGCGTGAGCTTGGTCTCAGGGACACGGTCGGCGCGATGGCAAGTGTGTCACGTCGGCAGCTGGACGTCCTTGACAAACCGGGCAACTCCGGGGGAAACCCTAGATCTCCATGGGATCGAGCGATGACGGTACTCTTGCGCCATAGTCCCTCTTCAGGGCATCGTTTTGGAGTTTGCTATGGTCGAAGGTATCAGCGAGGCGCCGAGGCCGACGGCTTATGCCCCGCGGCGCAACTGTCGATGAAAATCGCGCCGACTACGGTCATGGCGGACGATGGCGGCGTCTTTGATGTCGTTTCCTTGTCGAGGCATCGTTGTTGCAGTTGGCGTCATCAGGCTCGGGATGCTCCGTGGGAAACCCTAGATCTGGGTCTCCCGGATCGGACGATGATGGCGTTCTTAGTAGCGCTTTCCCTTATGGGGGCATCGTTTTGGGGCAAGTGATGGCTGGAGGTGACAAGAGGAGGAGGCGGTGCTTCATCACACCCATTGATGGTGTCGGATCTCGATGGCATGGTGCTCTGGAGTTAGGCATCTGATGTGCGATGATTGACTCGCGCAGGAGGTCGACGCTGTCTGGCGTCGTGGTGGCGTCGGCGGCACCTAGACTGGGCAAGGTTCCACTACTAGGGAAAAGCCTAGCAGCAGATCGGGTTCTAGGTATATCTGTATCGCGGGAGGCGGCGCTACTAATAAGGAGCTACAGCTAACTCGTAGCAGCAGCGCGTGCGCGCCCGCGCTACTGATATACAAGTGTAGCAGCAGCATTCTTACAGGGAGCTCGCTACTGCTAATAGCTATAGCGCGCTTCTCCTGTGCGCCCTACTGCTACTATTGCGCTGCTGCTAACTTTTCTCCACTCGCTACTGCTAATTTTAGTAGTTTTTTTTCTGCATATTGTTTTGTATTTGAATAGGCTTTATAGAAGAATCTTTAGCACATACAAATGTCATCATGATACACATACAAATGCCTGCGAGACCACAAATGTAATCATAGCATATACATACAAATAGTCTCATCATAATCATCATCCAACACAAATTGGTATCTTGTCATCATCTCGAAAATAGTGATACATGCAAGTCTCGAATACTTGCAACGACAACGTCATCCATCTAAACAAAGGTATAAAAAAGAAGAGCTATCACTATGAGTGAGAGCGGAACTATGCAGTACATGAGGTGGCGGTTACGAGTCCTCTCTCGCGCTAGCGTGAACCTCAAGTAACTAGCTTCTCCTTCTTGTCTGCTTTTGAAGCCTTTATGGCTGGCGCCCGAGAACCCATTCACTTGCGTCTGACACTCATATCACTCGTTGTACACCCCCGGAACCTTCCCTTTGTACACGACATAGCACTTCCATCTCGCCATCAAGAAACTAGGTACCTGTTAGAGATGCATCTTCATGAAGAGGATGTACAATCATATGCAACAAAATATACAAGAGCAACACGAAAAAGAAAGGGTTAGCAACTAGATGCAAGATACAGTACGCAAACTAATTAACTAGAGGTACGCAGGTCATCGTACGCAAACTAACAAAGTAGCGTTACGCAAGTTCAGCAGGGGCCGTGGACATCACAATGTTTCATCGCTACAAAAAGTATACAAGTTGAACCGACACATATCATCATCATCGGCATCATAAATCACTAGAAGTTCCATCCTTCCATATCATCGAGGATGGACCCTAGCTTCTTGAATGGCGTGAGGTCTAGACATTGCATGCCTATGCGAGTTCGGATGTCCGCTCGCGATATAGGGCCGTGGTGGAACATCCCCTTCTCATCAACGAATTTTTCATGATGATCGTCTCAATGTTCCTTTGGATGCGAAAGAAGTCATCTCTAAGTTTATAATCCACTTCTCCATGAGATTCTAGCCGCTTGTGGATATGATCATCATTTCTGCTTGTCATGCGAAGCTTTTGGTGATCCGTGTTGAACTGAATCATGAGATGGACGATGTAGAATCCATCCTTCTTGCTTGGTTTTGGGACATGGATGCAGGAGAAGTTAGTTTTATGCGCGAAACTCGTCTTCTTGTTCCTTTGTTTCATGATCTGCCTGTGGCCACCTCTAATGCTGAAGCCTTAGAGAGCATCATCTAGAATTTCATTATGTGGGTGTAGTCCTTTTTCTCGTAGTCTCTGGAAGGGTCAAAATACATGGCGTGGGAGACTTGCGGGTAAAGAACGATAAGGACGGCGCGCCCGTTGCTGCGGGGAAAAGACACCTCAAATTATTCTCCATATGAGCGAGAAGGAATGATTGAAATGTACCAAAGGGTTGTCCGGAACTGACTTACTTTGGATGATAAGGCACGAGGACAATTTCGAGGTCCTTATTTTGTACCATGAAGTTTTGGAGGTAGTCCCTAGCAGTTGCACGCTCAAAGTCGCCGAGACTCAAGAAAGACTCGTTCATGTAGTACGGATCCGCCACACAGATTCGCGAGACACACTCCGCGGGCCGTGTGTCGACGTAGCACTTCCCGTCAGGCACACGAGCCGCGTATATCGGATATCCTGGATCCTTTGAGGGTAGTAGGCTTTTCTCAGTCGACATCACATGGTCGTGCGGTCTCCTGAGATCCCCTGATAGTGCCTCCAGCGGTTTTGGCAGTAGCATCGGCTCGCCCGTGAGATGGAACATGGCCGCACCTTTCACGGGTACATGCTCTTCAGAATCCATCGTCTGGCTATTATGGGCTCTGGCTTGTTTGGAGGCAGTTATCTTCCCCGATCTCTTCCTCTCCTTTTTCTTGGGCACACCTTCCAGACCCTTCCTTAATCCCTGCCCCAGGGTTCCCGAGCTAAGCATTGTACGACCCCCGGCTAGCTGAGCTTGTGTTGAGGCGGCATCTTCAGGCGTGTCCTGTGAGGAATTCATGAAGAGAGACTTTTTGCAATCCTTCCAACGACCTTCCCGCCCGGGCATATCATTCATATCCTCATTAGCATGCTGATAGCCCGATTCGTCATATGGTTGACTCATCATATCTATGTCACAGTCATACGCGTTTGTATTGAGGAAACCCATAGGGTCGACCTCCGTCTCATCATCCATTCTCTGTTCTACAAGACCGATTACATCAGTCATACGTCGTCCACCGCTCTCACCCGGCACTACAGGAGCTGGTAATTGCGTAGGCGGGGGTGGTGGTCTCCGCACATGCTTGTTGATGTGTGGTTATTGGTGTGCTCTCGGCCAGCTCCAGGCGAATAAGATTCTTCGGCCATAGCAGCACCCAACCCTTGCAGCTTCCAATCCGCGGCGGGGCCTCGTCATCCTCTCCCACATGTTGTACTGGAGGAGGCAAAGCCTCATGCCCAGAGTTCACACTGGACAAGCTAACCATGAAGTGCCCAGCGGGGATCGGCTGGTTGTGGAATGTTGGTTTCAAGGGGTTCAATATCATCCCCTTTCCCACGTCCACCTTCTGGCCTTTGATCAATTAGAGTATGGTGCACAGGGTTTCTTCGCCCTGCAAACACATATATTTGTGGCGTAAAACATACGAAAGGCAACGAAAATGGAATATTCTATATATGTATATATGTTGGTGCGACATGTAATTACCGTGACGGCGCCGAGCTCAGCCAAAGACGAAGGCCCATCTAGCGCGCCAGAGATGGAGGACGGGTTGCTATGAGCGGGAGCGACTGCGAGAGGAAGCCCGGTTGCGTGAGCAAGTGATGGTGCGGTGTTGTTGTTGTTCATGGAGTTGCTCCCGACGAAACTGGGCATCGGGAAATCATGTACCATCTTGTCTGGATTTTCCTTCGTCCAGTTGATGAGAGCTGGAACCAAGTTAGTAGTGAAATCATTTCTGCAGGCAGTTACAGCTGTATTGACTGCCTGCTGTAGCAACTCATTTTTCTCCTCGGCTATTTTTCCGCGTCCTTAGCTGCTTTTTTCTTGACCGCAAGCTTCACATTCGCATCGATGTCCGCCTGACTAAACTTCTTTTTCTGCTTCTTGGCCTCCGGGCCCTCATTGTAAAACACCTTCCACGTGGCGTCGTCTCCAGCGCCGTGCACACGACCATATTGCGGCCACTGGCCCAAAGGGAGTCCCTTAAGTTCGTTCAAGGCCTGGTTGAGAGGGGTGTCTCACTTGGGCCTCATCAGAGAAGTAGGGCTTTCGGCTGCAAGTTGGTGTTGCTTCTCCTGCAGAAGGAGCGTGAACCCTTTAGGAATGTGTAGTCGACAAGATATGGAGCTAAATGTACGATGCTAAAAGAATAATTACCAGTAGTCTAATCAATTTCCTCGTGATCTGGTCCGTGCAAAAACCCTTTTTTTCCTTGTCCCACTTGTAGCGGGCCCTGATGAAGTCACGCTCCAAGGGGTTGGTGAACTTCGCGAATGGGTCTAGGAGACCCGCGGCTTCACGTTCCGCGTCCTCCTTATCCCATATGGGCCTTTTACTGAGGTAGCCACGGCTTCCGAGGCAATGCTTCCCCGTGTTCCTTTGCTGAAGGGTCTTAAATTTCGCAGCCTTAGCCTTGGCTGCCTCGGTAGCGCAAGTGTCCTTGAACTTTTCAAACTCCTCTTCCGTAAGTGTTGGATTTTCCTCCAGAATCTTGGACAGGGGTTCCTCAGCCTCAATAGCTCGTTTCACCCTCCCTTTCCAGGAGGCCAAATCATTGCTGAACATGCCCATGGGGTGATTGTTAATCTTTTTCATCTTTGAATCATCCCACGGTTGTTCTATGTTATCATCCCGGTCGGGGAACTTGAATCTCTTGTGCAACTTCGTTAGGAGCAACTACGTCAAATGTTCTTTACTCCTTAAGTCGTCGTCGTTGATGCTCGCGCATTCCCGTAGGATGGATCCTACTTGGTTCCCATAGCACTTGCGAGGTTCTTCCGGCTCTAATGGCTCAAACTTGCCAAGTGTCATCTTTGTGATCACTAGTCGTCCAATCCCTAGCTTGTAAGGTTTCGTATCCTCTGCTTCTTAGGCTTCTTATTTTCGGTAGCGGCATCGGCGCCGGTACCTTTCCCGCCGGTATCTTCCCCGCCGGTACCTTCCCCGCCGGTCTCGGCGCCGCCATCGGTGCCGGCGCCGTCGGTTTCGATGTCGGCGTCAGTACCATCATCGAGGCCGACCTGCAAACCTTGCTTAGCAGTCAAATAGTCGAGGTACTCTTGTTCACCCTCATAATCCATCTCGTCTGCATCTTGGTCAGAAGGCCCAGTTTCTTCGTTGTTCGACATGTTTCCTATGATTAAGTCTCCTCGTTTATTTCTAAAAGTATGAAAAAATGAGAAATGACATAAAAAAGAAATCTATGTTTCAGCACTCGATATGCCCACTATCTAGCACAAATCATGCCAAAATTCACGGAAAATTTCGGCATGACCTTTGCTAAAAAAATGGACATATCGAGCGCCTGAAATTCACCGGAACGGAAATGAATAAACATTCTGGCGTAACATAGGCCACTCGGATCATTTACCAAAATTGAACGAAAACATCACATGTCCAAATGACATTTCCAAATTCCAAACATGACATGTCCACATATCACATGTCGAGTTAAAATTTACATATAAATTCAGCCTACCTAAATTCAACCTACCTAAATTTGCATATAAATTCAACCTAGCTAAATTCATAACTAAATAAATAACCTAATTAACCTAATTAACCCTAGCTAGTAGAGAGAGGGGGGGGGGTTTACAGAGGGTGCAGGTGCGAGGAGGCAGGCCCGACGACGGCCGAGGTTGGGAGGGGAGGAAGCAGAGGAGAGAGGCGTGGCGCGTCAGGGTCGGGGGCGAGCGCCGGGGCGCGTCGGTGCGACGGGGGAAGAGAGAGTGGGGATTTGGGGGAAAAAGAGGCGGGATGAAGCAGAGAGAGGGAGGATTTTGGGTTAAGTGGACGTAGCAGCAGCGCGTTTATACCAAACGCGCTACTACCAATACAAGTAGCTATAGTGGTTTTTAAGGAAAACGCTACTGCTACCTTGACTAGTTGTAGCTCATTTTCAGTAAACCGCTACTACTATAACCAGTTTTCCTTTTTCCTTTCCTTTATTTTCTCTCACTTTTTTTTCGAGAGCAGTGAACGAAGGGAAGGCGATATATATTGTATCATTTTATGGTTAAATATGTATACAAAATAGGAACATATATATTACATCATTGGACCCATGCATAATAATGGCTAAGTGTGTATACAAAATAGAATATATATATATATATATATATATATATATATATATATATATATATATATATATATATATATATATATATATATATATATATATATATATATATATATATATATATATATATATATACATCATTTGACCGGTAACAAACGGTCCCTCAGCGTTGACGTTTTCGTTTTTGAGTCAGCTTCTTTTCCTTCTTGTTCGTCGAAAAATAATTGAGCCCCTCATTGTGACTTTGCCTTTTCCATGGAGTATGATTTTTCTTAGGTAATGTAGTATTGATTCTTCTTTTGACGTATACTTCATCATCATCGCCATCTTCCCTCATTGGGTTGTCGTACCGATCGTAGTCTTCCTCGTTGGCAACTCCATCCATTCGAATGATGTTCCTTTTGCCTCTCCTCACGAAAACACGGCTGGGATTGCGCGGGTCGGTTATAAAGAAGCATTGTGTCACGTGCTTAGCGTGTACCCATGGCTCGTTTTTTGCGATAGCGTTCACGGTAGCGCTCTTGGCGTCGGGTATGGTCATGGTAGTGAAAATCCGGATTTCTCTTTCGACATTCTTAGCCCATATGAGACGGAACATCATCGTGTTGTGCAATCCAGAGTAGTCAACCTCCCAGATCTCCTCGACCCTTACATAAAATCGTTCAGTTGCGTCGTTGTCGCTGTCGGTCATGCATTCCATCGTCACCCCTGAGTTCTGATCATCACTGTCCATATCTTTGGCCTCCGTGTTGAACGTGTATCCATTGATATCATATGCCTAATTGGTTATGAGGTTGGGCAAGGGGCCATGTGCTAAGGCGTATATGAGCAATCCGTCCTTAGAGCCCTCCTCCGGGGGATTAGTAATAATATCCTCTTTGAGTTGTGCTCTCTAGTAACTTCAGCGTCCGTCCTGCATACCCCCCGGTCACGATACTTCCTTGCGATAATTTATTTGTGCAGTGCCACGAAAGGCTCTACCTCATCTAGGTGTTGTAGCACTACCAAGTTTGCTCTGTCAAAGTCGCTGCGTCGATCTGAGTATGCCACGTACAGTTCCTTGCGACCGTTGCAGTGACCTTCTCCTTCGAGCCTCCCATCGTGCTTGTTAACGGGCAAACCAACACTAACACCAGGCGGCTGGTTTGCGCCATATAGAAAATTCTCGCAGAAAGAGATGCACTCTTGTGTCACATAGCCCTAGATGATGCTTCCATCCGGACGGGACATGTTACGAACGAATCCTTTGACGATCCGATTCATCCTCTCAAACGACATCATGCTGTGCAGGAATGACGGCCCCAGGTCTATTATGTCATCCACAATATGGACACACAGATGCACCATCACGTCAAAGAACGCGGGCGAGGAGTACATCTCAAGCTCATTCAATATCACAATGATCTCTTCCTATAGCCTACGGAGCTTCTTCACACTGATCGACTTTCGAGAGACGACATCGAAAAAGTTGCAGAGACCAATAAGCGTGTCACAGACGTGCTTTTCCGTTATCCCTCTAAGGGCAACATGTAGTATCTGCGTCATCATCACATGACAGTCATGGGACTTCATCCCGCTGAACCTTTTCTTGTTCGTGTCTAGATATTTGCTTATCTTGCCACAATAACCGGAACTAACTTTGACTCCGGTAAGGTACTTAAAGAATTGATCGATCTCAGCCTGACTTAAGGTGAAGCAATAAGGGGGCAATAATCCTCTTTCTTTATTTTCTTGCCCTTCTTCTCCCGTGCCTCTGTCTCCGTCTCTGTCTCGTCTGACATTTTACGGGGCGGCATGTGCAGATCTTCCCTGATTTTCAAATCTTGCAAGTCTTTTCTTGCCTTGGGCCCATCCTTGGTCTTATCCGGCATGTTCATCAGTGTTGCGAGCAAGCTCTCAAGGACATTCTTACAAATATGCATTTGATCAAGGCAATGAGGTGTATCGAGTTTGTGCCAGTACTCCAAGTCCCAGAACACAGACCTCGTCTTCCATACCTTCACCAGCGGCTCCGACGCCTTTCTCATCGTCTTTCCCGGCGCAGGGTACTCCTTCCAGTTTTTCAACAACTCATTGATTTAGGCACCGCTCCGATTACGTGGAGGTCCTCGATGCTCAGCTTAACCATTGAATAGATCTCCATGGTTTCTCCACGGGTCATCCTGTTCGAGCCATCTTCGATGCCCCATGTACATGATTTTCCCAGGCCCATCATCTTTCCTTGACGTTAGCTGCTGAGACGTCGTATCATCCATGCACCGCATGCATTCGCAATATCCATGGGACACCTGGCCTGCGACATATCCGTAACCGAGATAGTCGTGCACCGTCGTGATCAGCGTGGCTCTCATGTAGAAATACTCGCCTTTGCTGGCGTCCCATGTCTTGGCCGGTGTTTTCCATAACGTGTCTAACTCCTCTTGAAGTAGCCCCAGATAAAAATTAATATTATTTCCTGGTTGTTTCGGCCCTTGAATAAGCATGCTCATGTGAATGTACTTCGACTTCATGCACAACCAGGGGGGAGGTTGTACATTCATACAAACACGGGCCATGTGCTATGGTTGGTGTTCTGGTTGCCAAACGGATTCATGCCATCAGTACACGCGCCGAGCACGATGTTCCTTGCATCACATTCGAAAAACCGATAGAAGCTGTTCAACGCTCTCCACTGGCTTCCATCCTTGACGTGTCTCAGCTTCGGATCATCTCCACCGTAGGGCTTCTTCCCCTCCGCGTGCCAGCGCATTAGCTTTGCTTCCTTCGGATCTACAAAATACCGCTGGAGACAGAGAGTGATCGATAAGTACCATACAACTTTCTGGGGACATTTCTTCCCGGCCTTCTTGTATCGAGAAGCATTGCACACCGGACAACTTGTTTTTCCGCGTTCTCCTTCCGATAAATTATGCAATCTTTGATGCATGCATGGTATCTAACGTGTGGCAGATCAAGAGGGCACACGGTCTTCTTGGCCTCGTCAATACTAGTAATACATAGATTCCCCACGGGAAGAACATCCTTTAGGTACTTGAGATGCTCATCGAGGCTAGTGTCGGTCCAGTTGTTTTTAGCCTTCGTCTTGAGGAGTTGGAGCGTGAAACTCAAGCGAGTCACCTCAGGATTGCAAACATCATACAATGGGGTGTTCGAGTCTAACACCAGTTGCTCCAACTTGGCCTCCTCTCTAGAATCAGCTCTCTCAGTACTCGTCTCCATGCGAAGCAATGCTTGAACATGAGGATTCCGCACGATTGAACTTAGTACCGTCGAACTCTGCTGCGTGGAGTCCATGTCGTTCTCTCCGCCGCCAAGTCCGGCCCCTTCTCCTCCGCCATGTCCAGACCCTTCTCCTCCGCCATGTCCGGCCCCTTCTCCGCCGCCATGTCCGGCCTCTTCATTGCCGCCATTATCGATCATCTCTTCGTCTTGCCCCGTGTCATCATTGCCTGCCCCGTCGGCGTCCTCAACATCGTCATCCTCATCTTCAATTATCCACCGAGTATAGCCATCCATGAAACCAGTCATGAGCAGGTGCGCTTCGACACGACCATCATCATGGGGGTCGAGCCAAACTATTCCTTTGCATTTTCGACACGGACATAAAACCTCTGTCTGGTTATTTTCTTTCATGTCCTGCACCTCCGACCGCAACCACCTGTCCACCATCGTTCCACTGACCATCGTGAACTCTGCATGGTAATAATAAACAAATTGATTATAAAAATGTGTGCATGCATCAAAGTCATACAAAATTCGGCATGACCTTCCCTAACAATAGGACATATATAGATCTAGAGTTTGCCCGGAATTCATCGAAACGGAAATAAATCGACATTTCGGCAAAACATAGGCAACTCAAAAGCACAATTTGGTGTCAACTCATGCCACACACACAATTTACATCATATCTCCCAATTATCATATCACACACACATAAACATATTTCCATTTTGCAAAAGCATGAAATTTTAATCACCTCTATCTCGAGATCGAGCACACGGTGGAGATGATGATGTAGGGAGATCAAAAGTGCACAAAGCTCTTCTTGACAAAGATAGATCTAGTTAGGGGGCAAATAGGTCACCTAACTAAATGTTACATCTACCTAGCTAGATAATTTGGGAGGAGACAACTTCAACTAGTGGAGGGGGAAGGAAAAAGAGAAAGGAGATGCATTAATGGAGGTGGTGTAGTTAGCTAGGAGTAATGAAGAGAGAGAAAGGTAGGTAGGAGAGGGGGAGTAACGGGGGAGAAGTATTGAGGAAGAAGAAGAGTGGGAGAGGGAGGATGTGGGGGGTAGGGGAAAGGGAAGAGAGGAGATGGGGGAGGGGAGGACGGGTGGAGAAAGGTGGTGGGCCGGTGCGGCTTAGCAGTAGCTCGTGTAGTACAACGCGCTGTTGATAAGAAATTAGCAGCAGCACGCTTCCGACACAAGCGCTACTGCTAACTGGGACCAACAGTGTGCCCAATTTGAAAATTAGCAGCAGCGACCTCAGAAAAAGCACGCTGCTACTAACGCTTTAGCAGTAGCGCGGGTCGCGACAACGCGCTGCTACTAACGCTTTAGCAGTAGCGCGGGTCGCGACAACGCGCTGCTGCTAAATGTAGGTTGGTGGACACTGTCCGTCGATATTTGTAGCAGCGCGGGTTGCTCCAAGCGCGCTACTGCTAACTCCGTTTCAGCAGCGAGTTTTGCACACACGCGCTGCTGATAATTAGCAGTGGCGCCTCTTTTTGAGCTGTGCTGCTGCTAAGATTCTATGTATAAGGTTTTCCCTAGTAGTGTTCATGCAGCAGTACAGCTCTGAAGATGAATTGGTGGCTGGTGGCTGCGGCGGCCTCATACCTGGCAGGCGTCCTGGTTGAGGAGCACAACGGACTGATGGGTGCCCATACCCGGCAGGCATCCTGGTTGGGACCTCAGGTCTTTGATGTTTAGTTTGGCTGCGTGGTCTGTGTAGTAGGCCCAGACTTTCAGCACCCCTTCATCAAATAGATAGGAGTAGCGACATATGTTGCTTAGACGGCAGCTTTAGTCTTATTGTTGTATGGCTTTGTAAGGTCTTGTGTGAATAATTAATAAAGTGACCGTATGCATCGTCCAGATGCAGAGGCCGGGGGTCCTCCTCCTTTTTCTAAAAAAACCATGAGGGCTCGTGTGTGGCTGCCTGTTCTGAACCCTTGAGGGGTGCACTATCTCCAGAGGTGGCTGAAGCTTTAGCACTCCGTCGGGTGATCAATCTTGCTCGTGAGGAGGGCTTTGATGATATTATTTTCAACACAGATTGCCTCTAAGCGGTGCAGCGCTTGAAATCTCCATCCAGGGACCGCTCGGTGGTGGGATCTATTCTCGCGGAAGTCGAAGATTTGGCAAATGGTCTTTCTTCTGTGGCTTCTTAGCATCTTCGTCGGCAGTACAATGTGTTAGCTCATGTCTTAGCTAGATCAAGTTTGAATTATTCTAGTCTTTGTACTTTTCGTTCTACTCCGGATTGCATCCGGGAGACTCTACGTAAATTTGTTGCTTGATCAATAAAGTCCGGCGCTTAAGAAAAAAAGTTGTTTATCTTGGTTAAATGGTCTGTTTATGTATGGTGGCACTCCAAACGGTCTGCTGCTGGGCACACGACAACACGACCCCAACAGAGGAAAACCAACACACACACGCGCGCGCACGCGCTCGCGCACACACACACACAAACACCAGCTCACGTCGCTCTATAGGGGAGCGACCCGAGCGTACCGCACAGATGCCGCCACCCTACCCATTTCTCCCCGCCCCCATCGCCGCTGCTGGGCAAAGCCAGTGCAACAACCAGTGGCGGTAGGCCTCACTGGCGCAGAAGAGTTCTGGGACTGGCCCTGGACTGTCTGATTTGACGCGCGCGCGCACGCACACACACACACACACTCACCAGATCACGTCGCTCTACAGGGGAGCGTCCCGAGCGTACCACACAGCTGCCGCCATCCTACCCGTTCCTCCCCGCCGCCTCGCCGGTGCTGGGCAAAGCCAGCGCAACAGCCAGTGGCAGTAGGCCTCTCTGGCCCAGATGAGTTCTGGGACTAGCCCTGGACTGTCTGATTTGGTTGATCTGGACACCGCGGTTGCCCTGGTGTTACTCTACTTCCGAATCCACGTGTTGCTTGTGGCGCCGGCGGGTCTGCATTGGCCTGTCTGTGGTGGTGGCTAGGGGTGGGCATAAAAACCGACCAACCAAATACCGCACCGAAACCGAAACCGAATAAACTGAATTTTCAGGTTTTTTACTCTTACAATTAAATTCGGTTTTTATGTTTAATAACCGAATTTAAATCAGTAGGTTCGGTATTACACCGCTATCTGAAACATGAACCGAACTAGGCTCCCACGTATCGCCAAACGATGTGATGTGAATGATCAAATATTTTAATTGTTTTGGAGGCACACATCGCGCGCCTCCTGCCACACGACTCTGTCCCACGTTCTGGCCAAGTGCATGCATGCATGCTAAGCCCGGTAGCTACTAGAGCCCTCGGTGTATAGGCATGCGCCCCAGTGAGGGCATGTACAATGGTTAATGAGATAGTCTTATCTTATGTTTTGCATATAAATTAGAGATGACAAAAAAACATGCCTACAATAGGTCATCTCTTAGCCTTATCTTCAATAATTAGTCGTTCCTAAAAACATGGTGAGACAAATTGTGCTAAGAGATCATCTCTTGTCTTCTCTTAAATAAGAGAAGACAAGCCTTCTCTTATGATTTCTCTCTCCTCCATATCATCATTTATCCTACGTGTCACTCCTAAGATAGAACCATTGTACATGCCCTAACTACAAGGCCCGCACAATAATTAGTTCATGTGTTGACTGGGTGGAGTGCGTAGTGTCCAGCGGCTTATGAGTTTAGTCCCACATCGCTTGCGAAGCTCAATGTGACAGGGCACTGGGTTATATAAGACTGTAGAAACCGAAAATTCGGTTGGGTGTTTGTGTGGGTTCTTGTGTAGCAACGGCTTCGAGCGAAGCTGGCTTGCTCATGGGTCTTGGCGGTCAGTCTCTTCTGACGTATTTGAGGGGTTGCATTGTGTTGCTTTGTCTTCCCAAACGCAAACCCAACGCTTTCCCTTGCAATGCTCATCAACAGAGTCAAAGCTGCCTTGTCGCTGGCGGGTGTGGCTAACTGTTTGGCATCGACCAGCATAGGCCTCGACACTTGTTTGCAGTGAGGTCTTCTTCGGTGGTTGTCCATGGTGGAGTTGGAGTCGCCCTTGTCGAGGATGCTACCGCCGTCGATGATGCTTCCTTTGTTGCCCATTCTGTCTTCGTCGTCGCTTGACAAGACGATGACCTCCCCCTTGCTGCTAGCTGCTCATATATGCATTGCTCCGATGATTAATCCCTTTTGTGATCTAGTAAAGGAGCAGAAAGGATTCTCGCCTTTTTCCTCAAGAGGTGACCCCGAGTTATCGTACCAAGATTTTGTAAAGGTATAAATTTCAGCTTTTCACTGGATCGGAATCCAGTAAAGACAAAGAACCTTGTGGTTGGGTCTGCCCACGAAGCGGGGGCGCGCGAGCACTTGCTCTTTTACCTGGCGCTTAAAGTGCTAGGAAGGAAAAGGTCTCTCGTTTCACTGGAGCGCCTAGTTAGTGCTCGTTGCGCAGGCCCAGCAACGCGAACTAGCTGCTCGCTCGGTCGATCAAGATGCCCATTTTATTTCTCGCTTGCTCGCGGGTCTCTCATTCTCTCACTCGTTAACCCCCGTTGTTACTAGTTTATCTCCTGAACTCTGTTGACCCTGAACTAGTATTTTTTTAGGTGTTGACAATGAACTAGTTAAGCGGATGGCTGTTGATTTTCTAGGAAAAAAATCTAGATGTTCTGTGTCTTTCCAATTTGAAAAGAAATATTAATGAATTTTAAAAACAATTGCATGTTTGATTAAAGGTTCATGAATTTTAAAAATGGTTTGTAGATTCAATTTTTTTCATGTTTGAATAAAGGTTAATGAATTTGAAAATGGTTTCTAAATTAAAAAAAGTCACACGTTAGGAGAAATTTTCATGAATTTGCAAAATTGGTGGATTCAGAGAAGGTTTGTGGGTTTGTATAAAGGTACATGAATTTGAAAAATGGCTTGTGGATCCAAAAAACATTTGCAAATAAAGGTTCACAGATTTGAAATTAGGTTTTTTGGTTCGTGAATTTGAAAGTAATACATGGATTCAAAAAGGTTTTTTGGTTTGAAAAAAGGTTCACATATTCAAAATTAGGTTTGTGGTTCGAACATCGTTCATAAATTTACAAAAATATGGTTTCAAAAGAGTTTGCTATTTTAAAAATGCTTATGAATTTGAAAAAGATCGTGGATTTTGTGAAAAGTTTAATGAAATTGAAAAAAGTTCACACAATCAATAAGTGTGTAGAGTTTTTTTAAAATCATGGATTTGAATAAGTTTATGGATTTTGAAAGACATAAAAAATTCACACATTTGAAAAACGTTCATGAATTTTAAAAAGATCACAAATAGTTAAAATGTTGACAAAAGTCAAATTAACTGAAAATTTAAAAAGGAGTGAAGTGAAATTGAAAAATAAAAAGTAAAATAGACAAAAAAATCGGCCAAATAACACACGAAAGAAACCTCCAGAAGAGAACATGAAAACCAGCTACAAGCACCTAGAGGCTTCCAAAACCGGAGGTTTATATGGGGTAGTTGATAGGGAATGCACATGTCTGCCGCGTACTAGTAACGAAGAAAACAACGACTTAAGTGCCGAATAGGAACTAACTCGTTTCATGTTTCTCTCACTTCACTTCACGCAGCTCTTGCCCGTCCCACCGGGAGGAAGGAGCGACGCCGGTGGAGTATCAGGGTTTGGAATAAAAACCGCCGCCCTCCACACAGAACTTCATTTCACTTTTTCTTTGATTGATGTATGTAAATTGGCCACTTTTTAGGTTTGTTTCCTATTTTCCAATCATTAACTTTTTACGGCCACTAAAAATGCCAGAACGCTCTTCGTTCAATATCATGCAAACGACGTCGGAAAAACTACAATCTTGGCATGGTGTATTTATAATACACTTTTAGGATTTGGTAAGAAATTGAGAGCATTAAGGCAAAAACTAGATATACTTTGTGTACTACCCGAACACTCATCGATGAACTGTTAGGATTTCGAATGGAAACTACCGCTTCAAGTCCCATGTCAAAACGCACATTCTTCGATGCACTTCGTACATACCTTTATTTTTTACGCCGTTTCAACTTCAAACTTCTTGTATGATTGAGACACATCATTTGATGTCTGGTGTGACATTTGGCCACCTTTAGAGTTCTTTTCTTCTTTTCCCAGTAATTAACTAATTTTTTGATCACTAGAAAGGCCAATATGTTGTTCGTTTGTCGTGCAAACGACGACATGAATGGATAAAAGTTGACATGGTGTCCTCTTAGTACCCTTTAGGGTGTGGTAAAAACTAGAGTGTTGTGGCGAAAACTAAATGAACTTTGTGTACAGAACAAACACTCTCTGGCGAAGTGTTAGGGTTTCGAACGGAATCTAACGTCTTCCACGCACAATTTTATATTATTTACATTATTTGAACTTCAATCTTTGTCTACAATTGATACACACTATTTGAAGTCATATCTCAAATTTGGCCGGTTTTTGAGTTTGTTTGCTAAAAGAAATATTCACAAATTTGAAAAACAAATGCAAGTTTGATTAAAGGTTCGCGAATTTTAAAAATGGTTTGTGGATTCAAAACATTTGCGCGTTTGAATAAAGATTCATAAATTTGAAAATGGTTTGTGGATTAAAACAAATCTGCAGATTAGAAGAATTTTTGAAGAATTCACGAAATTTGTGGATTCGGAGAAGGTTTGTGGGTTTGTATAAAGGTTCATGAATGTGAAAAATGGCTTCTAGATTCAAAAAACATTTGCGGGTTGAATAAAAGTTCATTAATTTGATAATAATACATGGATTCAAAAACGTATGTGGGTTTGCAAAAAGGTTCACAGATTTGAAATTAGGTTTGTGGATTCAAAAAGTGTTCATAGTTTTGAAAAAAATGGATTTAAATGAGTTTGCTGGTTTTAAAAATGCTTACCAAATTGAAAAAAGAACACAAATTTTGTGAAAAGGTTAAAGAAATTGTTATTAATTCACAAAATCAATAAGTGTGCAGAGTTTTTCTAATCATGGATTTAAACAAGGTTTATCGATTTTGAAGGAGGTAAAAATTTCACACATTTTTTTTATGATTTTGTAAAAGATCTCAAACTTTTAAAATGTTGACAAAGTAAAATTAACTGAAACTTAAAAAATGAAATAGAAAAAAAGGTAAAATAGAAAAAATAGGCCAAACAACATACAGAAGAAACCACCAAAAGAAAACATGAAAAGCAGTGCAAGCACGAAGAAGCTTCCCAAAACTGGAGGTTTACGTGGCCTAGTCCACCCCGCGTACCTGTAACGAAGAAAACAACGACTTTAGTGCGGAATAGGAACCAACTTGTTTCATGTTCCTCTCATTTCACTTCACGCAGCTCTTGCCCGTTCCACCGAGAGGAAGGAGCGACGTCGGTGGAGTACCAGGGGTTGGAATAGAAACCGCCGCCTACCACACAAAACATCATTTTTTTTATCATTTCAACTTCACACTTTTTCTATGACTGATGTATCTAATATGGCCACTTTTTAGGTTTGTTTCCAATTTACCAATCATTAACTTTTTTGGTCAGTAAAAATGCCAGAATGCTCTTTGTTCAATATCATGCAAACGACATCGGAAATAGATGAAACTTGGCATGGTGTATTCATAGTAGCCTTTTAGGATTTGGTAAGAAATTGAGAGGGTTAAGGCAGAAACTAGCAGCACTTCGTGCACAACCCGAACACTCACCGATGAACTATTAGGTTTTCGAACGGAAGTTGCCGCTTCTAGTCCCATGTCAAACCAAACACTCTCCGATGCACTTCATACACAACTTTATTTTTTTACGCCATTTCAATTTCAAACTTTTTTTATGATAGAGACACATCATTTGCTCTCCCGTCTCAAATTTGACCACCTTTAGAGTTCTTTTCTTATTTTGCAGTAATTAACTGATTTTCTGACCACTAGAAAGGCCGAAATGTGGTTCGTTTATCATGCAAACGATGTCAGGACTGGATGAAAGTTGACATGCTGTCTTCATAGTACCCTTTAGTGTGTGGTAAAAATTAGAGTCTTTTGACAAAAACTAGATGCATTTTGTGTACAAAACAAACACTCTCCGGCGAAGTGTTAGGGTTTCGAACAGAATCCAACGTATTCAACGCACAAATTTATTTTATTTAGATTATTTTAATTTCAATCTTTGTCTATAATTGATACACACTATTTGAAGTCATATGCTCAAATTTGGCCTCCTTTTGAGTTTGTTTCCTAAACGAATTATTCATGAATTTTAAAAAAAATTGCAGGTTTGATTAAAGGTACATCAATTTTAAAAATGATTTGTGGATTCAAATTTTTTTTTGCGTGTTTGAATAAAGATTCATGAATTTGAAAATGGTTTCTGGATTAAAAAAAGTTCGCAGGATTAAAGAAATTTTCAAGAGTTTGCAAAATTGGTGGATTCAGAGGAGGTTTGCGGGTTTGTGTAGAGGTACATGAATTTGAAAAATTCCTTGTGGATTCAAAGAACATTTGCGGGTTGAATAAAAGTTCATTAATTTGAAAATAATACATGGATTCAAAAAAAATGTGGGTTCGGAAAAAGGTTCACAGATTTGAAATTAGGTTCATGGATTCAAAAAGCGTTCATAGATTTGAAAAAAATACGGATTTGAAAGAGTTTGCTGGTTTTAAAAATGCTTAAGAATTTGGAAAGGGATTATGGATTTTGAGAATAGTTAATGAAATTGTAATAAGTTCACACAATCAATATGTGTGCAGAGTTTTATTTAAATCATGGATTTGAATAAGTTTATGGATTTTGGAGGACGTAAAAAATTTCACACATTTGAAAAACGTTCATGACCTTAAAAAAGATCACAACCTTTGACAAAAGTAAAATTAACAGAAACTTTTGAAAAGAAATAAAATGAAATAGAAAAATAAAAGGCAAAATAGACAAAAATATCTGCCAGACAACACACGGAAGAAACCACCAGAATAAATATCGGCCAAACGTTCATGACTTTAAAAATGGTTTCTGGATTGAAAAAATTTCTGTGCATTTGAATAAAGGTTTGAAAATGGTTTGTGGAATAAAAAAGTTCGCAGGTTAGATTTTTTTCAAGAATTTGCGAAATTGGTGGATTCAGTGATTGTCCGAGGGTTTGTATAAAGGTACATGAATCTGGAAAATGCCTTGTGGATTCAAAAAACATTTGCGGGTTGAATAAAACTTCATGAAATTGAAAATGATACATGGATTCAAAAAAGTTTGTGGTTTGAAAAAACGTTCACAGATTTGAAATTAGGTTTGTGGATTCGAAAAGCGTTCATAGATTTGAAAACAAAATATGGATTTAAAAGAGTTTGCTGGTTTTTAAAATGCTTACGAAATAAAAAAACATCATTTTGCGAAAAGGTTGAAGAAATTGTAATAAGTTCACACAATCAATCAGTGTGCAGAGTTTTTTTTTCATATCATGGATTTCAACAAGTTTATGTATTTTGAAGGAGGTTAAAAATTTCACACATTTGAAAACCATTCATGCCTTTTAAAAAGATCATAAATTTTTTAAATGTTGACAAAAGTAAAAGTAACTGAAACATTAAAAATTAGAATAAAACGAAATAGAAAAATAAAAAGTAAAATAGACAAAAAAAATCGGCCAAACAACACATGCAAGAAACCACCATAAGAACACATGAAAAACTTGCTGCAAGCACCTAGAAGCTTCCCAAAACCGGAGGTTTACATGGGCCAGTCCATAGGGAACGCGCATGTTTGTTGGGTACCTGTAACGAAGAAAACAACGACTTAAGTGCCTAATAGGAACCAACTCGTTTCATGTTCCTCAAACTTCACTTCAGGCAGCTCTCGCCCGTTCCACCGGGAGGAAGTAGCAACGTTGGTGGAGTATCAGGGTTTGGATTAGACTTCGCCGCCTTCCACATACAACTTCATTTTTTAATATCATTTGGTACCAAATCCTAAAAGTGTATTCGTAGTACCCTATTTGCATTAACCCTCTCAATTTCTTACCACACCCTAAAAGGGTTAAGGCAAAAATCAGATGCACTTCGTGTACAACCCGAACACTCACCAATGAACTGTAAGATTTTCGAATGGAAACTGCCACTTCCAGTCGCATGTCAAACCGAACACTCGCCGACGCACCTCGTACAAAAATTTCTATGATTGAGACACACCATTTGCTGTCCCGTGTCAAATTTGGCCACCTTTAGAGTTCTTTTCTTATTTTCCAGTAATTAACTGATTTTCTGAGCACTATGATGGCCAAAATGATGTTCGTCTATGGTGCAAACGACGTAAGAAATGGATGAAAGTTGACATGGTGTCTTCATAGTACCCTTTAGGGTCCGGTAAAAATTAGACTGTTGTGACAAAAACTAGATGCACTTTGTGTACAAAACAAACACTCTCCGGTGAAGTGTTAGTGTTTCAAACAGAATCCGACGTCTTCCACACACAACTTTATTTTAGTTACATTATTTCAACTTCAATCTTTGTCTATAATTGAGACACACTATTTGAAGTCATATGCTCAAATTTGGCCTCTTTTTGAGTTTGTTTCCTATTTCCAATCATTAACTCATTTTTCGGTCACTAAAAAGGCCAAAATGTTACTCGTTTCATAGATTGTGTAAATTATCTTGTAAATGAATGAAACTTGGTCTATGTTTAATATACACCATTGGAAGTCGAATGCTCAAATTTAAGACTAGTCCGGGTTTAGTAAATATGGGGTAAAAATCACTTATATTTCTGACTTAAGATATGTGTGGTGGCTTGTACATATTGCCCTCCACCGCTAACTTTGAAATTTTTGGAAACTTTCTACGTGGGTTGCCGAAATAGTATTATGGCGGGTAAATTTGCAAAAGTTTATGAGTGGCACTTGGTTAATTTTGGACGCCATTGCTGTCAACATAGCAGTGGCCAGTGGATCTTTTCAAAAATAGTTGTGGCCGTGCTTGTCCACACCTGCCACTAAATTGTGTTTACCTATAAGCCTTTTCCAAGTAATGCAACACAGAAGGAGTATTTTCTTGAGATGAATACAGGAGTATTTATGCCACCTTAGTACACCCGGATTACAAGTCACACTCAAGAAGTTAGATTTATGTTGGCCGAGGATAACATGTGGGGACGTATTAGATGGAGTTATAACATATGCATGTGCGAGTACTCGTCACGTATGGGTACCCATGTGCAATGCATTGGCACAACGCTTGAATTCATCCACTCTTCATGATCCCCTCCCCGTGCCTCGTACATTTTCCTCACTCCTTTATAAGATTTGCAAGAGCTGGAGTCTCAGTTGAAGTTAGCGCCTTTTATCCCAAGTTGTGTTGTGCTACCTGGCTCCTTTCCGGCCCAGGGCACGGCAGTACTTGTGATATTTCTGCTTGGGACGCATTTTATTTGGCAGTTTTCTGGATGGAGTTAAAATCTTACCCATCACCTTCATATCCTTGGGGGGAAGAGCGTGAGTCGGGAGACATGGGACTTGGGTACGAGTTATTGTTTTTCTGTAGGTACTACAAAGCTTTTGCACTTTGCTTGAATGTATCTACACCTTTATTTAGCGAGATCTGTAGGCATAGAAGACATGGGGAAAGAGAGGTCCAGCTATATATGGGTTCAAAGCTTTTACACTTTGCTTCAATCTATCTAAAATTTAATCTAGCGAGATCTCTAGGAAACATGCATGCATAGCTATGTTTGACATGTTTAGTTTCAGTTGCTAACAACCCAGCCAGGCCTTGCTCAGCCGAGCTCCCTAGCGGCAGGCCCATGAGATAAAAAACCTCCATTTTTGGTCGTGTGCAGTGGCTTAACCTAGTAGGAACACATCAAGACGTACTAACATGCATGACCTCCTGTGAAGGTACGACAACGGCAAGAATCCATCAGGGTGTACTCACATGCGTGATCAACTTAAAGTTTACAACTCATGTGGTCTCTCTCTCACCGCCTTCTTTTGGAGCAGATCTAGATTACATCGCTTGATTGCTCTATTATATTGATGTGCTAAAATTTTATCATGTCTTTGTATGCAATCGCCATGATTTACCTGCTATTTTGTTATTAAGAACTTGTTTGGTAAGAATTTAATTAATTACCAAACAAAATGTGTTGTAAGTAAATAAAACATGACAACAAACTAGATTCTCTAGGAGTGGGAGGCACCCGGAAGGCAAGATACACAGCCAATGAATGGTGAACCACAAATGATATATTTCTTGGAATTTCTAACGATTCCTTTTCCTTTTGAACCCCTCACATTCCTTTGCAATGCAGCTCTCATCAACAGTTCCGTACACATGTACTAGTTCAACAACTTACAAATGATAAGCGTGTATTTGTTCCTTAAAAAGCATGATAACTATTAGAGTGCCCGTGCGTTGCCACGGGCTCTTGATATAGTTTAAAAGAGTTACAATAGGTCTTTCACACGTACAAAGAATATAACTCAAACACAATTATTTAATACCTGGAGTCCATTTTTGCAAATTAAATTGATAACATAAATAAAAATTAATGACATGTCCATGTAACAAACTGAGCGATGTTCCAACTAAACATATATTACAAAACTATTAATATCTAGATGATGCGCCTAAGAAATTCTTTCACAATGTCAGGAAAGTTTCTTTTAGCTTCATTCCCACGATGTTTTAGCAAATATAATAAAAACTGCTTCCTCAATTCATACCCATCCTGCACAAACAATACATGTAGTTAGCATGAAAATTTCACGCCGAAGGTCTTAAAACATGTAACAGACAATACCCACTGCGCAAATCGGCTTGACCAATTCTTTACCGTTCCACTAGAGCATAAAATGAAAAACAAAATAGCCAGACACATTCCTGTAAAACTTTAAATTATAATATAAAAAATATAGTTATAACAAAAGTAAATGTTTTTGTTATGAATTCATTACCCGTCTATACTCGTTGGAACACCGAACGGAAATAAACGTTGCCATTAGGTATATCATAATGCCAACCAGGCAGCTTTATTTCGATCGCTTCTTTGAAATCCCTTGCAAAACTTTTTAGTTTCAGTGCATGCCTCATATTTTTTTTCCTCTAACGATTGTGATGTTTGAATAGGATCCATAATATATAGACAACGTGCCTCTTTGTCGATGACGTACAAAATGTATCGGCCGATAGATGCATAGGGAAGATAAATCTACAAGTGGGGCTATTAGAAACAACAATAAACCATGATAACAATGGACAAACTATTTTGCTTACCTTGTTGCACGATGAGATGTCGTTGTCCATCCCAGGCCAGCTATCAAATAATGTTGCTAACGTCTGGATAGTTTGCTTCTCGCAAAACTTCTGACCTCGTGTTGACTCTAGCATCATGGAGTAAGAAAAAAATGAAATATTGTTTCAACATGTTGATACTAATGACACATAGAATGAAGAGTTATGATAACTTACATAAAATCGTAGATCCATGTAGTGTACAGGAGGGTCTGTGAACAGTACTCCCTCGTCACATGCCAGCATACGCACTGCGGTGTTGAAGCAATCATTGTCCATGGGCTGGTCCATGTTAAGTATGCACTGAAGTTTCTTAAGACTTAAGCCCATTGCATTGGGTATCGAGCTCCGGACCCATACCTCCCTAAAAATTGGACGGTAAGAAGAACAATAATATACATCCGCACATTAAATATTGATACATGATACTTACTCCAAACACCCGGCAACATCGATCGACATGACGTAGTTGCAGAGGCCGGCAAGTAATTCACGTTGGTCCGTGGGTATGATAGTGATTGGGGCACGACGTTTGTCTTTGACTACGTCTGATGGATTCTTCAGGATCTCGAGATCAGAATTAGCTAAAGTTTCTTCATCGGTAGGTTTAGGTTGATGGTATATGGGACCTCCTTTTAGCTTATTCAACTCTGAATCAAGCAAAATGACAGCTAATTTTTTTCGAAAATGTTTCATATCCACCTACAAAAAATATATATAAACAATTTGTATAAATTTTTGAGATAAAATAACGAGATAATGTATAAAGATGTAATACCTGGGTGAACTCGTCTGACAGTCCATGTGATGTCCAGTATTCCATATAATTTAGCATAAACAGTCCACATGATACGCTAAAAAATTATAAAATAATGCTTCAGAATATCACGCAAATGAATCAAATGAACAAACCATTGTAACAAATGCTTACCTATCGGTTTGTATTGCCTCATGAAACTGCTCTACAACCGTCCATTTTGTAACATTGAGATCAGGCCACTTATGATCTCTGATAAAATCCGGACTATGCTCTACAAGTTTCAGACGCTTCTCAAGTCCTAGTAACTATTTTATATATAAGAAATATTAGGGATCAAGGCAAACAAAAACTTATGTTAAGATGAGTAAAAAAATATATAGTTACCGTAGTAGCAAGGTCATTGCGGTTGGCCCGAGAACCAAGTGAGTCCAGTAATTGAATCTCACGTTTTTTGGCATTGGCGACTGCTAGATACCAATGGTAGCCCGGCATGTTAATCGGAATGAATAACTGGTGTAAATATCATACAAGTCACGGTCGCAATTAGATATAAATATTAATAAATCATTATACATATGAATTAAAAAAAACAATCCACAATTATATGCCTGGATAACGAGACAAAAACTAACCATGTCTTGTTGTACATAAGTATTAACATGATGCACAATGCGGTGATATTTTGATGGGTCTATGTCTCTTTCCCTGTCTTCTTTTATCTGGCCAGATACAAACGTGCTAACAATGTGTACCTTTTCACCCGCTCTGTTTTGTAGATGGTCGTGAGCAAGCATGCAATATATGTAAGCATTTACCACCTATAAACAACACTTAGATTATATTTACATTTTATGATATTAAATATTGTTCATATTATTAATTACAAAGTTTGTGCAATTGGTCTTACACCGTCATGTAAGAACATATCATCTTTCATAAGGCATTCCAAATCGTCGATTGATAACAAGGCATCTCCAATGTCCACAAACTCGGTATTCTTGGGGGCACCCTTGATTGATTCAATGACTGTAATATCCCTAGGGGTACAAACATAGTATGTCGAATATGTAAATAAACGAGCCAATTTAGCAATCAAACTGAGCAAAAATAGTTGAATACATAAGGCAATATCATCACAAAAATAAGATTGATAGTAATATTAAAAAATACCTTGTGGGATAACATGTAAATTAGCATCCTTTTTTGGTTTGTTATGAGATATAACCTCTTCGACATTTTTATGTTGTGAATTTTCGTCCCCTTTCAGCAACATCGCATCTGAACCCTCAATGGATACTTTCCGTGCATCTCCAAAGTCCATATCCATGTCTCCTATAATCTGAAAAAAAAATAAAAATATAAAAATAGTCCTTTCGTGTTTTCATGTATAATATACATACAGAACCCATCACTTTGTATCTACGATGAAATATATATGATGAAATATAAATGATGTTTTCTACTGCATAATATAATCATATATAGTATCTGAAAAATAGTAGTGAAAATAACACACTATTTTCTCTATAGAAAACATAATTGATATTACATAATTTAAATAATTGTACTAACACAAAATTAGGGAAAACAAGAAACTGTGATGTTCATATATATTGAGTAGTCATATGAAAATTATTTAAATTATTTATATAGGCCATGGAAATTTGTCTACCAAAAGAAAAAAACATGCACCCAAGGTAGATTACATAATTTAAATTATTTATAATGAGTAGATTTACTTATGCATCAACCAAGTTTTGTTGTGGTACCCTTAATATATGCAAGATAAATTTAAAAAATATTTATTTTTATGAACAATATTTAACAAATATATATACTTTTATTGTTTCTGCGAGGTATGTATACTTTTAAAAACCTACACATGCGAGTCTAGCATTTATACCGTTGAGCAAAATTTGCACAAAAGACCCAAATTAGCTACCCAGCACGGCCGAACCTGCACCCAAACTTAGCCCCATAATAAAATAACTATAAAATTAATTACCTTATCCACATTATATTTTTTCTGAGGGATTACATTATAACACGACAAATGGGCCGGCACTTACCGGCCAGGAAGGCGTGGTGGCCTCCACGGCCTAGGTTGCCGCGCCTAATGGCCCGGCTCGACGGCCCACCTCGCACGCTGGCCTCTGGGCCCAAACCCTAACCCGACTCACTCACCACATTGGGCCCAAACCATAACTCCACTCACTGGCAACCCTAGGCTTATCCCCTCCCCCCGCCGCATCCAAAACCTAACCTCACTCACTCACCACACTCCCCTCCACTCACTCCTTTCCTCTCGCCGTCTCCCCTTCCCCGCCGCGTGCGTCGACGAGCCGGCGCTCGCGCGGCTCCACCCACAGACCGCCGGATCCCATGCCGCGGCAAATCTCTGGGCGGCCTCACCGGCCCTCTCCACCCCCACCAGCAGCTCGGCTCTCTCCCCTCCCCCCGCCGTGTGGCCGCGCGCCTCGACGAGCCGGCGGCCACGCGACTCCGCCTGCCGAATCCATCCCATGCTGCGGCAGATATTGGGGCGGCCTCACCGGTCCTCTACACCCCCACGAGCAGCTCGGCCATCTCCACTCCCCCCGCCGCATGGTCGCGCGCGTCGACCATGTGACTCCGCCCACCACCACCTACCTGTGCGGCCAGGGGATCCGATGAGCTGTGTGCGGCGCGACCAACGGGGACGGACGCGGGTGCTCGGTCCGGTCCCGTTCCCCTCGCATCCGCGGCGGTGCTCGTCTCCTCGATCTGCATCGCCAGCAGCTCCGGTACGTCGCCCCCCCTTCTTGATCACGCCCCTCTCCTCCTCTTAGTATTCCTTTGTATCATGGTTTGATGTGGTTCATCTTTCCTGATGAGCCGAGGCGCCGTGACCAGGCCTCACAGCCACGGGAAGGAGCGACGAATCCCCAACTCTGCGGCATGGCGTGCTTTGCCAGTTCATCACCAAGTCCCCAACACTGTCACCGGCCGGACCTACAACGGTGCTAATATGAGTCATCCTCTCTAAAAGCTTCTGTTTAATCTCCAATGTATCTATTCTTCTAACCATGAAGCAATTTAAGTAGTAAGTTCGTTTCTCGTTGGTTAGTTGTAAGCAACCACTGGATGTTAAAGGGAAGTACCAATCAGGCTTGTGCCTCTTCTCTACGTGTATGTTCGGGATGCCTTTTCTCTAGGTGTATGCTCGGGTTATTTACTAATTGTATATGTGCTAGACCTTCCTGATGGTCCATTGCCAGGCCTAGAAAGGCTAAAATTTTGATTTTCAGTCAAGTCTTGTGATCTTAGTTTATTGGAAAGACTGAGTTTTTACTTGTCTAATGTGCTAAATGATCTCCAGCTAACTTTTGTATATTGATTGATACACCTCTCCATCTTCCAATTTTTGTACATCCTTAACTGAATGCATCCTTATTATGTCATGTTCATTCTAAAATGCAACAATATTGGTAAGGTGCTCAATCAAATTCTTCTGCTGGCTTGGTTATGTTCTTGATACTAACATAGATAGTGCATAGGTACTCACTTAATTTCTACTGAGCTATAATGGCCAACAACAGTAGCTCACTTAATTTCTTGATACTAACGTTGAATTTTGTTTCTTTGTTCACAGGCAGCGGAAGGGGCTTTGAGATCTCCAAGTTGGAGGAGAGGAATTGTCCTCTGATGCTGCAGCCAAGGGAAATGACACCAGGTGATTTGTTCTTTGTCATGGATTTTGTATTTTTTCGGGGAGTCGATCAATTGTGTGTGTGAAGAATTGAGTACACGCGAATTGGTAGGATTGGAAGAGATTGCACTGAGCAAATATAAATGATGTTTTCTACCGCATAATATAATCATATATAGTATCTGAAAAAATAGTAGTGAAAATAACACACTATTTTCTCTATAGAAAACATAATTGACATTACATAATTTAAATAATTGTACTAACACAAAATTAGGGGAAAACAAGAAACTGTGATGTTCATATATAATGAGTAGTCATATGAAAATTATTTAAATTATTTATATATCTAATGAGGTATGGGTCTTCCTGATTCCTGAACACTCATTTAGCAATTGGTTCAGTTATTACAGACCTTAAGTTATTGCATTGGCTTTTACTCTCAGGTTAAATGTAAACAAGTGGCTTTATTGGAGCGAGACATCCTTCTGAAGAATCTAAAGAGTGTATTGGAGTCACTGAGAGGTCAAGTAGCTGGCAAATATAAGGATGAAATTGAGGAATCAGTATCTATGGTTGGTTTTTCTTCTTTAGAACCATATTTACAGCCACGTGAAGGATTATTGTTCCTCAGTGCGTTTTTAGAGTATCTTTAATGACGCTGCAAGTGTTCTAAACTAACCAATATGGTTTCTTAAAAGAAGTCTCCAGCTAAATATATATGCCTGAATCATCCCTTTGTTTGTGAGCACTTTAATAGTTTGACACTTTCTATAGGTGGATATTTTAGCAATTCAGCTGTCCAAAAGAGAAAATGAGTTGCTTCAGCAGAAAACCGAGGTCACGAGAATAGCGACTTCACTGAAACTGGTGAGTTGATCCTCGTACTTTGGAAGTATCTTTATTCTATGGACCTTTGTAAGCACATTTTAGTACCATGATCCATTCTGTGTTCTCTGTTTACATTGTACTATCAAATGTCATGTGTATTTTCCCTGCTTGCTACTGGCTTTGGAGGAAAACTTAGTTCCGTCGTTTTTAAATGTAAATTATCTGCCATGATTAAGCAAGCCAAGCTGAAGTTTTGCCTTTGATGGGACTTCTGAAACAGACTATCAAACAGTACTACAAATTTGAAATGGTGTTGTTTTCTTGCAAATGCACAGCAAACTTTCAGGCGCCTGCCGATGGTTTGTTGAACAACAAATCTTTAGGAGTTCTGCCTGATTTTCTTACCATGGTTAAAAAATAACATGCTGGCAATGATTTGTGAGTAAAGCATGTTCCAATTCCTCTTGGATTGGCGCGTCATTCTAGTATTTTTTTATAAACATCATTTATCCATATCAAGTATTCTTAATCTTGGTATATTCATATTTTTTCATTTTCACAAATCACTCTTTCTATATTGTTCACAGGCTTCTGAAGATGCTAGGAGAATTGTTGACGAAGAACGAACTAATGCACGCATGGAGATTGAACATGCTAGAGTTGTTGTACAAAGAGTTCAAAAAGTACTTAAAGAGAAAGAGAACAGTTCACAAAGAATTGGAAAGCAGGAAAATTGTATAAAATTTTATGAGCAGCATATTATCTTGTTTTCTGTACTTTAGTACCATGCTTACCTGGAACTTATGCCTGAATCTGTATTCCTTATATATTCTTTTATTTATGTCATATACAATTACTCCCCTTGACTTCTGTACAGTTTTTTTGTTCAAAACCAGTGGTAGTTTATTTTAATTTGACTATGCAACCTTCTACATACTGCATCATACAGCAACAGATCTTCCTGCCCAACTTTGCTTTTATTGCTTTCTTGTCCAGATGCTGTGCTTTGACACTGTCCTCAATTTGTTATATTCATTGTATTACTTGCTCTATCTTGATAATGTAGATTCATTCGGTTGGGATATAGTTGGTATTAGAGTATTACATATCCATTGTGAATAATTTTAGACTATTCCATCGAGCAATTTCTTCAAGCAGTTTCTATTACATATCCATTTTGTCCTCAAGCAATTTCTATTACATGTAATGACTTAATATTATGACTCTGATGATATATATCTTCAAGCAGTCCTATTATATTTGTTTGTTTTCTGGCATGTTGAAACACTTAATAAGTTATTTGTTTGTTTTTCTGGCTCAAATATATATATGAGATTTCATTAAAAAGTTACGCAGTCAACTATGGTCATGACTTCAAAAGTTAGGTGTATGACACACGTGCGATGTCCAGAATAGACTGTTAGCCTATAATATCTGAAAGAAATGTTTGTATTCAGTTGCAGGCCACCTAATAGGACTGCTTGATTAGATCTACAGTCAATTGTATTGGCTATGATCTTTTTATAAGATGGCACTATCTCCACTGGGTTTTTTTCGGAATTTGATGGTATGCCTGACCAAACATGATGCTAATATAATAAATGTTACGCTTTTACAGAAGAGAAAGATCCAGAAATTTGCATACCTAGAGGAACTCGCCTTCTTGATGCCCCTTGCTTACAGAAGGTACTCCTCGGGAATTTGTCCTCCAAGTCTGGGTATTTTGATCCTTTGATATCTGTGATGGGGGAAGGGAGAGTAAGGAGGGGGATGAGGGATGGCATATGAGGTTAACATATATACGTAGGCCATGCAGGGGAAGGCTGGGTAGCAGATATCTTTCCTTTTTTCAGATATATCCTTATGTATGGTGCAGATATCTTTCCTTTTTTCAGATATATACTTATGTATGGTGCAGATATCTTTCCTTTTTTCATGAAACGCACACCTCTTAATAAATTAGAAAATATGTCAGAAATCAGAACTTACTAAAGAATTAAATTGTTGTATTAATTAAATAAACAACTTATCATTGATTGCATGCCACTAAGTTACTTATTAGTTCTTATAAAATTTTCCCATATAAAAACGAAATATCTTATAAGTCTATTTAAATATTTATTCTTTTTAATATTGTTCAATTTGAAGAGGTAAACATGAACTTTCTATATAATTTATGTGTATTTAACCAGTTCAACATGTAATATAAATCAAGTTAAATTAACAAACAAACAATCTTAAATGTTTTGTTTCTGAAAGATGGCAATTAACAGCCTTCGTATTTTGTTGTTTGCACAATCAAAACACAAATGCACCTAATGCATCAGCGATCTTTTGCAAGGTCGACATCGACTGAGTACGAGCGGCCGTAGGTCACAAGGGGGCGTGGAACTGCTGCAGCCCATCTGTGACAGAGCATACTCCTGCGAATTTGCCCAGGTAGGTACATCCTCTACATGGTAGCAACTTGAAGAAAATTCTTCCTTTTTGCTTCCATGACCTGATATCCTCCTCACTGACGTATCGAGGAGCCGTGACCAGGCCTCACAGGAAGGGCCATGGCGAAGACGTATCCCCGACAGCCAAGACATGACCACGGTGGTGATTTTTGATGGTGAGACAGAGCAGACTCGAGCGACTTTGCCCATCCAGGTACATTCTCTACACAACTACATGTGACTTGATTAGTATAGTAGCTTAGTAGTAGTAGGTTCCTGTACTCGCAAGTTTATGTCGAACAATCACTGCACCGGATATGCAAGCCTGGGATTATATATGTGTGGGGGTTTGTGATATTGTGAGTACAACAGCAACCAGCCCACCAGGTTCCCTTTGAAACCACTTAGCCCGGCCTGAGTCAAATACAAGGCCACTGTCATTTTTGAAACCACTTAACCTCAGATAAGACCCCCAAGGTTGATGGTTTTAGAATGTTGATGGACAAGTCTGAGGGGGCCAAACCTAAACAAAACATTTTTTATCTAATTTTCATCACCCCTACTTGCTGAAGATCCTGCAAAAGTGTACGGGCAAAATGTGTTGAGATCAAATGGTTACTTAATTTGTTTTCTTTACAAAATACCGTAGTTTTCAAATGCCAGCTTGCTTATGGTGTACAGTTGACACAAGTATCAGATAAAATGCACACACTCGTAATCTTGGTGCACAACACTGGGATCAAATTTTTGACAACATTATACAATAGGTTGAGTAAGATATAAGTAGGGAACATTCTGTAATGTGCTTATGGATATTGATAGCAGAACAGATAACAAAATTGACTTGAAGCACAAGCCCAAACCACTAAAGCTTATGTTGGCTGATGCAGTCTAACTTCTCGCCCATCTCGCGACTCATGTGGTTCACCCAGTCCCCTACTCCTGATTTCCTATAAACCAGGAATTGCCAAAGTAAACTTTGTTTCCGTGGTTAACGGCCCCAACCTGGTTAACTTATAGGCTGGTAAGTGTCTCAAAACTGGAGAGTCTCACCACCTCTTTAGCAACACCAGAGCTCTATCCTCCCCTTCAGTCAGTGGCACGCTGAGGAATTTAGCTAACTTGCTCACAACTTGCAACGGGTTTGAGGACGTATTTTACACCGAGGCACCCGCGGTGTATGTAACTCATTAAATTATGAAGTTATCATTGATTTGTATGCAACACATTAAAATTCACAGCCTGCACACTAACATATCTACAGTTACCGTGGTTTTACTTTTTTACTGTAGGTATTGATCAATAAGAAAAACTATTCCTCTCTCATTTTTGTTACTCTATTCAGGAGCACATAAAATATAATCAGCGTTTATTCGCTAGCTGGAATTAAAGGCAATGGCGAGAGGGCAAGATCAAGGACAACTTCAAAATTTAAGAATATATGCAAGGTACGTGTCGTATGACCGTCATATGTTTATTGACTATTCTCTAGCTGGAATGTAATTATTTCGGACGAAGAAAACCTCGTATAGTATAACAGTGCGTGTATGGATGGAGTTATACTATACGAGGTAGTATATGGTGCCTGTATGACCGTCATATGTTTGTTGACTATTCTCTAGCTGATTATTTCCGATGAAGAAAACCTCGCATAGGATGGATTTATGCTATACGAGGCAGTATATGATGCGAGGCATGGAATGTCTGAAAACATCACCTGCCGGACTTTGAGTATGTTGTGAACCTGCCATGGTCCAACACAAATGTACTTAGGTTCACCTGGAGCAAACCCGGTCCAAACTGTTTGGTCTACAACCATAAAATTTAGATAGAAGGAAAGATAGATATACAACCAACGTAGCTAGTGGATGCCACCATCAATCACTCTTTAAACTTTAAAAATATTTCAGAAAATGTCATTTGATCATCTAATCAGCATGGGCATTCAAAAAGATTATTACCTTCAAAATGCCTCCGGTTCACTGGGAGCAACAAACCTGCTCCTAACCGCACGGGTATTTTAGTACAAATATGCATAGAAGCCAAATTACATAGATAGAACCAAAACAAGCAGACAACGTTGAAGCGAATACGAAGCTAGAGGGTGCCATCGAAGCATTTATTCCCTACATATATATAATCCAATACATTATTCATATTGCCAAAAGGATAAATCTGATATTTGATCCCTAACAAAGCTCTATTGGCTTATTATATCTGCGACATTTCAATATGCATTAGTCCATAGTCATTCATCCAAAAACCTCAAGGCCGCTGTAATTTCAGCTGGGATGTTTCCAGCTCCTTCATTGCCTTTGATCGTCAGCATCTGGACCAGCAAGTTCTTTCTGAGCTGTATTGAATCCTAGAAAATATAAAAAAATGAATTGTTATATATATATAGGGAATAAATTGTTGAAGAATGAATTGCACAAAAAACCTATGTGAGTGGAAGAACATAAATTTATATTCAACAATGATATGGAAGAGAGAAACTTGTTATATATGCACCTACCGAAGTCCTGGAAATGTTATGCCCGAGAGTATCATCTTGGTGAGCCATCTCCTGTAGGAGTTTGAATCCAGAGTCCAGGCTGTGACAAAAAAAACTCCATATGTTAGAACCTATACCAGTGAGGCTATATTGTGCATGACCGTGGGACTGTAATATAGGTATTATCTTGTGGCCAATCCACGAGTTGGGGATTCAACCCAGGCCTCTCCTGTTGCAATACACTAGCAAATTCTTTCAGAACTATCAGGGCTTCCTTCTTAAGTTCCTTGTCATGAAAGTCCTCTGGGCCTAGGAATGACTCGTTAGAATGATCAATCACGAGAGTCCTCCTATTTTCAATATTAACTGCAAGGAGGCCGTAGGAGGAATCCACCAAATACAACGGCAATAGGTACTGCAATAGGTATACAAAGTTAGTGGTGAACAGATAGTATACACACCAACTTTTAAGAAGGAAAATGGAACAGATAGTGGTGAACAGATAGTGGTGAACAATGGACGGGGTCATGAGCACGTTGTATTTCGGCAAAGGCCGTACAATGACATTGTTAATCAACAAGTTGGTGCGTTCAGCTTGGCATAAGCCAGTCTGACTCAGCACCCGTGCTAGGCCATGGAATTGCAAATCAAACATATGCGTGGAGCCAACAAAGTCTGTTCTTGTGTTCCTCTATATCGCGTCGCTACTAAGCTTACGCACTGCAAGATCGAAGCAGCTCGGATTGACCCATGTATCACCTTGCATGGTGTCTTGGATAGTCCGTAAACTTAACTCGGTCACGAATGGACGAGGGCTCCTTATCCATATTGTGCTGCAAACAAACCGGCATTATAAAATCAGGGTATCATAAAAATATTGTACTTCAATGTGTGGGCAAACAATAGTATATTTTTTCAAAACTTTAGAAAGGTCTGAAATGTATGTACCTAAACATTGGAGTTGTAGTGTCATTTGAGGACATAAGTACAATTTCGTAAGATAACCAAATTTACTATGATATGTTCGGTTGCAACTTGTTCCTATTACAGCGATGATAAAATCTATAGATGGTACATCTATCATGCACCAGGACCCGTTGCAATATATTATAGTTCATAGAAAATTTGTAGTTTAAAATAACATGTTGTGGATGGTACTAACATGGCGTAATGTAAAAGGATAATATTAGCGCATGACCAGATTTTTGCAACCACTACGTTAGATCTTAAGAACCTTATGGACTTAGAAAGGATCGCATGATCCTAACCAGTGCATGCATGCAACAACTTATGAACGTGACCAACTCTTCTACGTGGATTAGTTGAAAGAACAGATTTTTACTCGGGTTTAAAATAAGAAGCCGATAATGCATAATATAATGGTACTGATCTGCAGCTAACAATTGCAAATAAATTATAGATAGAGTTTAGGGCTGCCAGAATAAACTCTAACTGCTCCTCGTCTGAGGAAAGCATCACGTAGTTGTATATGTACTCGACTGCGTCGTTCACTCCATCAAAAATCGGCATTGCAGCCATTGGCACGGGCAGAAAGTCGTCTTAGCACCAGGACAATCGAGCGAGGGGGCAGTGGACAACGGTGGACTCACAGTCGGACCATATATATGAGTGTCGGAGGGGAATCGTCCGGCACCAGGTCGGTGACGCATTAGCATGTTGTATGGATTCGAAGGTGCCCCTTATCATTCCATCCGTGCATGTTTCCATTACAAATCCTTGCTAATAAAAGGACAAGCATATATTTTTCTTCCATACTCCACTGGGCAAATAAATATACGCCGGATTATATATCTATTATATATGTCTCCCTTTCCCATTCGGAAGAAGCATAATTTAACTTTCCTTATAAACAAATCCAATTAAGGGAATATTAATGGCCACACTGGGAAACCCATTGAACAAATGGTAGGCCGGACCGGGAGATTGGACACTATAACGTTTTGGAAGGAAATGGCTTTAAGGATAATTATAGTTCTAATTGACATATCCTGGCCGGGAGGAATCGTGGGCATGTACTCGGAAGGTGGCCCATATCCTTCCGTAATTACAATATTCCATAACAAAAACTATAGGAAAACATGGAATAAAATTATTTTGGTTGCATGCTCCACCCGGCAAATGTATCAACGCCGGATTATATATTTCCTAATGTACGTCTCCTTTCCAAACTTTGCCTCCAGATATATAGTAAGAAACAATTAAGTTATTTCCCAAATATACGTCAAACACGGGCGTTCGAGAAATATAAAGAAACACAACATTTTTTTCTTCTTCTGTTTTTGTCCTCCTCACCACGATCAAAAAGCCCGCGCCACTTGAAGAACTATTGTTTCAGTGTGTAGAAAGAAACACAACGCACGGGCATACGGCAATCCTTGATTCCATGTACAAAATTAATTATATCATATTTGGAATGTCATAATGCATGATAGCATGCGATAGCATCTGTCAAGGTAAACGTATTTTCCTTTTTGCGCTGCACTGTATATTAAAAAATTTGAATCTACACCGAAAGAGATTCATACGTGTAGCTCAAATGAGAGTAGACAGGTTACCATTTGAAGTCCATTATTGACAGTTTGGTCATCAAATATATATTAGTCAAATATATAGTTTAGAACTTCACAGTATATGGCTCCGAAATATGACGACACTGTTAAATAGATTTTTTTTATTGAATATCACATATTATTAAACCTCCAAGACATTAGCGAACACTTCATAATGTGACAATTGGCAACAAAATGTTGCATGCAAAGCGTTCATACATTTTTATATCTAAGACAAATTGTGCACTTGTGTACACAGATACTTCTAGCCTCCATTGTTCCTAGCTTGAACAACACCATTGACGTACGCACGTGTTTCGTCAAGTGTCATGAGGCTGGCTTCATGGATATCTATGCTAAAAATCAGTGTTATATAGTAGTGACATAGTATTACATATAATATACATTGACAACAAATGTAAAATAGAACGCAACCTCTACCTTGTAAAAAAATTCAAACATATGAAAATTAGTAATACCAATGCAGTAAACAAAAGTTCAGCTACCATCTTCTAATTAGTACAGATACGGTTCTATCAGCTGACTGCTCCGTATAGGATGTCAGAAATCACTGCCGGAGCACATGAATAATTTTGCAGGATGAAGTCTCTTGTTACAGACACACTTTTGGGCACTATGGCCACTACCACGTGGTAATCCTGTCACAAACGGCTAGGTCACAAATGGGAAGCTGGATAAATCTCCGTGGCTGGGAGCTCTGTGTCACCCTCGAATTCTATATAGCTGGAGCTATTAGGGTTGGCTGGTTTCATAATGATTTTAAAACATAGTTAGAACCAATATTATTTAAGACGTCTATAGTTAGAACCAATATTATTTAAAACATAATGGTTTTAATATGCAGCATTAAACTATACGCATCGAGCATGATGGTGGCTATAAGAATATTTAGCTATGAGCAGCAAAACAAGATATGTAAGTCATGGTGAAAATATAGATCATGTTTTACCTGATAACGAAAGTGGACGTATGTTTTCATCATGAATAAGCTTATCCTTTTTCCTCCTATAAGCAGCTCTCCGCAGGGTGTTTGTACGATCTCTCTTGGGTTCTTCGTCGGTTTTTTGCAATGTTTCTTGGGTGTTATTCAAGACCACATCTGATGTCGGTCAGGATATTAGACAATAAAACATAACAATGACAGCAATTGATGATGGAGTACGCACAAATCGATTACCTTGTACCTCCATGTCATTAATGAGACCAGATGTGACAGTAGTTGTAGCATGAAATGTTGTCACATCAACCGAGAATGATGTATAGTTGGAGCTAGTTGGGTTGGCTGGTTAAACAAATTGATGAAAACATGTGGAAAACTTAATCATTAAGACATGAAGTCGGGTACTGAATATAATGGTCAAAACCTTTAGAGGTTACCAGATAAAATAAGGGCCTGTGCATGTTCATCTTGGAGATTCCGATCTTTTCTCTGCTGATATGCAGCTCTCCTCAAAGATTTTCTACGGTCTCGTTTGCATTCTTCTTCTGTTACTTGCGTATTTTCTGTGCTATCATTCAAGTTAACTACTGATGTCTTCCTTGGGTTTCTCTCAAAAGCGAAAGGTAAAAACAACATGACAGCAAACGAGTATGGAAAAAGCACAATCATTTTACCTTTTATATTTTTATCTGCAATTACATCAGACGCTCCCGTAGCTTTAGGAGGATATGTTGATTCATTATGCGAGATTGATGTATCAACCGAGCTAGCTGGGTCATCTGATATAACATGCTTGGTTAGTATTTATTAAAATGGCTGAACCATGAATGCTAGGATGTAACATAAAATAATCTTACTTGAATTACAAAGGGGACGAAGATCAACTTTCCTGTGCTTATCATCTCGCGTGGGTTTGATTAGCTGCCCCAACATATGATCTGCCCCAACATTAGTTCCTATAGTTATCCACCACGGGCGTTCAGAAAGCAAAGAGAAGTTAAATATAATCACAAATAGTATGATTGTAAAATACGCACATATAATTAACGACATTGTAAATCTACCAAATAAGTACCAGGGGTCACATATGAAGGTTGTTGAACATTTGTGATATCACATAGAGTACGGGGTGAACAATCGGCCCCTCGTCTAGATGGTTTATAAAACCATCTGACTTCTTAGTGCGATAAGATGCCCGCCTCCACGCGTTGATAAGATCCCTATGGTCTACCATTTTTACAATAGGTATGAGAGTTAGAGAACAAAAAAATTATGTGATAAGATGCAACATCTATGAAGTCTATGAAGTCAGGTTACTATAACATCTATGAAACCAACACGGGGAACATCTATGAAGTCAGGTTACTATAACGATTAATTTGCATACTATAGGTATTCAGAAAAAACCAAGAGTAGACAGCAAAATCACGCTCAAATACTTACCAGTCTTTGAAAGGGATGGCTGATTATACTCTTGTAACCTGACCATATCCTCCTCTTTTTTCTTCCGATAAGATTCACGCCTCTGGGCGTTGAACTGCTCCCTTGTTTCGCCAACGTTTTTTTTTCTTCATTAAATATAGCTACTGTTGCATGCTACTCGGAAGTTTTGTCATCTGCATTACGTTAAGCGTAAAAACCACAAAGCCCATTAAGATCATCTGGGAGATGTCGATTTGGAAGCTGTATAAGCATGCCTGTGAATACCTTGAGTATCATCTCGTAGCTTAGTCGTACCATCCTTATTATTTTCAGAATACGACGGAATCCTGTCGTTTGAAGGTTCCCACCCTACATCTTAGAAATCAACAAACACTAGTAGAAAAAGGGCCTGTTGTCCCGGTTGGTAAGGGCCTTTAGTCCCGGTTGGTGAACCGGGACTAAAGGGTCGGTACTAATGTTCCCCTTTAGTCGGTTCAATCGAACCGGGACTAAAGGTCATGCCACGTGGGGCTCCACCTTTAGTCGGTTGGTAACACCAACCGGGACTAATGGAAATTTTATGAAATTTTTTTTTTAAATTTTTTTTGAATAATTTTTTATTTTCAAATTTCTGAATTATTTTAACCCCTAATCTCTAATCAGCACCCCTCATCACTGCTCAATTTATCCTCTTCTCTAATCACCCTCATCATTCCAAATCACCTAACTTCCCAAACGGTCACCCATCCTCCCACTCCCCCAGCCTGAGCACGCTTAACTTCCGGGTTCTATTCTCCCTCGTTTCCAAGTCTGCACTTGTTGTTTTCCTGACAATAGTAAGATGTCAATCCTATTAACCCTCAGGAATTTTGCTTGAGCATGAATTGACACATTTCACTGTTTGAGTTTCAAACTATTGTTTTCAAAAACAATAATTATTTAGAAAACAATAGTTATTTTGAATAATTAGTTTGACCATGGTTTGACCATAATTTGACCACAGTTTGACCATAGTTTGACCAGATTTGACCAAAATTCAAAATAACTGAACAAATTATTTAGTAACACTAATATTATAGAATAATTAGTTTGACCATGGTTTGACCATGTTTTGACCATAGTTTGAAAAAAAATTCGATTTTTTCCACTCTAGATATTAAAAGCCCCGTAACTTTTTTTCTGTTAGGTTTTTGAGGATTTTGAAAATGTTTAACGGGGTTCCCCCATGTTAAATTCGGATGTAACTTTTCGAGTAGATGATTTTTCATATAAAAAACTTTTTCATCCGAGTTAGTATGCAAAAGTTATGCCCATATTTACAAATTCCAGAGAGATTTTGCAAATAAAGTCGAAATTCACATTTGCAAATTTTCCCAACAACTAGACCACATATCACATGGGAAACTTATTTTCTTTTATTTTTTTGACATTTCCATCATTTTCTTTTATTTTTTTAAAATTGAAAAGGCGATCCACGGGGTGTAGAGTTTGAAAATGGGACCTTTAGTACGGTTCGTGGCACGAACCGGGACTAAAGTCTCAACCATTAGTCCTGTTCGTGCCTCAAACCGGGACTAAGGTCTACTCTTTAGTCCCGGTTTGAGGCATGAACCGACTAATAGACATCGCCTTTTAGTCGGTTTGAGGCACAAACCGGGACTAAAGGCACAGTGAACCGGGACTAATGCCTTAGCCGCACGAACCGGGATAAATGCTCACATTAGTCCCGGTTCTGGATTGAACCAGGACTAATGGGCTAAACAGGCATGGACGATAGCCCCTTTTTCTACTAGTGAAAATATACGGTATGCACGAAACATTAGCAGCAATCTTGACACAGTCTTATACCTGCATGTAAGGGTATGAAGTTTGCATTGTAGTCTCCAACATTCATCCCGCCCGTAAGGACAGCAACACATAATGCATTCTGCCACTTTCAGAAATGGACGTGAAGCAAAATTTATAACCAATCTCCGGACAGTATTATACCTGATTCCGTCGAGTAGACGTTATCAACAATTTCAGCTATGGGTATGATACTCGCATTGTGTTCTGCATCACTTCTCCCGCTTGTAAGACCTGGGAGACATTATGCATACTGTCATATATTCAGGTCTCGCAACTAAACAAAAACATGGTAGACTGCACCATACCTGTAGTTACGTCATCTTCAGGTTGATGTTCGCCAACCGTGCTTTTTGAATTCCCCATATGCAACTACTGAATGGCAAGAATCATGAAGACAGAAATGGTAGTTATTTGATGATCTTCACCAACATGGTAATTTCTTCTATATCATTGACATTCTGCAAGGGTTATTGTTCTACATATATACTGCAACCTGTTGCTAGCATATACTGCAATTGTATTTTATTCTACATAAATACTGCAATGGCACTTTCATCTACATCTCTGTTCTTTCTTAGAATGCAAGTGTTTTTGTTCTATCTTCAGTTCAGCACAAGTGGAAACATACTCTAGGGTCCTGTATGGTTTGTGTTTTCTTTTTTGCCATATTTATACAAGTGCAGGATGCAGGATACCCCTTGGTAAAATTTTGTTGCCAATTGCCATCTGTAAACATGTGTACTTGAGTCTAGTTTTAACATGGAAAAAAACCTATACTGTGTAGAACAGAAATCAATCTCGCAGGCGGATCCATCCCTGTGAAAGCACTTGCCATGACTGTATGACATGCGACGGATGTATGGGCTGTGAGATGTATGAGATGCGATTGTATGGCATTTGAGATGTATGACATGCGACGGATGTATGGGTTTGTATACCTTTTTTTCGGATCGAGGACGTGTTCTGGCCGGATCCTGGACGTGTCCGCTTATCCTCGGCCAGGATCGCCGCCGGATCCTGGATCAAGGGCGAGTAGTTAAGCGCGGCGGCGAAGTGATGGAGGTCGGCGGCGACCTGATCCAGGACCCGCGCCGGATCGTCGAGGTGTTCAGCGCGGCGGCGAAGTGATGGAGGGCCGCGGCGACCTTGTCCAGGATCGACGCGGATGGAGGACGGCGAGTGAAGCGGGGCGGCGACCTCGACCAGGATGGAGGGCAGCGACTGAAGCGCGGCGGCGAAGTGATGGAGGGCCGCGGCGACCTTGTCCAGGATCGACGCGGATGGAGGACGGCGAGTGAAGCGGGGCGGCGACCTCGACCAGGATGGAGGGCAGCGACTGAAGCGCGGCGGCGCAGGGATGTAGGACGGCCACGAAGGGAGGCCTCGTTCGAGAACAGGACTCGTCGCTGGTTAACCATCATAGGTTTTTTTTGTCGCAGGTTACATTTTCAGCCTCCGGTTTTTCTACTCGCTGGTTTTTTCCGTCCCATGGTTTTTTTGCTGGTTTTTCCGACGGTTTCTCTTCCCTTCTCCGCACGTAGCAAGAAAACAGCCAGCGAGGCTCCCCTCGATCTATGTATTCTATTCTACGATCTCTCAAGGACGCCCCAGCCCCCAATACGAGCTGCCGCCGAGATACGAGTCGATCCGCCGCCGCTGGCCAGGCTCTCCACGATGTGCGCGCCGGGGCGCCGCTCCCGCTCCCGAGCATAGCAGCAGCGGCGGAGCCCCGCCGCCAGCGAGCTCTCTCTGGCGGAGGAGGGCGGGGGCGAGCTCGCCGTCTCCCTCGTGCTCAACAATCTCTTCTCCCACGCCGTCGCCCGCTTCACGGCCTACTTCGGCCTCATGCTCCCGCATCGACCGGCTCTTCTGCGCGGAGGACGTCCATCAGGCGGCGGGCGAGATCTCCGGCCGGGATGGGCCACTGCCTCCACCATCACCGCCTCTTCATTGCCGCCGCCGCCGACATGTGCGAGGGATGCCTGTCTTCTTCAAAGAACGAGATGAATGAAGGATGCAGAGGAGACAGGCTCCATGGCGTGCTCCTGCTGTAAAGCTCTCGACCTCTCGTACAGGTACACGTTTCTTCTTCACGCGAGTTTGAAAACACACATACTACCGCGAGCCGGAGATCCATCCACCCAGTTATGGATCCATCAGGTACAAGCCACTAGCCACCAGGTAATAGAGATTCCCCCTCTGATTTAGTTGGATTGGGGGAGGCTAGAGAGGCTTGCTTGTTGTTGTGTTTTCTGCGTGAGAGAGCAGAGAGAACTGAGAGATCGCATGGATCCAGTGTACAGATGAGCTTTTGGTGTGGGGGTGGTGGTGGTGGTTGAGGTAGCAGGGAGAGGATGGTCACTAGATGGAAGAGTGCAGGGAATGTTGCTTGCTACTGCTACTGCATGTGCTATTGTGTTATTTTGTAATATTTCTGAACTGTTAGCGATATTGCCGCAGTGAGATGAGCTTATTTTGTAATATATGGTCTTTTCCAGTGCATTGCAAAACTAACTAATAGTTTGTGATCTGACACCCAGGTAAACTCATGATTGGGTGGTGCATGCAGGGCACACCTCCGAGCTAGCCGATGCTTAGTATACCAGTGTTCTGCTGCATCCGGTGCGACCTCAAAGAATACCTTCGTCTAGCTGGCCGTTGAGCACCTTAGGGACGACGAGGTGCAGCGCCTGGGGTGTAAGCAGTTCAACTACACGATGAAGTGAGTAAAGGGGTTAAGACGGCTGCGTTGTGCGTGCGCTGCTTGCTTGCTGGTGAGTGTCGCCTCTGTGACTAGGTGTTCTTTGTTGTCTATTCCCTCTGTAGTTTAAGGTGTTTGTTCTTTTATGCAATGCTCGCTCGCCCAAAGTGTGTACGATCTTTACCATAGTACATTAGCTAGCTATAGGAGATGGCATCTTTGTGCTTTTCTTCTTCCTGAACACGCATATGGATGTTTGTGCATTGGAACGGCATGTCTTTCGGATCAACTGTTCCCTGCTCTGACTTCGCCTTTTAATTTGACTGAATATCTACTTACGCTCTCCAAGATTGTTCCTGTGAGTTTCTTTAAAACCTATTTGTGCACCCAGCTAGATCATACAGTTGTTAATGTATGGAGTTTTTTATTGGGTCTGTTTATCTCAGGGCTCTGACGCGCCGATTTCGTTTAGACAATTTTTAGAGCCAGTATTTACTCCATGGAATACTCTTTATATTGTTCAATCTCGGTGTAGGTCTAATTTCTCGGAAACAGTTTCAGTCAATGCTGGGCCGAAACCTCTTAAACTCATTAAGTAGCGTTCTTGGAGAGTTAAAATCTCATTTCATTGATGATGTATTGCGCTGCGTGTTGGTTAAGATGAAGCAAGGAGAAAACCATTGACGATGTATTGTGATGCATGTTTCAGTCAACTTGTTGGACAACTGTACACGTATGTGTTTTTTCAAGCCCACTGATTTCAGCCTCTCCGTCTCCTTCAAGCCGGTGAGTAATTAATTGGTTAACTGAACATACTATTTGAGAAGGGACAAGGGAAGAAACCTCAACTATTCCCCTTAGTTCATGTTGTCTCTACAATTTACAATTGTATATGTAGTGCTACCTGAATTAAATTCTGGCAACTAAGCTCATGCAGTGCTTAAGATTAAATGGGATATAATGGAAATGCAGATGAGAAGTTCAGGGATATTCCTGGGAGTGCTTATTATGTGGCTCCGGAGGTGCTGAAGCGGATATATGGAGCCGATAATTGCATATGGAGTGCTGGAGTTATACTCTACATTCTGCTGTCTGGCATTCCTCCTTTTTGGGCAGCAGGGCAGGTGCGTTCTCTGGCTGGTTATGTCAATCAATTTTGGGGCTGTGATGGATGCAAAGACTGGAAGGTGAATATAGTTATCCTACAGGAACCCTCCCTTGGTTTTAATTACCTGAGAATGAGTAAGGTCTATTTGATGTTGTTCTTCAAGGTTCTATTCATTTCTCATTTGATCCCTGGCCATCAATTTCTAACGGGGATAAAGAATTACTCCCTCCGTTCCTAAATATAAGACCTTTTAAATATTTTAATATGGACCACATACGAAGCAAAATGAGTGAATCTACACAATAAAAATGTCTATATACATCCATATATAGTCCCTATTGAATTATCTAAAATAGCTTATATTTAGAAACGGAGGGAGCACAACAAACGAGAGAATCAGACATAACTCTGTTATGTGAGTAGAGAACGTGAGTGCATATGCTTATTGGGGTCGGTCAACATGGTTCAGTTGGCATAACAAGCTCCAACGGACACAACCTTTCATGAATTGAATTGATTGAATGCCTTTAGTAAGTTCTCGATAGAATTACCTCTTCTTACAAGGATGAGAAACTTAAGTGTTTTTCATTTATTTTGTGCAGATCCTCCTGTGAAGCATAAATTTCATTGTATCCAAGGAGATATCAAATGCTGAAAACATGGGACTCAAAATGTATAGAGAGTCGGAGACACTGCTAAACCGTCATTTATGGGTGTCTACCAAATTCACTATCAACCACTGTTGTAGGACCGGCGGTATGTTAAAATTTATTTTGGTTTTATTAGTCCATGTAGAGATGTTATGTTCAACTATTGATTTGACACTTGTGATATCCAATTACACTCCTGTGGCTTGTATGTTGCTCGAAGATGCTCACAAGTCTGGTTGGGAACGTTAACCTTACTCTTAGGGACCATTATTTGAAACAGTACTCTGTCTACTACTCCCTCCCATGATATAGCTTAAAAAATGTTCTTATATTATGGGACGGCGGGAGTATATGCTAAGTTGTGTACTGATGTATAGATATCTGATTTTGTTCATTTTGCATTAGGTTGGGAGGACATAGACTAAGAGCTATATATGATGATTCTACAAAAGATAATGTACTGGAAGACATGAGAACTTTTAGTATGCTACAGTGTAAAAATATTTGGAATATGGTATGGTTTGCCGGACCGGAACCAAAGCAAGAATGAGAAGGAGCTTAAGTAGGGCCATGTCGGGGTGTCGCCACAATAGGAAATTGTCGCTGGTGCTAGATACCAGGGGAACCAAAAATATCTTTTTTCTACAAAGGTAACGAACTTTTTGGGTCTAGAGGGACCAAGATGAGCAGGCCATCAACATCCTATTCCTGCTTATCTTTGTTTTCTTTGTATCTGTATTATTAATCTTGGTTTCAACTGGCGTGTTGAGTGCAATCTTCCGGGTGCAATCCTCAAATATGGGATGTCGTACTAGCCTTAATTCAACATCTGGAATGGCTTATGATGGCATGGAGTTCCATCATTTCGGCTGCTTGCGGCGGGGAGTGTGGCCGGTGCTTGCGGCAGCAGCGAAGCGGCGTGCACGAGCGCAGTGTAGGCAGTGGCCAAAGGCTCATCGGCCGCTGTGAGTACGCCGTTGGCACCAGGTTCATGACATTGTAAAAAAAAATCTTGATTCAATATTCTTTCGTCATTATTCCTCTTTCATGTTCTTGATCCTTGAAGATACTTGCTAGATTTCTAGCTGATATTTTTTGGTAGTATAAGCTCGATGTATATGGCCTGAATATGACCTGATTCAGAGTACATTGTGTTCTGAAGCTTTTTACTGTATGGTTCTCTCTTGAAAGAATTCAAGCCATTGTTCAATGGGAGAGAACAGTTGTAATCCTGAAATAAATGCCGTACCTATTCAACAGCTGACATAATTGCCACTGAGATCATTATTTTCCTTTTTTCAGGTTTTCAACATCACAAATTTCATACTAATGGAGTGGAGCTACCAAAATATCTATTGAGGTAAAATCACTATATACATATTGTATTCCCCCATTGCGTCAGGCGACACGCATCTGTTGCAAAGAAATAGGCATCACCTGCGTGCTTGCTTTTGTTCGTTTCTAGCCGGCAAGAATCCATTGAGTCTTCCTCTATGTGTGCAACCTTGCCAGCATGGGAATCAATCAAGGTAGGGGCAGCCAACGTCAAGTATGTGCAGTCTTGCCGGGATCCAATCTATTGACTCCTTCAGCCAGCTTTGCACTATGTGCACGGCGTCCATGCTCGAAAGCACTTTGCAAGTGGACCATGCACGGCTCCACCGACCTTGCGTCAACAATTCAAATCCTTATCTTATACTTCCTCTGTCTGAAAAAGCTTGTCCCAAGCTTGTCCCTTAAATGGATGTATCTAGCACTAACTTGGTGCTAGATACATCCATTTGAGGGACAAGCTTTTTCGGACGGAGGGAGTACTACTAGATAGACACGTACTTTTTTATGCAATTCTTAATTTATAGAAGCAGAAGAACTGATTATGTGAATTGAATATATAATCCCATGTGTAGGTGCTATCCAAGTGTTGTGATTATTTAGCACACATAACTTGCAGGGAGATAACTCTATAGTATGAAGACTTTAAAATACGAGTGCGTGTCGTTGGTGTTTTTGAAACCATCTTCCATCACGTCTAATAATTTTGTATTTCATAATAGTAATTGTTCAGCCTTTGACTGACATATGGATGATATTTGTAATATATATCTTTCTTCCATATGACGGTAACATTATGATGAAGGTGGAACCATAGAGAGATGTGTATTTTAAATTGAGATATTTTCAGGAGTACCTTTGTGAAGCTGATATATCTTTCTTTTACAAGATATGGTTGCACTTGATTCATCTACATAGGCTGTCTGGAATGCCATGAGGCCGGTATTGGTGTAGGAAATCTTCAAAGCTATTATATTGGTCTCAAGAAACTTGCAATACATCAATGCATTATTATTTTTAATTTTTTTGCTGACACCACAGCTACCACCTCTTCACTAAATGACAGAGGTTGCCAGCAACTGCACATGGAAAAATTTAATGTTATATTATGTCTACTAATCAATAAGGAGGGAGATCAAATTATTGCTCTCAAATATTCACCTGATTGATTTTGAAAAGAGGGTAAAAAAATGGTGTTATGAATGAAGATGGATGGGGTTGAGGGCTAGGAGAAAGATGTTGTATTGCAAGAAGAAGTTGGTTAAGAAGACTGACGATTATGAGAATGAAGGACACACACTTTTGAATTAGACCAATTGTTTGATCGATCATTTTTGTTCTCTTGAAAACAATATATGGTCAATTTTAGTATTCTGATGTGATTGAAGAATATAGGAGGGACAAAGAGATGTGCTATTGCCAGGACAGTTATGACTCTCTATTAAGGTATTCAGATATGATTCTCTATGGTCATGCTTCTCCTGTTCACCTGGAAGTTTATTGATGGGAGGGAAGCCACTTCTGCTCTGATGATTTCTTGGAAGTTCAGGTTAAAACACTTTCGCTCTTAAAGTCTGTTTATCAATTCTTTGGATAACCTATTTAATGATTGGTTTTGATTTTCATATAACTAGGTGAATTTACAATACAAGTCAGATTATTTGCGAGAGAATTTCATTCCCTAGAATCATTGTCATTCTTGTTGCCTACAAGGTACTTGAAGAAAATGCCCGAGACATATTTTAAGGAGTATAATTCAGCACTAAGGCTATTATTACAACGCTGGAATCTTTGTTGTGGTAGTTATGTCTCCAAATGCGTCGATCCCTATCGGCTACTGAAGTAAACTTATTTATTTTTTCTGTGTCGATTTCTATTGGCTTACTGATAGCTTATTTATTCTTTTCGAATTTTAATTCCTTGATCTTTGCCTCTGCCCATCTCCATATCACACAGAAGGTGCTCAGTGCAATGCATCATGCAGTGATTCCATGATAGGAATTAGGAACTGCTCATCATTTGAATGTTTCTACAATTTTCCTGCTTGTTAGAACATGTTTGATGTACTTACACATTAACAAAAATGACCTGTAACATTCATGAAAATATTTGGGTTTGGTCATCTACTTTTTTACTGTTTATTTACTCATGAAGATAGCAGATGTTCCTGTTTTTAAATATAGTTATCTGTGCTTCCAGTTGGTAGAGATCAAAGTATTAACTCGCCGATGTAGGAAAAAAGAGCTCTTTTATAGACACTACTAGCAGTGGATACAGGGTGAGCCTTTTTGAAATTGTTTGGGGGGGCTTGGGGGGCACGGGTGGGCCATTTTTTGCCCTTTTTGCATCGCCGGCAGAGAAAAAAGGCTCCTCGGGGGCAGCTGGAGATGCTCTAAGTATACAGTAGCATATTTGACAGATGAGCATTGGAAACTCTTCTAAATCTGTGTTTAGCATTTAACAATGAACTATGCAATTTAATCAATAGACTCACTTCAGTTGCCATGCTAACTGAAAATCTATAAGTCAAATGATGCGACTGTTAAGTGGAAGTTACTTATATTTTTTCTTACGTCACTTGAGAAGTTTCTTTTTAGCAAGCTTATTTAAGTGCAGCTAAAGTGTACTATGTTTTTTAGACGATCTCCATGTTTTCTATTGAGATCAGAGAGCGGCTGAAGTAGTGATGGGACTACACCATTTTTAGGTTCTGAAGGCAAAGCTTCTTACAGAGTTAGTCACATTTGTCAGTTCTGTGAGTAGAAGAAATCTTGATAGCTTGTTGCTTCTGCTTAGTGTGCTTGGTGCATAAATTGATTGCTTGCTGCAAATGTTGTTTAGTGTCCTATTTCTGGTAGCTGCGGATGCTATATATTTGGTGATTTTGTTGCCGGTATTTGGAGTGCTAGGAGAGTTTCTAAACTACTGTCACGGCATTATAGATAGGATAGTGAACCAATGTGACATATGTATAACATTTCATGCGAGATTCTTTGCAACAAACAGCATGAGTGAGCGGTCCATATATTATTTTCATCAAGCCGTATAATTTTTTGGTTAGGATAGAAGGGTTGTTGGTTGCTTCAAGAGTTAATAACGAGGGCCCTAGCGAGAAATGTCCTGTTAAGACGGGAATCCGAGCGGTAAGTGGAATGTCCGACAAGAAAGGTAAGTGTGCGTCGTGGGGTGGGGTTTTCGTGTTGGGACCGCATGATGGGATAATATATGGGTTGGATTTGTGGGGGGGGGGTCCGGACTATCCAGACGGTTAAATTTTGTGGAGCTTGCTTAATGTCCTAACATGCTCGGATGTATGAGGAATAAGATTTGACCTTGGATATGACAATTTGTGTGATTTATTTGTATGCATTGTAGCCCGGGGGGACTATCCAGACGGTTAAATTTTGTGGAGCTTGCTTAATGTCCTAACATGCTCGGATGTATGAGGAATAAGATTTGACCTTGGATATGACCATTTGTGTGATTTATTTGTATGCATTGTAGGCATCGTTTACAGGCAATATTTGTTGTCACATACTGCCGCCCAGAGGTGGCACTGGGGCCTAGAGGCAGTTCCACGACCATTGCTCTTCTTCTTTGAGTTTGGCATAATTGTGTATATACATCAAACGACAGCCACCACACTTGCCATTCAACTCTGGTCAGTCCAGATGCCCCCGTGGCACCACGACCCTCCCTCGGGAGGTGCACATGGCAAGCGCTTTGGTCACCAGCCCCAGGTTCCACAATATTATGCCCTTCAGCGGCCGCGCACAGCTAGAAATGCTCTCCCAAAAAGAGGTGTGCAGGCGCAGCGAAGTTGACATTATATTTCAAGAAATAGCATGCCTCAGATCCTCGGCTCTCGCTAATTTGTCACCATCTCCTCCGAATTCACACACTTATTGATGGTTGATGAACCATTAACACAAGTAATAGCACCATTCAGTGTCGTAGTGCAGGACGAGTATTAGTGTCATCAAAGAACCGGTAGCACACAGCGAGTTAGATTTATGTTTGTCAAAGATGACCTGTGGGGCCGGATTAGATGGAGTTGTACCACATCCATGTGCATGTCCGTGTACCGTCCCATATGCAATGCGTTCCTAGAACGCTTCAATCCATGCACTCCTCATAATCCCCTCCCTGTGCCTTGTACATTTGCCTCACGCCTTAATAAGCATTGCAATCTAGCTGAATTTCTTATTTCATTCTGGTATTATCACATGCCAACTCCACTTGAAGTGAGCACGCACATTTTCTTTTTCGAAAGGGAGGTAACCATCCAAGGTTATTACGTATATACGTGTATCCAGTTACTTCGGCCAAAAAAGCCAAAGCAGTTCACTATGCCCTATAGGTAAGAAACGGAAGTTCTACTCGGCTAGATCCATTGAAGGATAGACGACAAGCCAGCAGTTAGAAAGACATGCAAAATTGGGAGAAAAACGTATTAGAGAAGACTAGCAAAAAGGCCTGTGCGTTGCAACAAGATGATAAAATCATGGTCTTCAAATCAAGTTTAAAATATTCGCATTCCATGTATATACACGCATTTTATTTTCGCACCAACCGCCATGCATATGGACGTAAGGCACGTGCATTCTAAGATGCTCACAATCGGTCGATGTTGTACTTGGTCCTTGAAGCGTGTATCTTTCTTAGTACATCCTGCATGCGTGTATGAGAAGGAGAACAAAAGATCCATCTCACAATGAATGAAAACTGGAGGGTCCTATGACGTACGAATAATTCAGAGGAACGCTCTCTTTTTCACTTATATGGGTGGTGGGGTGGATAATTTATTTCAAACAAAATTTGAGGAAATAATTTACTTTAACTTTAAGGAAAGATTTGATGACAAACGAAAAATTGAGAGAAACAATTTATGAAAGTTTTCTTTCATCCATGGGTGGCGGGATGGGTAATTTACTTCAATTTTATGGTCAGTTTGTTAGGCGAATAAAATCAAAGAAAGAATTAGCGAATATTTTTTTTTGACTTACGGCTGATATGATGGGTAATTTATTTCAACTCTATGGGTAGTGTTGGGGATATAACTATTTATGTAAGCCGCCCAGGAGGGGCCGGGTTACGTAAAGAGTTACCAGACAGAAACCCAGGTCCAAGCATGAAGATGGCGTCTCAACAAGGGGGCCTAAGGCCCATAGGCGACTTAAGGCCCGTTGTAGTAAACCGCCATACTTCGTGTACGACGCGGCCATTGGGGGCTGGCCCCGCTCGTCCCCCCTTGGCTCCGACCCTGGTGGAGATGTCTTGTCGGTCGCTAGAGTGACAGCCAGTAGGACCCTCAAAAGGTACTACTTTAATATACTTATCTCATGTGTTTGATTCCATTGTTGATGCCGCGAGAACAGTGACATTCGCGACGTGGGAATAGCTCAAGGTGTGAAGTGGAATCGAGAAATAAGGGATGCGGTCATTCCCGGGCGCTCTCAGCAATTTGGAGTTCCTGGCCGTTGGATCTTTTGCTTGATGTGATTTCGGCCGTCGGATCTCGCCTCAGGATGACACCAGCCGTCGGATCGACCCGGTGTACCTGTAGCAATGAATAGTTACTGCCTCCACGCGCTGCCGCCTACTTCTCCTATTCGATCTGGACTCGCTGACCTGTGGGGCCGCTCGCGGGTGGGCCTCATTTGTCAGCGACCGTGGCTGGGCGTGTGTCCCGTTCATCTCGTCACGCGCACCGTAGGTAAATATCCCACGCCACCGCGTGTAAAATCTTGCCCCCACCGAGGGTATTTTGGTCTTTTCACGTCCAGGTCTTGTGCGTGGTGGGCGGTGGTTGGCCCGTGCGGCTATGGGGTGGGTGAGGGCGGCGGCTTGCCCTTTCGTGCTCTCATTCGTCGCCCTTCATCTCCTTCTCTCCCCTATCCACCGCCCGCCCCTCGCGCCGCCGGCTCTTTACCTCCTCCCCTCCCGTCTCCCATCCACCAGGCCGCGCTGGCGCTTGGGGCGCTCGCCGCCGTGCTCCTCGGCGCCGACGCGGCCCCCGCAGCAGACGGCGCGTCGGAGGCCGACCTCCACGCAAACCCTATCGCAGCTCAAGGCGAAGCTCGTGGCGCGTGGGTGTCGCGGCCCGGGCACGTCGGTGCCGCGGCCCGGGCGCGTGGGTGTCGCGGTGCTTTCGCGGGCGCTGCAGATCCCCGCCGACCAGGCCGCGCTGGCGCTCGGGGCGCTCGCCGCCGTGCTCCCCGGCGACGACGACGATGCCCCCGCAACGGACGGAGCTGGCGTCTCCCCGCCCCGCATCTCCTCCCCGTCGTCAGGCGCGTTGTGCCGCCATCCTTCCTCCTCCCCACCGGGGCCAGGCAGAGGAGGAGGAGCCCGGTGCGCGGACACATCGAGGAAGCAGCCGGCGTCAGCACGCGCCACCCGGCCAAGGTCTTTTCCTGCATGCGCGACCTGCTCGCCAAGACCTTCCCATACGCGCGGGTCCTTGCTGCCTGGCTCTACGGCGGTGTCCTCCTCTAGCCGCCACCGACGCTCGTCCTCCTTTGTTCGACACTGTTCTTCAGGTGGTTCTTCTCTATCTCGCGCTCGTCTCTTCTGCTCCGCTCGTTTCTTACGTCTTCCCTGTTTCTCTTCTTGATTTGAAGTTTGGACGGTGCCGTGGCGTTGGTGTTGCCTTGCGGGTCGACCGGAGAGGGAGCGCACCGGTTGAGCTTCTGAGATGGCCGAGGTGAGTCTGTTTGCTCCCTTGGTTGCTTCCCCTTTGTGATGTGTGTGTGTTGATTAAGGTTTGTTGTTCTTTAGGGATCTGTGGGATTTGTCTAGATCCGTTCTGATTTTGGTCTGCTCGTGCTCTTCGCTTCCAGCGTGTGTGGTCTCGAGGCGGTACAACTGATTTGATTGCAGGTGATTCTTCCCTCTCACATGGCTTCCTCATATTATTTCTGTAGGTCGCATATGTGTTTCGGATCCATAAATACTGCAGTTTCTGTAGGTCGTATGTATGTTCATACGAGCTGCCGTTCTTCCATATGTGCTGCAGATGTAGTATGTGTTTTAGGTCCATGTATAGTACTGTAGGATCATATGTGCTGCAGATGTAGCCTCTGCTTTTAGGTCCACGTATAGTACTTTTAGTCCATATGAAGTGCTTGCTTGGCATTTGGAATTGTCTGCTTGTGTTTTTGTGCTTGCTTGGCATTTGGCATTTGGGATATTGTCACTTCTCTATATCCTGGCAGGACCTAGGATTTTTTCTGTACCTTTCTGTTGTGTCTTAGAAGTAGCCTATTGATTTGTTTGTTGGAATTGCTTGCATGTGTCGCGCTGTTGGGGCTACCAAACAAACCAATATCGTTCTAGATATGATTATAAAAAATGTTCATTGGCATGTAGATGAAGTAGTATGCTGTTAGGTAGACATTCATTGGGTTGGTCCATTTACGTTGGCATGCTTGGTCTGTGTCCATTCTGTATGCTTCTTTTTTAATCCGATGTAGGTTTATTTACTCTTTTAGGTTCCTAGTTTAGTGACCATGGATCTTTAGGTTTTTTCAATTTAATGGAATTGGGTTCTACATGATTTTTTTGCCTATTTTAGTGTATGTATTTGCCTAACATAGTTTACAAAATCTTTAGTTAGAGGTAACCCATCTTTGGTTACATATCTCACAATCAGATAAGAATATTGTGCCAGATCAGCTAACTTTCAGTTATTGCATGTAACCAAAGATTGGTTACCTCTGGATGGATAGATTCATTTGATTGGGTGACCTGAATTTATGATGCCCTTTTTATACTACAGAAGATGCACCAGGCATCTGTTTTTTGTCATGAAAAATGCATAGGACCATTTCCCTTGTATTGTTACCCACTTTGGAAGAGTAACCTGTTGTTGTGTGTCGAGTGATGGCGATGAATCAACTAACTTCTGTAAAGTATATACACAGATGTACTATATATGTGCAAAGTATCGATTCAGTACACCCAATCCAAATGCCAAGCAAGCATATATAGCTTTGAATAGACATTTATTATTTTGCTGAAGAGTTCAGTCCATGCATGTTTTTTGCCATCTAATTTTATGTTCTGGGCTTAAATCGGATAGAGGCTTTAAGAATATCCGGTTTAAATAATGACAGTCTTAATTTGGATAAATAAAATAACAAGAGCTTCAGACTAATGTGGAAAAATTGGTCAAAATATAAAATTTTGGTTCCTCTCAGTTTAGTTGGTGGCCTATATGAATTCCATTTGGCCCACAATATTTTTGTACAGTTATTGATTTGCTAGGGTAAATACTAAACTTAATTTTGTTAGCTTCTATCAGGTGTTCTTTCTTATAATATTATTTATATGTCGCAAGCTTACTCTCTTGATGAGAGTTACTCCATGTTTATGAAGAAAAGATTTGGGTTCAGAGCACCTTCGGTCATAAGAATTTGTTTTCTAATTCTTGCTGGTCAGTCACAAAGCATTAATTTTTGTTTGCTTCACCATTTTTTCAGGAGCGATGGGAAATGATGAGCTCTTGCTTCTTTTTATGTCGGTTTAGGAGTGTAGGAAGCGGTTCCTCGCCGGTTGGACGTCGTTCAACCGCAACTCTGGCACCCACTGAGTACTTCCTCGGCTACAACCTCCTTCGATGAGCTGCATCTTCCTCCTGCTCCTCTGCATAGGCTACTGTATGGGACATATCCAGGGCTATGATGATCGGTTATGGCTGGTATAAGCATGCTCTCGAGCAATCGAGGCACGTGTGGGTATTAAGTTGGACCCCCCTTCGTTTCTTTGAGCCGTTTTGATCATGTTCTTATTTTAGTGGCTCTGTCCTTGGATGGTCATTTATGATGAGTGATAACTAGGGCAGTTTCACCCTTGTAAGAACATATCCATCGAGAAATAAGGGAGACTGTCACTCCCGGGCGCTCTCAGCGATTCGGCATTCCTGGTCGTTGGATCTTTTGCTTGATGTGATTTCGGCCGTCGGATCTCGCCTTAGGATGACACCAGCCGTCGGATCGACCCGGTGTACCTGTAGCAATGAATAGTTACTGCCTCCACGCGCTGCCGCTTACTTCGCCTGTTCGACCTGGACTCGCTGACCTGTGGGGCCGCTCGCGGGTGGGCCGCGTCCGTCAGCGACCATGTGAGTTGGCATGGCATGTGTCTCTAGTCACGTGCCCCACCGGTCGGAGCCATTCTTGCTAGGGCAATGATGATTAACCATGGCTGAAATAAATGTGCCTTTGAGCAATCGAGACACCTGTGGGTATCAAGTTGGATCCTCCCTCTTGTCTCTAGAATCCTTTTTGATCTTGTGATACTTATTGTTCTGTCCTTGGATGGTCATTCTTGTTGAGTGATAACCAGGGCAGCTCCACACAATAAACAGATTGATCTGGTGATAAGAGATGACGGGGTGGGTCATATGATCGAGAAAAGGCGAATCTGAGCCCACCATGCATTGAACCCTGAATCCTTTTTATTTGTAGTTAAAGGTGTTGCTTATTTATGCCCCCATCGGTCGGAAGCCATTCTTGCTAGGGCGATGATGATTAGCCGTGGCTGAAATAAGTGTGCCTTTGAGAAATCGAGGCACCTGTGGGTATCAAGTTGGATCCTCCCTCTTGTCTCTAGAATCCTTTTTGATCCTATGATACTTATTGTTCTATCCTTGGATGGTCGTTCTTGTTGAATGATAACCAGTGCAGCTCAACTGGATAAACAAATTGATCTGGTGAAAGAGATGATGGGGGTAGATTATATGATCGAGGAAAGGCGAATCTGAGCCCACTATGCATTGAACCCTGAACCCTTTTTATTTGTATTTAAAGGTGTTGCTTATTTATGCTCCAGTGTTTATAGTCGTCTTATGTAAAGATTTCTTCTCTCTCATACCTTTGATCTTTTATTGTTTGTTGTTGGTCCTTGATCTAATCTGGTTAAGAGTAAGTTTCACTTTGTTATTCTGGGATAAGTGATGGTTCGGCAATGCTATTGGTTCTTCATGAGGAGTTCAATGGAGGATTTCTAATATTATTTTATTGTTAACGAGTCTTGCAAGTAAGCTTTCTTGCAGGTACCCACACTTCTCTCTCCCTCCTGATTAGCCTGATCTCTTTTCTATACGTGTTTACAAGTTGTTTGTCTACAAGCTGTGAATTACATATGCTAGATGCTTGATGATAGCCATGGCAGGTTCTTTTCCTAGGGGCATAATGTGCCATGGCAGGTTCTTTTCCTGGTGGTATCGAGTTAGTTTGCCAATCAAGGAATGCTTGCTTTGACCTTTGTTGTATCCCTGGAAAATGAATGATTGGTTTATACATGTTTGATTATGAGAGCCTTGAACTGTACAGATAAATATTTATTAGCGCTTCGATCATGGCTGGCTGCATAAGCATGATTCAGCAAGGCATTGTGTATTTGCTCCATGGGAATACTACCTGCTAATTTTTATTAGCGCCATCGGTCATGGGATGGTTTAGACCTGGCTGAGTAGTGTTTGCCATGTATTACATCTAGTTTAGTTTTATTTATTGCATATACTTTTGATTTCAGTTTAGTTTTTGTCCACTATGTATTTTCTGATTTATATTACATGATTGATTTAGTAAACTGTTACATCCAGTTTAGTTTTGTTTACTGTCTCAGCGGATCAATCTTTTTGTTTTGCAAATTTTGATATATTATATGTATTTTTCTGAATTAGGATGATTTAGTTATGATTTTTTTCAAGTTTGAAAATTGCCCTATAGTCCTGGTTTGTGTCTCCAACCGGGACTATAGGTTAGACCCCTTTAGTGCCGGTTCGTGGCACGAACCAGTACTAAAGGTTGGCCCTTTAGTACCGGTTTGTGCCACAAACCGGGACTAAAGGGCTTAATGAACCCCTGGCCTGACGCCAGCCTGCCACCACCCCTTTAGTACCGGTTCGTGGCACGAACCGGTACTAAAGGTTCAACACGAACCGGCACTAATGCATAGCCGTTCGAACCGGTACTAATGATACCATTAGTACCGGGCCAAAATTGAACCGGGACTAATGTGTCTCACATAAGGTCCTTTTTCTACTAGTGTGTCAGTGTTGGCCAAGGAATTCAGATCGTTGTAATATAGGTGACCTATGTGATAGCTTCAAGGTGAGCCTCAACAGTCAATGGAAGGTTTATACCTACTAAAATATTCATGTGGAAAATGGAAAATACATTAGATATCCCAATTTGAATGCCAAAAGTATTAATTCCAAAGTTGTCTTCGTTTGTGGAGGCTTACCCGAGTCAACCATCAATTTCAATAAGCTTGGAAATGCTACAATGATTGTTCAGAGTAAGTTTTGCATTGGTGTTATACTGTTATACACTGGCATGTAAAATATTTTGTATTCTGATGGCTGTATTAAATCACCTTTCTTTACTTCCTCTGTTCTATTGCAGTGTTCAGGGCTTCCTGAGATCCAGAACCAATGTTCAGTGCAACTATTGCATGGTCTGGAGGAAAGTGATGCTGAAGAATCAAGCGTGTTGCTCAATCACGAGGAATTAATTATCTTGACCGTGTTTTATTTCTTTTGAATTCTTCAGTTAAAAGTTCATCGATTACTAAATTGTGTCTGAGGAACTTGCAAATTCGAATTAGGGACATCAAATGAAAGCATATGAGCTTTCTCAACTAGATGCTATTACCAATGAATATTCAACTCTTCCATTACTTAAGAAATAAACATATACAAGTATCTGTGTAAATTCCTATCATTTTGTTATCAAAATGAACGGGCACGGCAACGCGTGCCATCCATAATCTAGTTATAAATAAAATAAAGTAGTACTTACTCAAAATAAACTACTTCTATATATAGTAAAATAAAGTAGTTTTATTAAATCAACTAGTTCAACTCTAAAGCACTTACTATGAATAAAATAAAGTAGTGCTTACTAAAAATAAACTAGTTTAACTAGTTCTATTATTTTTCTAACTAATTATATTAAACACTTTCTCTTCTTACTTTCCTTTTTCCTCTCCTACTTTTCTTCTAAATTTGAACATATACATAAATGACTTTGATCATACACAATTTTCCTATACATACACAATATGAACATATACCTAAATTGACAAAGAAAATTCTATGAACAAAAAATCATTAAATTCTATGAACAAAATTACAACAGAAAAAAATCATAAAAATTCTATGAACAGAAAAAAATCATAAAAAATCGACATATTCTTTGCATATATATGAACATACAAACATTTGCATATTCAACAATAATATCACCAAACAAATCTATGAACAGAAAAAAAATTCTAACACAATATGAACAAATTACAACAACTCAATTAACTACACATCTAAACTACACATCTAAATTAGGAAAATTCTCACTGCACAAGGGGGCGAAAACGAGGAGGCAGGGCCGCCACGGGGAAGGCGACAGTGAGGGGCGCGACGACGGGCGAAGATGATGTTGGGGAACGTAGCAGAAAATTAAAATTTTTCCTACGGTTTCACCAAGATCCATCTATGAGTTCATCTAAGCAACGAGTCAAGGGAGTGAGTTTGCATCTACATACCACTTGTAGATCGAGTGCGGAAGCGTTCAAGGGGATGGTGATGATGGAGTCGTACTCGCCGTGATTCAGATCACCGATGACCAAGTGCTGAGCACGGCGCAGTGTTGTTGGTGCACAGCACCTCCGCGTTCAACACCGCGTGCAGTGCGGACGGACGTCTCCTGTGGCCGTCTTGATCCAGCAAGGAGGAAGGAGAGGTTGAGGAAGACAGCTCAGCGGGCACGACGGCGTGGTGTTGTTGGTGCAGCGATACTCCGGCAGGGCAAGTCACTTTACGCCAAGCACGTCACTTTGAGCGGAGGAGGAGAGGTGTTGGGGAGGGAGGGCTGCGCCTTGGCTTGTGTATGCAGCCCTCCCTCACCCTTCTATTTATAGGGGAAGGGGAACATTTTCACGGAGGGGGCGGCCCCTCTAGATGGGAATCTAGAGGCGCCGTGGTCGGGCATTGAGCCGAGCTCAATCTCACACCTTGCAATACAGGCAAGAACCCTTCTTGGACTGATCCATTTTGAACTTCTTCAAAATCTTATCAAGCCCCTTGAACTTGCCGATAACCCTTAGCGACAAGTCAGCTTTATAGATGGTGACATTACCATCCGCGCCCGCCTTCTTCTTAAAGATCCATTTGTTTTCTATCGCTTTCGCCGATCATCGGGCAAGTCAGTCAAAGTCCATACTTTGTTTTCATACATGGATCCTATCTCGGATTTCATGGCTTCTAGCCATTTGTTGGAATCTGGGCCGCCATCGCTTCTTCATAGTTCAAGGTTCACTGTTGTCTAACAACATGATTTCCGGGACAGGGTTGCCGCACCACTGCAGTGCGGAACGTGTCCTTGTGGACCTCACGGTTCAGAGCAACTTGATCCGAAGTACCTTGATCATCATCATTATTTTCCTCTTGGTTGGTGTAGGCATCACGGGAACATTTTCCTGAGCTGCACTACTTTCCCGCTCAAGAGGTAGTACTTCATCGAAGTTCTACTTTCCTCCCACTTACTTCTTTTCGAGAGAAACTCTTTTCCGGAAAGGATCCGCTCTTGGCAACAAAGATCTTGCCCTCGGATCTTAAGTAGAAGGTATACCCAATGGTTTCCTTAGGGTATCCTATGAAGACGCATTTTTCGACTTGGGTTCGAGCTTTTCAGGTTGAAGTTTCTTGACATAAGCATCGCATCCCCAAACTTTTAGTGATTCAGATCACCGATGACCAAGTGCTGAGCGGACAGCACCTCCGCGTTCAACACACGTGCAGACGGACGGACGTCTCCTCCGTCTTGATCCAGCAAGGAGGAAGGAGAGGTTGAGGAAGACAGCTCCAGCGGAAGCACGGCGGCGTGGTGTTGTTGGTGGTGCAGCGATACTCCGGCAGGCTTCGCCAAGCACGTGCACGGAGGAGGAGAGGTGTTGGGAGGGAGGGCTGCGCCTTGGCTTGTGTATGCAGCCCTCCTCACCCTTCTATTTATAGGGGAAGGGCAGGGGCGGCCCCTCTAGATGGGAATCTAGAGGGGCTCAATATTGTGGCCTAGATGTAGAGAGAAGAGAAGGAGAGAAATATTGAGAAAGAAGCCACACTTGATCCGAGCATTAATTACACTTCATAGAGAAATGCGCTAAGAGCCATATCTCCACTAACATACCACTCCCTTCTCTTTCTTGTTTAATTGACGTGCCACGACAGTATTTTAATAACATATCAAGGCATGCCAAGAGACAACTATGCAGGAGTACGCATATATATACACAAGTCGCGTATGTGCACAATAGATTAATCAAGATGGCAAAATTAATTAAAGTGGTGGCTCGTGCTAGCTAGTGGTTACATGCATCTAGAAGGAACTTTTTGTTTTAACCAGTCCAGTCCAACTCAGTGAATGGTTTGAACGGACCGTCATCGATCGTTCACTGCACTGCCCTGTTGTATACATCCATCACCTTCGTAGTATCTTGGATTGTACTTAAGGTGTTTTTTTCAAATTGATGTTGCATTCAATTGGTTTAGGGATCACATGTGCATCTCAATATTGTGGCCTAGTTGTAGAGAAAAGAAAAAAAGGGTAACATGGAGAAAGAAGGCACACCAGATCAGAGCATTAATTACACTGTGTAGAGAAACATGCTAAGAGCCACATCTCCACTAACATACAAATCCCTTCTCTTTCTTTTTTAATTGATGCACCATCTCAGCATTATAATGACCTATGAACTGGTGCCAAGAGACTACGTTACTAGAGTATGCATGCACGTGTTGTATGTCAGCATAATAGATTAGTCAAGATAGACTAATTAATTAAAGTGGCAACTCGTGCTAGCTAGTCATTGCATTTATCTAGAAGGAACGTTTTTGTTTTAACCAGTCCAGTCCTACTGAACGAACTATTTTAATGGAATGTCTTTGATCATTCACTGCACTGGACTACTGCATACATCTATCATATTTGTGTATGTATCTTCGGTTCCCGGTTATGTGTTGTTTCTAATGATGTTGCATTCAATTGGTTTAGGGATCACACGTCCATATCAATATTGTGGACTAGTTGTAGAGAGAAGAGATGGAGAGAAACATAGAGAAAGAAGTCACACCGGATCAGAGCATTAATTATATTGTGTAGAGAAACGAGCTAAGTGGCGCATCTCCACTAAAATAAAAGTCCCTTCTTTTTCATTTTTAATTGATGTGCCATGTCAGCATTTTAATTACCTATGAACTCGAGCTAAGAGACTACTAAACAGGAGCACTCCTGCACGTGTCGCATGTGTGCACAATAGATTAATCAAGATGGACTGATTAATTAAAGAGATGACTTGTGCTAGCTAGTGGTTGCATCAATCTAGAAGAGAAGTTTTTGTTTTAACCAGTCCAGTACAACTCTATGAACAGTTTGAGCGGACATTCATTGATCGTTCATGGCACTGCGCAGCTGCATACATCCATCATATTTGTAGTAAGTATCTTGGATTGCCTCTTAGCTGTCGTTTCTATGTCATGTTGCATTCAGTTGGGTTAGGGATCACATGTGCATCTCAATCTCATGGCCTAGTTGTAGAGAGAAGAGAAGGAGAGAAACATAGAGAAAGAAGCCACATCCGATCAGAGTATTAATTTTACAGTGTAGAGAAACACACTAAGAACCGTATCACCACTAACATATAACTCCCTTGTCTCCATTTATTAATTGACGTGCCACAACAAAAATTTATTACCCATGAACTCGTGCTAAGGGACAATATACAGGATTAAGCTTGCAAGTGTCGCATGTGTGCGTAATAGATTAATCAATGGACTAATTAATTAAAGTGATGAATCATGCTAGCTAGTGGTAGTGTTTGTCTAGAAGGAACTTTTTGTTTTAAGAAGTTCAGTCCAACTCAATTAACAGTTTGAACATACCATCAGTGGCGGATCTAGGCCCCAGGCCGGGGGGCCAGGCCCGGGGCATGAGGCCCATTTTCTTTGTGGGTTGTAGCGAAAGTACTGTAGCAACTGCTACAGTATACAAAGGAGGCCCGGGGCATTGGGCTGGGCTGGATCCGCCCCTGCATACCATCATCGAATATTAACCACACTGCACTACTGCTCACATCCATCAGCTATGTAGTATGTATCTTGTATTGGCTTTTAGGTGTTGTTTCTAAGTGATGTTGCATTCAATTTGTTTAGGGATCACATGTGCATCTCAATATTGTGGCCTAGTTGTAGAGAGAAGAGAAGGAGAGAAACATATAGGAAGAAGCCACACCAGGTCGGTTCATTAATTACACTGTGTAGAGAAATCAGCTAAGAGCCGTATCTCCACTAACATACAACTCCCTTCTCTATCTGCTTTAAGTGATGTGCCACATCAGCATTTTAATTACCTATGAACTCGTGCCAAGAGACTACTATACAGGAGTATACATGCATCTGTTGCATGTCTGCATATGATTAGTCAAGATGGACTAATTAATTAAAGTTGTGACTCGTACTAGCTAGTAGTTGCATGGATCTAGAAGAAGCGTTTTAATGGACCATCTTCGACCGTTCACTGCACTGCACTACGGCATACATCTATCATATTTGTAGTAAGTATCCTCGATTGTATGTTATGTGGTGTTTCTAATGATGTTGCATTCAATTGGTTTAGGGATCACACGTGCATATCAATATTGTGGCCTAGTTGTTGAGAGAAGAGAAGGAGAGAAACATAGAGAAAGAAGTCACACCGGACGAGAGCATTAATTATATTGTGTAGAGAAATGCGCTAAGAGCCGTAACTCCACTAACATACAACTCCCTTGTCTTTCATTTTTAATTGATCTACCATGTCAGCATTTTAATTACCTATGAACTCGTGCTAAGAGACTACTAAACAGGAGCATGCATGCACGTGGCACATATGTGCGCAATAGATTAATCAAGATGGACTAATTAGTTAAAGTGGTGACTTGGTCTAGCTAGTGGTTGAATGCATCTAGAAGGAGTGTTTTTGTTTTAATCAGTCGAGTCCAACCCAACGAACGGTTTGATTGGACCGTCGTCCATCGTTCACGGCACTGCACTGCTGCATACATCCATCATATTTGTAGTAAGTATCTTGGATTGTCTCTTAGGTGTCCTTTCAAAGTCGTGTTGCATTCAATTGGGTTTAAGGATCACATGTGCATTTCAATATTGTGGCTTAGTTGTAGAGACAATTGAAGGAGAGAAACATACACTAATAGGAAAACACTTACCAGAAGCGCTGTTTTTTTTGCTATTAGTAGCACTGGTAGACGCGCTACTGCTACGGCGCTACAACTATTTTTTAGCAGTAGCGCTTGTTTGCCCCAGCGCTACTGGTAACAGAAGCTAGCAGTAGCGTTGTTCCCTCCAGCGCTACTGATACTTCTGCAGCATGGGTATCTAGTCAGCACTACTATTATTTGAGTGCTATTAATAATCTTTACCCTCACGCCACTGCTAACTTTTGTAAAAAAGAAAATTTACGTTTTGGTTATGTACACATTTAAACAGATCCACCATTTAGGTTTAGGGATTACATGTGCATCTTAATATTGTGGCCTAGTTATAGACAGAAAAGAATGGGAGAAACATAGAGAAAGAAGCCACACCGGATCAGAGCATTAATTATGCAGTGTAGAAAAACGCTTTGTGACCGGTATCTCCACTAACAGCAACTCCCTTCTCTTTCGTCTTTAATTGATGTCCCAATCCACATTTAGTACCGATGAGATCATGCTTGATGACATGATTAAGAGTTTGACAAACTCGAAATTAATGAAGAAGTGCATGGCGTGCATGTTTGCTGACACGATTAAGAGTTTGACAAACTCGAAAGTACTCTAGCTGGCGACGAATGTCAGCAATCAACAAGTACAAGTCGTCGATGTCGTATCGCTATTTCTCCAGGCGATCATCCCGTTCCTCCTCCGTCACTTCCACGCTATAGAACATCCCGCCCACCTGTGGGAATTACTCAACCGACCACCTGCACAGGTGTTAAACTAAAATATAAAATAGTTACATTTCAACAAAAAAATAATTAGTTATGTGCCCGCGTTGAACCGGAGCCGTACAAATATTCTGGCTTCCTCGCTTGGGTCTGACTTGGTTTCTAGGTAACTATCGATGGAAGAAGACCTATGTCGTTTACTGTGCCTATATGCATCACCAATGCATGTTAATAAATTTTATCAAAGTTTTTTGATGACAAAGGTTCTGATATAATCCGTATAATTAAGCAGTAATGAGTTGACTTGCTAATGCCGGCATACCAGCTTCGTTAATGTACTGATCGGCTGTAGATATGTACTCTGTTATCTCCTCCAGGTTGATTAGTCCCCCTCGTATTTTGGATCATACTTTGGTTATAGATTTGATTAGCAAAATATAAGTTGTATGCCAGAAAAACAGTAATTTACATTCATAAAACAGCTTTAGATCCTTTATGTTTTAAGAAGTAGAAAAAGAAAAGTTGCTTTAGAAGCTTGAACTTTTTTAATATTGACCCATGAATGCATACATCCGCAACACAACGTTGGAGATTGGAAAACATGCATGTAGGTACATCTAGGAGACTGGGACAACGCTTGTGCCGTTTGAATGTTATTTGGTAGTGTGGTTTAGCCCCCAGTTTCATTTTCATGAAACAACTTTCAATGCTTGAAGTTTCGAGAAGTAGAATAAAGAAAAGTTGCTTTATAAGCTGGAACTTTTTTGCTACTGACCCATGAATGTACGCATACACACTACTAACCAATAACCGTCCACTTCTCTTCATCTCAATTTTAATTTCCTGTGGCTATTTTTATGTGATTATCTTTGACTTTTAATGATATCATTTTTAAAATATCAAGTTTGTTGGTCCCCAAAATTTGACTTGGTTGTGGCATGCAGCTCAGAAATTGACCAACAAGTCTCTATTTTCATTGTCTACAGGTCTATATCTCAGATACTTGAATCGTATTTCTGCCATATACTGATTTGTTGAAATTGGTTCATGCATTTTCAGTTTTTTGTCTAATATGTATCTCACATGTAATCAGTAAAAATATTTATGATTATCACATAAGTGGCATGGCGACCCAACGACAATGACATTTGCTTAATGATGTGAAATATTTTGCATAATTATTATTCCAGTTTCATCTCTGTATTTTGAGGTTGAACTCATAATCGTTTATACAGTTATGTAGCTAAATATGGATATCATACTTTGGGATGAAACATTGAATTTATTAATCGGCGGTGCATTTGATACTACAGTTATCAAGCCAACAAGTTGATTCCTTGATGGATGTAATAGGAAAGCATAACATAGTGATCTGTTAGTATTCTATTATATACAATCCTGATACCACAGAGTGCAAAATTTATCCCAAAAGTCCTAATTAAATTTCTATACTTACGATTATATCCACATGTTATTTCTGAAAAATTTGCATACTATGGGTTCCCTTCATAATGATATTTTCTTCTTTTTATTAGCATCATCGTTCTTACTATTAATTTATGTAGATGCATGATGGTTCGTCAGATGATTGTTTTAATATGAGAAGGAAACTAACAAACCCATGAGTTTTAATGGTATCCTGAGAGATATTTACATGTAGAGTTATTTTTGTTGCACGTTTGTAATATTCAAATGAAAACACAAGAAATGTTATAATTATAGATGTTTACGTGTTCTCAAATAGCTTGCCCGTGCATGTGCACAGATTGACGACTAGTATACTACTAATACCTCTTTCACATGGTTAGATGCCTTTTGTTGGTTAGATCACACTAATGGCACTATAAAAAGCACCACACACATAACCATATTCCACATCCCAAGCTCTCGACTTAGCAGCAGAGAAAGCCAAGCACAGGTCCACACATCATGGAGATGGAGCTCAACCTTGTCTCGTACGTGTCCATCGCCCTGTTCGTCCTCTCCGGCGCGTACGTCTACCACACGATGCGGAGCCGGTCGCCGAGGCCGCGGCTCCCGCCGTCGCCGCCCGGGTGGCCCGTGATCGGCCACCTCCACCTGCTGACGGACATGCCGCACCACGCGCTTGCGGAGCTGGCCAGGACCATGCGCGCCCCTCTACTCCGGCTCCGGCTTGGCAGCGTCCAGGCCGTGGTGATCTCCAAACCTGACTTGGCCCGCGCGGCGCTCACCAGCAACGACGCGGCCATGGCGTCCCGCCCGCACCTTCTCTCAGGCCAGTTCCTTGCGTTCGGGTGCTCCGAGGTCACGTTAGCCCCGGCGGGGCCGTACCACCGGATGGTGCGGCGGGTGGTCGTCTCCGAGCTCCTCTCGGCGCGCCGCGTCGCCACCTACGGCAGCGTCCGGGGCAAGGAGCTCCGCCGCCTACTCGCGCACCTCACCAAGAACACCTCGCCGGGGACGCCCGTCGACCTCAGCGAGTGCTTCCTGAACCTCGCCAACGACGTGCTCTGCCGTGTGGCCTTCGGCCGCCGCTTCCCGCATGGCAAGGATGACAAGCTCGCCGCGGTACTCACCGAGGCCCAGGACCTCTTCGCCGGGTTCAACGTCGGGGACTTCTTCCCTCAGCTCGAGCCCTTTGCGAGCACCATCACCGGGCTCCGCCGCCGGCTGAAGAGCTGCTCCGCCGACCTCCGCGAGGTCTGCGACGACATCGTCGAGGAGCACGTGAGCGGCAAGCACCAGCGCCTCCCCGGCGACCGCGAGGAGGACTTTGTGGACGTGCTCCTCCGCGTCCAGAAGTCGCCCGACCTCGAGGTCCCGCTCACCGACGACAATCTCAAAGCCCTCATCCTGGTACGCCACTCACTCTCTCGATCACCAGGCGAAAAACATACTACTACTACGTAGGACAAGGATGGGCCGAGACTTGCACTAAATAATTATTTCGTCGGGAAGATCTGCACACCAATGTTCACCAACTACGCTGTGGTTTCCTTCCAGGACATGTTCGTCGCCGGCACAGACACGACGTTCGCGACGCTGGACTGGGTGATGACGGAGCTGGTTCGCCACCCACGCATCCTTCAAAAGGCGCAGGAGGAGGTCCGGCGGGTGGTGGGCGCCAAGGGCCGGGTGGAGGAGTCGGACCTGGCGGAGCTCCCCTACATGCGCGCCATCATCAAGGAGACCTTCCGGCTGCACCCGGCGGTGCCGCTGCTCGTCCCGCGGGAGACCGTGGCCGCGTGCACGCAGGGCGGCTACGACATCCCTGCCAAGACCCGCGTCTTCATCAACACGTTCGCCATGGGCCGGGACCCGGAGATCTGGGAGGACCCGCTGGAGTACTCGCCGGAGCGATTCGAGGTTGCCGGCGCCGGCGGCGAGATCGACCTCAAGGACCCGGACTACAAGTTGCTGCCGTTTGGCGGCGGGCGGAGGGGGTGCCCAGGCTACACGTTCGCGCTGGCCACCGTGCAGGTGTCGCTGGCCAGCCTGCTGTACCACTTCGAGTGGGCGCTGCCCGCCGGCGTGCGCGCCGAGGACGTGAGCGTGGAGGAGACCTTCGGGCTGGCCACCAGGAAGAAGGAGCCGCTCTTTGTCGCCGTCAGGAAGAGCGACGTGTACGAATTCAAGGGGGAGGAGCTCAACGAGGTTTAAATTATTTTTGCATAGTGGTAATTTCTTGTCATGCAAGTAGTAAGGGTCTTCTCTTCTTCAAACAATGCAAATAAGAGAGTAGGCAGCTAGGTAAAAAAGCAAAGGAAGAGAGAGAATAGGTAAAATAAAATGGAGCTAGTACAACACGTGTTGGTGCATAACTTGCTGTGGTAAGAGACCTGTATGTGTGTAATTTTGTGTGTAATTTTGTTGTGGTAATTCTTTTGGGTATGCCTAGGGCACATTTAGATGTGCCCTAGTTATTGCACATTTAATTCACTTAATCAAATACAAAAAGAAAAATAAAAAGAAATACTCACACGAATATCCGCGTGAGATCAACGACATAGGACTTACATGTGCAATACTTATGTTACATTTAGATGTGCTTTAGCAAAAAATTTCTTTAATATTATGTATTTTCACTGATTGGTCGCTCGTGACTTTGCTCACTTCCTCCCTACCTTATCTAACCTGATCCCATTCAGCTAAAGAAAATAACTTGACATGACTTTTTGTCATTATCTGGACATTGGACATTTTTTCATTATCTAGATTATTATTAGTAGTACTACATACCTTGGTTCCCCTACGATGGATATCAGGGTTGAAGACAGACATGCGTTGAAATTAATCTAGCAAATAAAATTTTACTTCCTCCCTTCTGGTTTATAGTGCTCAATTGAGAAATTTTACCAACCAAAGTAGATGGTATGATAGAATAATTTTTATAGTTTGCCAAAATACTCAGTTAATGCAATTGTTTTTCTTAAAAATTATGTTTACCAATGCATTAATTGCAATACATGCATGCGTAACCAACAAATGACCAAGAACTTTTACATGCATTTGTGAGTTCTCTTTTTAATCTTGCATGCAACCATTTAATGCACCTCAAAGTCTGAACATTTGATGGGAAACTATAAAATTAAGACTTATAAAATGGAAAAATATTTTTTTGAGATAAGCCATGTAAACCGGAAGAGAGAGAGAGAGAGAGAGAGTACTCATGGCATATGTGATGCACACCTTCCGTAACAAAATGTAAAATGTTTTTCATGCCCTATACAAAACCAAAAAAAATAGCAGAGGTTGTGCTATATTCCATCACATAACGTACATATTTATCCGGAAAATATGTTTGTACAACAGGCAATAACAGGACCGCCGCTTAATCTGGCGTCCGTTCTCGCACGCGCGCACCTTGATTATTATTTTCGTTTTGTCTTGTTCGATTCGATGCATGCATACAGCGATGGATTTTCTTTTGAAACACGAGACGACCGACCAAGTTCGCAAGCTGCATGTGTCGTGGACAACTTGCTTACGACAGGTACGGCTCCAGGGACTGACACGAGGGCAACTAGGTACGTAGGTGTGACGTGCGGTATCAAAGGCGTCTAATAAAAACATGCGAGCACCGATTTCAAATTTAAGACTTGAACTCTGTTGGACTGGGAATATCATTGTCCTGCTAAGAGAATCTACAGCAAGACTTGGTATATCCGACCCCTCAAACTGCCGCGGACACGTTTAGGCACGTCCACGGACAGTGACCGGTCACGCCTCAAATATTTGATTCTTCAACCGGATACCTCAAATTAAATATCTCAAATCCATATCATGCAACGTAAACCGATCTTTAAGCGGAGCTCGTCATGCTCCGCCGTGCCCAGGCCCGGCGACCGGCTGCGCTCCCAGAGTGTTGGTCCGGTCTGCGGCAAGGTAGAGTAGGACATGGGACAAGAGCCGGCTCACGGTACTCAAGGCGCCACATCTCCCATGCCCTACTATTTCTCGTTGGAGCCCATTTTCCAGACGGTGCAAGTGGACGTTAGATCGATGATGGATTCGACCTGGAACGAACCGGCGACATCCACCACGACGGGTTCCGGCGGACGGGAGCTTGGGTGGCGAAGGGGAGTGGAGGGAAGTTGAGTGGAGTGCGTGAAGTGATGGGGAGGAATATACACTACTAGGAAAAATTTTATACACATCATCTTAGCAGTAGCGCTGGGCAAAACAGGGCGCTACTGCTACTTAGTAGTAGCATTTTAAAATAAACCGCGCTACTGCTACTACTTTAACAGTAGCGCGTGCTAGGAAAACACGTTGCTGCTATGTTTATACTGGGCATAGATGGCTAGCCCCACTTAGCAGTAGCGTGTATATGCAGCCAGCACTACTGCTACGTTCCACGGCGGGTCTTGGCAGAATGGAACAGCGGACTCTCGGCGATGGACGCGTGTTGATGGATGCGCGCAAGATGGTGGCGTTGTCAGGCACCGCAGTGGCGTCAACGGCAGAATGTCCTGGCATGGTGAATACGTTGATCGCTCCTGAAGGTGGGACGATGGAAGATGGCGGCGACTGATTCTAGAGCGCGCATATGCGGTGCACGCAAATGGTTTGCTGAACCGTTTGGTACTCTCGGCTTGCTGTTGGCCAGCTTGATGAGACTACTTGATTAGTTGGTGTGTGTTGATGCAGGGTCACGGCATATCATCAAGCTTGTAAGTGTAGCAACAATGGTTGTCAGGAAGGTGGCTTTATATTGATCCATGTATTTGTTCTATCAGCTTATGTTGGATAATATAATATAAATGGTTGTGTGCATCGGTTGATGCAGAGGCCGGGGGTAATCCGACTTTCCCGGAAAAAAGTAAAAATGAATTAGATCATGTTGTTGATGCCAGATCAAACAAGGCATCGATTCTACAGTCAAGAGCTAGAATCTGCAGCTCATCTAATATTTCATTGCCCTTATGCAAAAGGTGTCGAGTTATTTAATTTCAGTTAACACACCCGAGAGCTGATTTAGCTGCACAAACATCAAATGGAAACGGTTGAAACTTTCAGCTATACTGCTTGCTTGACAGATAGATATACATCTTGGAAGTTTTAGAGGAGGTTTATGGTTCTTTTCCATAATACACGAACATCAGAAAAAGAATTAATTGCTGGCAAATGGCTTGTAAAAGGCATTGTTTCGTATTTCTGATAATACATACTGATACTTACCCTCAGTCGATCTACATGTGGAAAGAAAGCACTGGATAACCCCAAATATTCATGTTTAAATCTCTCAAACACAAAACAAATTAAGATTTCATGAAAAGCAAGAATATCGTGCATCGGAGAATCTGGTTCCCACTTACATAACGACCTGATCAATCCAGTACAAAATTTCAACTTTCAGTTCGCTCAAAACAGAGCAGAATCGGGTGGTTATGTTCTTCAAATAACTCGAAAACGTTGAAAGTTGAAAGCTGTATTCATGTTCTACCAGTAACTCGTAAACATCTCCAGAGTAATTCATTGAAGTTGATGTATGTGAGGTATTACTCAACCATGATGAAACAAAAAAAATTGAATGAAAAAAAGGTTATGCACACCATGTGACCATGTCGGTGTGCAGTGGACATGTCAAGCTTAGTCAAGCAAAAAATCACTCTGAACAAGAGTTGCCACATGTGACCATAACAATTTATCACTTGTTGATTGTTTTTTGAGATAGGGAACCGCTCATGCCAAGCGGTGAACACCATCTACTGAAACCAGCTAAAAAATCGTTAGGATTCCCGTTCCTGAGCAATGTAGAACTAATTAACTAACATCCGTTCCTGCTTTTTGTTTTTTGAGACATAGTGTAAGCCTAATGGTGATGGGCTGGGCAGCCTGCACGCACGCGTGAACTTGATTGAGTTGCTGCAGGACATTGCTGGAAAAAAACCCAGCCGAACAAAACTTGCCCGCACCACATCGAAATTGGCTGATGATGATGATGCAAGTCTTTAGATCACTAGCAAACCAACAGTTGGCTTTTCGATATTGGCTGTCGGCCATCTGAAAAATGATGCATCATTTTCGTGGGTTTATTTACCCTGCAGTTAGCTCTAAAAATCAAACAGTATTCAACTGTGATACACTCGTGCTAAAAGCCTAAAACCGAACTAACAATGATGAACATGACACTTCAATTCTGCATGACAAGCATCGATCTGCAGAAGTGGAAACGCAAGCCTGCACCACAGAAGCAGATTACTAAACATATACAGTCTGCTTCCCGACATATACAGGTTGGAAACATAAATAGTGATTAATTGATACTGTCCTAGTACAGTATAGAGTATAACTAGTGTGTGATCCTCGACTATGCACAAAGACAAGCCGAAGAAAATGTGTAATTCAAAAGTTCGTTACAGAGTTACAACATAGATGTCGTCCTGTATTTGACAGGGCATAATCCCATTTTATGATCAGCAGGTACTCCACAGTCAGAAAGAAAGGAAACCTTTATTTGATCTGTTGTACATAGAATCTTGTGGTGCTTGCCTCCTTGAGAATTCGTGGCATGGCTGATTCCTTGCTACTGCTAAGCTAATGCTAGATGATTTGGCTGTTTTCAGAGACATACGAGGCAGGCGGGCACACATAACTGTGAAGGCCGGCTTGCTGCTATCGAGGACCTCCCCGCTGCAGCTGGAATGGTCCCGGACGCCTTTATCCTTCCCCAAAACACATGCATCGTGTCTGCTGCCGCCAAATCGACCTGCAAACGTCCGAACTGTGTTAAGAACTTGCTATGATATGGATTGCCATGTACAAGTGTGCATACCGAGTGAACGAGCGAAAGGTGAGGTGGTTGTACTAGCTGATGCAATGAAATCGGTGGTGACTGTCAGTAGGATCACACTGCATGCAGGCAGATTTATAGAACTTTTCATTAAGTGAATTTACAGAAAGGTCATGATTTTGCCTATGAAAATACACACTTTGCTCGGATCACTCTTCTATACATGACCTTCCTCTTCATGCATGTGGTGTCTCTGTTCCAAGCAAAACAGAACAAGAACCAGGATTGAGACAATTAGGCCTGACAAGATCTAGCATGGGAACTCTGAGAGCTTGATCTTGTTCCCTTTGAGATGTCGCTCTCTCCTTCCCCTCCCCCCTCCCTCGGTGTCTCGGTGTCTCGGTACTTTAATAAATATAAATAAATAAAGTATTATTGTATCGATCCCACGTTTTTTATTGATGTCATATTTCTAGTTTTTATCAATACCTTTCTATTGGTACCTCCTATTTATCTACCACTAGCTAGATTCTTTTGGATGGATGAATCTTATTTTTCTCAATCACCGTAAAACTTTATTGCTATAATATTTCCGAGAGATAAAGTCAACGGGAAATTTCCTATAAAGTACTCCATAGAGATATTTCAAGAAAGAACAATGTGTGGTCACAATACAGCAAACAATCCATGATAGCAATACCGCCAATGATTTCCATCCTCCACTTTTTCTATGAAAATCCTTTTAGTCAAACAAGCCCTAGAAGTCGGGAGGAAGGCACCACATGGGAAGATGATGGCCACTCTTAATGTAGTATCGTACTGACAAGATGCGCTCCACGTCACGACCAACATTATCAATGCTTTGGTCTTTCCTATGGAACATTAGGTCACCATATTCTGATTTTGTGATGTATTCTTCCTCGAACTCTTGGTCTTCTTTGCTAGCTCCGGAGTGATGGCTTGAGTAGTATATGCGGTCTCTTTCTACACCTCCCCGCCCACCAGCCGGTATTTGCACCACCTTGGAGGAGCATAGCTGCCCCAAGAACAACGCATGATCGCCCAAGCAATGCACCTCCTCCCACTCATATTTGCGTGCGTCATCATCAACATTTGTGACTTGGAACAGTTTAAAGAAAGGCTTGCAGTTTCACAACCATCGACTCATAACTGCCACCGCCAGCTTACCATTCAACTCGCATATGTATGAGGCATCGTCCAAGAACCAGCTGATGCACATAGGATCACCGCCCCTTCGAACGTCCATCGGGTAGGCAGCGGTAACAATGGGTGCACCATCTTCATTAACACCAATGTCGAACGTGCACAAGGTCTTGCTATGTGCCAGGCCATAAAGCTCCTCGCGGCAGAATATAATGTCCCCAATTGGTTCCATGTCACATCCTTGTATGGTCCATCTCCGCCGTCCGGACAACCAATCTTACACAGTGTGACCTTGCGCCCAGTTGTCATGGCGACGAGAATGCAGTCACCCGAAGTGGGAACCTTGGAAAAGACTATTTTCCAGATGAAGTCTTGTTCATAGTCGTTAGTCAATCGAAAATGTCGCTGCTTCTCAGACAGTGGCACCTCGACGCCAGAGGAGAGATTCACAATCAGGAACATGGCCGATCCATCTACAGCACCCATCCATCCTCCGTCACTGTAGGATCTTGATCTTTCAACAGCAGCCGCGATCCATCCGCCATCGCTGCGCAGCTTGCTTGGGATCGGAACCTGAATGACCCGGCCTTCCTCGGGGCAGTAGATCAGGCGCTTCTCGGTGACGGTGCCCCGGTCCACAGGTGAGAGGGGATCAGCAGAGGGAGCGCCTGCGGCGTTGGGTGCTGCAACGCGGCAGCGCGCCACGTCCTGCAGACGGCGCTGAAGCGTACACGGACGAGCGAGGAGGTGACTCTTACACGGACCATGCCAAGGAGGTCGTCGGGGAGGTTTGACCAGTCCACTGCCGAAGGCGAGCACCGTTCTTGTTTTGTGCCCATGGTGCCGTCGGGGTTGTTGCAGGCCGATCTATGTAGTAATTAATCTAGTTGTAGTGTAAACGTCACGTAGAGTCCTGGGTAGAGTTGTAAACTGGACTGGTGGCTGTATGAGTCCGGGTCGCGTGGCTTGCTGGAAATGCACAAAGCACTCATGCACACGTACGCAATACACGAGATGCCGATTGATTGCAAAAGGCTCATGTCACACCCATTTTTTTCTCTGATCTCACGGTTTGTTTACAAGGGGACACAAAGGATTATATAGCAGCTAGCTAGCCTACCACTAATCCCTACCGGACAGGTCTCTTACGTCGTGGTTAATTCCAACACTATCTATATATTAAGTAATGTAGCAGGCAGTACCTTCTTTATTTCATTAGCCTTTTTTTTTTGCATAAGCAACCTCTCGATGTTTTTTGTAGCAGCTAGCACTTGTTTGCAGAAGCTGCATTTGTCATCGTGAGGCCATCCTAGTTTTAGCATGAGATCTGCAGCACAAAATTTTCTTTGCAGGAACAGTCAGCGGTAGGAATCTCTTTTGCCCTCCCTTCAACTTTAACTTCCACACTCTAGCTTCTTGGTGGCCTTGCCAGAGTCCAACTTGGTCGCGTCGGCCTTCATGTCAGGGAAGGTGGGTTCCTACTAGTGCCGTCTGCGACCAATCTTGGTGGTAGAGTCCTTGAACCTCTGGCGCGCCCACGGAACTTGCGCATCTCGTACACGGCCATGCATGAAAGGTTGGATTTCTCTTCCAATTTTGACTTTTTCCTACGAAGCTCCTTATCTTCAAATAGCGATTCTAATTCGTTTCCAGGAAACTCGCCTATCCAACAAGGCGTATACGGGAAAGCTGAGTCCATCTCCCCAAATGGTAGTCCGCAGACCGGGTTGTAATATGCTGAACACACATTGCCCATGTCTTGACATTTCGACCTGTTGCAATCATATGCCAATACTCTTGTTTTTCTGCTTGATGAAATTAAGAAGACAATCTCTTTATAAGGATGAAACCCAAGGAAATAATAATTTCCTTCATATCCCTCTTCAAGAACGTTATCCTCTTCAACATCATATTCAATTTCAAGAATGTTATCCTCGTCGGAGTTCCATTCATATTTCTCTTCCACGGTCGCTCTGTTAATTTCATGTGTATTACCATTATGCTCAGGCAATGACTTACAGTAGTTAACATCATGTAAGATCCATTGTCTACCCATTTGTTGAGCATAGTCCTCATGTTCAAAGGTCTTAAGAGTGGTATCATGGTTTAGCACCCAATCTATTTGACTGCACGATTCATTGAGATGCCAAACCTGAAGAAGTGGACTCCTCTTATGAGATACTGCGCAGTACACCCCTGTCAGTGATCTACCCAAATGGTGCTCAGGATATCCTTTTAGTGGAAGTTCACTGACACCTGGTAGTTTAATTACTATATACGTGTCATCTGACAAACACATTCTGCAGACACAAAACAATCAGGTAAAACAGAATAATAACAACATGAGTGAATCATAGCAGTATATATTGTGGGAGGATTTGTAGGATTTTCTAGAAAATTCCCATAGGATATTTCCTACATTTGTTTGCTATGTATGACATTCATTTCATGGGAATGCACGTACTAGACTCTTGGGATTGTGTTCATATTGACCTAATTCCTAAAAATTCATAGCATTAAGTGTGAGCATATTCAAAAATTTAGAAGGCTTGACGTCGAGTGGACATCACAATCTTTTACTTTGATTTCAAAATCGTACGAACCAGACGAGCCCTTGCTAAACAAGAATAATGACATAGGAGCAAGTAAGTAGTAGTACCTCATGAGATAGCCATGCTCGCAATGGATGTAGAGTGTGCTTCGCGAGTAGACGGCATGATGATGATATAGATTATACCACAAATCAGAATGCATCTTGCGGACGAGCCCTGCAGCCTCCCCTTCTCGAATGAAGATCCTTTTGTCCCACTGTCGAGTCGCCGATGAGAACACATGGATGACGTATCAAAAATGTCTGGTAGCTCCCGGGACTCCCGACACCCACTTATCGGTTCGTCGATTCCCGCTGAGATCTGTGCGTCGGTCTGACAAGGACCAGCTCATTTGCAGCATGAGTCAGACATTAGTAAACTGGGTTCTAGGTACACCGTAGGCTCATGGCCACTGTTCCCGACCAGCTTGTCTGCACAGGCTACTATGGCAAAGGTGAGCTGTTTCGTCAACTCTTTCACTCATCACGTCATGTCAATCTCCTCTATTCTAGTATATTTTTCTTTGTTCTTGTTTTGACTGGAGAGAGAGGAGAAAGGTGAGGAGAGAGAGAGGCTTTTCTTTCAGTGAGCCCGTGTGAGAGAGAGGAATGGCAGGAGAGAGCGGAGAGAGAGGCTGAGAGAGAAAATAACTTTTTTTCATGAGAGAGTGACGGGAGTTGGGGGAGGAGAGACAGGTTGTGAAAGGAGAGAGAGGAGAAAGGTCAGGAGTGTTTTCTTTTTGTGAGACGTGTGTGACAGTGATAAATGCCAGAAGAGAGAGGCCATGAGAGAGAGAGGAGATAGAAAAGAGGTATAGTCACATCGATGCATGTTCGGCTGTCCCGCTCATGCATTCCGTCGCAGTGCGAGAATAGGCCCAGTGTCGTGTAAAATATTTGTAGTCTCCACCACTTAAAGAAATCCTAGACCTGCTAATACAACTAATGGTGCAGGGTCAGGTCCAGATCCCGAGCAGCTGTTTCCTGAATGGATGGTGGTGATAACCGGGTGCCTAGACACCCGGGTACTGAAAATCCAATCTCATGACGTATAACTCCGGAGGCTACTCCGATTCAAGCAACACATCATCAGATCGATGTGCGATTCACCGGCAGCTAGCACACATGGAACCAAAAATACCTGATAGTGTGTCGACAAGGTCCGTTCGAACGTGAGGTAGGCACTTTCATCGAATCCCAACATGTTTGACCGACGACGTTGGGGCAGACGCGCCCACCGACGCATGGCCTGGTTCACGACATAATCGCGCGGCCGTGCATCGTCACACTCGTGTCTCAGACCCCGGCAAAGCAATAGCCCGTTGCAGTGGTCCGTGACCGTGACACCCATGCAGGGCAAGAAGTCGAGCCCTCCAGAGATGGCCGGGCCAGTCGTGGGACGGGAGAAGAACTCTGAGAATCTAAGCCGGGTGAAGTTGATGAAGATCCCGCGCACCGAGTGCGAGAGCAGGTGGCCACGCAGGCGGGCGTCGACGGTGTCGCGCCATGCTCTGCAGACCAGCCGGGCCGCGGCTAGGGTGTGCGGCACGAGGCGCCGGAGGACCTCCGTGAGGACGTCACTGGTAGCACGACCGGATTCGAGGCCATTGCCGATCGCTCTCGTTGGCCGCTCCTTTTCTAGTTTCCAGTCGTTCGTGATCCACATGCTCCGCTATATAACGGGCCGAGCGCTGCTACACGTCCGATATTTTGCGTATGATTTTGGTACGACATACAATCAGGGCCTGATGATCGTGCAAAAATCAGACAGCGATTGGAGACGTATTGGACTTTTTTTTTGAGACAATCTGGCGAAACCTTTATTTAACTCGTCACAATATTTACAGGGACGAAAATAAAATCATCGGGATTACCTAGCCAGACATGACGGCCAACCCCTAGTGAAAGAGCATATTTCGTTAAATTGTGAGCCTCGGTATTCGAGCTCCTAAATTCATGACTAAAAGAGCAACTAGTAAAAAAGCTAGAATGATCTAAAATTTCTCAGATAATTGCGCCGTACACTGCCGCACTCTTCTGCTTGATATCATCGATGACAATCTTGCAATCTAAAGCAACATAAATTCTTTGCTCGTAGAGGTCATCTGCAAGGGCCAGCGCTTCTCGGACTGCAAAGGCTTCAAGTGTTGTAGGGTCTGATATTCCCACAAGGGTAATTGCTAAAGATCCAATATAATTCCCTGCTTGGTCCCTACACACCACAGCCACGGCTGCTAATGACGTATTCCGCCGTAGGTCAGCATCAACATTTATTTTAACTGTGCCTTTGGGTGGGGCAATCCAATGGTTCGGCCTTGCATTAGTATTAATGCATGTGGATGCTGTTGGCTTTTGAAGCACTTGAAGCTTGGATATGATTTTTTTAATAAAACCATCAGTATGGAACGGAGTCTGAAATATCTCCTCATGCAAAGCCTTCTTCCTTAAACTCCAAATTGCCCATAAAGTAACAGCCATCCAGGTGAACTCTGCATGCGATAACATATCCTGCATGTTAAATAACCAGTCCTTGGCCTTCGGGTTCATGTCCAGACACATTTTCTCCACTAGCATCTCCGAAGACAGTGCCCACACACTGCGAGACATCACGCACTCAAGTAAAGCGTGGCACCACGAGTCCGCAGCGCCGCAAAAGGGGCACGCTGGAGACTCCGCCATGTTGCGATGATGAAGAAGCTCACATGTCGGTACAGACTCCCGGGCAAGACGCCAAAGAAAAAGTCGAATTTTATTCGGTACCTGTGTTCGCCATAAGGATGCCCACCCATTGTTGTGATGCTCATTACTTGACGTGCCAGCACTCTCGAACATCCACCCTTCTCTATTTAATTTGGTGTTCTGTATCATTTTGTAAGCCGACCGAACAGTGAAATTGCCTTGTATTTCCTTGTCCCAAGCCCAAAAATCATCCACCCTCCTCAGGCAAAGAGGTATTTTGAGTATCACCTCCGCATCAATAGGTATAAAATAGATCGAATTAAACTCTCCCTCCATGAAGATGTGGTCGGCTCTATTAGATCAGATACATATATCGGTGGATCCACCACAAGGGATGTGATAGGCCTAAGTATGTCTCCCCTCGGAATCCAGTTATGTTCCCATATGAGTGTGCTTTCTCCGGTACCTATCCTCCTGATGACTCCCTGCTGTGTTATGTCCCTGCCATCAATGATTGCTCGCCAAATTTGTGATGGGTGGGTACCCAACTCAGCTTGCAAAATCCCACACTCCGGATAATAAGCTGCTTTCAAAATCCTCCCGCTCAACGAAACTGGGCTATTTAGAAGTCTCCATGCTTGCTGGGCAAAAAGGGCTAAATTGAATATTTCAAGATCACGGAAACCAAGGCCGCCCATAGATTTTGGCCTTGTCATGATATCCCATGCCACCCAGGCCGGTTTCCTCTTCCCTTGCTTGCTACCCCACCAGAACTGCCGAATAATTGACGTGACATTCTCACACAAGCCTCTAGGAAGTCTGAAACATGCCATGGAATAGACAGGAATTGCTTGGGGGACTGACTTAATTAACACTTCTTTACCTGCAGCAGACAAAGTCTATATCTTTTCTTCTACTCGAAAGTTGGAGCCCGTTATTATATATTGCTTTAATAAAAATTCACATATAAGGTAACCAATATGTCTCTGTACATGGCTAAATACCTACACCTGTCTATGCGTGCATATTTGGGTATTTGCACGCCGGCCGGTTCGGATGACAGGGTTTGGCTGCTCTCGGTGACTGGGGCCGTCCGCACGGACGTCTCTGTCCACGAGGGCAAGGACAAGGCCGTCAAGCGACAAGAGATGGATGGCGTCGAAGCTATGCGCAGCCTGGTGCTATCCATCGCATTTTTTTGTCCATCAAGAACAGCTCTTCCTTCCACTTGTGACGGTCTTGGTATAGGTACCGGCTAAACATGTGACCACGCAGGAGGAGAGCACAGATCAGTCGCCTAGCCAGAGGCGCAGGCGACCACAGGCTGGGATCACCCTTGCAATATTATTAGAGAAAGATGGATGGGTCACCCTGGAGTACCGGTGGAACATGTGGCTGGATAGTGATGACCAGCGATACCGGTGGAACATGTGGCTGGATATGATGGTACCGGGTAGGGGAAGACTTGTATGAGATCTAGCTTCAGGTGAGATCAATGAGATCAATCTATTTGAGGACTCAAAACATGTTCTAAAATTCGGACAATATTCGCAGACACACGCCCGTGTTTGATATACAACCTCAAAAAGTTTCAGCTCCTAAATCGAAGTACACTTAGAGAACCAAAAAAGACAAAATCGAATATGAATAGTGTCAAATACTATTCACCCCAACATCACACTATTGATAGTCGAATTTGTCTTATTTGAATATCTTACTGTAAACCGAGTTTGAAGCTGATTTTCTTTAGAGTTGTAAACATACCCTGCAGGTATGTTGTAAAAAAAAACAGAATTTTTTGAATTCTCTAAATATGAAATTTTGATGTTGATCCTACGGTCTCACCTAAAGGTCAGATCCTATACAAGTAGGTAGGGTTTCTGCCCTTGTAGGAGCGGCGCTCGGATGGATGGCATCGCTTCTTTTTCGATTCAGTTTTCTGGGCTATGATCCTCCTCAATTTAGTCGGTCGAGGTGAGTTAGATGAAGCTTCATGTAAATTCCTGTCAGCTCGTTAGGCCGGCGAGCGCTAACATGCAACATGCTTCAGATTTAAGTATTTAATTTAATAAAACTGGAAAATGTTGCATCATGGAGATATATATTTAGAGCATAACTCCTTTTGAGAATTATAACCCATGGATGCATAATAATCCACATCGGAACATATTTCTTTTAACAAATCATTATTGCAGTATTGAGAAGTAACCTACAAATGGTTGTTCATCAATGTCTGGGTCACTTTCATGTTCCATAAACCAAATTATTACATACTGAACAACGGAAGTAATTGATAAGCTCATTGGATTGTTTATTCCGGTTCATTCAGCTAGATATAGAAGAAAAAATGTTTACAAGAAAAGTGACACCATAGCTTGGCAATTTAATAATTTACTCTGCAACTTTCAAGAAACACAAATAATATGATGGTTCTGTACTCATACAAATTTAATAGGTGAGATAACATAACCAAATACATGTCTGCAAAAAAGACATTTCAAATATTGGGTAGACATATATCACTCAAAGCTTGATGATTAATTATTTGGGGATAGAGTCAACCTCGTCCTTCTCAATGCATTTGCCTCTTCTCCTGCCCTAATAATTCTGCGTAGGAAAAAAATGCATGGCTTGTAACCTCTCGGACAAGTCAACCTCAAATAGCAAGGAGGGATTCAGGACGATAAGCACCACATCGTTCCTGTCACCTGAGCACTCGAACTGAATCACCATGCTGCCAAGAGGAACGTTGGATTCAAACAGCCGCAGCTTCTCCTCAATTCGATCACAGCCTCCCACTCCAAACCATCCTGAGTAGCACTAGATTATCCTCAACACAATTATGTGTACAAATCTCTTGATTACAGCTGAACAGAGGGATTACGCAAATTTCGGCGAAGCGGAAACGGAAAGGTGCCACAGCACCCGGGAGTCCCGACTCCCTCTTATCTGGCCATTCACCTAATATAAGATTCGTGCTCTGGGCTAGCCAGCAGCAGGCTTTTGGCGTTGTCAGTTTGATTAAGCAGGTCAGTTACTCAGTCAAGCTCGGCGGCTCCTTTTTCGTTTTAGAGAAAGGCCTAGGGAGTAGCAGGCAGAGTAGGTCTGAAAAGAGTTCACGGGCAATAGGTACAGGCGTATGTGTAGGGTAGCAGGAAGTTAAGCCGGTCAATTCGATGAGACAAGGCAAACATCGAACAGCAAGGGCCCGACTCCCCGACATGCAGTAACTTTTTGAAGGACTCGGATTATTTATATTTATGTAATGCGCTATGTGGCCTCTCCTACATCTCTTTCCTGAACAGCTTTTTTGTGAAATGAAGTACATGCATCGCTCACAGAACATCCCACTGAGTAGTAAAAAGTAAATAACCTTTTTTACTTTGCTCCTGTTGCTTCAGACAAACATGAACTGTAGCGGTCAGCCACCCCTTGTTTGTTTTTGTATAGCAGGCTGACATGTCAATTCCGACGACTGGGCGGTTGCAGCCGAGCTGGATTCTCCCCTACGATGGAAGGAACAGTGGGATACTAGGTCTAGAATCGTTTGAAATATTTCCAGTCTACCGCGCTTAGCGAATTCCTAGCCTGCTAATCAAATTGATGGCACAAAACCGGTCACACATCTCTAGGCTACATTTTTCTGAAAGGACGGTGGTGATAGCCGGGTGCCTAGGCACCCGGGTGCTAAAAAGCCTCTCTCAAGGGGAAATGGACAGGAGAGAGTGGTTGGTAGCAGCCACGCCGTGCCGTCTGATCCTCTGAATGTGTCTAACCTCGTGCGCTTTGGTAGAAGTAGGGGTGCATAGTTCGGCTTCTCATCACTTGGTTCACGCCGGCCCAAAACGATTCTTGGGTTGGGCTTCTTCAGACGCTGGGGACCCTGTGCGGCTTGCGAGCTGGGCGAGCCGCTGGCAGCTGGAGCGTTCAGGTTAGGGATGCTGACACACTCCACTTTCTCTTTGCAAGCAACAAGCTACACTGCCATTTTCTTTGCTAGCTGTTGTAACAAAGTATCATTGCTACTTTGCTCGTCTCATCATCATCACCACAAGCAAAGAGCTAGCACAACAGATAGTCCCAATAGCAACAAAAAATTTGTCTTTTTTCAATTTTTTGCATTAACGAAGTTCAAATTGGCTTTCACTAGACACTACAAAAATGCACAAAGTTATTTTATACTCTGCATTAGCAAAGTATGCATCGAAAGGAATATAAATACTACTCCATATAGCCTTAGCAAAACAAGGAAAAATATAATCGAAAGAAGTTTCAGTTTCAACAGGTCGTTAGTAAACAGACTGTCACACATGCAGTCACTAACATGCAACTTGCTTCAGATTTAAGTACTCAGGAGAAACAATTCACAGATATACAGCATGGGTGCAGAATAATCCCCATATTAACAAATCAGGATTGCATTATTAAGAAATAACCTACAAATAATGATCCAAGACTGGAATTACTTTGACTAGAAGTACTTGATAACTTGCTATAGAAAAACAAATGCTATTAAATAACTTGCTTCGAAAACTTTATGAAACGCAAACAAATTTAATTGGTGAGACCACATAATACCAAATACATGACTTGCAAAAATTAACATTTTAAATAATATTTGGTAGCTAGCCATGTGCCACCCAAAATGTTTGATCCATCCTTTTCAATGCATTTGCATCTTCTCCTGCCCTGATAGTTCTTCCTAGGAAAAGATTTTCATGCCCTGTAACCTCTCAGACAAGTCAACCTCAAATAGCAAGGAGGGATTCAGGTGTTGCCTACGTATTTCCTTGGTCTCCAAGTCAAGGACAATGAGCACGCACCGTTGGCCATGTATCTGCAACATGACCGCGTCGTTCATCTCCCCTGAACGCTTGAACTGAATCGACATACTGCCAAGAGGGACGTTGGGTTCCAACAACCGCAGCTTCTCCTCCATATCAATCACGACCTCCCGCTCCCAACCATGGCCGCCACGTAATTGTATCCACATGGTAATCATGAACACGTCAGCCACGAGGAACCGTAGCCTCCGGTCTGGTGACATTCTCAGGTGACGCTGGACTGGTTTGTTGTTGGTGGGCATGGCTGGGAGCTCCACCGTGCCCAGCTTCCTCGTCGAGACGTCATACGTGAGGATCTGGCTGCCATGTTGGATCCAGTGGATGACGCCGCCAGGGAGTACAACGGCGTCATCATGCTCATCGTGGTGATTCCTTAACGGGGCCCCAAAGTGTTCAGTGACAGGACCCCAGCTGACATTGCCGTTGTCGGACAGTGCGGCCGTCTGGATTCTCATGGAGTTTGTGCCCTTGAACTGGCACCAGGCCCGGTGGCCGAAGAATAGCAGGAAGGAGGAGCCGCTTATGCCATCTGCAGCAGTGAGTAGAACGCACGGGTGACAAGGGCATCCAATACAAGACCTGTCAAAGGAGATGCCCGGCGGTTTGGAGAGGAAGGTGCGGTCGCCGGTCATGGGGTCGTACACGCACAGATCAGAGTTTCTGTGCTCGTGGACATAGTGGCGGCGGACGAGGACGATGAGGCCGCCGCGCGACGTCACAGGGTCGTACCGGCCGAGGAGATCGTCGGCGGCGCTTCGTGCCACGAAGGGCGCGAGGTGCTTGTCGGCGAAGCACATGGCGGCCGGCGTAGCCGGGTGGACCAGAGAGACGAAGGGCTTGCGGCGGTGGTTCCGGCGCCTGTGGCGACGGGTGTAGGCGAGGAGGATCCGCGTCGGCACGATGCCCGTGGCAGCTTGTCGGATGAAGGAAGCGTCCGCGATTTCGCGGCGGAGGGACTTGCTGGTGGCGGCGCAGCGGACGATGGTTCTGGGGTCAGAGCGCGCGGCGATCGCCAGCAGGAGGTCCGCAGGTAGCATCCGCGACGCCGGCGGCGCGCGAGGGTTGTCTTTCCGTTGGCGCATTCGTGGTGCCATTGGGGCTGTGGATCTGCAACCGAGGCGATTTGCCTGCCTTACATATGACGGTAGTTATTCAGTTCCGGGAATGAAGAGATCTTGGATCATTATCTTTTGGGAGCAACTAACGCAATGCAAAGCTTATCCCCTCAAAAAAAAAAAGGTAATGCAAGCTTATCACCTTATTTCTTTATATGCAAGGAAAAGATTGGAAATTAAAGGTTTCAACGGGAACTTAGATGAGGAGATGTGTTGTACTCTCCAAAAACAACTTCGCTGAAACAAAATTGTTCAAATTGTACCAAGTGTATTTTTCATCTCATACTAAATTCCTCCGTATTTATAGGGCTAGAAATTCTGAGTTAATGCAGGACACGTTTAGTCAAGATCTCTTCATTGCCTAATAACATTTTCTAGAAACCTGACCCAGAGGGCAAGGGTTTCTGCATTTCATTAAGAAGAAGAAGACAAATAGTTTGTTTATAAGAAAAATCAGAATCAAAGACCATTCTCTATTAATTAGGAAAAACCAAGTGAAAACCCAAAAGCAAAAACAAAAGAAGAAAAAAGAGATTCGAGCTTGGGGATAGGGACAAGACAAGTACAACGTAAAGGGTAAGCGTTTGAGTCAGACACCGGAGCATCAAGGCCCGAAGCAATTAGGTATGGCTCAAGTGCAACCAATTTACTACCACTCGCCAAAGAGAACTCTGCCTCAACATGGAAGCATCATGGGCTAATATTATTATGTGGGAAACATCCTGTAAGGTCGAACTTTGACTTCCTAGCGATGCGCGCCAAAGAGCTCAACGTTGTGACCACTTTCGGTGAAAGTTGTTTTTTTTAGATGTCCATATATGCTTTCATCTTTTCTTCAGCGGCCTCCACTTTGTCCACCTCTATCAACTCACCAAAAACCTACAACTACCTATGCTCAGCATGCTTGGCCATCGGGATGTTGCACGCCTTGTTCTTCTTCTCCAGGTGCCCGCTTCGTCGTCCACCATCCTTCTCCCCATGCAACAATGCGGGGGTCCAAATAAGAGGGTGTCGAACCCCACAAGTAATCTTGCTGAGAAATTCCTCCATAGATAATGGTGGTGCATCTGCATCAACCTGTGTCTCCTCAGCGACAACACTGCTTACCTCATCATAGGATTCAACCACAATAACATGCTTGGTGAAGGCCTCCATCATGCTATTCACGTTGAAACCAAGCGGCTTCCCCAAACTTAGAATCAAACATGCATGCGAATGCACACCGATGGTCAGGACTAGCCACCAGGGGTTGGGGCAACATGATCATAGCCTCTGAGCTCATTGGGTCGACAAACTCCTCGGTCCCAACCGGTGGAACTACAGGGCCCAACCACACATCTTCACACCCAATAGAGCAACTCACAAGACAGATGACAAAAGGCCATACTTGAGGAAGAGGTGTCATTGCTTCATCAGGCATAGGATCAACATCTCATGAAACAATGCCCTTCGACTCTGATGAGAGCATTACAACAAGAAGATCCTACTCAACACTAGCGTCAGGGAGGATGCAACAGTCCACATGATAAGATGAGCAATCTTATAGATATGGCACCAAGAGAGCCTTAGCATATGAACACGACCTCTATGCAAGATTGGCATGACACTTGCATCCTCAACACGAATTTGAGGTCCATAGGAAGGTGTCGAAGAAGGGAGGCTTCGATGTGGGGGAGACCACTGGCTGGCAAGTGGAAATTCTTGTAGCAGCGCCAAATCATGAGCGGCTCCTGGCAGACAACAACGAAGTGCTTGGGCCCGACTCAGTGGAAAAACTACCCCCATCCACTTGAGTTAAGCGGCCCACTCAACTTAGCTGGACACCTGATGAGGTAGCAACGCAACATGACAGTACAAGGTAGCATCCACATTTCCCCTTCGCCCCTGTACCCCAATCCAACCTCCATGGTCCGCAACACCACCTACTTGAGACGAGGCTGCAGGGCAGAGGAGGATGAAGCATCATTATCAACACTCAGCAAACACATTTGTCTGGTACTAGAACCACCCAAATTGCAAGTTAGAGACTACAAAATCATTGACTACAACATCATTGAATCGAGTAGGGGGCTGAAGGGCCAGGGAAGCTAGCCCGACACTGATGCGACCACAGTAGCAGAGCTAGCGTCGGCCCTGCAGTGATCCATCCTGGGTACATCGGCCCAGGACATCAGTGCGCACCGTGGTGACTACCGCGTCATCCTTCGGAAAGACCCCTACCCGAGGACAAAGCGACCAGGCAAGAGGGACCTTAGCGTACACCGGCATCGGGCTCCTAGATCTGGCGAGTCGGCGGGGCCGCACATCCTCTTCGCCATCCGAAGCCAACCTGGGGGAGGGTGGATTTGGCTGAAGGGGCTGCTTTGGGTGGGTGGGATGGGGGGTGAGGCTTGCTGATCAAGGAGGGCGCTGGAGGCATAGACGGCTTGTCAGCCAGTAAAGGGGCAAGGCATGGGGCTCCTTCTTATTTTTCATCTTTTAATATAACTTTCTTCATGAACAAACATTTAGAAAAGTGACCTCTACTTAGCTGCGGCAACTCGTTGGAAATTTAACATAAAACGGTGTGTACATTGAAGATGGGATGTTGCTGATATTCACCATTGTTTTGTATTGAATGAAATGTCAATCTATTATTGGTTAATTATATATGCTGATCAATATCCATTTGTGAAACAAGCAAGGAAGTAAGTACCTTCGAAGATTCTCTTATTTAACCTTGAGATGACACAAGAATGGTGGCCTGGACAAAAAGGAGATCTAATCCCCTAGTGTCCCTATACTTGTACAATCAAGTGGATACGACGAGCTTGTTTTAGAGAGATCCGAGGAAACAGAAAGACGTCATGACTGTTCTAGTCGCTGCTATATCTGTGACACATGCAACAACTTCCCAAGTTGAGTCGCTCCCCGGTCGAGCACGGCGGCCTCGGTGTGCTGAACCTTCCCAAGTTCAGTTGCGCGTTCCGGCTGAGATGGCTCTGGCACAGCTGGAAAAATCTCACTCACCCTTGGGTGGGAACGGAGCCGCCATGCGATGAATCGGATCACGCTCTTTTCAACCCGGTGATGACTGTCACCATTGGCAGCGACAGAACGGCGAGCTTCTGGAATTGCTCTTGGCTCAGGCCGGTGCCGCTGAAGTTCTGCTTTACGTCTCTCTTCAAGCACTCGAGGCGCAAGGGCAGAACTGTGGCACAAGCTATCACCGGCGGCCGCTGGGTTTTGGACCTCGCACATGGCAACAACAATGACCTAGTCAGCGAGGTTCTTGATCTGCATCGACTCATTCAGCGCCGGCAGCTCAGCCTTCAGACTGAAGAACAAGACCAAATCCACTGGAACTCGGAGGGGTCAGGCCAGTACAACTCCCGCTCGGCCTACGCCCTCCAGTTCCTGGGCTCGGCGTCGGGTATGTTCCAGGCAATGATCTGGGCCGCCTGGGCTCCGGCGAAGCTTAAGATGTTTGTGTGGCTCCTCCACCAGATTCGGCTATGGTGCAACGACCGTCTCCAACGTAGGGGCTGGCCAAACTCCTACTTTTGCCAGCTCTGTGTAACACCCCGGAAGTAACTTTCCATATTTGTAACTCCAACTCTTGCCATTTTCGGCATTGATATATGATATTCCCTCCGTGGTTGGGTTTTCTTCATTTTGCATTTTGTCCATGTCATGCATTTTATCATGTCATCATGTGCATCGCATTTGCATACGTGTTCGTCTCATGATTCCGAGCATTTTTCCCGTTGTCCGTTTTGCAATCCGGCACTCCTATCTCCCCCGGCGGTCCCTTTTACGTTTTTCCGTGTGCGGGTACTAAACCTTCTCAAAATGGACCGAGGTTTGTCTAGTGGCCTTGGTATATCACCCGTAGACCACCGGTCAAGTTTCGGGTCATTTGGAGCTCGTTTGGTACTCCAACGGTTAACCGCACTCTCGCAAAGGCCTCTTTTAAGTTGCAGCCCAACACCCCTTCAAAACAGCCCAATAACCCATCTAAGTCACTTCCATGCTCTCCGTCGTTCGATCACGATCGTGTGGGCGAAAACTACACCTCATTTGGACTCTCCTAGCTCCCTCTATGCCTATTTAAACACCTCCCCCGAAATTCGCGGTCCAATCCACCCCTAACCCTAGCAGTTTTCCTCCTCGCGCCGCCGGACGCGTCCGTCCGCGCCGGACACGTCCGCCGGCCACGTCGCCCGGACCAATCCCGGGGCGACACGTCATCGCTGCCGCCGCCTCAGCCAACCCCCTCGCGACACGTCACGCCGCCCATTTCACACACCGCAGCAGTGAAAATGGCTGAGCCCGCCCGGCCGTCCGCCTGCCGCCGCCACGCCACCCGCCGCCGCCTCCAGCGCCGCCTCGCCGCCGCGCCCTCTTCCTCCGCCGCTTGCCGCCGCCCGATCCGGCCGGCCCCGCCACCGGATCCCGCCATGGTCGCCGCCTGCTCGGCGAGCTCCTCCACGCGCCGGCCGAGCCCGACCCCACCGGCGACCGCCTTCCTCCTCGCCGGCTCGGGAGCCAGCGCGCCGAGATCCCGCGCCCGATCCGGCCTCGGGAAGCGCACCCGTTGACCTCTTTTTCCCCTCTTTTCTTCTAAGTCTTTTCATCTCATGATATTTTGTTCCATTTTCAAAGTGGTATATCTTTGCATCTGTAGATCCATTTTGCGCGTATAATATGTCAAAATGTTCGACTCGAAGAGTAGATCATTCCATCGCATTGCATCATTTTCATTTGAGCTCATCTTGATGCCCAAAATGCTGTTGGAAGAGTGCTATGTGATGTTAGTTTCTGTTTCTTAACAGAACTTGCACTTTTGTTATTTTTGCCATGATTAATGTGTGCATCCTATGTATTTGAGTCCTACATGTGTTTTGAAATATGCCATGCCATCTTTCCAGGGGTGTATGCCATGTATTTTTGTGATCTATGTGGTGACTAGCACAAGCATGCAAAGTAGGTGTCCTGATGTTGCTGATTTCAGCCCTGTTTTAGCTGATTTTGATGCCATGTTAACTTGATGATACCGAGAGATCCATGCATATTTTGAGATACTTCAGTAAGGATGTTTTGTAAAACATGTCTTGCTATATCCATCCATGCCTTTGTTTGAAATTATGGAGTGCCATAGCTTTAGTCAATCGAGCTCTACTTTTGCTATCAAATGTTTCCTGGCAGATTGTATACATGTTATTCAATTTTGCCTAGGTTGTTGTGGTTGACCCATGCATGCTATGTTTTTGTTCTTGCCATGTATGTCTTCTATGTCATGTCTTCTTGATGTATGTATGCTTAGGTTTTCTTTTAAGGCTCTGTAGTGAGTGCATTGAGCTTGTAAACATGCCTACTCGTTATCAGTTTTTGGCATGCCATGTTGCTGAATCGGTTAACGAGACTTTCAATATTGACATGGGTGTTACTATATTTTCTAGTCCTTTTTGGCTTATGGTAAGTAAGGGACTTTTTATCTATGCTTTGATTAGATTCATGCCATGCCATGTTTTGCTATTTTAAGTTCCTGTAGGATGTAGTTTTGTTGCTCTGAACATTGCAACCTGATGCTGTTTTTGCCATGTCCAGCCTGATATTTTGTGCACTTTTGCCATGCTTGTTTGAACCTGTTACGATGTGAACTAGCCGTAGCTCAGTGCTCATCTTTTGTCGAGCATCTTGTGTAGATCACTGCCATGTACTTTGTGGATACGTTTGGGTGCAGTAGCTTAATTAATTGTTGCTTGCTAAGTGGCATCATGCTGTTAATGGCAGATTTGCGTCATTCTTGTTTTGCTTGTCATTTGCAAACCGTGCATCCGATTCCGGTGATCTTTATATCGATTTCAACCGAAATCATGTCATCTTTCCAGTGGCATACTTGATTTGCCAAGTTGATGCCTGGTTCATCATTTACCTTCCGGAGCGCACATACGCATTGCATATCGCATCTCGCATATCATGTCATGTTTTGCATCATGTTGATTGTGCATTGCACCGTGATTTATTGTGGTTCCTTTGTTTGTGTTGTTGCTTTGGGTAGAGCTGGGAGACGAGTACGTGAACGAGGAACCTGTTGAGAACGCTTACGAGGATCAAGCTTTCGACAACTCTGAGAACATTGCAGGCAAGATGACCATACCCTCGAAATCACTTCTATCTTTGCTATGATAGTTGCTCGCTCTTTTGCTATGCCTATGCTGCGATGCCTACCACTTGCTTTATCATGCCACCCATATTGCCATGTCAGCCCCTAACCATCCTTTTTCCTAGCAAACCGTTGATTGGCTATGTTACCGCTTTGCTCAGCCCTCTTATAGCGTTGCTAGTTGCAGGTGAAGCTGAAGTTTGTTCCTTGTTGGAACATGGAGATGTTGTTCCTTTTGGAACATGTTTACTTGTTGGGGATATCACAATATATATCTGCTATAATTAATACATCTATATATTTGGTAAAGGGTGGAAGGCTCGGCCTTATGCCTGGTGTTTTGTTCCACTCTTGCCACCCTAGTTTCCGTCATACCGGTGTTATGTTCCTTGATTTTCGCGTTCCTTACACGGTTGGGTGATTTATGGGACCCCCTTGACAGTTCGCTTTGAATAAGACTCGTCCAGCAAGGCCCAACATTGGTTTTACCATTTGCCACCTAAGCCTTTTCCCCCGGGTTTTCGCGAGCCCGAGGGTCATCTTTATTTAACCCCCGGGCCAATGCTCCTCTGAGTGTTGGTCCAAACTAGAGCCACTTGCGGTGCCACCCTGAGGCAACTTGGGGCATCTTCGGTTGCCGTACGTAGTGTTCATCCGGATGTGCCCTGAGAACGAGATATGTGCAGCTCCTATCGGGATTTGTCGGCACAATCGGGCGGCTTTGCTGGTCTTGTTTTATTGCTGTCGAAATGTCTTGTAGTCCGGGATTCCGAGATTGATCGGGTCTTCCCGGTAGAAGGAATATCCTTCGTTGACCGTGAGAGCTTATAATGGGCTAAGTTGGGACACCCCTGCAGGGTAATATCTTTCGAAAGCCGTGCCCGCGGTTATGAGGCAGATGGGAATTTGTTAATGTCCGGTTGTAGAAAACCCAAAGTTGACCTCAATTTAAAATACACATCAACCGCGTGTGTAACCGTGATGGTCTCTTCTCGGCGGAGTCCGGGAAGTGAACACGGTGTTGGAGTTATGTCTGACGTACGTAGTTCAGGATCAATTCTTGATCGCTACTAGTTTCACGACCGTGCTTTGCTTCTCTTCTCGCTCTTTTTTGCGAAGTAGCCACCATATATGCTAGTCGCTTGCTGCAGCTCCACTTTACTACCTTGTCCTTCCTATAAGCTTAAATAGTCTTGATCTCGCGGGTGTGAGATTGCTGAGTCCCCGTGACTCACAGATACTTCCAAAACAGTTGCAGGTTCCGATGATGCCAGTGCAGGTGACTCAACCGAGCTCACGTGGAAGTTCGACGAGGAACGTGGTCGTTACTATGTGTCTTTTCCTGATGATCAGTAGTGGTGCCCAGTTGGGACGATTCGGGGATCTGTGTAGCATTTGGGGTATCTTCTTTTATTTTGGTTCCGTAGTCGGACCTTGAGTGTACTCTGAATGATGGATGTTTATTTATGTATTGTGTGAAGTGGCGACTGTAAGCCAACTATGTATCTATTTCCCCTATTTATTACATGGGTTGTGTGAAGATTACCTCACTTGTGACATTGCTTTCAATGCGGTTATGCCTCTAAGTCGTGCCTCGACACGTGGGAGATATAGCCGCATCGGGGGCGTTACACTCTGCCTCAGGAACCTTGAGACTTCGGATCATCTATTCTGGAGCTGTCCTTTTACGAAGACAATTTGGGCTAATTTGTCCTTATGGCAGCACTGCCAGGGGCTCAACAAGGCGTGTCTATCCAACGAAAGCAGCTCTCTGGAAAAGGTGGAAGCCATGGTCTCAGCGACGCGACCAGCGCATGCAAAAGGAATCAAGTCGCTGATTATGCTGGTGCTTTGGAAAGTCTGGCAGGAACGCAACAGCTGCTTTTTCAGAAAGAAAGAGGCTACGGTGCAAGATGTGGTCAACGACATCAGGAGAGAGCTCTGTCTTTGGTAACAGGGCGGTTTCAAATCCATTCAGAGCCCCTTCGGGGATCCTCCATGAGATTGTATTTTTAAGTCTTGGTGCCTCAGGCACCCAGTCTTTTTCTTTCTTCTGTTTACCTCCTTGATCCCAGGATCATCGCCTTTGTCACTTTGTCATCTGCTCCCTGCTTAATCAATGAAACCCCAGCCAAGGCTGGCTCGTTCAAAAAAAGAAGACACATGCAACAACTTAGAAGCGAGTATAAGATCCTTTTTCTTTTTTGAGGGAAGAGAAGCGAGTATAACATCTGATGCCACAACTCACCCCTCATTTCCCAGTGTTTCCCATGCCTAGAGATTCCAAATGCACCCCCCATAAAAATAATACTCATTACAAAGACTCTTCATAACCTAACTAACGCCCGTTCCCATATGGATATGAGAAGGCGAGTTTTTTTAGTCCAAGCACTTCTTTATTAATCAACAATCTTCATAGTGATAAAATTCAAATCTGGCGGATCCAAAAGCCAAACATGGTGACCAACATCCAATCCAAAAACGTGTTTTGCAAGGCTATGTGCCTTAATATTCAATTCACAATATTCGAAGATGAAGATACAACGTTGTAGTTGCATGGACGTAGCTGAGATCTCCTTTATAATGCCGGCGTTCATCCCTCCCGTACCTTGATTGATGTCCTTCACAACACCTTGGCAATCAGAGGCCCTGCTCACATGTGAAAGTGAAGGATCCATAGCCAATGCTAGAGCCTCGCCGCAGACCAATCTTTTGAGCATCACCGAAGAGATCAAATGTTGCAATAGATTGTTGGGCCAACCTTCATTAGAAAATTTTAATCTTCGAGGGAACATCTATTTTTCATAGTTCAGACCATGACTTCTGCGAGAGCAACTAGTTAACGCTCGGTCCTTCGGGAGCCTCCCAATGATCACTTTGGGGTGGGCTGAGAGCACGCCACCGTCGACACATGTCGCGCTCTGGGCGTTTCCTCGGCTTTATAGATGGGTTTTTTCGGCTTTTTGGTTTTCCAATGGGATTTCTTAGGTTTTGGACAAAATTAATATACGAAAAACGCATTTTTTTTGCCTCGTGCCTCTCGGAAAACAAAAAAAAACACGTTTTCTTCGCGAGAGGCACGACACTGCCTCTAAAAAATGAAAAAATACGCATTTTTTCCTTTCGTGAGAGGCACGGTTTTGCTTTCACGAGAGGCGCGACCGTACCTCTCAGAGACGAAAAAAACTCGTTATTTTTTGCTTTCGCGAGAGGCACCACCGTGCCTGTCGGAAAGGAAAAGAATGCGTTCTCTTCTTTTCCCTTCCTTGACAGGCTCTGTTTTGCTTCCGCGAGAGGCAGGGCCATGCCTCTTTCGTAAAGAAGAATAAACTTCCCCTAGTTGCATTTTTCCGTTCGGTTTTTTTCATGAAAAAAGTTCGTCAAAACCTATAGCATTGGATCTAGTTTTAAAGATCTCGACAAGAGAAATTCAATAGTGAAAACGGTTGTAGATTTTAGACACACGGTTAAAGAGTAAAACATTTTGAATAAACGGATCTATGAAAAAGGGAAAACTCCCGCCATTTGTCGGAACCTAGGGGTGGAAGTGATCTTTGGAAGGGGTACTCCTCAATTAGTGATCTGGGACTTTTGCTGGCCTTCACTGTTTGATGAAGAAATTATTTTTTATTTTAGGTGATGATGAGGAAATTAAAACAAAAATTTTGAGGGGTTGATGAAGAAATTAATTGGGAAAGGAGAATGATATATACTAGTACAAATGCCCGTGCATTGCACCGGGCAGATAAACAGGCATAACTTACTTCATGTGTCCTTGTGCATCATTTTTTATATCCATTTTTAATAAATGTTGATGATATGGTTAAACGTGGAATTTCCTTATTTTTAATAAAAGTTGACGTTTTAGCAAAAAAACGTATGCGTAACAACGGTATGAAATAAATTTTAGGGTTTGTGTGATATTTGAGAGTTTCTATCATGGTGAAATATCGAGCTCTTTATCTCAATTTGTTAGATTCTTCCTCGTCTTATCATGAATTCATATTTTCTACTTGACCACTTGAAAGATAAGATGACCATTAGATAGTAAAGAGTTCACAATGCTTGGTGCTTTTTTGTTGATACACTACCACCAACAGTAGGAGCACACCGACTGTGCCAACATGGTTGCTTCCCTTGACACCAACATCAGGGCTCGAACAGGACCAGGATAGGACATGCAAAGTTGCGGGTGAGATGATATGACGGAGGGGAGTAGCCAAATGCATAGAGGTGGTGCACGGAAGGACAAAGGACATGATCGGCATAGCCATGATCACATGCCTCTCTCTCTCTCTAGCCGGTGTGAGAGTCAAAATAGGACGCAACCCGTCCTCCAGACCCAGTTCAAGCAGCATTGTCGTACCATCCTCCACATGACTGAGGATGCACAGTTGTCGTACCCTCTCAACTCTTTCTCCGCCCCTCATCTCTATGTCATCAACGACATCAGGAACATCAAGACTCGAGGAATATTGATGATCAGGTAGTCCATAGGTGAGACCGAAATATCTTTTTCCCTAAGAAATAGTATTTATTTTCAATATTTTTTAAATAAATCTTTTCAATATTTCAGTCACACATCTTTTAAGTACTGTAACTACTAATGTATTCATAATTAAGATTAAGATATGGCAGGCTTAAACAGCAGCCAAGTAAATTGTATGCTAGCAGAGATCGACACCTAGCTGTACGCAGAAAAGAAGAAGAAAAAGAGATCGACATCTAGCAGCAGCGACATCGCATCATTTAAAAAAAGCAGTAGCAACAAGGACTCGATCCTTTTTTTTCTTGCGGGAACAAGCACTCAATCCCACCGACAATTCCTTTTCGACCACCCAATTCTTATCTTGTTATCCATCACACCCAGCGCCACTTCTCCAAGCCAGAGCCCATACACAGCCAGTCATGCTGCAACAACGCCGCCGCCCGTACGCCGCCTCCCGCACCAACTACGCCCGAGCAAGGAACTCCCCTCGACCCCGGCGCCTGCAGCCCCTTCCTCACCTCCCCGTCCAGTCCAGCGACCGGCGCCATCGCCGGCTACCCCCTGCAACTCTGGCCGCTACTCCGCTGACCTTCCCCCTCTCCATTCCCTTCCCTAACTCCCTCCCTCTGGAAGTCTGGATCTCACCCCACGTATCTTTTCTGTACAGGGAGCATCACACACCCGCGCCATGGATCTCCGACCCCTACGCCCAAGCTCCCGCCGTTGTTCAGTGCCAGATCCGCGCCGCCCCACCTTCACCGACCGTGTCGGGAGCCGTCGTCGGCTCGTCGCTGCCTGCTTCGTCTGGGCATGGGGACGACGAACACGAGGAGCACCCGCGAAAGGGTCGTTTGTTCCAGCCGCACACCCACGGGGCTCCGTTCCTCTTCCCCAAGGTGGCCTGGACATCTGTCCGCCCAGCACCATAGCCATGACTGGCTCATCCGCGCCGGTGATGCACTGGCCTTGAGGGAGGCTCGTTTTATCTGATCTCTCTCTTATTCTCTTGATCAGCCATCTCGGCTTTGTTATTCGGCTTGTTGATTGTCTACTTTCGAACATATATAAATTTGTAGGATTCGATGCAAAGCTGCGAGGTGGGACTAATAGTCAATTTAAAGACTGCTGATGTGGGGAAGGACTGATACATCGGCGGCGCGCAACGGAGTGGGGTTGGCCGGCGGGGCGTTGTGTGGCATGGCAGGAGGTGGAGATGGGATTGAGATTTTTTTTTGAGGGGATTGGGAGGCAGGGTCATGCGGGGGTGTGGGTTATTTCGTTTTTTCTCCCGTCAATACCGGTTCGGGTTGATTATTATTGTACTGCGGGTTGAATACCCAAAATCATGGGGGCTTTTTTGCAAAAATGTCAAATGACGGACGACCAGAATCACTCCGTGCTTTATTAGTAGGGAAAGATTAATTGGGCCGGTGAAAGAGGGACGACGGACGGTATATATCCTTTGGGCCCGAGCCATCCATCCTCCGTTTTCCCCAGATACGGCGACAATCTCGGCGCACGCCATGACCTCCTCCTACCAGCCGCCCGCCACGACGAACCTGGATGCGCCGGCGCCGGTACCCAAGGTGAAGGCAGGAGCGGTGGTGACCCGAAACCCTCGCTCCCCCAGCGGCCCGCCGTCGCCGGAGATGGAGGCCACGGCGGAGGCGCTCACGCGGGAGGAGGTGCTGCGCCGGAGGCGCCGCCGCGCCGCTCGGCTCCTTGCCGCGTACCGCCGGCTGTACTGGGCCATGGCGGAGGAGGTGCGCGCCCGGCACCGGCAGTACGTCTGGGAACTCGGCTGCAGCCCGCTCGAGGCCGAGCAGCCGGCCGCTGTCCCGGAGGCGAAGCCTGGGCCGGCGGCGGTGCCGAGGAGGAAGAAGTGCGGGGTCACGGGGTGCAAGGTGCGGGCGATGGCCATGGCCAAGTACTGCCACTACCACATCCTCGCGATCCCAATCAGGTACTCTACAAGGGCTGCGGCCACATCATGATCAAGAGTGGTGCACAGACCGGGAAAAGTGCTCACAACACGCCCATCCTGAAGGCATCAGTTCCCTCCCTCTGCAATGTTCACTTGCAAAGATCTCAGAAGAATATATCTCAAGCTTATAAGATAGTTGGCTTTAGTCCGCCTCCCACCGGTCAAATCTCCCCGGATTTTAGTCTCTTGGTTGCCGAATGCGTCCGTCAGATCCAGGCCACAAGGAGAGAGTCCCGAAGTGCCGCGGCAGGGAAGAAATAGCCCAAAGATGGGAAAGGTAGCTGAGTTATTATCCCTTTAGATAACTTTTGTTACATAAACTGTATGAAAATGTCAGGCATCCGGAGGTTTATCTCGTAGTGAATTAGTTACAATGGTTTGCAATTAGATGGATGATTTTTCCTTGGTAGCGATTAATCATTTTTCAAATGTTCATATATACATTCTGTGAAACAAAAAGGAACCAGAAGCATCCTCCAAAAACTTCAGGCCATACACTGTATGCGGTACACTGTTCATTTGATCAGAGCTTTTTTGTCCTCTCAATGGAATTGTGTGCAGCTAAATCAACTACTAGCAATTTCAACCGGTATTGCATAAGGACAATTAAGAATGAGAATTTTTTTTTTTTTTTGAGACAGAGAGAAATGAAGAATGAGATGACCTGCAGATTTTACTGTAATCACCAGACACATCCTTTTGGTTGGCAACTGATCTGCTGTGGCATGTAGCATTATTGTGTCTCTTGTTTTCATTTTGGATGGAATTAATTGACCAGGTGAGAATTATAGCCGCATCTCTGTTTTCTCATGCTATATCATGAGTGCACATTATCAACTATCCAGGCTTAACTATATGCTTCCCTTCTATATGAGACTGCCAGTACAACTTATTTGCAATTTCATCTCGATATAAATATTACATGTGCCGATTTCTGCTGTGTTTTCAGTGAAACGAAGTTGAAATCTTGTACTGGATCGATCAGGTTGCTATGTAACTGGGAATCAGGTGCTCCCATGTATGATATTCTTGCTTTTTGTGGCATCTTATTTTTTGTGCTTATGTATTTGGGAAATTAAAACATGGATGTTTGGAGACTTGGAGTTACCAGTGGCCTTTGTTTGTTTGCATATGTAGACCGATTGAGCACTAGAGGCAATCACAAGTATTAGTATGTAGTATTGCGCAACCACACGCTTTACAAACCAATAACCAGCGATTAATGCTTTTCTACTGTGTTCATGTACTCTAGAAAAGAACTAACAATATATCTATCTAGCAATATAGCTGGAAGTTGCACCTTCTTCATTTGATCAAAGACTTGTGGTCCTCCATGAAATTAGATTAATTGTGCAGCTAAATTAACTTCCACACTCTTGCTAGCAAGCTGCGGCAGTGGAATATCTGCTTCCGACGAAATGACTATCATACAGTACAGTCTTCCCAGACATCTGAGATTCTATTCCAAATTTCTAAATGATTCTAATGATTCCAATCCAGTGGTAGCAGCAAGGAACCCATGTCTCGTCTGATGCAGAATCAACAACACGTTCAAATCGATTGTTGCGAGCATCCATGGTGACACCCTTGTTCCTGCTCTTTGATAATGACAACATTTGCCAGATGACTCAATCTTCATCGAATGTTGCGTCAACTTTGAGTCTAACCATACCTGAATGTCATGGTTGGCAAGTGATGCAGTCCATATTTGTCATCCATCGGAAATATGTCACTTTGCCTTCAACTTTTAACTTCAACACTCTAACTGCTGCTAGCATGTTGCAGCAATGGAATATATCCTTCCGACGAAATTGAGTGTCATACAGTCTTGTAGCCATCCGAGCTTCTATTCCATGTGATTCTAATGTATATTAACTTAAAGATCTAGTTGCAGCTGCTAGGAGTGTCACATGTTATGTGCCTCCATTTGGGTCCTCAATGTTTTCGGAGGAAATCCTCGCTGCTAAATACCTAACGACTTTCTCCTTTGATATCGAGGAGGATATCTCTGTCTTAGTTCATAAATTTCTACTGTCCAGCAGCCTTCAGCTGATTTTCAGTCTACCACTGATGATACAAGCGACAAGGAAATCCGAGAACACCAGGTTGTCTCTGAAAGTGTTAACTGACTGGGCAGCGGCTCGGATGAGCGGATTTGTGTGTGGGGGTCCTCCAAATATTCTTCTTCTCGGTTCTAGAGATTGTTCTTCAGAGAACTGACCTTCGGTTGGATTTCACAGACAAGTGCACCATGAAGGATGAATTATTCATCTGGCTGCTCTTGGCTCGCAAGATGCCAAAGCCAACTGCGAGCTACCCTTGTTCATGGACGTTTCCTCTTTAGGTGCCTGAAACAAATCAGTGTGCATGATCTTTCCATGTGTATCAAGACATAAAACATTTTTTCTAGAAAACTATTATCATTTCTTTACTAATGACTAATGAGTCAACGATTATCCACTAAAAGATTCGCATAATTTAAATCACTATGTTTTTTGTATATCCGGTGGCAATGCACGGACTTTCAACTAGTGATGGGGCTGTTACATGGGTCGGGCTTGGAGGTCGGGCGCGGCCCATAAGGAGAAAAAAACTTGCAAATATAAAGGGAGATAAGAGACTGTAGACCGGCCATAGTTTCAGTCATTCGTGTAGCTGGTTCGTGTATCTGGCTGTAACCTGAACACTTTCCCAACCTTACTTGCTACTCCTCTGAATCCATGTATCGTTTGCTAATTCTTGTGAGGCCAACAGTAATTCTTGTTTTTTCAAGCCATTCTCAGTTTCTGCTGAAAGTTTTCGAGGGCCCTCTCATGATCATTTTGACATCTATTTGAGTGACCTTGCCATTTCTGTCGTCGATTGAGCTTGTGGTGAGCAATTTACTGTAAAGGCAACATCAGAGATAGCCAAACTTTACTTATTTGGTAAGAAGTACTTGCCTGAATTTTCTGTTATGGGATAGAGATTGAGTTTTTGGAAGCACAAATATCTCTTGTGGTACCATTGAAACTTCAGTACATGTATCTATTGTGTTCGTTGGCACCTATGTAATGTAGGAACCTAGACTGGATGATTCCGCTAGACCAAGAACCTGACACTCTGTTGCAACAATTGCAGTAATTCCATCGTTTAATGCCCTGACTAGTTCCATTGACTTGTCGGCAATTCAGCTTTTGGTGAGCAATTTTCTGTAAAGGCAACCACAAATGGAGGTTGAAATCTACTGATTGGGTAAGACGTACCTGACGGATGTTTCTGTTGCTGGATATATAGACATGGAAACTTGAGAATGGCACCTGGACTGGAGGATACTGTTGCTGCTAATCCATGAACCTGATAGCTGCTGCAATAATTTGATAGAATTTTTCGACATGAACCATGTGTAACACTAGGGCATCTAGACCAAATGTAATCTTGTTGAAACCTGAACTTAAGTACTTGACCATCTAAGGTCCAGCCCGTCATATAATGGCTGTGTATTTGAATTACTGTTGGTGTTCCCAAATTATTTCCTCATTAGCAACAGTTCTCTGTAGAAATCATTTGAATCTATGAGTATCCTGGTGAGTGTACCAGCAAACTCTTTCTACGAGAGTGTCAATTTCAAGGTTGTTAAACCTTACCAGGGCAAAGCTTTTTGATCTATTCCAGTCATCCCTAAGATCCATATTTTCCTGTGGCTTGTTGCACACAACAAATGGCTCACTGTAATGAACTAGAAAATGTTTAACACACGTACTCTTAACATATTGTGGGCTTGTGGCTAGACTTGCTTGGCAATCGGTACATGACATGTTTGAGATTCCTGGCCCTGTAGCATCCTGTTTGGATTAATGGCGGAATATATCATAAACGGTATGTTACTCGTAACACTCGGAGTGCCTCATTTTTATGGCCTATTTGGACCTTAAGAAATAGTGAGATCCCAATTGGAGTATTTGGACGTAACGCTAAGATAACAACTCGGCAATGAAGGGGGCAAATAAAACTATTAAAATTAAATTATTTTTCTGAATAAAGTTGTGCACGAATGCTTTCATAGTTGTAGAACATGGAAGTATGCAGTGCATGAAGTTGAAAATAGAAACCAAAACGGATGAATCACAAAGTGCTACTGAATGTTGGAACCCAAGCTGCCAAATTCATCTCATAGGGCATATTCCCGGTCAGGTACTCTACCCCACGATCTGATAACCACCTCACGATCTTAATGGACTGCAGGTTGAGCCAGAAATATCCGACAGTTGACATGTTGATGAGCACCTTAATGAGCACGGTGCCACTCCTCTCGGCGAACCACAATAGTTTCATTTCATGCTTGACTTCCCACTGGCTCGGCGGCGGCCTGCTTCCGCCCGCCTCATCTAGGAACCGCAAGATTGTCTCTGTCTCGATCACCACCCGTGGTCATCGCTGCCACTTGCCCGTTTGCTTCGATTGCGCCCACGCAGATATCTTGTCGCCATCCGTGACGAGCACAATCAGGCACCCGCCTGCCGACGAAGTCGCCAGGAGTTGGTGGCACCACCCGCCGCGGGGGAAGCTCTCCGGGAGCATCGTGACCGTGACTTGTTCCAATCTAACCTCAAGCTTGAGGACATAGTCCCCTTTGTCGGTCAAGCACAACCAGTGTGCATCGTCGCCAACAACTAGGGCCCTGGCGAGTGGTCGTTGCAACTTGCTGCCTTGCAGTTTATGAACTCGGACCTTGTTGTAGCGGCCCCACGCGCCATGCTCGGATGAGAAGATTTGAAAGTGCACGTTGCGGCAGTGTTGTGGCAGCTCTAGGTATGCCATGACCACAAGGAATTGCCGGCCGACGACGGTCGCACCCTCATCATCATCCTCACCCACGAGCAAGACATAATTTGTCGCATCATCGTGTTGTTGTGTAGCCACCACATCCACATCCACAGGGAAAGTCGGTGCAGATGGCAGGCTCTGGCTGCGGCTAGTGGCCAGATCCCACACGCAAAGCTCTCGGGCCACGCGAGTGAGGACGAGGCCATTGCTCGACGCGAGGGGGACGCCGTGGACGCCGGTGACCCTGCGCAGCTTGGTGGTGTCCGCAGCGGTGGTGTCCACCAGGGACAACTGGTCCTTGCGTCGCATGCCCTCATATTTGTACGTGTGGATCAGGTGGCCTCGCAGAAGGGGGAGCACGAATCGGTCGCTATGCCGGAGGTGGAGGCGGCCACCGAGGCCAGTGTAGTCCTTGACGCGGCGGCGCATGTCTACGCACGTCGCGGCGCAGCGCACTAGAGTGGCCGGGTCGGTGCGCGCCGCGATGTCCACCAGCACGTCCAACGGCACCGACGCTGCCGTCTGCCGCCGCCCTCTTGCAGCTTGCGTCCGGGGCCTGGCACCGCCTCCGCCGTCGCCTGCCATGGTTGATGGGTGGCTCTAGGAGGGAGCTCAGTCCGGTGTAAGACCGCAAGATCCGATCGACGTGGTATTATTAGCCTATATAGCATCCTGTGTAGGGGATCAGTTTTCGTGGTTTGCACGTTGCCTAGTCCCGGGATTAACTCTAGCAGTTATCGTGTCAACTCTATATTAGGGTAATAATTCTTCAAACAAAAAATATTGGATGCGATTTAGGAGCAACGTCAATAGGAGCCTATTTTTAGGAAAACAAACATGGTGGAGTAAAAGTTGGGCATGGAAACTTCTTTTTTTGAGGGGAAAAGCTTGTGGTTACCCGGCGGATCTTTCCGCGCGCGTCGTCCGCCTCCCTGAGCGTTCGATCTGTTGTTCATCGGACGGTTAGGCGTCACCTTCACCTACTTAACGTTCTTGCAACTTCACCATTGTTTCAGAATCGTTTCTGCAACTCAGCACTTGCTGCAAACAGACTACATGGCCCGTGCTCGCTCGTGCTCGCCACTGGTCCGCTCCAGCAGTTGTCATTCGGCGGCAAGGCGGGCCTTCGCCGCCCCACTTCCTCTCCGCTTTTCTTTCGCTGCCTCACTTGTTGCCGGCCAGGCAGTTGGCTGCCCTGCCGCTCACATCTCTCCTGCCCCTGCATCTAGATCAGGATCGCCAAGCCACCACCCAACATAGGCGATAGCGCCTCAGATCCCCGTGGCCCGGTCATCATTCCAGCAACGTGCGGCGCGGAGCATGGCCTCACCGTCAATGCTGTCGGTGTCGGGGGAGTCCTCCTTGTTGACCCGTCCCGGCCCTGAGCGATATTTTTTCTGAAACAAAGCCCTTGTTGCAATAGTTGTTTCTGAAGCAAAGCTCTTGTTGCAAAGTGGGATCATACGTAGAGATGTTTTTGCAACGGCACCAATGTTTCCGAAACAAAGCTCTTGTTGCAATAATCACCAATGTGTTTCCGAAACAAAGCTCTTGTTGCAATAGTCATCGTTGTTTCTAAAACAATACTCTTGTTGCAAAGAGGAATTGTGCGATGTGCAATCTAGATCGCACGGCTCGCCAGTCGGTGGATCTTTTAAAAAGATCCGCCGGCAGACGCGTAGCACTCCCCTTTTTTTGGCACGAGCAAGCGTCGTCTCCAACAGCAGCCCTTTTTAACTAACATTTGAACTACTTTGACCATATTTCATATTTCAAACAAAAAATGACCAAAATGTAAACAACCAAACTACAAACATAATTTAAATACTACATGCCACTTAAACTACTGCAAGCACTACTACGAACACCACATATTGTCCCAGTAGATATCGACGTACCCATCACTCTCGCTGTTGGAATCGACGTTGAGTACACCGGAGGATCCTTCATTCTTCTTCTTCTTCTTTCCTATGACGACGAAGGAACTGCCTCGTCGTTGTTCTTGCATTTCTCGGCGTCCCTCTTCCAGTAGATCTCCAACTCGGCTAGCACATACAACGGATGTGCCCTACCAAACACCGCCATGGCCACCTCATCACTCTATCGGATGTTATCTTGATCGTCGACAACAATGCGAGAAGTCGGCCTAATCGGTTCTCGACTCGATCATCACCGGCTGGCCGACAACCTCCGCACCCACCCGAGAGTCAATCTACAGGAAATTGAGCTTCGAGCGGGGGAGGCCGAGCCTCCACACGGCAATGGCATACGCGCGGGTGGCGAGGTCAGCCGTCGAGTACGTGCCGAGCCAGTACCTCCGGACGGCGTGTTGGCCCTTTGGTGACATGGTGAGGAGGCGGCAGCCCAGTGGAAGCAAGCGGCGTCTCCAGGGAAGCAAGTTGTATCAGACTAGCAGTATAATGTTGGATGCATTGATTTAATTAATTAGTGATTATTGCATGAGATGATTGTTAACTTTAGTTATGTATGTGAAATATGCATAAATATTTTTGTGTGTTGTACCCATGTCCCATGCATATATGAATTCCTTTTGCAACGTATGTATTCATGTGCATACCACATCCATTTGGCTGAGTTGCTTGCCTTGCATACTTTCACTAATAAAGTTGTTTCTTTTTTGAATTATGGAAAATGATTTCTATTTTTTTGAAGACCAAGAATCATATTTTTTTATTTTCTAGAAAAGATGAGCATGCTAGTTTTTCCTTAATCTTATCCAGAAGTTGTTATTTACATCGGGAGATGTATTACTTGACCATGCAGGATACAAGGTGTCATTCGGGTCACCTCCCCTCGCGTCGCCTCCTCTGGTGACGCCAGGGGCCCCATGAACCCTAGCCGTGAGACACCCTTCGTTTCATCCGCAGTCGCCGGCAAGGGCAGCGGTGGCGGCGGGCCCGTCGCCATGCTTCAGGGTGGGTGGTCACCACAGTATCCCCTGTGAGGCACAGGAGGCGTTTCATGCGGGAAGACCGGGGGCGGCAGTCAGGGCAGCGCCCCTGCTGTGCGGTGGCGAGCGAAGCCTCCATGGTAGGCGGTGACCTGATGTTGGGTGGCGGTAGTGGCGGTGCTACATTAAGCAATGGTGGCGGCTGCGTGCAGATGGGTGGCATCGCTGCCGCTGCACATCCATCCCTATGCTTCAAGCTATCGTTCATAGTTTGCATCTCCTTGTCGATGTCGGTCATCAGATCTGAAGGGATAAACTCCCAAAGACCTTTTGGTCACCTTTGCCGTTGTGGATACCATAGGGTCACTGCAGCAGCAGAGTCTGCAGCTACCACCACCGGCCGACATGATCTTGATCACCACAACCAAACTGTTCTGATCTGAATTATGGTAACCACATCGAGTCGGATGGACGATACCGGCCGCCCAACAACAGATCAGGAGCAGAGGGCGGTGGCCGTGGCGGTAGCGAGGGCAACGTGTGTAGGGCGTGTGGCCTGGGGCGTGAACCTTGTGCATCAGCATCGAAGCCTCCGCGAGAGGCAGCCAGACGACCACCATGCAGCCACAAGATTGATTATAAAGAATATTAATAAGGATGATGTCAGGAGCAGAGCAACGGAGTGCACACGCCTAGCTCCACCGCCTTTTAACTTCTGTAAGCTCTATAGACAATGCAGAAGTTTGATCAAAAAGAATATTAGCAAGGATACTGCAATAAGACGATGATGCAAAATAACTTTAGTATGAAATCCATATGAACCAACACTCATTAGAGCAGACCGATCACAAAAATAAACGACGTTGATATAATTTGATGTGATACAAAAGCTGCAAGCACAGATGGCCAGACATTGTTTAAAGGGATGTAAATCACCAACATGTACAGTTGGTGAACAAAGAAGGTACTACTCGCTGGCTTACATCTATCAGCTCTTTCTGGACATCTTGCAAATCATCACTGCGCAGCTTTTGATGCGAATCAATTGTTGTGCTGTGGCCGGTAGGACGTATTGCTACTGCTCAGGTAGAGCTTCTGGCATGGACGCCTCTGGCGGCAGCAGGAAGAGGTTAGGCTTCTGCACCCAGATGAGCCTCCGCAGGTAAGCATTCGTTGACCATCTCGGTAGCCGGCAACATAACTGCGACCAAGCCCGCGTAGAGAGGAGATGGAGATGAGGCAGAACGGCGTCGTGTGAGAGGAGGGGACTCATGCAGAGGTCGCCTAGCGGCCGCCGGACTCTGTTGTAGCTCCGAGAAAACGTGATTTGCTATAACATTATATGTGGAATGAGAGAGAGAGCTGGCCATCGACGCCCGTGAGGTGTGTGTAGGCTAGAAAAGGTGGTTTGCTGTATGTGGGGGATTGAGATTTAGAGCTTTTTGTTTTGAAAAAGAGAGACTGTTCGGCTCTTACGGTTGGAAACGAAAGTAGTACTCCCTCTGTAAAGAAATGTAAGAGCGTTTAGATAACTACTTTAGTGATATAAACGCTTTTATATTTCTTTATCGAGGGAGTACTAATTAATTGGAAGCGGGAAGGAGGTTGCTCGGCTCCTACGCTATAAACTGAAACATTATTGGGAATCAAGCTGCTAGTACTCCATCCGAAGTATGAGAAACGCTTCCTATCAGAAGTCTGATAGAAAATTTTCCTCATACTGGCGCTGCGTCGTTGATTCTTTTCTAATCCAACGATCCATATTTAGAAGCAATTCTTTAATCCGTAAATTAATACCTCCCGAGTTAATCTCGCCCCGCCTGCCCCGTCCAAACAAGCTCATCCCCGACGTCTCCGCGACGGCTATCTCCGCTACAATCGCTCCGCACCAAAAAATCCGTGGCGACTACAACTCATCCACGTCCATGGTGCGGCGTTCCTCCTCCATCTACTTCGTCGTTCCCTGATCTCAGCATCGACCGTGTAACCCCCATGGCCGCTCCCGTCCCTCACCAGACCCTGCCTCATCACCACCACTTCCACCGCACTGGTGCGCCATATTTTGGCTAGGCAAGGAAGATGTGCGCGCATCGCAGGCTTCGGCCCCTGGTATGCACCCACCCGAACCAGGGTCAGATTCATCCATGGTTTTAAATAGCCCGCTGTAGCTCCGCTATAGCACGCAAAGGGTCTTTTGTCCAAACACATGAGTAAACATTTTAAATAGCTCGCTATAGCATGCTATAGCAATTAGAAAAGGTTCTCCGCTAAGAGCCTTAGGGCGCCATTTAAAACTTTGAATTCATCTCATCTTTCATCCATTTTAGTTAATTGTTTTGATTTGCGTTACTTTTGATCTGGACATTAGTTTGATCCTCATTCCCATTTCCCTCCAGCGTTGTCGCTGACCTTTTCATCTACTCAGGCCCTCAACAACGACATACCAACGGCTGCTTGAAGTTGCAGGTGGCTGCCATAGATGTCCCTTCTTCCAATGACGATGGTCGTCGCCAATCTGTACGAAATCGGTCCTCACCTCGTCTCATCTCCCAATCTCCCCTAGATTATTCATTTTTTCATCTCAATTTGGTATATACAATCACTGAATTATCAATTAATTTTGGTCAATTTGTTGCTAATTACCTGTCTAAATTTGTATGCTTCCGATTGACATGATTCATTTTGAGATGGCATTGTTTTCTATACTCAAATTTTCATGCTTCCCATCTATGAATTGCTCTCCTCACCATCCTCATCTAACATAGATTCTGGCCTACATATTGTTCTTACAATTTATCTCTTTTTTGTTCATCATATTTTGCTAGCTCTGTTGCATGATTATGTACTCGGATTGCAGGAACCAAAGAAGAAGTCTGTAAGAAGCAACACGTCTGTCCATATGGCGATGGTGCTAGGGACAAGGTCCTCGCACTTGCGACACTGTAGTAGATGGTGTGGTGGTGCCAACCGCCACATGATATACTCCATGATACACCACGTCGGGACGTCGTCCCCTCAGTATTTGGATGTGACGCCATCTTAGCATGGACGCTCAACATCATCAGGGAGAATCATCAAGCGACGAGAGCTCATGCGGCCGGCTACATGAAACCACGCCTCGCATTCTCAACTGAACTACTTTGTTATCAACGAGACCTTGGCTAATACTTGGCAGTGTCCAGAATTGTTACTTCTTTAGATGCATATTCTCGTTTCTTTGGAAGCAATGTTCCTTTTGTTGCAAACCAATGTAGTTTCAATGGTAAATATGTCTGCTTGAGAACAAATATATGTTTCCTTGGAAGAAATTTAATGGCACATTAGAAACAATTCACTGTCCTCTAAAATACATCTTCACCGTGCCACAAGCAAAAATGAATACACTGGTGCACTATACATAAGATTTCGCCAAATCGAAAGAATCTCGGATTGATGTGGAAGAACGAAACAAAATGAATGGTTCAATTCCTAGTCATTACTACACACAAGGCCACAAGTGCTTTATATATGTACACAGTTCAACTAATATATACTTCCAGTTTTTGTCAACCATGTTTCCACCTATCACACTAGGTGCTTCCTAATTCCTACTTAGCTCACGACCACACAGGTGCTTCCACGCCCAAATAATATCATGCATATGAAGCACCTATGGAACCGAAGCACGCGAAGGAAGCAGCGAGCATCAGAAGATAAGACACAAAGTTTCTGTTACATAATCATGCTTCCTTAATTCTCAACAAAAAAATCATGCTTCCTAGAATAGCGCATCACGCTTCATACATGGCTGGATACATCTCTTGTTGTACATTAGTCAGCTATGCTTCCAACATTTCTGTATTGTGCTTCAAGCAGTCTAATTTTGAATAGCCTATGTTCCAATGTTTTGCTTCAAAATGCGCAGTTCTAAGAAATAAAAAGCCAACTAAATCTTATTTGGGAACATAAAACGGATCTTGCAGCAGTTAATTAGGACGGGTTTTTTGTCGATTAATTTGGGCGGATTGTTTGGGAGCAGTTGATAAGGAAAGTGATAAAATCAGGCGAGTACTTATATCTCCTAATCAGGTGGAAACTCCCACGTAACAAGGCATTCTAATCCAACGCTCCAACACTCTCCTATCCAATGGCTATGGACTAGTCTGATAGATGAAAATTTGCAGTAGTCTGATGCCTAGCGTTTCCCCCGAAGTATTGACGTATGTCTCTCAGTAGGCAGCTGCAGTTAACTCCAAGATAAGAGATCTATTAAGTGGTTGAACACAAAAATAAAAATGATGTGCTGGTGTGGCATTGTGGGGTTTCAGAGTACGAAAGAGGAACGACCAAGGGAATGGTTGCGGGTAATAGTTGCTGATGTGGCTGGATGCATTGACGTGGGGTAGATGCATGTTAAGATAAATATGGCTGGGATGAGTGGGACATGTGGTTATGTGGATAGCTTGCATGTCAAGATAATTGAGAAAGTGGGGATTAACTTCATAGCTATATAGGATATCTATTAAACATTGTAGTTTTGCCATTTATTTGATGAATTCAACTTATATTGACATATTTAATGATAACTTATCTTGTTAAAATAGAGTTTAAATTGTACGCATTGTGCAACCGAGCCATATTATATATGCTTTTACATAGCCATAGTTATATGCTTTAGCCTAAAAAACTAAAGAAAATGTTACTATGTTGGCCATCATTAGTGACCATCGGGGCCTCAAAGCAAGCTGATCAAAAACCAAGATGAAACATTTGGAGCATTCACAGCCGTACATCATTGCAGGAGAATTCATTCCAGTTATGATATGGCTAGGCAGGAAAAAACAGCTAGATCGGTAACGGAATCTGGATCGTGTTAAAACTCTGACAAGAGATAAAACACATAGCGAATCAAATAATACAAGCAAATTTTCACAGGCTCAATAGTTCATATCCATGGAGAGCAGCCAGATTTGACAACAAAAGATGCATCAACACTGAATTCACACATGACCATGAGCCCTGCGCAAGGCCTACGTGCAATATATAGCAGCCTGGCCCATGGAAGGACTTTTCTTGCCCAGCTTGAACGAGCCAAAAATTTCCGCAGGCATAGTACATCTCCAGGCAGCAAGATCAAATTTCACAACAAAGGTGCGTGATTGCTAACCAAAGTAGCTCTAAAAGAGCAAACTGCAATTACACAATCAGCTCCCACAATCAACTATTGTTACTACCACACATCATAGGATAATCTAATAGTACGAGTTAACTGCTTGTTAAATTTCATAAACACCATCCTAACACTAAGACAACATAAAGTTAACTGCATTTCATAAGAACCATCCTAACTCTAAGACAACATAAACTTAATTTGTCTTGCATGGGCACGATATTTTCCAATGCCGCAACACCTTATTGATAGCCACAAGCTGGTATCAATAATATATATTCCTGCATACTCAAGGAACCCCTATCGATTTCATACTCACTCTTTTGCCCATCCACACCATCATAGAGGCTATCTTCTTTCACATTAACATGAACGCTCTCTGCAATGCCAGGCCTTTGGTTGATGATTCTCAAGGTTGCATACATACGCCGAAGAGGGTCTTTTTCGCAGGCCATCTTCTCAAACTCCATGTCACGCCCATGGAAGTGTATCCCGACTGGATGCACGATTCTAGTCCCCATGGGTTCGCAGTAAACACGCCGAATCTGGGCTGTCAACACATGAGGTAATTAAGATATATTGATTGAAGGTTGCCGCACAAGTTGTGTGTACATGAAAACAATATTATTAAGAATGGAAATGTTCTGCGGCGTACAAGTTTCTCCATGCATGGAGCCATAAAATGCTGTGTAAAGAAAGGCTGCGTGGACTACCGACCTAGCTGGTTTTAAACCATTATTATTTTTGTTGGCTGGAAAAATGACTGCGATGGTGAAAGGATAATGCAGCTGCATGCTGATCGCTATGGCAGGCTCCTTGATGGAAAAATGTTTTACTTCAGTAATCTATCATCGTGTGGAGATGTTCAAGTAAAGCAAAAGGCATTCAAATTTTCTTTTCTTTTTTTATCTTTGACAGTTCTTTTTCTGAGACAATTTTAATTTTTTTACTCTAATATGAGGGTTCAGGCTGACGGAGTAATAGATCACAATCAAGTGGTCAGTTGTGTTGAAGATACGTCATCGTGGCTCAAACTCTGTGTACAGCATTTACAACGAGATACAATGCGTAGATAAGACATGGAAAAAATATTGGATAGGGTTGGTTATATAGCATACCAGCACAAGGCGGAGGCAGAGCCACAGGGCAACAGAAGGACAGGCTTCTGTCATTGTCGTTAATTTCAGCAAAAAACAAAGTCGGAACTCCACCACAAGGGCTTTTGGGAGTAGCCACAAAGTTGACGTGAGAGTGGCCATGGCCATGGCCATAAGAAGGCCATGAAGAAGCCCCATAGACCCGATCATTCACACCACAAATTGTATGAAGCTCGAATTTGGGATCCTGTAATACAACATTCAGTGAGCATGTGCCAGTGGATGAAAAATGTTTGCAATATTGATCAACAACAAGCAGAGAAAACCTACCCCATTTGGCATCTGTTGATATTTATTTAACAGAGCTTTGACCTCCTTGGAGACTAGTGTATACAGGTCTGCTAGCTCTGCACGGGGGAAACATTTGAGGGGGACTGGGGGAAGTTCGCTCTCACAGTCATACTCATCGGGGGATTCAGGACACAGCAACTTGGCAAGCTGCTGAACATCTTGAGGGGACAGCTTGCCAGAGTCCGGATGCAGCACAGACAAGGCAGGCCCCAGCATCGCCCTACACGACATGAGAAGCTTTACTTGAGCGTCTGGGTTGGGGTGACATGCTGCGGTGGCGGCGGCCAAGTAGGCTTCCTCAAGACTGGTGTCCGGAGCGCCATGAGCATGAACTCTGCAAAGTAGGTCAGCAGCTGGTGCGTGCCTCAGCACGCCTCCCCCCATTGCAAAGACGGCGGCAGCGTGAGCGGGAGGATCAAGATTGGGATCAGCGAGCACAAGGTTGGCATCAGCCTGGAGAAGGCAGCGCACAGCTCGATGGAAATTGGAGCGATGGTACCGTGTGCAGAGGAAGGAGGCCATGCCGTAGAAGGAGCGGTTCTCCACCCGGTGGAGGCACCGCGTGCCGATCACATCCAGCTCGAGTTTCATGGCGGGTGGGAACACGGCGTCATACCAGATTGTGTTGATGATGATGTTGGAGACCGGGTCGAGTGGGCCGTAGCAGTGGCCGGCCCTTATCAAACCGCGGTGGAAGCGAGAGCCTGCTGGCAGCCGTGCGAGGGCCTGGATGTAGTACCCGTGGATGGTGTCCTGGAGCGTCCGGTTGAGCAAGTGTGTGTGCCGTTTCGGCATGCTGCACGGACGATGGCGAAGAGAAGCTTCCGCGAGCTGCCACGCACGCCACACATCTTTTTCATGGGCCGGCGGTCCATAATTAAGCATACCGGCAAGCTCTGAACAGACGGAACGGCGGGATGATTGTCGCTCGCGCAACGACGCGAGGAAGGGCAGCGCGTCGTCTATGCGGCTGCAGATGTTGCACCAGGAGTAGACGAGGCGGTAGGGGTCGGGGTGCCCGGCGGCGAGACCGGCGCACTTGAGGGACATGTTGATGTCGTCTGGCCCAGAGTCACAGAAACTTTTGACGCCGTGGTCGGGTAACACGATGCAGGCGGCGATGAGGACGTCGGCGTTTGTGAGACGTAGGTAGCGCACTGCCAGGCCCTCAGATAGGTTGGGGAATAGGCGGGTGAGGAAGACCACCAGGCCGTTGAGCGACCGGCGCTCTAGGTCATCCTGTGGCACAACCTCGCAAGTACTAGTAGATTTACGGTCGTTCTTCTGCTCGTGCTTCCACTCGACGAGACTGTTGACCACGATGTTGGAGGCCGGATCGAGGAGGCCGAGGCAGAGGCAGGCCCTGCGGCCGGCGGCTGCTGCGCGGGAGCCGCTTCCGCGCCTTGCGGTAGATGGCGCCGATCTTGTGCAGCAGATGGGATCTGGACTCGGCTTCTTCCTCGGCACGGGGGTGCCCGGAAGCGAAGTTCGGCTCGTAGACCCGGAGGCCCGGTTGGCTGGGGTTGGTGGACACCAGCGCCATCGCCGGCGGCCACGGAGATAGGAGTTGGATTGGTCCGTCGGCAGCGTTGGGGAGGATACTACGGAAATTATTAACGCTAGCCTAGGATACCACCGAGGAAAAACATAAAGATAAAATCTCCTTCTCACCTTAAAAGCACGGATGCAGGCGACGCGGATGGGGATCCGGATCGATCTCCTTCTCCCTCATCTCCTCCGCCGGACACGGATTAGGGCTTTGGACGAACCTTCCCAGCAGTGCGCAGGAGCAGTGGCCCAGAACCCTTGCCATCCTTCTCCGCAGATGCCAGCCTCCAAGGCTCTGAGCGGCAGGGGAGGGTTTGTGGCCACTCGTGGTAGGGTTCAGGGCGGTCTTGTCATGGCCCTGGCGGCCGTGACGGGGAGTCATGAGGGCCGACGGAGAGATGGCGTGAACAGAAGGGATACGCCGGCCAAATCAGTACTCTGTCCGGTAAACAAGGGAACTTAAGAAAAAAACAATGAACTTTCTTTGAATTGACGAATTTTTTCAGATATACACATTAAACCGATCCAGATTCTTCCAGTTTTTATTCTGAAAAAAAGGGACTTGATGCATTCCACGAGGCCTGTAAACTGGCCGAGCCAAATCTCATTCAAGACAAACTCGTCGATTTCATCAAAAATTACTTAATTTGAAGTGTTGAATGCCATAGTTTCCTTGTATAAAGAGATGACAAGCTCCATGCATCCTTAAAGCATCTCCAACAGGCGCCCAACGCGCGGCGTGCTAAAATCTGGTTTGCGGCGCGCGCAACGCCAGGTTTGATGCGGCGCGCAGCGCTGGCTCCAGCAGCCGCGCTAAAATGCAGCGCGCGCAGCTCGAGCAGTGCGCTAAAATGCAGCGCGCACGAGCAGCCGCGCATTCACATTTGTTGTATTTTACACTACACATTCACAAAACAAAGACATGGCATATAATTTTTAAATCACAAACATCATTCACAACCAAGTTTAAATGAATAATTCAATTTATTACAACTCATCAAACAAATAGTATTTTGAGAAATACAACAAATAGTTCAACAATACAACATCAAACGCATAAATCATGATTATCTCCGGCGGCCATTCCAAGCCCACCACTCCTCAATGAGATCCTTCTTGAGTTCATTATGCGCTGCTGGACGTCGAATGGCATGATAGGAGGCAACAAAACGGGCCACCCTTTCAGCCCTCCGCCGCACTCACACAGGATGTCCCAAGAGCTCATACAGAGAGTAGTCTATATCTTGGCCACGCTCATTCTCGATGATCATGTTGTGCATGATTAAACAAGCATGCATTATGTACCAAAGCATCTTCTGATCCCAAATCTAGCCGGTCCTCTCACAATAGCAAATTGGGCTTGCAAAATTCCAAAAGCTCTCTCCACATCTTTTCTAGCCGCCGCGTGAGCATTTTGGAAATCAAGATATTTCTCACCTTCCTGTTTTTTCAGTGGCTTCACAAATGTTTGCCACTTTGGGTAGATGCCATCCGCAAGATAGTAGTCATGGTTGTATGTACGACCATTAGTTACAAACTGCACCAGTGGCAGTTCACCATTTACAATCTTACTCATCAGTGGTGACTAGTTGACAACATTAATGTCATTCAAAGATCCAAGCATTCCAAAAAAAAGCATTCCAAATCCAAGTCTCATGATCGGCCACCGCTTCAAGGATTATAGTGGAACCCTTCTTTTGTCCGTGGAATTGTCCATGTCATGCCTTTGGACAATTCTTCCAACTCCAATGCATGCAATCTATTGAGCCAAGCATACCTGGAACCCGCGAGCTTTGTTCATCTCCAATAGCCTTGCTACATCTTCAGCATTGGGAGTTCTCAAGTACTCCGGGCCAAACACTTGCACAATTCCGACTGCGAAGCGCTTGACACACATGATGGCTTGGCTCTCACCCATGGCCAAGTGGTCATCAACTAGTTCGGGCGGAATACCGTATGCCAATATACGCAAAGCGGCTGTCACCTTCTGAAAGGTGCTATGCCCGAGCTCTACGGCGGCATTCCTCCTCTGCTGAAAAAAAGGGTCATTGCTCGCTAGTTTCTCTGCAATGCGCCTGAACAACTCGGTGCTCATCCTAAACCGGCGATGAAAGTATGACTCGGGGTATGTGGGATTCTCCACAAAATAGTGCCTCGTCAATCTGTTGTGGGCATCAATCCTATCCCTCCAAATTTTCTGCCGACCCATAACCGAACCACCGTGCTTCGGTTTTTTATCGATGTGCATAGCTAGGATCATTGCAAGATCCTCCTCCTCTTCCATATCAAATTCTTCTTCAGAAGAGTCATAGCCCGAACTCATCTAATATGTTCAAAACTAGGCTATAAACAACATGCACCAAATTTCATGCAAAAATGTGGAAGTTGGAAGCAATACATACCTTGTGAGCCTTTTGTCGAACACCTTGCGGGCGCCAAAGCGGCGGTGGGCTGTCGAGCGCTGTTCGTCGGAGACTGCCGTGCGCGACGGGCGGCACTGGCTAGAGAGGGAGGGAGGAAGCCGTGGCCGCGCGGGAAGAGACCGGGGAAGCGTCCGAACGGTCGTCGGAAAAAATGGGGTGGCACGGGGCGGCGGCGGCGGCCCGGCTGGATGGGTAGGTGAAGTTGCGAGCAAGCGCTCGAGAATCCAGCGCACGGGAGCGGGCGCAGCAAATAAGCGGCGCGTGATGGCGTTTCCGCCCGCGCGCTGAATTACATATTCCGGGCGCGGTTTTTGCGCGTCCGCTGGAGCGCCGGAAACGGTAACGCGCGCTAAAAGCACTACTTTTTCCGCGCGGCGCGTTTATAGCGCGCCTGTTGGGGATGCTCTTAGCAAGCACGAAAGGACCAATGTGGGAAAGCTCCTCGAGGGGCAAAGACTATTGGTGAATAAACAAGGCGGATGCTCCATGGGAATGGACCATTCTAAGTTGAGTTCATGTATAGAGCGTTAATTCGATCTGATATGCTAGTTGATAATAATAAGAAAAACTGGAAGATGAAGATACCTTCTAAGAATAAAATCTTTGCATGGTATCTTCATCGTTCTTACTAAAGATAACCTTATTAGGAGGAATTGGCATGGAAGTTTGCAATGTGTCTTTTGTCACCATGATGAGACAATAAAACATTTATTCTTCCAATGCAAATTGGCTCGTTCTATACGGTCAGTCATCCAAATAGCTTCTGGCTTGTATCCTCCTTGTAGTGTTGCTAATATATTTGGCAACTGGTTACATGAGATTGATCACAGGTTTAGAAGTTAGAACTCTTCTCCGCGTGGGAGCGCTAGCCATTATTTGGTCGCTTTGGCTATGTAGAGATGATAAGATTTTTAATGATAAAAGTACTTCTCTGATGCAGGTTATCTACATATGTACCAGGACTCTTCGTTTATGGTACTCTCTACGATGCGTGGAGAATCAAAACCTGTTTATGAAGGTTTGTACATGATTGGAGACTATGGCGAGGGATACTTTTATCCAACATCGGTGGCAGCATGATCTTAGGATTGGCCCTGCTTCGATTTCGGCGTTATACGGACTCTACGTGTCTCTTTGTATTCCGCCTTTTTATTTTTAGTTTGTGTGAGACGACATTATTTGGTTGTGTGCATCTTACTTATGCAGAGGCCGGGTGTAATGCTTAAATTTTTTTAGTAATAAAGTGCCCCTTCTCGAAAGAAAACAAGGCGGATGCATTGAGTTGCTTGTTCACTTCTTCTCTTGATGTCAAGTTTTTTTTATCATACGGATAGTAGCATTCTTCAATGATCCTTCAAAGTTGCGTAGAGGAGTTATTTATGTGAGACTTAGTTCCAAAAACCCAATTAACTAAGTTAGTCAACTCAAGTTTAGCAGGAAGGTCAAGATGTGAGATACGCAAGAGGGGACCAGATACTGGAAAGAAATCGAGAAGGCTTACTCCCTCCCCTCCCTGGTCGCTCCCGCGAGTGCCGCCGGGGGGGAAGCCCTAGCGCGCGGGCTCGGCCCTCCTCCTTGCTCCTCCCTCCCCTCGCCGCCGCCTCGGCGTGCTGGCGGGCAAAGCCTGGCCAGCTCGGGCGGCGGCGGGGCCTCTTCCTCCCCCCCCCCCCCCTCCCCCCCACACGGCGCTGGATGGCGCGGGCCATCTGGGCTGGGCTGCGAAACGGCACGAGCTCAGGGCGCGGCGGCGCGGCGGCGGTGGCTGGCGACGGGGGTGTTGCCTGCAGGCCGCGGCGTGTAGTGGCTGGTGCGGGCCGGGGCGTACTCTGTGAAGGAAATATGCCCTAGAGGCAATAATAAAGTTATTATTTATTTCCTTATTTCATGATAAATGTTTATTATTCATGCTAGAATTGTATTAACCGGAAACATGATACATGTGTGAATACATAGACAAACATATAGTCACTAGTATGCCTCTACTTGACTAGCTCATTAATCAAAGATGGTTATGTTTCCTAACCATAGACATGTGTTGTTATTTGATTAATGGGATCACATCATTAGGAGAATGATGTGATTGACATGACCCATTCCGTTAGCCTAGCACTTGATCGTTTAGTATATTGCTATTGCTTTCTTCATGACTTATACATGTTCCTGTAACTATGAGATTACGCAACTCCGCTTACGGAGGAACACTTTGGGTGCTACCAAACGTCACAACGTAACTGGGTGATTATAAAGGAGTACTACAGGTGTCTCCAAAGGTACATGTTGGGTTGGCGTATTTCGAGATTAGGTTTTGTCACTCCGATTGTCGAAGAGGTATCTCTGGGCCCTCTCGGTAATGCACATCACTATAAGCCTTGCAAGCAATGTAGCTAATGAGTTAGTTACGGAATGATGCATTACGTAACGAGTAAAGAGACTTGCCAGTAACGAGATTGAACTAGGTATTGGATACCGACGATCAAATCTCGGGCAAGTAACACACCGATGACAAAGGGAACAACGTATACCCTCATAATCGCTGCTGCTAATGAGGCAGCCACCTTGCTTCTCAAAAAAAACCTTCATGATTTCGCCCTTGCAACGGGGTTGGTAATCAACTTTCACAAAACAGCTCTTCTCACAATTGCTACTGACTCAGCCACACAAAACAACATTGCTGCAGCTATTGGATGCTCACCATCCTCCTTTCCGCTAGTCTACCTAGGCCTTCCACTATCCCCTACAAAATTACAGCTGACTGCCTTCGACCCGATCATAGATAACTTTCGAAAATTCCTCTTTGGATGGGTGGCACGCCTTCTCTCACGGGGGGCCAGGCTCACCCTTCTGACTGCGGTCCTAGACTCCTTAACAGTTTATTTTATGTCAGTCTTCAGGCTACCAAAATCCATCTTAGCAGAACTTGACGCTATTCGGAGGGCTTTTTTCTGGTCTAACGAATCTACATGCACTGGGGCAAGCTGCCTTGTCGCGTGGAAAAACGTTTGCAAACCTAAGCATACTGGTGGTCTAGGCATTAAAAATCTTGAGATTCAAAACCGCTGCTTACTCATGAAATTCTCTTCCAAAATTCTGCAACACCCAAATGTCCCTTGGACTCAGTGGTACAATCACCAACATCCTCTTGGCATAGCTACAAAAACTACACGCCCTTCCTTTCTATGGAAGGTTATCAACAGCAACTTGCCACTGCTTATTGAACACTCCTTTGTCATCACATACAATGGCCTATCCACTTTCTTCTGGCTAGATAAATGGCTTCTACAGTCAACACTACAAAAAGTTTTCCCAAACCTCTTCTCGCACTCCATTGATGACAAGGTTTTAGTGGCTACTGTTTGGCAAACCAGCTTATTGGCGAACCTGCGGAACCGTCTGTCTAATGCTGCTACTCGCGAGCTGGATTGTGTGCTGTTGTTGCTGCAGGACTTCCAACAGGTGGACCAACCGGACGAACGGTCTCTCACCCATGGCCTGCCATTCTCGGCCAAGAATGCATACTCCTCTATTGTTGCTGAAGACTACACCGACCCGCACCATGATCTTGTTTGGGCTTCAAAAGTCCCGATCAAGGTCAAGATCTTCGCATGGCTTCTCCTCCGCGATCGGCTGAACACGAAGGGCAACTTGTTTCGCAAGCACATTGCCCAGTCTGCTGCTTGCCCTCGCTGTCAAGACCCTTATGAAGACGCGCTCCACCTCATCTCCACCTGTTCTTATGCTTCACAAATCTGGTCCTCCTTGGGTCTGCAGGCTCCGAACTCTCTTGACACTACAAGAAAATATATCATTTGCCACCAGATATTTTATCACCAAGCGGTTTGGTGGCTGAAGATGTACTAATTGCAACCAGCTAATTAGTTCCTTGGTCACCATAGGCCTATGTGTTGTACCCTCACGACTTTGTATCCAGTGGAGAAATAGCAACCAAGGGCTAATATGCAAAAAGGCAAGTCACCTTTCTAGCGTCTCCCCAAATCCCCCAAATCAGATCGACATCCCTGGCGGCGGCCGACGCATTCCTTGGTGACTGACTCGTTCCTGCCGGCGGAGGGGGCGGCGGAAGGCGGAGGGCGCGCTCCTCGCGGCGGCTGGCGTTTTCCTCGAGGCAGAAGAGAGGAGGGCTCTTCCTTGCGGCAGCGGCGGGCGGGTGGGTGTGTTCCTCGAGACGGCAGCCGCGACGGGTGTGTTCCTCGCGACGGCAGCGGCGGGCTTGTCCCTTGCGGCGGTGGTGGCAGCTCGGCTGCGTGGGGGAGGTGAAGCAGCGGCGGCAGCGGCCGCGTGGTCGAAGGGAAGGGGCGCCTAGGGTTCCTCCTCCCCTAACCCCAACCAGCTCTGCAGGAACCGACGCCCCAAGCTCGCCAACGAGATCTCGCTCTCACCGTCAACACCAGCAAAAGCTTCGACCCGTAAGACTGATCTCCTCTCTGTCCTTGCCTCCTTCCCTGTGTCTCTCCATTAATTTCCTTGGAGTACTTGATGGCTAGACCATGCACTTCAAGTGTTTGTGGAAATGTGTAAGTAAAATATACATGTAGCTTACCGTTTGTGATTTGGAAACTGGCTTGGCCTACCATGTAGAGTTCGGTTGTGTGATTTGAATATAATGTCAATATTGGCTTGGTCCGGTTGATGTGTTGTGTAGAATAATGGCAATACTGAGAGTTAGATTATCTTAAGAGTTAGATTATCCTCTTCAAAACCAGAGTAGTAGAATAATGGCAATACTGCCGTGCCCAACCGGGCCATAATATACATATAGTCTTGGTTTTGCTTGTAGTAAAATATACAACATAATGTTACTGCATATTGATACTTACAACATCAGGACTTGTAGTATATTTTAATAGTACAATGTTTAGAAAGGATATGCAGTTCTGTGATGACTATCTTCAAATACTGTTCTGTGAAGACTGTCTTTGTATAATGTTGTAATATAATATTTGAAGACTGTCTTTGTATACAATTCTAGTATAAAATTATAGAGTTCCATGGCTGTTGTTGTTGTGATATTATATTTTAGTATAATGTTACTGCATATAAAATAATTACATAAGCAAGCTGCGTGTTTAGTTTGATAAAGTGCAAGTTTTCTTTTGAAAATACAGTGGCAATGTGACATATATATGGGGTACTGTAGGATTGTTATTTTGATAAACATAAGCCTGATTTAACCGAAATTCGTAGATCAATTAGTTTATCATGTCGGTGGACTGGTTGAAAATGATTGACATAGCTAGCCTGATTCCTTTCGTGATTGAGGTGCTTACCGGCAGATATAATGATTTGTAGCTAATGTGGTTTTGTTGTTATATTTTACATTTCTAGTACTTTGGTTCACTTGTAGAGTGCTTGTGCAGGAAAAGATATAGTATGGATAAGAGTTGGATGAGGTTGCCTGATAGGTTTTCAAGTGATTACATTTCAGGGGTGAATGCATTCATTGATTTTGCTTGTCAACATAACAGCGGCAATGATAAGATGCGTTGCCCTTGTGAAACCTGTATGAATATAAGTCAGCAGAGTGTTAGTCAAGTTCGAACCCATTTGTTATTGTATGGTATACAAACTTCGTACACAAAATGGATATTCCATGGAGAACAAGTTAGCAATGATGAAGACCAAGTTGATGAGTCACTTGAAGATGAGGAAGATCTTGATGATTTTGATGGATTTGATATGGTCCAAGATCTGCTAGGAGATATCCATAGAGCCACGATTGGGGTTGACGAGCAAGAGAACCATAATCCTGCTGGAGGTAGCATTCCGGAGCCCAATGAGTCATCGACCAGATTTGACGGCTTGCTGAGAAGTGCACAACGTGAGCTATACCCGGGCTGCAAAGGCCACTCGGTGCTATCCTTTGTTTTAAAGCTGGTACACCTCAAAGATCTTAACCATTGGAGCAACAAATCTTTTGACATGTTACTCAAGCTTCAGAAGGAGGCTTTGCCAGCCGGTAACTCGCTTCCAGCCACGTACTATGAAGCAAAGAAGATGTTGAGAGATCTAGGGCTAGGTTATGAAAGTATTGATGCTTGCAAAAATGATTGTGTTTTATTCTGGAAGGAGCATGAGGAAATGGATGAGTGCACGGTTTGTAAGGAATCGAGGTGGAAGACACAGAAGGGCAAGGGGAAGCAAGTACCTCAGAAAGTGTTGCGCTACTTTCCCTTAATCCCTAGATTACAACAGCTGTTCATGAACAAGGAAATAGCTTCAGATTTGCGCTATCATAGGGATAAGAGAGTTGTCGAACCAAATGTGTTGAGGGGTCCTCCGGATGGCGATGCTTGGAAACATATGGATAAGAAATATCCCTGGCTGGATGAAGACCCTCTCCATTTGCGGCTCGGGGTTGGCACCGATGGTTTCAACCCATTTGGAATTATGAGTAGCTCATATAGTGTGTGGCCTGTCATTGTAGTTGTGTATAACTTGCCTCCATGGAGAAGCATGAAAGAGCCCTTCCTGCTCATGACATTATTGATCCCTGGGAAGAAGTCACCGGGAAGGGACATTGATGTGTATTTGAGGCCATTGGTTGAAGAACTAAAGCAATTATTTAATCCAGGAGTTGTTACTTTTGACGCTGTTGAAGGAGGTACTTTCAATATGCGTGCAATATTGCTATGGACTATCCACGACCTTCCAGCACTAGGTTCAGTATTTGGGTATTCTACAATGGGCTACAAGGCATGCCCTGTTTGCCTAGATGGAACCTATTCGCAACCACTTCGAAGCAAAATTGGTTTCTTAGGCCATAGGAGGTACTTGCCTATTCGCCATAGGTGGCGCAAAAGTAAGGCCTTCAATGGTAAGAATGAGAAAGCGTTGCCACCAAAACAACTATCTGGGAAAGACATTTTTGAATTGTTGCAGAAGTTAGATCATCTCCAGGGCTTCAAATATGGAAAACACCCTGGAAATAAGAAAAGAAAGGCATCTTCAAAGGACATGCCAGGGAAAAATTTCACAAAGATGAGCATCTTGTTTGAGCTACCATATTGGAAGGATCTGAAATTGCCACACAATCTTGATGTCATGCACATTGAAAAGAACATTTGTGAGAGCTTATTCGGGACTTTATTAAACATAGATGGCAAGTCCAAGGACACACTTAAGGCCCGCAAGGACTTAGAAGACATGAATATCAGAGCAGATCTGCACTTGAATTATACGGGAAGTAGCGTAGAATAGCATCATGCATGGTACACATTAACCAGAGATGAGAAACTTGAGTTTCTGCAATTCCTAGAATCTATTTGCTTCCCAGATGGATTTGCTGCAAATATATCAAAAGGTATAAGTAAAGATGGGAAAATAACTGGGTTGAAGACACACGACTACCATATTCTTCTTCAGAGAATACTCCCGATTGGAATGTGAGGATTTCTGCACAAAGATATCTGTGATGCACTTCTGCAGCTTGGTAGTTTTTTTCGCCAATTATGCTCCAAGACATTGAAGCTGGATATCTTGGATAAGTTGGAACAACAAATAGTAATTGTGTTGTGCAAACTAGAAATGATTCTCCCACCTGCATTCTTTGATATCAGTGTGCACTTAGCAGTGCATCTACCACAACAAGCAAGGCTTGGAGGTCCTGTACAATACAGATGGATGTTCTTCGTTGAAAGGTAGCTAGTTCTTCATCACATTAGTCCTTCCACCCTTCTACAGTTCTATTAGTGTGTAAAAATGTGTTGTAGTAAGAAAATTTGGGCTGCAGGTTCCTTGGTACTTTGAAAGGCATGGTGAGCAATAGGGCACACCCAGAGGGTTCAATTGCTGAAGCTTATGTTATGAAGGAGTGCTCAACATTCTGCTCCATGTATCTACATGGAATTGAGACAAGGTTCAATAGACAAGAGCGGAACTTTGATGGGGAGAGACAATCACTTGATCGTTTCTCGGTATTCTCAACTAGTTTCCGTGCTTTTGGCCATAGGGATGACCTTATGTTAACACAAGATCAGTATGATTCTTTGTCTTGGTATGTGCTAAAAATTGTGAGGAACTACAAGAATACCTATAGTAAGTATACATGTTATAAACTTTAAGTTATAATTATACATCCTCAACTAGTTAGAAATTCATCCCTCGACATTTCTTTCTAGTGAGCATGAGGATGCCCTACTGGTTGAAGGTGCAGATAATATTGAAAATAGGCAACGTGAACAGTTTGGTTCATGGCTGCGCCAAAGAGTAAGTCCATGCTATTACTTGAGTTAACTTGCAATGGCTTCGCCAATCATGCTAGAACAATCCAGGCAATGGCTTCCATGAGTTAACTTGTATTACTTGTGGAATTTAGGTGATCAATCTGCGCAACCAAGGAGCATCCCTAGTGTCTGACTGTTTGTATGCATTGGCAATTGGACCGCATAAGAGAGTACACAAATTCTCAGGATGCATTGCTGGTGGTGTTAGATTCTTGACAAAGGAGCGTGAAGAGGGTCGTGAAAGTCAGAACAGTGGTGTATGCACAGAGGGACAACATAAGGGGCAAAATATCACATAATATGGTATTCTTAAAAATATATATGTCCTGGATTACCCCAATGATCGACATGTTGCTTTATTTGAGTGTGAATGGTATGATTTAGAGAGTAACAAGCCTGTGAGGATCGATGACGACTTTGTTAGTGTTAATACAGGAAGCAAGTGGTACCAAAATGACTCCTTTGTACTAGCTAGTCAAGTGAGCCAAGTCTTCTATGTACGTGATACAAAATTGAAGGGAGATTGGCTAGTTGTGCAGAAGGCTCCGCATCGCCATCTTTTTGATCCAGAGGTTTGGAATCAAGTCAATGAAGATGATGCTAGCGAAGATATTGCATTTCAAGAGGAGGAAGCTACCAATGTTTCCATAGATGAAACTTTTGAAGGCAATATCTCGTGTCGACATGATGTTGCACCAGAAATTGTTACTGATCCAAAAGAGTTGGCATTTTTGAAGGAGAGCCATGTCTCTCAGGATAATTTTGAAGAGGAACCAGAGTAGTAGAATAATTACGTGTTGTATCGGGTTATATGTCTCCTATTTCAGGTTATGTTAGACTACATGTGTCCCGTGTCAGGTTATATTGGAATAATGGTGTTCTGTTTCAGTGTATATCAGACTATATGTATCCTGTTTCAGGTTATATCAGACTATATGTATCTTGTTTTAGGTTATATTAGACTATATATGTCCTGTCTCAGGTTATTTCAAATTATTATTGATACTTATGATTTATTTATGTTGCCACAATATATCTAATTACTACGTAACTCGTGGTTTATTTCTGTTGACGTAGCAAATCTGATTTCCCTATCTTCCTAATATAAACAATCTGGTATTGTTCCATTCTTTTAATTCTATGGCAGATGGGACCTGGACGAACAGTCCGGCCACCAAGAAATGCCCCACAATCTCAAGGTCAACATTCTGGGAGTACCTCAGCATCAAAATTTAGGAAGGTACGTGGGATAAATAAGGGAAAGGGCTTGGAGCGTTTGATCAAAAGGGCAGGTCATCCACTAAACTTGACCATCTCCAAAGAGAGAAGACCTATTGGAGAAAATAATGAACTACTTTCCAGAGAGATTGGACTTCTTACACGGTACCATGCACCTATCCAACGTGCCGGGTGGCATAGTCTGACTGAGGATGATAAGGAGCCGTTGTATGAACTTCTAAAGGTATGTAAGATTATCAAACTTTCTAACTTAGAATATGTATAGTTTTAACTTTGAGTTCTTTCTTCGTAGCTTAAGTTCAATCTTGATTTCACCCAAGATCATATCAAAGGCTGTGTGGATCTGCTATTCTCTTCAAGCTACAAAAGTTTCCGTCACAAGTGTTATGAACATTATGTAAAATCTGGTGATGATGCTAGAAGCAATCCATATCCTCCCCTTATTGATAATAGAGTTGGAGACTGGATTTGGCTCTGTGATCATTTTGAAACAGAAGAATTTAAGGTATGGTAGTCTTTGAATGGATGTCAACAGTTTTGCATCTATCTTATCACTTGACCCTGCCTTATTTGTTTACAAAAAACTACCATATGCAGAAACGGTCCACAATTGGGAAGGCTAACCGCTCAAACCTACCTTATGTTCACAAGAAGGGAACAAAGTCATTTGTAGCGGTTCAACATGAATTAGTAAGTCACTATTACTTATCTTTATCTTGTGTCACAATTGTGGTGAAAGCAGAATATCAAAACTTGTAGCTGTCTTATTATATTCATGTCTTTTGACTTTGAATCTTGTATTATCAGAATTGTGGCGATATCAGACTATACAAGGAGTGTTACTCTAGTGATAAGAAGGGATGGGCATCCGAAGATGCCAGGAATAAACATGTAAGTACCATGTAACAAATTAATTTCTGTTGAGAGAGATTAAGCAATGGGAATACTTAGATACAAATGAGAATTAGAGAGCAAGAAATGGTTCTTGTACTTTTAAGTAGTAGTGATGGCAGAACTAGATGATGCACTATTATTAGGAAGATGTGCATGATATAGGTACAAATAATTTTTGCTTGACTATGGTTCTTGTACTTTTAAGTAGTAGTGATGGCAGAACTAGACTTTAATGGCTACGGTTATTCAAGTAATTCAAAGTTATTAGTGCTGCATTATACTAATAGTGAATTTGGGTACTTTTAAATACATTATTACGTTGCTGCAATTAAGAATGTAAATGCCTTTCATTTCTTGTATTATTAATGCACGAAGAAATGTTGCAGAAGCAAAAGGAACCTATAGAGGAGGGTGAAGTACCTTTAACAGAGCAACAGATTTGCGAGCATGTGCTAGGTAAGGCATATGGTTACGCGGAGGTCGGGTCATGGACCAAAACCAAATAGAAGGGCTTACTCAAGCGCATCAAGCTCAACTCAGCATGTAGTGGAAGAATTGGCCTCTACAAAGGAGATTGTTGCTACGCAGCAAACTCAAATTGAGGCTCAACAATCTCAACTTGAAGCTCAACAGAAGAAGATCGATTGGCTACAAAGTGTCGTGTCTAACTTGGTTGGCATTTCACCTCCTATGGACGGCACTAGTGCAACAGGGCTAGGTTTCACAACTGAGCGGCCAATGCCATCTGACGGAATAGGTATGCAACACATCAATCTCAACTATTTTTGTCATTTTTTATTCACTGAAAATACATGTAGCATATTGCCTTTGATAAAGCATTCCAATTTCTGCCACAGGTTCGCTGATGTCTAACACTGTAGAAAGGATGTCAAGTTTTCCAAGATCATTTGCAAGGTAATGTTAGTTTTCCCATGCTCTGGTATTTTAGATGATGCCTGCTACACCTGCAGCTTGCTTAGATATAGCAGTGTACTTGGTATCGAGATCTTCTAATCACGATAGTTCTTGCTAATAATTCTGTAACAGAAAATGAAGATACTCATCATGAATATATGGACTTACAAATTCCAATGTATAGCTAGTAATACATGTATACATTTTCAACAGTCATTTGAGGCCAGGATATAGACCTGCTCCAACTTCTTCTTCTGATGGAAATGGTATGATCAGTTTGCCTCTGCTTCAAACAATCAAAATACTATGTGATTTGGCAAATTTCTTCATGATCTTAATCTTGATGGTCCAAATTTGTGAATCACGGGCTCTCTGGTGTCGGATGGAGGGTCCAGGTATTCATGATCAGGTTGGTAGCTTTATTTTGTGTTGTTTACCTCACCAACCAAACACGCTCCTGCAGTGCTTTCCCCTGGCCGGCATGATTCGATGTTGCACTTTCCCCGCTTTTCCTGCCTGCTACCACATCTCAAGAAAGGCACATTGCATTGCCCATTAATTGTCTGCCTTACCTAGTCATTCTATTAGTTAATCCCCGGCACAAGCTTGTTTTTCTCGTCTTGGACGAATGACACGGCTTGGCACTAGTTAACTTGCCATTTCTTCATTGACGATTAGCTAGCCTTAAACACTACTGGCCTCTGAATTTTTGGGTGTGCCGGTGCACCTAGATCCACCCCGTTGCTTCTTCAAAATGCCAGATCAATCTACTTATCTCACTGAATTCTCTTGACCATATTTACTCTCGCTTAGTCGAGTTCTGCCACCACCCATGCACTCTGGTTATTAACACCAGTTTAAGTTAATTTAATGCACTCATTTTTATTTGATTAGTTTGCTGCGACGCTGATAATATTAAGTGTACGTACATTAGCTCAAGTCTTGGATGTAATCATGTATGCAGTCTGTTTACTTTTGCTAGACCTGACCTGACCATGTTCCTTAATGTTGGTTTCACACCGATTCGTTAGTTCATTATCCAGCAATGTCTCTTGGTGGACAATTGGATAGTTATTGGTTTCGACCTATGGGAGTTGGAGAATAATGTGATTCAGAGTTAGCTACGTACAAATGTATAGTAGAAATTAAAAGTAGGTAGGTGGAAAAGTAGGTAGGTGATTCAGAGTTAGCTACGTACAAATGTATTTCCTGTGTACGTGTGCAGTTTTTCTTCCTGTGATGTTGTTGAGCTTCTGAGCTATGGCAAAGCTGATCAAGTGACTGGCAATTTGGTGTCTCTAGCTTAGTTTATTGGCATGCTTGTACTCTTTCTGATGTTTGTTATGTCTGGTGTTGTTAATGAAATAACATGTGCTCTGGCCACCATTATATAGGAGATGACCTTGGAGGAGCAGCGGAAAGCAATACTCGCGCTAAAGACTGAGAAGAGAAAACTAGTTGGATCTAAAGAAAATTCAGTGTAAAAATGCTAAATGTAATGTTTGGATCATATTGGGGTTTACTGATTGGATCATATGTTCAGATCAGTACTAAACGTGGTACTGTACTTTGCAAATGCTAGAGTGGTATTCCTACTTGCAAAACAAAATTCAGTTTAGCATGTAATGTTTGAATCATAAGTTTACAAATGTTGATTCTGAACTTTTGAATGTTGATTCTGAACTGCCAAATGTCTAAAATTCTGAGATTTCTTGCATACTGCAAATGTCAGTGTGTGACAATATATTGTACCTATGATATAGTTACTTTCTCATGCCTGTAGTTACCAAGGTTTACAATTTTTTGGTTACAAAAGATGTCTAGTCTCCAACATGTAGTTGGTCTCTACATTCTTTTAGTCACCAAGCCTTGGGTGGTCACTTGATATCTCTAGCCACTAACCATGTACATGGTCGTTGTACATTTTTAGTAACCAAGTTGTCCATGGTCTCTAGATGTCATCAGTCACCAAGTCTCCCTTGGTCCCTAGATGCCATTAGTCGCCAGATTTGGTTGGTAGCTATTGGTATGACATTTAGTGACCAGGGTTCTCAATGTTGGTCGCTCAATATCTATAGCGACTAGACTATAACCACCACGAAGCGACCAAGTAGTGTTGGTACCAATAGACCACTAGCCACCAATTTTGTACCTTTAGCAACCGATCACCTTGGTGGCTAAAACTCAGGTCTCTAGTAGTATGATGATCTGCTCCAACACCCAACGATTCATGGCCTCAACCCCAACATATGGCCGTCGGTAGCTCTGTCTATCTCTTGGAAAATTTGGGACTCAAGAAATGCTCTAGTATTCAGGAACGACGACCACTCCCTCAGGACCACGCTACGCAACATTGTTGCTGACTTCTCTTTATGGGTTTTTCGGTTTAAAAAGAAGGAAGACAATTTATTCGCTAAGCAATGGCTTCACTTCTTATCCTCAGCTATTCCCTAAAAAGCTGACGTTGTAACAATCCTCTGTTGTAATTCTCAAACTCCCCCTTTTGAGTGGCAATATATTCAGGTGGGGAAGCTCTCCCCCTCGGTGACCGTTCAAAAAAAATGCTCGTCTATAATTTACGGGGTACTTCTGCACATGCAAGTGCAGTATCTTTCTATGTTCTTATGAATTAGGAACAATGAGGTCCAGTTTGCTTGGCAGCGCTAGCCCAATGACCAAGGATCATGTGTGGCTACAAATGAGATGCTTCCTTGTTTATCATGGCTATTGGTATCAACTATAAGTCTGTAACTGAGATCAGAGCGTTGTGTGCAGATAACTAATGGAAAGGAGCTCCTGAAGGGAAGGACTTACACTGACAATCGTCATGTCAAGAAGGTATGCAGCAATTCATTCAGTCAGTCCAAGCTCCTGGAGGAATCACAAATAATTAGCTGCTGCATGCACTCATGGTTTGATCGATCAAGAAATTATGTGCCATTTATGGTTTATGTGCCACGACCTACTCCAGGAATGGACATATATGTATGCATGTCGATCCCATGTTTCTACGGTTAGTTCCAGTTAATGGATGGAATATTCAGAATAATGTTTACCAGTTGCCGGACCGCTTATTAATCAAAACATAAGAAGGATTAGTGACTAGAAACCCACTGGTCTTTCCCAAGATTCATGGATCGGTGATTCGGTTCGCTAAATGCATTTCTATTATTGTATCTTTTCAATTATAAAGGCATGCAGTTCATTTGATTGCCTAAGAAGAATGTATGCTTGCTTTAAGTTGTTTGAATGTGTACATGTTTTAGTACGACGACGAGGGGACTTGGCTGATGGGGACATGACGTCGACCCCATGTTTGCTCTAATTTATTTGGCACTGAGTTGACGAACAATATGCATACTTATTACTCAGCTGCCATGGATTTTATTCCAAATTGAAGTGATAACATATATATCCCATAGTGTTTTGAGATCTTTTTTTTAACCTGAATCGTATATTGACTGCACCATGAAGGTACACTTCACCAAGGCTACAATATAAAGAAGCACATCGAGAGATCTTTCTAGGAACCACATGCTGCAATAAACATATGCGAAGTGAATAGAGGAACATACTTGGTTTTCATGAGATCTACTGTCTAATACTCTCAAAAACAAATATATTTGAATATAAATTATTCGCATTGGGTATCTAAAGATGCATATTTTTCTACTAGGTTGCTGCCCTTGAAAAGACAATCTTGATTGAAGACAGATGGAAGATTTCATATATACAATTGTCTTTTTATTAACAGTTGCTTCATCAAAGGTTTGTTATTCTTATTCTGTGTTTTTTGTTAATAAAACATAAAATAAAAGGATAGACGAAGAGTGGATTGGATATTTATCAAAAGATTTAGCTAGCTTTTGTTAGAATAGAAATGGAGCATGGTGGCACTGACAACATGCAAAGCAGACATGGAAATAGTCCTATTAAGTCCAACAATGAAAATTAAAATGCTCGAGTGGCCTAGCCTAGAGGCCTCATGAGATTGACAAGTTGCAAGAAGAGGGTGGTTAGGTGATTTAAGGATATACATGGACTGTCAAGGAAGAAAGAAGCGAGAGAGAGTATGCATTTTTTTACTATATGAATATAAATCAAATGATGTCATACTCGTCAAATGTCTAGACTAGAACAATTGTTTGCATGACTGTATTTTTATTCTATGGCAACACACAAGGGCATAAGCGATTGGAGATTGCTTTGCAACAAAACCAAAAGTAGAACAAGGTGTAAACAAAGGAAATGAAACAGAAGAGGCACAACGTCTTTCCATGTGCGGTAAGACTTAATAACATATGATTTTCTTGGAGGCATTTGACGGGAGGGAGATGGAATAGTAAATGAGGAGCAACCAAACACATCAGGGAACTGCCATTACAAACAGAGGGTTGGGATAGAGATAAAAGGGCTGATTTTTATATGCATTTCTCATTAAATTTCTTTTTCTATTTCAACACACTGTAGCAGTAGTGAACTGCGGCGGACTTGAAACCCTAACGATGTGACGGGGGAAAGGGTGAGGGTGGCGGTTTTCTTGGATAAGTCTGGGGGAGGGGTCGGTAAGGGGACGAGGGGGTTTTCTAGAGGAAAAGAAAATCGGTGGGGGGCTGAGGATCAATCGTGGGAGGAGGGCATAGAACGAACTAATGAAACAACTTACGGACTCCCATTTTAGAAGTGGAGATATGCTAATTTTCCATGCATTGAGATTTAGTTATGGTAAATGATTTTGCTTCGCAGGCTGATTAGAGCAACTTAAATTAACAAGTCAGCAACCTTTGAATCTGTAGAGCACTAATGAGTAGATTGTTGTCGAGCTTACAAATCTCAATGTTCAGCATGCACATATACAATTTGTTTTTTTCTCCTCTGTACGGTTGTTCTTCTCGTTGATCTACAATTAGATAATCGGTTTTGCTAAAGCACATCTAGATGTTCCCTAAATATTGCATATCTAAGTCATATGCTATTGATTTTAGGCAGAGATTCGTGCGTGTATTTTCATTTCTCTTTTTATTTTCCTTTGTATGTTTACTTGAGTCACTTAGATGTGCAACACTTAGATAATGAAACTTCCATGGTTATAGATGGTAAAATATCATTACTAACCGTACATTGCTGTCGTTGATAGCTTAACCTTCTGAACACTCATGGGACTTGTAGGATCAATGATGTATGCTTTAGCATTACGTAGTGAGTGCCTACAGGGAACCAAGATTTTAGGCATCCACATATTGTTTTGATACTGCTGACAAGATGCCCTTTATAGTTTGACCAGATTGAGTTTTCTATTTATGCTGAAACGTCTCATTATCTCTCCATCAGTACTCAAAATTGATAAAAAAATTCCTAAGGGCAGAACATGGAGTAGAGAAGAGGTTACAAGAGAAGAGGAAGTGGCGTGAGAAATTCTGTATATTCAAGGCTCTTGTAATGTGTTTATTATCCTGATTTCGTGAAGAAGATCCTATACTATGTCTATTATTCTTTTTTAGCAAGCTATGCCTATTATTCTGAATCTTTTTGCCACTGTATCTAATGAATTTCATTTGCTTAAACATTTTATGGTTGTAAGTATTTAGTACAAAATTGGTATCATAGGTGAATGTTCTTAGTAAAATACCACACCACCTATGTCATCCATAATGACTAGCACAATAAAATGGGAGAAGTTATACGTCTTTGTTTCATTTTGATTTTCTCAACTATATACCACAATTGTTTTTCTTTATGTTTCTTGCAGCCACACATTAAAGTGTTACATTTGTTATCGTCAAAGAATAAGGAGAAATAACATTGTCATTACACTATGTGCATTTTCTAAACAACATTAATGTGATCCCGTTTTAGATGGGAAGCTTTTCTTTTTCTTTGTAAAAATCAGACATACACTACACCATCATCTCTTGCAGTAGGTTCAGAACTATTGCATAGATTTCCTATGTTAGGGTGAGACCGCTGACTTTTGAACGGGCAATAATTTTAGAGAAAGAGACAGATCTTTTGCAGGAACATGATATAGATGGTGATTGCCAAGGATGAAGCGGAGAGAAAGTCGATTGTCACTACATAAATAGAAATCATATTACATATTGGTTGACACACTTTTTTAATTTAAACAACTGTTCAGGGAGCCGCGTTCAACTCGGGTCAATCTCTACCAAGAGTTCAGGAGTGTTCTAAGGAGCCGCGGTTTGATTGAAACTTGTGTCTGTCTAGCCCTCCTAACTAAGGACTACCGGCACGTTGGCGGCTCGTTCTAGCAGCGGCAATGGTCGGCGGCACGTTCTAGCAGCGGCAATGGTCGTTCTGTGGTCCATGGACCTCGATGTAATTTTTATGTTTGAGGTGTTTTGTACTTCCGGTAAATCTTTATAATAGATTTCATCTTTTCGCAAAAAAAAATATCATTGTGTCACTCTTGTCAAGTGTGCGACAACCTTTGTCATAAGACCACGTTAGTGAAGTACCCCTAGTCGAAAGTTGTTTTCATAACAACATTCGCACTTATCCAGAAAAAGAGTAAGATTTTTTCCAAAGTATGTACAAATATTACATGCTGTAGTGCTTTGTGCGCACTGGCTTAAGGAGGGAGAAGGGGAGCAGTGATCGCACAGGAGGGGCCGGGAAGGAAGAGAAGTAAACACGAACAAGTTGGACCCACACATCAGTGCCATGGATGGGTTTGATCTACATTTCATAATTCACTAGGAAGCCTTGCTCACCCTTGATAATACAAGGAAAGCCAATCCCACTAACATACCTATTCAGAGCAAAATTTGAGTTGTTTTTCTCCACAAAGCATCAACCGTTCTTTATAAGACGCTTCCTTAAAGATGTTGCAACCAGCTCACCCAGCTCGATCCAATTCAAAATTGGGCAAAGGTTTTTTACCAAGAAATTCACTCAAAATCATTCCATTCAGAATTCCTTTTTCTTTCTTACAGCGTCAGACTTCTCAATTCTAAGTGCTTCTAAACAATTCAATTAAATATCTTACAATTTGAAAAGCAAAGGACATAATATATTTTTTCCCAGAAAATTATTAGAGTTAAATAATGGCACAAAAAAATCAATCCAAGCAATGTATATATTTAATCTTAAAAAATGACAGAGAAAAAAGATTCTAACAAAAATATTATATATTCACAGATTACATATATCAAAAGTACTTAATGACAAACCAACTACGGAACAAGAAGGACTACATTATGGCAGTCAGCGGTAACAGGGAGAGGCTGAGGCAACAGACTTTCAACAGTTTGTACTTCCTTGAAGCGTGACAACCGTATCACGTTTCTGTATAGCCTCTTTGCACTTATTTTTCCAATTGCTTCGCCGACTATTTCACCACGGCTATTCTTACGAACTGCGAAGTCATCCCAAGAGTTCATAAAATAGTAATATAATTTCCCTTTTTTCCTACCAGCCCCAACTAAAAGCACAGCATGCCCAGGGATTCCTTTAAGCCTACCCATATTCTTCTTCTGAATGACTCGGCGAAGATGAGGTGCTTTGTAGCGTCTACAATACCTGAGCTTTGAGAGCTTTTTCCCATGAATAACACCAGCATTTAATGGGAAACCATCGGCCAGTGCAGCAACAATTCGTGCTGGATCTTTTTCAGGTATCACAGACACATTTGAAGCCTTATAAATACAGGTGCCGGACTGCAAAACAACAGAACAACAGTCAGAACTTAAGATAGAAGCAAATCGTAGAAACAATCAATAACTGAAAACAAGGAAATCAGAAACAACAGCAAAAGGTAATCAAGACCTAAGAGCAGCTCACCTCATTCAGTATCCCTTGCTCTTTCAATATCAGCCCCATTAGGATTAACTGAGCAATCCCGCCCATTGGGTGATCTCCAATCATCTCTTCATACTTTACGTCCAAATCAGAAGGAATCACCCGCGGTGTGGGTGACTCAGGGTTTCTTCCTTTCATTAAGTACTTGATCCGTTTTGTCACTTCCATTTGCTTGCCGTAGGTACATGCTATACATAATTCTGCAAAAATAAAAATGATTATTTCCAATACATAAGAGAAAATGACCTAAAATGGCAATATGAAGTGTCTAAAGGCTTTCAATATCTAACATTTCTAAAATATGCACCACATGCCATGATAAAGCCCAAAACAGGATTCTTCACCCTAGTCTATTTCAAGCTACATATACAGCCCCAGCTGGTAGTTTTAAAATAGAAAAAAATGGTGAATTTATTTCAGTTTTCTAATGAAAAAATGTGGCTGCAAATTTTACATCAGAATCAAATAGCTCAACTTATTTTGGAAATTTACCGCTTATAGGCTGTACTATTCAAGTTTACAAAGTGAGTCCAACTGTCGCCGGGTAACACAAAGCAAATCAAAGCCTATAACTAAATGGCCCGTTGCTCAATCAAATTAACATGTTTCCTCTAAAAATATGATATTAACATGTTTCCTCTAAAAATATGATATTAACATGTTTCCTCTAAAATTAGGCTATTAGCATGTTAATGTCATATAACTACAACATTTCAAATAACTCTTGTCAAAATTTGTTAATGTCATATAACTACAAAATTTCAAATAATTCTATCAAAATTAATAAACCAAATGGCTTGTGCCATTGTGATACTTAGGAATTTAACTTCACATAACTAGCTCTAATCTACACAAGATCTATAAATTTCTAAGTTCACTGGAATACTTATAACTCATACAAAAACAAACAGATTGGACACAATTACCCCAATAACAGCAACAGACATGAACAGTCATGCAGTTACTAAACATGTCATAGATAATAATTTCGGTTCCTGATTCCAAACAAGAGACACGTACCTTCATTTTCTTGGTCTATAAATTCACCCAATAATCCGCTGTCATTGACAGTGACATGATCTAAACAAAAATCAAAGTCCCCTTTGTGCTACAATACAAGAAAAATATTGGCTTAAGAAGAGAACAAAACAATGGACAAACGGTATAAAACAGAACAGGATACAAAAGAGATGAAACAGCTGAAATAAATGGTCTGCAAACACACACACCTTCTGTTTGCAGCCACAACCACACACAAAAGGAGGGGTGTCAAAAAATTCATGAAGCTCAGGTTGGTTCTTGTAACCTTTCGAACACTGCCAGTATTTAGCATCCTTTAGGCTCCTCCTACCTCTTGGCCTTCTCATGATTTAATCCTACAGAAGAAGAATCGACAGTGTTAACACTTTTTCTTTCAACACAACAGAAAATAAAAACCAGTATACACATAAATCTCAGACTCAAAATATGCAGATGTAGATTCTGGTTGGTTTGTTGTGTCCAGGAATGCCTTACCAATATAAATCTAAGGTAGGGTGTCAAGCTATTAACTCAAATATATGATTTGATTAAGATGTGCAGCATAAGCAGCCGCAACATCTTCCTAATATCGCCCCCACAATAACACAAAGATGTATCCGCAAGTCTATTGCTTTCCTAGTAGAGCAATCTTGCTATCACCTGTTAAGAAAATTTAGCCATGAAGAACAGCTACAACATAGATCCTTTTTCAAAGATCTACCACAACATAACAAAAACCCAGACCTATACACACATGACACATCACATACAGCCCATAAGTTGCAGGAAGTGAACAATCACAGTACCCTTTGGTCTTAAAGAAGATTACTGGATAATGCTTCTTTCTCCAAGAGAAAGAACATCCCATATCAAAGCCGTCCGTCCTTCCCCGCCGCCGTTGTCGCCGCCACTCCGTACCTTGTTTTCCTTTCGCGGCTAGTGGTATCGTTATGGCAGAAGGCGGTCTGCGAGGCGGTGGATTTCCCCGCACCGCCGGTGGTGGGCAGCGGAGGCGGCCGCGAGGGAGTGAGGGAAGAAGGTGTAAACCCTAGGGGTGGTAATAAGTAGTACCTGGCTTTGAGGCTGTGTGCTAGCCCATTGTTATTGCGATGGGCTACGTGTCCAAGGAGGCCGGATTCAGAAAAGCCCATTCCTTCGCACGGGGATTTACTGTTGTTTTTCTTTTTGGATTTTTGGATAAACTAGTTCAATTTCCATTCCATTTTGCATCGTGATGCTGAATAAAGAAGCTCCGGATTCTTCTCCAGCGACACAATCGTCTCTATGGTCGGTGATGGATTTGGGAACCAGACTGTTAAAGCGGGGATGCCGTGGCGGCAGCAGCAGCATCCTTTGTGTTGGATAAGTGTCCTCGGGCTCCGCCGCTGCGACTGCGTCAGCTCCAACAATTGCACGGAGCTTGGGAGGTGGTCGAGGAGCGGATGCAGATTGTGATCCGCATCGACGACATCTTGAACAAGGAATGTGTGTTGGATTCGTGGTTCATGGATGGCAGGTATGATTTCCTCCTCCAACGTCTTAGTCATGTCGGGTGCCAGATCTGGAGTTCGATGGCGTGTCCGGATGTTGTCCTGGTCTAATTCGTTCAAAGGTAATGGTTTCATCTTTGGCGAGCCATATTGGACGTCCGCAAAGCTGCATATCAGCGATGAAGCCGCGTCGAGCTCGGGTGAGGAGATGATCCGTCATTTTTTTTTCTTTCAGTGGCTGTTGTGGTGGTGCCAGAGATAGGTGACAAGTGTCGGTGTTAAGCTCAGAGACGGTCTGCTGTCTTTTCAGTTTTCTTATGTTGGTCTTTATGTGACTTGTACTATAATCTTTATAATATGAATAAGACACATATTACCATGCAAAAAAGAACTTCCTGAATACCCTAACGCTAACAACCAATCTGGCGACGCGGGCGCCGGAGCCTGTGCTGGAGCCTAGACTCCGAATCCGTAGAGGGTGCATCCCTGGCGCTTGAGCGTGTAGACGACGTCCATAGCAGTGACGGTCTTGCGGCGGGCGTGCTTGATGTAGGTAACTGTAGCGACCCGACCTCAGACGGTCAAGCCTCTGTGTATCCGTGCCATCCCTGGATCAGTATGCTGGCACACACAGTACATCAATGTATATATCAAAGTGCAATCACATGTATAAATAACGTAAAACTGATATATACCTCATAAGTCTCAGCGGAAACAAGTAATTGGGTGTGGAGTCCCATCAACGCCATCGGCAGGTTGAGTGTAGACCGTAACCCTGTACCGTATTCTTACTCGTCGGAAGAAAGTATCTGCAACATGATACGTTGCAGCCGTGTAGGTCAGTACATTGAATGTACCGGCAAGATCACAACATGAGAAAATAGATGATAAAACTATACTATATGCAATATGGCTTTGTGGCTTTGTGTCTGAATTTTGTTTGCGTAAAAGCTGATTTATTTTCCCTACATCAAAGGAATAAATGAAATCTGTACTATGGAGTTTTCTATCATGACATGGTTCCGCCAACCGATGTCTCATAGCCCAAAATCATCATAAGTTGCCCACAATTAAGTTATCAATCCGGTGTTGAGAGTTCCGAGATAGATCCAAGTCCAGATGCTCAAATTGTCCGTAACCGGGGACACGGCTAATCGATTAGGTTTAAACCCTCTGCAGAGGTTTGTACACTTTACCCGCAAGATTCGATCCCTCTCTTTACGTTCTCGCACTTCAGGGTGTTTGAGAACAAGATGACCGAAACATGGTCTTCCGAAGAGTTCCTCTGACCACTGTCCGGTGCTCATCCAATCCTACCGTAGTTCTACATCTGCTAGCACCGTCCCAGCCAGAGTCACAACTAAGGTCAACCAAGCCAGAGCCCATAGTGACTTGCGGTTGCACAGGTAAGCTTCCGGGCATGAAGTATTCTTCCGTCTCTTTGAGTCTGGGTGAAGCTTTCCGCAAGATGTCATGGCGCTTCTCCATGCGTCCCGGCCAACCACTGGTTTCTCCAGGGTGCCCGTCAACCATCCTTCACCCAGTAGTGTGTATTGAATTCTTGTCTCGAGTCTTGAAGTCTTGAGGCCTTGAAGATGCAGTCCTTGCAGATTCCATCATGGAGTTGTCGTCATTGACGTAGATCCTCCATTCTCACACCACTCCCGAGCACTCATACCAACCCCGTCTACTATAGCGTAGCATTAAAATAAATAACGTCCCGGGCTTGGTAACAGGGTGATGGGTTCCTACCTCATGCATACTACTCAACTACAAGGATTCAATATCACTACTGGAGGGATTGTTGCGAAGATGACACTAGATGCAATAAAACACATAGGTATGAAAAACATGGTCAAAGTGAACTTGCCTGGTACGTTGATGAAGATAACAACACTCTCACAAAATTTGATAGAACTATTCGTCACTCTCCGAAGAAAATCTATACAAGTCAAACATATCATTCACATAAGCAATCATTCTAGCAAGCAATACTAACACTCAAAATAACAATTAAAACAAAAAAAACTCAATAATAAAACTCCAACAAAGTCCAAAGAAGCTTCAAATAAGACTAGAAAGAAAAACTACTAACGAAAATCTATGACTTTGCTACAAACATCTAATATAGTTTGCCGTAAGTAAAAACTTAACAACAATTAAAATATTAAACTAATAAATTAACAGAAAATAAAATGTAAAATAACTAATTTAACAGAAAGTATTTTTCCATAAAATTTTATTTGCAAAAGAAACAAATAAAAAGCTTTTATAAAACTCTAACTATGACCTATAGAAGGTTTCATACAAAACAAAGGAAAATAAATTTTTAGTCTGTTGTCTAATAGAAACACAACTAATTTTGTCAAAAGTGAAAAAAGAAAAAATTTAAAACTAATAAAAACAATAAAGAAAAAGCTAAAACAGAACTAATAATAAAACAGTACTGTTTTGCTAAAATCCTAATTTAAATTAACCTGAAAATAAAATACTAAATACTACTGGATAAACAAAGGTCCTAGAGACCAGGAGCAAAAAGAATCGGTCAAAAATAATATTCCTAACTCAAAATATCTCAAATCTAGTGATTTGAGAAAATTCATACAAACACAAATTTAAACTGCTCAAATATGAAATACAATTGAACTAACAGAAACTTCAGCAAATTTGTGACACATAGCAATTGGAATCACTCAAAAATACTAAAAACTCTAAAAGATATGAATTTTCTAAGATTGCTATTTTCTGAAGAAAAAATGAATTACGGGATTTCGTGGATCTCACCGGAGTAGTCGTCGGAGTTGGGGAAGAAGATCGGATCCGATGTTGCGGTTGCTCCTAGAGGAAAGGAGATCACGGGACGGTGGAGAGGAGATCATATAAACCTCAGGAGAGGTCGAGGGCGCGGCGGCAGCACTTGGCGGCGGCGGTGGTGTTGCACTGCTGCTGTTGCGGAGAGGAGCGGAGAGGAGAGGAGAGGAGAGGTGTTGATTTGATGTGTTGGAGGGGGGGTGCTTGGGTATTTATAGTGGGGAGGGGAGGGCTTTGCTTGGGGTAGGGGACAAGAAATAGACTAGGATTAGGAAACAAAGAGGGAAAAGATCTAGAAACAAATCGGAATAAACGGAATAACGAAACGGGATCAAATCCTACTAGGATTTGTAAAAGAATAGGAAACCTTGGCTCCCTGGCCCCCTAGGTGTGTGCGTGCGATGGCCATGGCCTTGGACTTGGCCGGTGGCTGGTCGGCGGCTTGGGCCTTTGGCCCAAGGCGCTGCATATATTTTTTTTAACAAAATTTCACAGAACTAAAACAAAAACAAAATAATTAAAACTTTTATATAGGCATATAATATATCAAAATTTGATAAAAATATTTCCTACAAGATGAACATTATTATAATGTCAAATAAAATCCACACAAATTTTAATAATTCACACAGTGCTACTGGTCCAATAAAATCCAATAAAAATCATTTTTAAAATACCAAAATGACTTCAAATTAATTTCTCTCCAATTTTTTGATGTAGGGAATCATGTTACCCTATTTTCCATGTATTTTATTTTGGAGAAAAATAATTTGAATAAAATCCAAATAACTCCAAATTGAAAAATAATTCCAAAAGGACTTCGAATTTGATCCTTTGAAACTCCCAACTCATATTTCATATGTTTTGAAGAAGTCATTTTATCCTCGCTCGTGAAAATCACTGAGTTGCATGATGTTTATGAATTAAAAAATATTTCCAAATGAAATTCAAATATTTTCAACACCCCTTTTTTCATTTAAATGGAAGAAGTCATGTTATCCTCTCTCCAGGGTTTTGTGATGAAAATAATTTGAATTCCCGAAGATCATAAAAGCAAAAATGAAAGTTTGGGAAAGTCCTTTTATTCCCTCTCATTTAACTTTCAAAAAGTTTCAAATTCCACTTAATTTCACACAATCAATCACTCAACAATCAAACAAACAATCAGAATTATTTATTTAATATAACATTCCAAAATTTAGAATTTTGGGATGTTACAGTAACAATGTTGCGGATGACGTTCTCAACGAAGATCTTGAGTACACCACGGGTCTCCTCGTAGATGAGCCCGAGATGCGCTTCACGCCGTGCAAAATGACGGATCGCCGGCTTGATGATCCCCTGGATGTTGTCACGGAGGACCTTCCGGTGGCACTTGGCGCCGCCCCTACCGAGACCCTTGCCGCGGCCCGACATCTTCGCTTTTCTTCTTCCTCCGGAGAGGTTGACTTATCTTGTGAGGCATCCGCTCGTTATGTTCTTTCTCCTAGGCTCTCGTGACTCCTTGCGAGCGGCAGTTCCTAGGGATTGATCTCCGTGAGGGTCCGTGATGTTGATTCACGGATCCAATCTTTCCTTCCCCGTCCTGCTGACCCCTCCTGCCTCATCTGGGTTCGTGTAATTCCTCTTCTCACTGCTGTTCGGGGTGATCCAGGGGTGTTCTTTCTATCGTTGCCCACCCTTGGCAGTGGTTGGTCGAGGGTTGCCGGTTCTCTCATGGTGGAGGTCCAAGATGGGGAGAGGCGCGCTGCCCTTGAGGGCATGGTTCCTGTGCAGGGCTGCGATGGTGATCCGTTGGGACCGGCGCAACTAGGAAAAGGGAAAGTGGCGGCGGTTGGAGGGGCGTCTTCTTCAGAGGGTGGTTCTGGATTGCGCCCTGGTGGAGAAGTGATGTCGCTTGAAGCTACATCGGTATTTCCCCAAAGAGGAAGGGATGATGCAGCACAGCGGCGCTAGGTATTTCCCTCAGATATGAAACCAAGGTTATCAAACCAGTAGGAGAACCAAGCAACACAACGTAAACAGCCCCTGCACACAAATAACAACACCTCGCAACCCGACGTGTTAAAAGGGTTGTCAACCCCTTTCGGGGTACGGCGCATCAAGATAGGCAAAGGACGTGAGATAAATTTGTAGTAGATTGATAGATCGAACGCCAAATAAAATAAATAATAATAAATTGCAGCAAGGTGTTTTCGTATTTTTGGTTTAATAGATCTGAAAATAACCGCAAGGAAAAAGTAGATTACAAGGCAAAAATATGAGAAAGAAGACCCGGGGGTTGTAGGTTTCACTAGTGGCTTCTCTCGAAAAAGATAGAAAACGGTGGGTAAACAAATTACTGTTGGGCAATTGATAGAAATTCAAATAATTATGACGATATCCAGGCAATGATCATTACATAGGCATCACGTCCAAGATTAGTAGACCGACTCCTGCCTGCATCTACTACTATTACTCCACACATCGACCGCTATCCAGCATGCATGTAGTGTATTAAATTCATGGAAAAACGGAGTAATGCATTAAGAACGATGACATGATGTAGACGAGATCCGTTTATCTATTGCGGTAGATATAGATCTCATCTTTTTATCCTTAGTAGCAACGATACATACGTGTCGGTTCCCTTTCTATCACTAGGATCAAGCACCGTAAGATCGAACCCACTACTGGGCACCTCTTCCCATTGCAAGATAAATAGATCAAGTTGGCCAAACAAACCCAAATATCGGAGAAGAAATACGAGGATATAAGAGATCATGCATATAAGAGATCAAAGAAACTCAAATAACTTTCATGGATATAAAAAGATATAATTGATCATAAACTCGAAGTTCATCGGATCCCAACAAACACACCGCAAAAAGAATTACATCATATGGATCTCTGAGGGACCATTGTATTGAGAATTCAGCGAGAGAGAGAAAGCCATCTAGCTACTAACTACAGACCGGAAGGTCTACAAATAACTACTCACGCATCATCGGAGAGGCACCAATGGAAGTGGTGAACCCCTCTGTGATGGTGTCTAGTTTGGATTTGATGGTTCTAGACTCTGCGGCGACTGGATGAATATTTCATCGACTCCCCTAGGATTTCTGGAATATTGAGGTATTTATAGAGCAAAGAGGCGGTCCGGGGGGCACCCGAGGTGGGCACAACCCACCAGGGCGCGCCTGGGCCTCCTGGCGCGCCCTGGTGGGTTGTCCCCTCCTTGGGACTGAAGGAAATATTATGCCCTAGAGGCAATAATAAAGTTATTATTTATTTCCTCATATCATGATAAATGTTTATTATTCATGCTAGAATTGTATTAACCGGAAACATGATACATGTGTGAATACATAGACAAACATATAGTCACTAGTATGCCTCTACTTGACTAGCTCATTAATCAAAGATGGTTATGTTTCCTAACCATAGACATGTGTTGTTATTTGATTAATGGGATCACATCATTAGGAGAATGATGTGATTGACATGACCCATTCCGTTAGCCTAGCACTTGATCGTTTAGTATATTGCTATTGCTTTCTTCATGACCTATACATGTTCCTGTAACTATGAGATTATGCAACTCCCGCTTACCGGAGGAACACTTTGGGTGCTACCAAACGTCACAACGCAACTGGGTGATTATAAAGGAGTACTACAGGTGTCTCCAAAGGTACATGTTGGGTTGGCGATTTGAGATTAGGTTTTGTCACTCCGATTGTCGGAGAGGTATCTCTGGGCCCTCTCGGTAATACACATCACATAAGCCTTGCAAGCATTGCAACTAATAAGTTAGTTACGAGATGATGTATTACGGAACGAGTAAAGAGACTTGCCGGTAACGAGATTGAACTAGGTATTGGATACCGACGATCGAATCTCGGGCAAGTAACATACCGATGACAAAGGGAACAACGTATGTCGTTATGCGGTTTGACCGATAAAGATCTTCGTAGAATATGTAGGAACCAATATGAGCATCCAGGTTCCGCTATTGTTTATTGACCGAGAATAGTTCTAGGTCATGTCTACATAGTTCTCGAACCCGTAGGGTCCGCACGCTTAACGTTACGATGACAGTTTTATTATGAGTTTATAAGTTTTGATGTACCGAAGTTTGTTCGGAGTCCCGGATAAGATCACGGACATGACGAGGAGTCTCGAAATGGTCGAGACATAAAGATTGATATATTGGAAGCCAATATTTGGATATCGGAATGGTTCCGGGTGAAATCGGGATTTTACCGGAACACCGGGGGGTTACCGGAACCCTCCCGGAGGATATTGGGCCTTAGTGGGCCATAAGGGAGAAGAGGAGGGCCGGCCAGGGCAGGCCGCGCGCCCCCTCCCCCCTAGTCCGAATAGGACAAGGAGAGGGGGGGCGGCGCCCCCCTTCCTCTTTCCCCTCCCCCTTTCCTTCTCCAACAAGGCAGAGGGAGTCCTACTCCCGTGGGAGTAGGACTCCTCCAGCGCACCCTTGGGGCCGGCCGCACCTCCCCTCCCTCCTTTATATACGGGGCAGGGGGCACCCCAGACACACAAGTTGATCTACGGATCGTTCCTTAGCCGTGTGTGGTGCCCCCTCCACCATATTCCACCTCGGTCATATCGTCATGAGTTTAGGCGAAGCCCTGCACCGTAGAACATCATCATCGTCACCACGCCGTCGTCTTGACGGAACTCATCCCGACACTTTGCTGGATCGGAGTCCGGGATCGCCATCGAGCTGAACGTGTGCTGAACTCAGAGGTGCCGTACGTTCGGTACCTGGATCGTTCGGGATCGTGAAGACGTACGACTACATCAACCGCGTTGTCATAACGCTTCCGCTTACGGTCTACGAGGGTACGTGGACAATACTCTCCCCTCTCGTTGCTATGCCATCACCATGATCTTGCGTGTGCGTAGGAAATTTTTTGAAATTACTACGTTCCCCAACAGTGGCATCCGAGCCTGGTTTTATGCGTTGATGTTATATGCACGAGTAGAACACAAGTGAGTTGTGGGCGATACAAGTCATACTACTTACCAGCATGTCATACTTTGGTTCGGCGGTATTGTGAGATGAAGCGGCCCGGACCGACATTACGCGTACGCTTACGCAAGACTGGTTTCACCGCTGCGAGCACTCGTTGCTTAAAGGTGACTGGCGGGTGTCTGTCTCTCTCACTTTAGTTGAACCGAGTGTGGCTACACCCGGTCCTTGCGAAGGTTAAAACAGCACCAACTTGACAAACTATCGTTGTGGTTTTGATGCGTAGGTAAGAATGGTTCTTGCTCAGCCCGTAGCAGCCACGTAAAATTTGCAACAACAAAGTAGAGGACGTCTAACTTGTTTTTGCAGGGCATGTTGTGATGTGATATGGTCAAGACGTGATGCTATATTTTATTGTATGAGATGATCATGTTTTGTAACCGAGTTATCGGCAATTGGCAGGAGCCATATGGTTGTCGCTTATTGTATGAAATGCAACGCCATGTAATTGCTTTACTTTATCACTAAGCGGTAGCGATAGTCGAGAAGCAATAGTTGGCGAGACGACAACGATGCTACGATGGAGATCAAGGTGTCGCGCCGGTGACGATGGTGATCACGACGGTGCTTCGGAGATGGAGATCACAAGCACAAGATGATGATGGCCATATCATATCACTTATATTGATTGCATGTGATGTTTATCCTTTATGCATCTTATCTTGCTTTGATTGACGATAGCATTATAAGATGATCTCTCTAAATATCAAGAAGTGTTCTCCTGAGTATGCACCGCTGCGAAAGTTCTTCGTGCTGAGACACCACGTGATGATCGGGTGTGATAGGCTCTACGTTCAAATACAACAGGTGCAAAACAGTTGCACACGCGGAATACTCAGGTCAAACTTGACGAGCCTAGCATATACAGATATGGCCTCGGAACACGAAGACCGAAAGGTCGAGCGTGAATCATATAGTAGATATGATCAACATAGTGATGTTCACCATTGAAACTACTTCATCTCACGTGATGACCGGACATGGTTTAGTTGATTTGGATCACGTAATCACTTAGATGACTAGAGAGATGTCTATCTAAGTGGGAGTTCTTAAGTAATATGATTAATTGAACTTAAATTTATCATGAACTTAGTACCTGATAGTATTTTGCTTGTCTATGTTTACTGTAGATAGATGGCTCGTGCTGTTGTTCCGTTGAATTTTAATGCGTTCCTTGAGAAAGCAAAGTTGAAAGATGATGGTAGCAATTACACGGACTGGGTCCGTAACCTGAGGATTATCCTCATTGCTGCACAGAAGAATTACGTCCTGGAAGCACCGCTGGGTGCCAGGCCTGCTGCTGATGCAACTGACGACGTTAAGAACGTCTGCCAGAGCAAAGCTGATGACTACTCGATAGTTCAGTGTGCCATGCTTTACGGCTTAGAACCGGGCCTTCAACGACGTTTTGAACGTCATGGAGCATATGAGATGTTCCAGGAGTTGAAGTTAATATTTCAAGCAAATGCCCGGATTGAGAGATATGAAATCTCCAATAAGTTCTATAGCTGCAAGATGGAGGAGAATAGTTCTGTCAGTGAACACATACTCAAAATGTCTGGGTATAATAATCACTTGATTCAACTGGGAGTTAATCTTCCTGATGATAGTGTCATTGACAGAATTTTTCAATCACTGCCACCAAGCTACAAGAGCTTCGTGATGAACTATAATATGCAAGGGATGGACAAGTCTATTCCCGAGCTCTTCGCAATGCTAAAAGCATGGAGGTAGAAATCAAAAGGAGCATCAAGTGTTGATGGTTAACAATACCACCAGTTTCAAGAAAAAGGGCAAAGGGAAGAAGAAGGGGAACTTCAAAAAGAACAGCAAGAAAGTTGCTGCTCAAGAGAAGAAACCCAAGTCTGGACTTAAGCCTGAGACTGAGTGCTTCTACTGCAAGCAGACTGGACACTGGAAGCGGAACTGCCCCAAGTATTTGGCGGGTAAGAAGGATGGCAAAGTGAACAAAGGTATATGTGATATACATGTTATTGATGTGTACCTTACTAATACTCGCAGTAGTACCTGGGTATTTGATACTGGTTCTGTTGCTAATATTTGCAACTCGAAACAGGAACTACAGATTAAGCGAAGATTGGCTAAGGACGAGGTGACGATGCGCGTGGGAAATGGTTCCAAAGTCGATGTGATCGCGGTCGGCACGCTACCTCTACATCTACCATCGGGATTAGTTTTAGACCTAAATAATTCTTATTTGGTGCCAGCGTTAAGCATGAACATTATATCTGGATCTTGTTTGATGCGAGACGGTTATTCATTTAAGTCAGAGAATAATGGTTGTTCTATTTATATGAATAATATCTTTTATGGTCATGCACCCTTGAAAAGTGGTCTATTTTTATTAAATCTCGATAGTAGTAATACACATATTCATAGTGTTGAAACCAAAAGATACAGAGTTGATAATGATAGTGCAACTTATTTGTGGCACTGCCGTTTGGGTCATATCGGTGTAAAACGCATGAAGAAACTCCACACTGATGGGCTTTTGGAATCACTTGATTATGAATCACTTGGTACTTGCGAACCGTGCCTCATGGGCAATATGACTAAAACGCCGTTCTCCGGAACTATGGAGCGAGCAACTGATTTGTTGGAAATCATACATACTGATGTTTGTGGTCCAATGAATGTTGAGGCACGCGGCGGGTATCGTTATTTTCTCACCTTCACAGATGATTTGAGCAGATATGGGTATATCTACTTCATGAAACATAAGTCTGAAACATTTGAAAAGTTCAAAGAATTTCAGAGTGAAGTGGAAAATCATCGTAACAAGAAAATAAAATTTCTACGATCTGATCGTGGAGGAGAATATTTGAGTTACGAGTTTGGTTTGCATTTGAAACAATGCGGAATAGTTTCGCAACTCACGCCACCCGGAACACCACAACGAAATGGTGTGTCCGAACGTCGTAATCGTACTTTACTAGATATTGTGCGATCTATGATCTCTCTTACTGATTTACCGCTATCGTTTTGGGGTTATGCTTTAGAGCCGGCCGCATTCACGTTAAATAGGGCACCATCAAAATCCGTTGAAACGACACCTTATGAACTATGTGTTGAGGAACGTAGCAGAAATTCAAAATTTTCCTACGTGTCACCAAGATCTATCTATGGAGAAACTAGCAACGAGGGAAGGAGAGTGCATCTACATACCCTTGTAGATCGCTAAGCGGAAGCGTTCAAGTGAACGGGGTTGAGGGAGTCGTACTCGTCGTGATTCAGATCACCGATGATCAAGTGCCGAACGGACGGCACCTCCGCGTTCAACACACGTACAGCCCGGTGACGTCTCCCACGCCTTGATCCAGCAAGGAGAGAGGGAGAGGTTGAGGAAGACTCCATCCATCAACAGCACAACGGCATGGTGGTGATGGAGGAGCGTGGCAATCCCGCAGGGCTTCGCCAAGCACCAAGGGAGAGGAGGAGGAGGAGAGGCAGGGCTGCACCAAGAGGGAGAGAACTCATGTGTGTTGGCAGCCCCAAACCTCAACTATATATAGGGGGAAGGGGGGGCTGCGCCCCCTTTAGGGTTTCCCCACCCCAAGGGGTGCGGCCAGCCCTAGATCCCATCTTGGGGGGGCAGCCAAGGGGGGAGGAGTGCCTCCCAAGTCAAGTGGAGGCCCCCCCCCCTTAGGGTTTTACCCTTCCCATGCGCATGGGCCTTGGGGGGGCTGGTGCCCCTAGCCCATTAAGGCTAGGGCGCCCCCCTACAGCCCATGCTACTGTATTGGACGTGGTGGAACACTTTCCTGACCTCCGGACCCCTCCGGAATCCTCCGGAACCTTCTGGAAGCATCCCGGTACAATACCGAAAAAACCCGAACTTTTTCCGGAACCCGAACAACAACTTTCCATATATAAATCTTTACCTCCGGACCATTCCGGAACTCCTCGTGACGTCCGGGATCTCATCCGGGACTCCGAACAACATTCGGTAACCACATACAAACTTCCTTTATAACCCTAGCGTCATCGAACCTTAAGTGTGTAGACCCTACGGGTTCGGGAGACAAGCAGACATGACCGAGACGTTCTCCGGTCAATAACCAACAGCGGGATCTGGATACCCATGTTGGCTCCCACATGTTCCACGATGATCTCATCGGATGAACCACGATGTCAAGGACTCAATCGATCCCGTATTCAATTCCCTTCGTCTAGCGGTATTGTACTTGCCCGAGATTCGATCGTCGGTATCCCGATACCTTGTTCAATCTCGTTACCGGCAAGTCTCTTTACTCGTTCCGTAACACATCATCCCGTGATCAACCCCTTGGTCACATTGTGCACATTATGATGATGTCCTACCGAGTGGGCCCAGAGATACCTCTCCGTCTACCGGAGTGACAAATCCCAGTCTCGATCCGTGTCAACCCAATGGTCACTTTCGGAGATACCTGTAGTGCACCTTTATAGTCACCCAGTTACGTTGTGACGTTTGATACACCCAAAGCACTCCTACGGTATCCGGGAATTGCACGATCTCATGGTCTAAGGAAAAGATACTTGACATTAGAAAAGCTTTAGCATACGAACTACGATCTTTGTGCTAGGCTTAGGATTGGGTCTTGTCCATCACATCATTCTCCTAATGATGTGATCCCGTTATCAATGACATCCAATGTCCATGGTCAGGAAACCGTAACCATCTATTGATCAACGAGCTAGTCAACTAGAGGCTTACTAGGGACATGGTGTTGTCTATGTATCCACACATGTATTGCTGTTTCCGGTCAATACAATTATAGCATGAATAATAAACGATTATCATGAACAAGGAAATATAATAATAACTAATTTATTATTGCCTCTAGGGCATATTTCCAACAGTCTCCCACTTGCACTAGAGTCAATAATCTAGTTCACATCGCCATGTGATTAACACTGATAGGTCACATCGCCATGTGACCAACATTCAAAGAGTTTACTAGTGTCTTAAACTAGTTCACATCACCATGTGATTAAGTCTCAACGAGTTCTGGGGTTTGATCATGTTTTGCTTGTGAGAGAGGTTTTAGTCAACGGGTCTGAACCTTTCAGATCCGTGTGTACTTCGCAATTCTCTATGTCATATTGTAAATGCTGCTTTCACGCTCCACTTGGAGCTATTCCAAATGGTTGCTCCACTATACGATCCGGTTTGCTTCTCGAGTCACTTTCGGATAGGTGTTAAAGCTTGCATCGACGTAACCCTTTACGCCGAACTCATTATCACCTCCATAATCGAGAAACATGTCCTTATTTACTCCAAGGACAATTTTGACCGCTGTCCAATGATCCCCATTCCTGGATCATTCTTGTACCCCTTGACTGACTCATGGCAAGGCACACTTCCGGTGCGGTACACAGCATAGCATACTATAGAGCCTATGTCTGAAGCATAGGGGACGACCTTCGTCCTTTCTCTCTTTTCTGCCGTGGTCGAGCTTTTAACTCTTAACTCCATACCTTACAACTCAGGCAAGAACTCCTTCTTTGACTGATCCATCTTGAACACTTTCAAGATTATGTCAAGGTATGTGCTCATTTGAAAGTACTATTGAGCGTTTTTGATCTATCCTCATAGATCTTGATGCTCAACGTTCAAGTAGCTTAATCCAGGTTTTCACTTGAAAACACTTTTCAAATAACCCTATATGCTTTACAGAAAATTCTACATCATTTCTGATCATCTATATGTCAACAACATATACTCATCAAAAATTCTATAGTGCTCCCACTCACTTCTTTGGAAATACAAGTTTCTCATAAACTTTGTATACACCCAAAATCTTTGATCATCTCATCAAAGCGCACATTCCAACTCCGAGATGCTTACTCCAGTCCTTAGAAAGGATCGCTGGAGCCAGCATACCTTTTAGCATCCTTAGGATCGACAAAACTTTCTGATTGTATCACATACAACCTTTCCTTACGAAAACTGGTAAGGAAACTCATTTTGACATCCATCTGCCAGATTTCATAAATGCAGCTTATGCTAACATGATTCCGACGGACTTAAGCATCGCTACGGATGAGAAAATCTCATCGTAGTCAACTCCTTGAACTTGTGAAAAACTCTTTGCCACAAGTCGAGCTTCATAGAAGGTGATATTACCGTCCACGTCCGTCTTCTTCTTAAAGATCCATTTATCTCAATGGCTCGCCGATCATCGGGCAAGTCCACCAAAGTCCATGCTTTGTTCTAATACATGGATCCTATCTCGGATTTCATGGCTTCTAACCATTTGTCGAATTTGGGCCCACCATCGCTTCTCCATAGCTCGTAGGTTCATTGTTGCCTAGCAACATGACCTTCAAGACAGGATTGCTGTACCACTCAGAAGTAGTACGCATCCTTGTCACCCTACGAGGTACGGTAGTGACTTGATCCGAAACTTCATGATCACTATCATAAGCTTCTACTTCAATTGGTGTAGGTGCCACGGGAACAACTTCCTGTGCCCTGCTACACACTAGTTGAAGTGACGGTTCAATAACCTCATCAAGTCTCCACCATCCTCCCACTCAACTTTTCGAGACGAACTTTTCCTCGAGAAAGGACCCGATTCAAGAAACAATCCCTATTGCTTCCGGATCTGAATTAGGAGGTATACCCAACTGTTTTTGGGTGTCCTATGAAGATGCATTTTGTCCTCTTTGGGTTCGAGCTTATCAACCTGAAACTTTTCCACATAAGCGTCGCAGCCCCAAACTTTTAAGAAACGACAACTTAGGTTTCTCCAAACGGTGTCGTCTCAACGGAATTACGTGGTGCCCTATTTAAGTGAGTGTGGTTGTCTCTAATGCCTAACCCATGAACGATAGTGGTAATTCGATAAGAGATATCATGGTACGCACCATATCCAATAGAGTGCAACTATGATGTTCGGACACACCATCACACTATGGTGTTCCAGGCGGTATTTATTGTGAAACAATTTCCACAATGTCTTAATTGTGTGCCAAAACTCGTAACTCAGATATTCATCTCTATGATCATATCATAGACATTCTATCCTCTTGTCACGAAGATCTTAAACTTCACTCTGAAATTATTTGAACCATTCAATAATTCAGACTTGTGTTTCATCAAGTAAATATACTCAACATCTACTCGAATCATCTGTGAAGTAAGAACATAACGATATTCACTGCATGCCTCAGCACTCATTGGACTGCACACATCAAAATGTGTTACTTCCAACAAGTTGCTATCTTGTTCCATCTTACTGAAACCGAGGCTTTTCAGTCATCTTGCCCGTGTGGTATGATTTGCATATCTCAAGTGATTCAAGATCAAGTGAGTCCAAACGATCCATCTTCATGGAGTTTCTTCATGCGTATACACCAATAGACATGGTTTGCATGTCTCAAACTTTTCAAAAACGAGTGAGTCCAAAGATCCATCAACATGGAGCTTCTTCATGCATTTTATACCAATATGACTTACATGGCAGTGCCACAAGTAAGTGATACTATCATTACTATCTTATACCTTTTGGCATGAAAATGTGTATCACTACGATCGAGATTCAATAAACCATTCCTTTAGGTGCAAGACCATTGAAGGTGTTATTCAAATAAATAGAGTAACCATTATTCTCCTTAAATGAATAACCGTATTGCGATAGACATAATCCAATCATGTCTATGCTCAACGCAAACACCAAATGATAATTATTCTGGTTTAATACTAATCTTGATGGTAGAGGGAGCGTGCGATGTTTGATCATATCAACCTTGGAAACAATTCCAACACATATCGTCAGCTCACCTTTAGCTAGTCTCCTTTTATTCCGTAGCTTTTATTTCGAGTTACTAACATTTAGCAACCGAACCGGTATCTAATACCCTGGTGCTACTAGGAGTACTAGTAAAGTACACATTAACATAATGTATATCAAATATACTTCTATCGACCTTGCCTGCCTTCTTATCTACCAAGTATCTAGGGTAATTCTACTCCAGTGGCTGTTCCCCTTATCTCATAAACACTTAGTCTCGGGTTTGGGTTCAACCTCGGGTTTCTTCACTGGAGCAGCAGCTGATTTGCCATTTCGTGAAGTATCCCTTATTGCCCTTGCCCTTCTTGAAACTAGTGGTTTCATCAACCATCAACAATTGATGCTCCTTCTTGATTTCTACTTTCGCGATGTCAAACAACGCGAATACCTCAAGGATCATCATATCTATCCCTGATTTGTTATAGTTCATCACGAAGCTCTAGCAGCTTGGTGGCAATGACTTTGGAGAAACATCACTATCTCATCTGGAAGATTAACTCCCACTCGATTCAAGTGATTGTTGCACTCAGACAATCTGAGCACAAGCTCAACGATTGAGCTTTTCTCCCTTAGTTTGCAGGCTAAGAAAATCGTCGGAGGTCTCATACCTTTTGACGTGGGCACGAGCCTGAAATCCCAATTTCAGCCCTCGAAACATCTCATATGTTCCGCGACGTTTCGAAAACGTCTTTGGTGCCTCTACTCTAAACCGTTCAACTGAACTATCACGTAGTTATCAAAACGTGTATGTCCGATGTTCGCAACATCTACAAACAACGTTTGGGGTTCAGCACACTGAGCAGTGCATTAAGGACATAAGCTTTCTACTGTCCGCATAATCGCTACTTTCAACTTTCAACTATATTTTCTCTAGGAACATATCTAAACAGTGGAACTAAAGCGCGAGCTTTCGACATAATTTGCAAAAGGTCTTTTGACTATGTTCAGGATAATTAAGTTCATCTTATGAACTCCCACTCAGATAGACATCCCTCTGGTTATCTAAGTGATTACATGATCCGAATCAACTAGGCCGTGTCCGATCAACACGTGAGACGGACTAGTCATCATCGGTGAACATCTTCATGTTGATCGTATCTACTATCGACTCATGCTCGACCTTCGGTCTCCGTGTTCGAGGCCATGTCTTCACATGCTAGGCTCGTCAAGTTAACCCTAAGTGTTTCTGCGTGTGTAAATCTTGCTTACACCCGTTGTATGTGAACGTAAGAATCCATCACACCCGATTAACACGTGGTGCTTAGAAGCGACGAACTGTAGCAACGGTGCACGTTAGGGAGAACACTTCTTGAAATTTGTGTAAGGATCATCTTATTTACTACCGTCGTTCTAAGTAAACAAGATGCATAAACATAATAAACATCACATGCAATTATATAGTAGTGACATGATATGGCCAATATCATATTGCTCCTTTGATCTCCATCTTGGGCTCCATGATCATCATTGTCACCGCATGACACCATGATCTCCATCATCATGATCTCCATCATCGTGTCTTCATGAAGTTGTCTCGCCAACTATTACTTCTACTACTATGGCTACGGTTAGCAATAAAGTAAAGTAATTACATGGCGTTGTTTAATGACACGCAGGTCATACAATAAATAAAGACAACTCCTATGGCTCCTGCCGTTGTCATACTCATCGACATGCAAGTCGTGAATCCTATTACAAGAACATGATCAATCTCATACATCACATATCATTCATCACATTCTTCTTGGCCATATCACATCACATAGCATACCCTGCAAAAACAAGTTAGACGTCCTCTAATTGTTGTTTGCATGTTTTACGTGGCAGCTATGGGTTTCTAGCAAGAACGTTTCTTACCTACGCAAAACCACAACGTGATATGCCAATTGCTATTTACCCTTCATAAGGACCCTTTTCATCGAATCCGTTCCGACTAAAGTGGGAGACGGCACCGCTAGCCACCTTATGCACCAAGTGCATGTCGATCGGTGGAACCTGTCTCACGTAGAGTGCGTGTAAGGTCGGTCCGGCCGCTTCATCCCACAATACCGTCGAAACAAGATTGGACTAGTAACGGTAAGCATATTGAACAACATCAACGACCACAACTACTTTGTGTTCTACTCGTGCAAAGAATCTACGCAAATAGACCTAGCTCATGATGCCACTTTGTTGAGGAACGTAGCAGAAATTCAAAATTTTCCTCGTGTCACCAAGATCTATCTATGGAGAAACTAGCAACGAGGGAAGGAGAGTGCATCTACATACCCTTGTAGATCGCTAAGCGGAAGCGTTCAAGTGAACGGGGTTGATGGAGTCGTACTCGTCGTGATTCAGATCACCGATGATCAAGTGCCGAACGGACGGCACCTCCGCGTTCAACACACGTACAGCCCGGTGACGTCTCCCACGCCTTGATCCAGCAAGGAGAGAGGAGAGGTTGAGGAAGACTCCATCCAGCAACAGCACAACGGCATGGTGGTGATGGAGGCGTGGCAATCCCGCAGGCTTCGCCAAGCACCAAGGGAGAGGAGGAGGAGGAGAGGGAGGGCTGCACCAAGAGGGAGAGAACTCATGTGTGTTGGCAGCCCCAAACCTCAACTATATATAGGGGGAAGGGGGGGCTGCGCCCCCTTTAGGGTTTCCCCACCCCAAGGGGTGCGGCCAGCCCTAGATCCCATCTTTTGGGGGGGCGTCCAAGGGGGGAGGAGTGCCTCCCAAGTCAAGTGGAGGCCTCCCCCCTTAGGGTTTTACCCTTCCCATGCGCATGGGCCTTGGGGGGGCTGGTGCCCCTAGCCCATTAAGGCTAGGGCGCCCCCCTACAGCCCATGCTACTTTATTGGACGTGGTGGAACACTTTCCTGACCTCCGGACCCCTCCGGAATCCTCCGGAACCTTCTGGAAGCTTCCCGGTACAATACCGAAAAAACCCGAACTTTTTCCGGAACCCGAACAACAACTTTCCATATATAAATCTTTACCTCCGGACCATTCCGAACTCCTCGCGACGTCCGGGATCTCATCCGGACTCGAACAACATTCGGTAACCACATACAAACTTCCTTTATAACCCTAGCGTCATCGAACCTTAAGTGTGTAGACCCTACGGGTTCGGGAGACAAGCAGACATGACCGAGACGTTCTCCGGTCAATAACCAACAGCGGGATCTGGATACCCATGTTGGCTCTCACATGTTCCACGATGATCTCATCGGATGAACCACGATGTCAAGGACTCAATCGATCCCGTATTCAATTCCCTTCGTCTAGCGGTATTGTACTTGCCCGAGATTCGATCGTCGGTATCCCGATACCTTGTTCAATCTCGTTACGGCAAGTCTCTTTACTCGTTCCGTAACACATCATCCGTGATCAACCCCTTGGTCACATTGTGCACATTATGATGATGTCCTACCGAGTGGGCCCAGAGATACCTCTCCGTCTACCGGAGTGACAAATCCAGTCTCGATCCGTGTCAACCCAATGGTCACTTTCGAGATACCTGTAGTGCACCTTTATAGTCACCCGATTCGTTGTGACGTTTGATACACCCAAAGCACTCCTACGGTATCCGGAATTGCACGATCTCATGGTCTAAGGAAAAGATACTTGACATTAGAAAAGCTTTAGCATACTGAACTACGATCTTTGTGCTAGGCTTAGGATTGGGTCTTGTCCATCACATCATTCTCCTAATGATGTGATCCCGTTATCAATGACATCCAATGTCCATGGTCAGGAAACCGTAACCATCTATTGATCAACGAGCTAGTCAACTAGAGGCTTACTAGGGACATGGTGTTGTCTATGTATCCACACATGTATTGCTGTTTCCGGTCAATACAATTATAGCATGAATAATAAACGATTATCATGAACAAGGAAATATAATAATAACTAATTTATTATTGCCTCTAGGGCATATTTCCAACACTATGGTTTAGCAAGAAACCAAAGTTGTCGTATCTTAAAGTTTGGGGCTGCGATGCTTATGTGAAGAAACTTCAACCAGATAAGCTCGAACCTAAATCGGAGAAATGTGTCTTCATAGGATACCCAAAAGAGACTATTGGGTACACCTTCTATCACAGATCTGAGGGCAAGATTTTCGTTGCTAAATTCGGATCCTTTCTAGAAAAAGAGTTTCTCTCGAAAAAAGTGAGTGGGAGAAAAGTAGAACTTGATGAGATAATCAGATATCTGCTCCCTTATTGGAAAATAGTTCATCACAAGAACCGGTTCCTGTGACAACTACACCAATTAGTGAGGAAGCTAATGATATTGATCATGAAACTTCAGATCAAGTTTCTACTGAACTACGTAGGTCAACTAGAGTAAGATCCGCACCAGAGTGGTACGGTAATCCTATTCTGGAAGTCATGTTACTTGACCATGGCGAACCTACAAACTATGAAGAAGCGATGGTGAGCCCAGATTCCGTAAAATGGCTGGAAGCCATGAAATCTGAGATGGGATCCATGTATGAGAACAAAGTATGGACTTTGGTTGACTTGCCCGATGATCGGCAAGCCATTGAGAATAAATGGATCTTTAAGAAGAAGACTGACGCTGATGGTAATGTAACTGTCTATAAAGCTCGACTTGTTGCGAAAGGTTTTCGACAAGTTCAAGGGGTTGACTACGATGAGACTTTCTCACCCGTAGCGATGCTTAAGTCTGTCCGAATCATGTTAGCAATTGCTGCATTTTATGATTATGAAATTTGGCAAATGGATGTCAAAACTGCATTCTTGAATGGATTTCTAGAAGAAGAGTTGTATATGATGCAACCAGAAGGTTTTGTTGATCCAAAAGGTGCTAACAAAGTGTGCAAGCTCCAGCGATCAATTTATGGTCTGGTGCAAGCCTCTCGGAGTTGGAATAAACGCTTTGATAGTGTGATCAAAGCATATGGTTTTATCTGAGACTTTTGGAGAAGCTTTGTATTTACAAGAAAGTGAGTGGGAGCTCAGAAGCGTTTACGATATTATATGTGGACGACATATTATTGATTGGAAATGATATAGAATTTCTGGATAGCATAAAAGGATACTTGAATAAAAGTTTTTCAATGAAAGACCTCGGTGAAGCTGCTTACATATTGGGCATCAAGATCTATAGAGATAGATCAAGACGCTTGATTGGACTTTCACAAAGCACATACCTTGATAAAGTTTTGAAAAAGTTCAAAATGGATCAGGCAAAGAAAGGATTTTACCTGTATTACAAGGTGTGAAATTGAGTCAGACTTAATGCCCGACCACAGCAGAAGATAGAGAGAAATGAAAGATGTTCCTATGCTTCAGCCATAGGCTCTATCATGTATGCAATGCTGTGTACCAGACCTGACGTATGCTTAGCAATAAGCTTGGCAGGAAGGTACCAAAGTAATCCAGGAGTGGATCACTGGACAGCGGTCAAGAACATCCTGAAATACCTGAAAAGGACTAAGGATATGTTTCTCGTATATGGAGGTGACAAAGAGCTAGTCGTAAATGGTTACGTCGATGCAAGCTTTGACACTGATCCGGACGATTCTAAATCGCAAACCGGATACGTGTTTTTATTAAACGGTGGAGCTGTCAGTTGGTGCAGTTCTAAACAAAGCGTCGTGGCGGGATCTACATGTGAAGCGGAGTACATAGCTGCTTCGGAAGCAGCAAATGAAGGAGTCTGGATGAAAGAGTTCATTTCCGATCTAGGTGTCATACCTAGTGCATCGGGACCAATGAAGATCTTCTGTGACAATACTGGTGCAATTGCCTTGGCAAAGGAATCCAGATTTCACAAGAGGACCAAGCATATCAAGAGACGCTTCAATTCCATCCGGGACCAAGTCCAGGTGGGAGACATAGAGATTTGCAAGATACATACGGATCTGAATGTTGCAGACCGTTGACTAAGCCTCTTCCACGAGCAAAACATGATCAGCACCAAGACTCCATGGGTGTTAGAATCATTATTGTGTAATCTAGATTATTGACTCTAGTGCAAGTGGGAGACTGAAGGAAATATGCCCTAGAGGCAATAATAAAGTTATTATTTATTTCCTCATATCATGATAAATGTTTATTATTCATGCTAGAATTGTATTAACCGGAAACATGATACATGTGTGAATACATAGACAAACATATAGTCACTAGTATGCCTCTACTTGACTAGCTCATTAATCAAAGATGGTTATGTTTCCTAACCATAGACATGTGTTGTTATTTGATTAATGGGATCACATCATTAGGAGAATGATGTGATTGACATGACCCATTCCGTTAGCCTAGCACTTGATCGTTTAGTATATTGCTATTGCTTTCTTCATGACCTATACATGTTCCTGTAACTATGAGATTATGCAACTCCCGTTTACCGGAGGAACACTTTGGGTGCTACCAAACGTCACAACGTAACTGGGTGATTATAAAGGAGTACTACAGGTGTCTCCAAAGGTACATGTTGGGTTGGCGTATTTCGAGATTAGGTTTTGTCACTCCGATTGTCGGAGAGGTATCTCTGGGCCCTCTCGGTAATACACATCACATAAGCCTTGCAAGCATTGCAACTAATAAGTTAGTTACGAGATGATGTATTACGGAACGAGTAAAGAGACTTGCCGGTAACGAGATTGAACTAGGTATTGGATACCGACGATCGAATCTCGGGCAAGTAACATACCGATGACAAAGGGAACAACGTATGTCGTTATGCGGTTTGACCGATAAAGATCTTCGTAGAATATGTAGGAACCAATATGAGCATCCAGGTTCCGCTATTGTTTATTGACCGAGAATAGTTCTAGGTCATGTCTACATAGTTCTCGAACCCGTAGGGTCCGCACGCTTAACGTTACGATGACAGTTTTATTATGAGTTTATAAGTTTTGATGTACGAAGTTTGTTCGAGTCCCGATATGATCACGGACATGACGAGGAGTCTCGAAATGGTCGAGACATAAAGATTGATATATTGGAAGCCAATATTTGGATATCGGAATGGTTCCGGGTGAAATCGGGATTTTACCGGAACACCGGGGGGTTACCGGAACCCTCCCGGAGGATATTGGGCCTTAGTGGGCCATAAGGGAGAAGAGGAGGGCCGGCCAGGGCAGGCCGCGCGCCCCCTCCCCCCCTAGTCCGAATAGGACAAGGAGAGGGGGCGCCCCTTCCTCTTTCCTCCCCCTTCCTTCTCCAACAAGGCAGAGGGGAGTCCTACTCCCGTGGGAGTAGGACTCCTCGCGCACCCCCAGGGGCCGGCCACACCTCCCCTCCCTCCTTTATATCACGGGGCAGGGGGCACCCCAGACACACAAGTTGATCTACGGATCGTTCCTTAGCCGTTTGCGGTGCCCCCCTCCACCATATTCCACCTCGGTCATATCGTCGCGGAGTTTAGGCGAAGCCCTGCGCCGGTAGAACATCATCATCGTCACCACGCTGTCGTGCTGACGGAACTCATCCCCGACACTTTGCTGGATCGGAGTCCGGGGATCGTCATCGAGCTGAACGTGTGCTGAACTCGGAGGTGCCGTACGTTCGGTACTTGAATCGGTCGGATCGTGAAGACGTACGACTACATCAACCGCGTTGTCATAACGCTTCCTCTTACGGTCTACGAGGGTACGTGGACAATACTCTCCCCTCTCGTTGCTATGCCATCACCATGATCTTGCGTGTGCGTAGGAATTTTTTTGAAATTACTACGTTCCCCAACAGGGACTCCCCCCAGGTGCAACCAGGGCCCAACTTCTTACTTTTGGTCCATAAAAAATCATCGTAGAGTAACGTGGCATTTGGACTCCGTCTGATATTGATTTCCCGCGAGTAAAAAACATGCAGAAAACAGCAACTGACACTTGGCACTATGTCAATAGGTTAGTACCAAAAAATATATATAATGATTATAAAAAATCCAAGATTGATAATAAAACAGCATGGAATAATCAAAAATTGTAGATACATTGGAGACGTATCAACATCCCCAAGCTTAACTCCCAATCGTCCTCGAGTAGGTAAGTGATAAAACCATAATTTTTGATGTGGAGTGTTGTTTGTCATGTCATTCCATATTATTTTCTTTATAGCATGGACATTTGGACTTTTATGTTATTCAAAGCAATAGTCTAGTTTTGACATAATAATTCAGATACTCAAGCATATCAACAAGCAACCATGTTTTTCAAAATATCAATGCTAAAACAAGTTATCCCTAGCCCATCATGCTCAAACATTGATTCATTCATGAAACACACTGGAATATTAGCTACACCCAATACTTAAGTACGATCATATTGCCTCCTAGTTGGCGCTTTTATAAGAGAGGATGGAGACTCAATTTCAAAAATAAAAATTGCATAAAGTAAAAGAAAGGCCCTTCACAGAGGGAAGTAGGGATTTGTAGAGGTGCTAGAGCTCAAAGCGAAAAAATAGAGATAAAAACATTTTGGGAGGTGTATCCATCCCACCAAGGAAAACGACTTGGAGCATCCCAACACTTCCCATCCTAGATATATCATAGGCGGTTCCCAAACAGAAAATAAAGTTTATTCCTTTTTCCACCATACTTTCACTTTCCATGGCTAGCTGTATCCACGGTTGCCCTCCATACCAACACTTTCCAAGGAATTTATTATTTGACAACATAAAGTAAATTCATTTTTGCATTTCGGGACTGGGAATCCCTAAAACCTTTGCCTTACTCTCGTGCAATGACAAGTGAATAAACACTCATAGTGAGAATAACACATCCAGCATGGAAAATATTAGCCACCCGTTACCGTTCCACGAGCGAAACAAACACACAAAAGAGAAGTTTATTTTGAAAATTAGATATGGCACATGCAAATTTGCTTAGAACGGCAAAAGAATACCGCATATAGGTAGATATAGTGGACTCATGTGGCAAAAGTGGTTTAAAAGATTTTGGATGCACAAGTACATGTCCGACTTGGTGCAAAATGAAGGTTACCAAAAAAATTGAGAAGCGACCAACCAAGAAACAATAATCTCATAAGCAAGCATTAAGCATAATTAACACCGAATAATGCACCACAAGTAGAATATAATTTTCATTGCATGATTATTAACTTTCATGCTTGCATAGGGAATCATAAACCTTAACACCAATATTCTTACTAGAGCACAATTACTCATCAACATAACTCACATATCCACTACTAGGAAAACGGCTATAGATGAAATGGACACTAATGGTGCACCACATGTGTGGTGCGCCATTAGTATATAGCAATGGCGCATCATATATAGGTGCGCCATTAAACTCCAAATACTAATGGCGCACCACATACACAGTGCGCCATGAGTAACATTTTTTTTACAAAACTAGTAATGGCGCACCAGGGGATAGTGCGCCATTACTAGTTTAATTACTAATGGCGCACCACACACTCAGTGCGCCACTACTAGCATATTTTTTTTTCAAAGTTAGTACAAAGTTAGTAATGGCGCACCGTGGGTGTGGTGCGCCATTACTAGTGGCGCACCACACCCATGGTGCGCCATTACTAACTTTGACCCAAAATTCCCCCGAATGCACCCCCCCCCCCCGGTGGACCGCCTTTTCAGTTTAAAAAAATAAAAGAAAATGATGGAAATGTCAAAAAAATAAAATAAAATAAGTTTCCCATGTGAAATATGGTCTAGTTGTTGGGAAAATTTACAAATATGAATTTCGACTTTATTTGCAAAATCTCTCTGGAATTTGTAAAATGGGCCTAACTTTTGCATACGAACTCGGATTAAAAAGTTTTCTATATGAAAAATCATCTACTCGAAAAGTTACATCCAAATTTAACGGGGGAACCCCGTTAATCATTTTCAAAATCCTCAAAAACATAACATAAAAAAAGTTACAGGGCTTTTAAGATCTGGAGGCAAAAAAATTAAAAAAAATTCAAACTTACTAGTGGCGCACCGTTTGCTAGGTGCACCACTAGTAACAGAAAAAAAAATTAGTTTCGAATTTTTTTTCGGGATTTTTTTTTCAAAATATGATACGTAATATGAACGGAAGTTTGAAATATTGTTTTAAAATTTCATCACACTCATGAACATGAACAAAGTCCTAAACATCAACAAGGTTTAATAGGATTGATATGCTTGATATATCAACAAGTGCCTGTGAAGTGAGCTGGTGCTAGGGTTGGATAGAACTCTCAAGTTAAGTGTGCTTGGGCTAGAGTAATGTGAGGATGGGTGACCTTTCGGGAAGTTTGACCATGGAGTGCGATTTGACCTAAGATTAAGCATATTGACCCGAGAAAAAATTGAAAAAAAATTATTACTAATGGCGCACTTCTATGTGGTGCGCCATTACTAAGTCAGATAGTAATGGCGCACCTCTAGGCATACTAATGGCGCACCAGTGGTGCGCCTTTAGTAAAAATTTCTAATGGCGTGATGCTAGTGGCGCACCTGTAGTGCGCCATTAGTAGCAAAAACAGGTGCGCCACTAGCAGGCCTTTTTCTAATAGTGATCACATCATCATATCTCAAAACTATTACTAAGAATCAAGTTTATTTTGTCCAATAATCTTCATGACATATATTTGTTTTCTTTCTTTATCCTTCTCGCAGATCTATCACTTTGGGACTAACTTTCATGTGTTGCTTTTCATAAGCTCAAACAAATATAAGTGAAGATCATGAGCATAACATATTTTCTTTCTCTCAAAATAATTTAAGTGAAGCAAGAGAGAATTTCTTCAAAATTTTACTAGCTCTCAAATAAATCTAAGTGAAGCAAGAGAGCAGTTCTTCAAAAATACTAAGCACACCGTGCTCAAAAAGATATAAGTGAAGCACTAGAGCAAGTCCATTGCTCATAAAAATTTAAGTGAAGCATATAGAGCAATCACTAGTAGAAAAAGGGTCATATGTGAAGCACAATAGTGCCGGTTTGAATTTCAGCCGGCACTAATGTGTACTAGTGCCGGTTCGTGGCGGCGATCAATAGCACCGGTTCGTGGCGAACCTTTAGTACCGGTTCATGCCACGAACCGGTACTAAAGAGGTTGTGTCAGCCTGCGGTCAGGCTATGGCCCCACCATCACCATTTAGTGCCGGTTCGTACCACGAACCGGTACTAATGAGGTTATGGCAAGCTGTTTTTAGTCCCACCTTGCTCCCCTAACAAGCCTTTTACCACCTTAAATATGTTATTTCTCAAACTATCACAAGCACTTGGTCTTCATTGAACTCTATGTGTAGAATTTGTGGCCGCAATATGAGTCTTCATCAGTTTATAAATCGTTGATGACTCATATTTACAATTCAGATTGTACACACAAAGATCATTGATGATCAAAGTATTTTTGATGTTATAAGATCATATTGACAATTTAGACTGTAAAGAAATATAAGATCATGATCTAAATGCTCTTATATTTTTTGCGCTTCAGATATGCACCATTCAAGCGGCGCCATCAACTTTCAACCGTTTATGCCTTCATTTGCTATTTTTCATGCATTTAATGATTTGTTTTGAGAACTAAATGACCTGGTAATTGAAAAGCACTACAAATGAACTCTGAAAAAGTTGAAACTTGGCATGGTATCATCATTTCACCCACATATCATGTTCAAAAAAGTAGAGAGGTTTACGGCAAAACTGGATGCACTTCGTTTACAAACTGGACAATCTCTTTCGAAGTATTCGGGTTTATGACGAAATTAAACTCATCTGTTACAAAAGCATTTCATTTTTTAAACTTATTACAACTCCAGACTTTTTGTGCATTCAGTATGCACCATTCAACTGCTAGGCGGGAGGAGCTCTTAAGTACCGGTTCCAACTGCTAGGCGGGAGGAGCTGTTTAGTACCGGTTCGTGGTGAACCTTTAGCACCGGTTCGTGCCACGAACTCGTACTAATGAGGTTGTGTCAGGTAAGGCTGGGGCCCCACGAGCACCTTTAGTACCGGTTCATGGATGAACCAGTACTACAGTTTCTTATTAAGCTGTTTTTTAGTCCCACCTCGCGAAGAGAGAGGGACTAGGAGCGGTTTATAAGCCCTGAGTGCAGAGACGATGAAGAAGAGGCTCAATGCTCACGTTGCTTAGCTTCAAGCCTTCAGGAATATGGTAGACTGCACGGAGCTATGCGCAGTGCAGTTTACACTATTCCGAATGGCTTGAAGCAAATTAACGAGCATTGCACCTCCTTTTTTATTTTTAATAACTTATTACAACTCCGGACTTCTTCTGTTATGGCAAAAACTAATTGCACGTCGGCATTTTATTTTAAACTTTGGTTATAACTCCAGACTTTGACCATCAAGTTTTGCAGAAAAGAAAAATAGCAGAAAAGAAAAAATAGCAGAAAAAAAACTATAGCTGAAAAAAAAACTATATAAAATGACCGTGAAATTGAAAATCACTACAAAATATTGAATTTTGGCAAACTAGATGAAAAACTACTCACAAATAAATAGAAGAAAATAAATATAACAGAAAAGAAAAAACTTTACAAAAAACTACGCAGAAATAAATATAAGAAAATAAAGAAGAAAAGAAAAAAACTATAAAAAAAATTGGGGCGCTGCCCTGTGGGCCTGCTAGGCCACGGGCGTGCAATTACAGGCCTTAAAGGCCCAGCAGACTTACAGGGCAGCGCGCAGATTTTAGGCCCACAAGCCTGCTATATGGAGGTGATAAAGAGTTCGGCGTAAAGGGTTACGACGATGCAAGTTTTAACACCTATCCGAATGACTCTGAGTAGCAAACCGGATACGTATAGTGGAGCGACCATTTGGAATAGCTCCAAGTGGAGCGTGGAAGCAACATTTACAATATGACCTAGAGATTTGCGAAGTACATACGAATCTGAATGTTGCAGACCCGTTGACTAAAACCTCTCTCAAGCAAAACATGATCAAACCACAGAACTCATTGAGTCTTAATCACATGATGATGTGAACTAGTTTAATGACACTAGTAAACTCTTTGGATGTTGGTCACATGGCCAGTGGCGAATCCAGAAAGAAATTGGAGGGCAGGCTCAAGTTAACCGCGAAAAAAACGAAACGTTTGCTTGAAGAAAAACAACATCGTGTCATAATTCTTTTGTCCAAATAAGCTGAGATTTTCCCAGAATATTACTGGAAACATGTAGTATTTACTTGATTTTTTCTGGATTTTTTGAAAAATATTATTTTTTGAACAAATTTTTGAATCTGATTAGCTAAATAGCCAATATCTCTTAGTCCATTTGTCCAAATGGGCCCAAACTTTCCCAGGATGCTACTGGAAACATGTAGTATTTGGTGGAATTTTTCTGAAATTTTGAAAAAATATTTAATTTTGAATATGCTCAACTAAATAGCCATTTTCTCATAGTCCATTTGGCCAAATATGCTCCAACTTTCTCAGAATACTACTGGAAACACATAGGATTTACTGGATTTTTTCTGAATTTTTTGAAGAATATGGAATTGTGAACTAAATATTTGGTATTGCCAATTTAAACAGACAATATCTGCCAAACTAGTGCTCAAAACATGAATTTTCAAGACAAATACTAGTAACATGTTTAACCATACCAGAAAGATCCATACAATTCACACAACAAGGCATCATATTACTAGAGAAGCAACAAGAAAAGACAATGAGACGTTCCTTCTTACAAATGGTGCCCCCTTCACACAACAAGGCATCATATTACTAGAGAAGCAACAAGAAAAGACAATGAGACGTTCCTTCTTACAAATGGTGCCCCCTTCACACAACAAGGCATCATTGTCACCAAGCGCAAACCATCTGTCCAAATTAGCACACTTGTTAGTGATACAACAATAAGTCATGCACAACTAAATACTAAAACTAATAACACTGACATCTATACCTCTAAGGAATCACATTAAACTCATGAGGCAAATGTCCTTTCCGATCCCTCATTTTCTGGAATTGTATCATGATTTGGTCATCATGAATGCTTCTGAATATCTCCTTCTCACAGTAGCACACCATTAAATCATTTAGCCAATCATCTGATAGTTTGTTGCACAAATCTGTCTTGATGATCTTCATTGCAGAAAATATTCGCTCAACCGATGAAGTGGCCACAGGAAGAATGAGTGTCAACTCGATGAGGCGATATACCAACTGGAAAGTTGTGTGTTTCGTTGTTTCAACCATCAACCGAGCAAGTGTGGACACATCCCGACACCCGTTAAATTCATCACTTCTCCTAATGTTCATAAGGAATCTTGGGAGGTCTACTCTTAGCAACAACCGGTCAACTTCTGTAAAGTCTTCATCATAAATTTCAGCAAGTCGAACAAGTTTGTCGACGTTAAACTTTGAGAAGTTGTTTGCTGGATTAAGACAAGACATACAATGCAGTAACTCGGTGGTAACTTCATTGAATCGGTGATTCATCTCAGTGATAGTTGCATCAATGGCAACATTGAATATGCTAACCTTGTAATAGTGCAGTCGAGTCACCTTATTCTTAGAGCGAACCGATTGACCCATAGTTCCAACAAGATCATCCATGTTTGGCACATCAATATCATGTGTTTCACAAAAGTTCTTGGTTTGGCAGAATAAGGACTCCCACCCATTATCCCTCATGTCCTGCAAGCTTTCTTTCACATCCAAGATCAAACGCATAGCTTTCTTTCACATCTTTGTACACACGGAATTGGGTAGCCACACTTGCTCGTTGATTGTTGAAATCATCACAATCTCCCTTAGCAATATTATGGTAACTAGATGGACCACCAACATGCTTTCTAAAATTACCTAGGGCTGTTTTCCAACGAGTGTAACCATCTTTTGTGAAAACATCATTTCCAAATCTAATGACTTGTGATGGTTTCTTGAAAAGAAAACAATGGAAGCAAAAGGCGGCCTCCTTTTCCACAGTATATTCCAACCAATCATACGTGTCAAACCACGCGGGTTGAAAGGATCTCCAAATTTTACCATCCTTTGTCTTCTCGAAATTATGCCCAATAGCTTTATTTCGCCCTTTCAACAAATAAGCTCTTCTCACATCACTTCTAATTTTAGGAGCATAATCTTCTATTGGTATTCTAAGTCCTGGATCTGAAATAATTTGACTTGGATGAAATTCTGGTATAGGTTGCCTTGGTTGGTTTGTACTCTCATCAATTGTGGTCTGATTCCTCTCAACATTTGGGGGTTCATTTGTAGGTTCATTTGTGGGTTCAGGAGGGATTGTGCTCACAACATTTAAGCGGAGGGGGTTTGCAGTCGCATTGGTTGGGTTAAGTTCAGGTTCGACATCAGTAGGGATTGGAGCAGGCCTTTGGGAAGGGGTTGAACTGCTTGCAAAAAAACTATGCATATCCATAGTCTTTCTCTTCATTTTCAAATCTGCAAACAAATTGTAACGACACTAAATAAATTAATAGTTCATGAACTTGCAGACAAACTGTAATTGACACTAGACTAACTAATAGAGAAATCAACAGAAGCCAATAATTTAGAAATTAAACAACTGGATGCAGCGAGCAATGGGTCGCAACCTCCTCGGAGCAGGGTGTGGTGCTGGTGGCGGCGTGCGGCTGTGCGAGCCGAATCGTAGCTCCGGCTGCCGGCGCCTCCGCTTCTCCAGCCAAGAGCCAACGGGGAGGTCGCCAACGCCCGCCGCGCTTGATGCTATTGGACGGACTGCTGCTGCCTGCTGGATGAGCTCCGTGCGCGTCGTGGAGCCGCCTGCAAGAGGTGGGCGCGTCATCGGCCGGATGGCGAGGCGGGGATGGCCAGAGCCCAGAGGACGGGATGAGCGGAGGCTGCCGCTGCGTGGGTGGGTGGCGGCGCATAGGTTCGCTCGAACCAGGAGCACAGGAGAACGAGAGTGGAAGGAACGGGGCATCACAGAGAACTGGTCGCTAGGTTTCCTCATGGGCTCTTTGCCTGGGCGGTGGAGAAGTTGGGCCGGGCCGATGCAAACTAGTAGTAAAATTTTTTTTGCTTTTTCTGGAGGGCAGGCTTCAGCCTGTTGAAGCCTGCCCACTGGACTCGCCTTTGCACATGGCGATGTGACCTGTGAGTGTTAATCACATGGCGATGTGAACTAGATTATTGACTCTAGTGCAAGTGGGAGACTGTTGGAAATATGCCATAGAGGCAATAATAAATTAGTTATTATTACTATATTTCCTTGTTCATGATAATCGTTTATTATCCATGCTATAATTGTATTGATAGGAAACTCAGATACATGTGTGGATACATAGACAACATCATGTCCCTAGTAAGCCTCTAATTGACTAGCTCGTTGATCAATAGATGGTTACGGTTTCCTGACCATGGATATTGGATGTCGTTGATAACGGGATCACATCATTAGGAGAATGATGTGATGGACAAGACCCAATCCTAAGCCTAGCACAAAGATCGTAGTTCGTATGCTAAAGCTTTTCTAATGTCAAGTATCATTTCCTTAGACCATGAGATTGTGCAACTCCGGATACCGTAGGAATGCTTTGGGTGTACCAAACGTCACAACGCAATAACGGGTGGCTATAAAGGTGCACTACGGTATCTCTGAAAGTGTCTGTTGGGTTGGCACGAATCGAGACTGGGATTTGTCACTCCGTGTAAACGGAGAGGTATCTCTGGCCCACTCGGTAGGACATCATCATAATATGCACAATGTGACCAAGGGGTTGATCACGGGATGATGTGTTACGGAACGAGTAAAGAGACTTGCCGGTAACGAGATTGAACAAGGTATCGGTATACCGACGATCGAATCTCGGGCAAGTACAATACCGCTAGACAAAGGGAATTGAATACGGGATTGATTGAGTCCTTGACATCGTGGTTCATCCGATGAGATCATCGTGGAACATGTAGGAGCCAACATGGGTATCCAGATCCGCTGTTGGTTATTGACCGGAGAACGTCTCGGTCATGCACGCATGGTTTCGAACCCGTAGGGTCTACATATTTAAGGTTCGATGGCGCTAGGGTTAAAAAGGAAGTTTGTATGTGGTTACGAATGTTGCTCGGAGTCCGGATGAGATCCCGGACGTCACGAGGAGTTCCGGAATGGTCCGGAGGTAAAGATTTATATATGGAAAGTTGTTGTTCGGGTTCCGGGAAAAGTTCGGGTTTTTCCGTTATTGTACCGGGAAGCTTCCAGAAGGTTCCGGAGGGGTCCGGAGGACCGGAAATTGTTCCACCACGTCCAATACAGCAGCATGGGCTGTAAGGGGGCGCCCTAGCCTTAATGGGCCAGGGGAACCAGCCCCCCCAAGGCCCATGCGCATGGGAGAGGGGAAACCCTAAGGGGGAGGGCCTCCACTTGACTTGGGAGGCAGTCCTCCCCCCCTTGGCCGCCGCCCCCTCCTCGGATTGGATCTGAGGGTGCCGGCCCCCCTCTCCCTTGCCCCTATATATATGTGGGGGGTGGGAGGGCAGCCGCACCTCAAGTTCTGGCGCAGCCCTCCCCCTCTCCCAAGTACTCCTCCTCTCCCGCGGTGCTTGGCGAAGCCCTGCAGGATTGCCACGCTCCTCCATCACCACCGCGCCGTTGTGCTGCTGCTGGATGGAGTCTTCCTCAACCTCTCCCTCTCTCCTTGCTGGATCAAGGCATGGGGACGTCACCGGGCTGTACGTGTGTTGAACACGGAGGTGCCGTCCGTTCGGCACTAGGATCTCCGGTGATTTGGATCACGACGAGTACGACTCCTTCAACCCCATTCTCTTGAACGCTTCTGCTTAGCGATCTACAAGGGTATATAGATGCACTCTCCTTCCCCTCGTTGCTAGTCTCTCCATAGATAGATCTTGGTGACTCGTAGGAAAATTTTGAATTTCTGCTACGTTCCCCAGCAGAAAGGTGTATAGCCCGTAGATCGGTTTTGGGGTGGTGTTGATGCTCCATAACACAGACGGTAATTCTTCCACCCAACAACCCGGCGTCCGTTTCAAAGGAACCATAAGCCGGGGCTTGGTACCCTTCAAGATTTCTTGATTAGCTCTCTCAGCTTGACCATTAGACTGGGGGTGAGCCACGGACGCTACATCAAGCCAGATGTGCTCTCGTTGACAAAATTCCTCCATCTCACCTTTGGAAACGTTCGTGCCATTATCTGTAATGATGCTATGTGGAAAACCAAAATGGAAGATCACCTTCTTGATGAATTGAACCGCCGTGGCTGCGTCACATTTGCTTATTGGCTCCGCTTCAACCCACTTAGTAAATTTGTCAACCGCCACCAAGAGGTGGGTCTTCTTATCCTTGGACCGCTTTAAAGGACCCACCATATCAAGCCCCCAAGTAGCAAACGGCCAAGTGATTGGAATCATCCGTAGCTCTTGAGCCGGAACATGAGCTCAGCGAGAAAACTTCTGACAAGCATCGCACCGCTTTACCAGGTCCTCAGCATCGGCATGGGCCGTCAACCAGTAAAAACCATGACGAAAAGCTTTAGCAACCAGGGATTTTGAACCGGCATGGTGATCACAATCGCCTTCATGGATTTCACGCAAGATGTCTTGGCCCTCCTCAGGAGAAACACAACGTTGGAATACGCCTGAAACACTGCAGCGGTGTAACTCTCCATTGTGAATAACCATGGACTTTGATCGGCAGACTATCTGTCTGGCCAGAACTTCATCTTCTGGCAACTCGCCTCGGTTCATATATGCCAGATATGGAACCGTCCAATCCGGAATTATATGTAAAGCGACAACCAACTGTGCCTCCGGATCAGGAATAGCCAAATCCTCCTCTGTGGGCAACTTTACAGATGGGTTATGCAGGATATCCAGAAAGGTATTGGGCGGCACCGGTTTACGTTGAGACCCCAGCCGGCTTAAAGCATCTGCTGCTTCGTTTTTGCGCCGATCAATGTGCTCAACCTGATAACCTTTGAAGTGACCAGCCACAACATCCACCTCTCGCCTGTAAGCCACCATGAGGGGATCCTTAGAGTCCCAAGTGCCAAAAACTTGTTGAGCCACCAGAATAGAATCTCCAAAGCAGAGAACCCGGCTTAAGTTCATTTCCTTGGCCACACGGAGACCATGGAGTAAGGCCTCGTACTCAGCTGCATTGTTAGTACAAGGAAACATTAAGCGGAGAACATAACGAATTTTATCACCTCGAGGGGAAGTAAGGACAACTCCAGCCCCCGAGCCCTCCAACTGTCTGGACCCACCAAAGTGGATAGTCCAGTATGTGTTTTCCGGTTTGTCTTCTGGTGCCTGCAACTCTGTCCAGTCGTTGATGAAATCCACAAGAGCCTGAGACTTGATGGCTGTGCGAGGCATGTATTTCAAACCGTGTGGTCCAAGCTCAATAGCCCACTTAGCAACCCGACCACTTGCCTCCCTGTTCTGGATTATATCCCCCAAAGGAGCAGAACTGACCACTGTGATGGGATGGCCCTGAAAGTACTGTTTAAGCTTCCGACTTGCCATGAAAACCCCATACACTAGCTTCTACCGATGCGGATATCTTTGCTTTGACTCAATTAGCACCTCACTGATGTAATACACCGGCCTTTGAACTGGATATAACTTCCCAGCATCCTTGCATTCTACCACAATAGCTACGCTGACAGCCCGAGCATTAGCAGCTACGTATAATAACAGTGGTTCCTTATCAACCGGAGCAGCAAGAACTGGCGGTTCAACCAACTGTTTCTTCAAGTCCTCAAACGCGGCATTAGCTGCATCACTCCAGACAAAAATTGTCTGTTTTCTTCAACATCTGATACAGAGGGATCGACTTCTCTCCCAAGCGGCTGATAAACCGGCTTAGGGCTGCAATTCGACCCGCCAGTCGCTGAACATCATTGATACACGCCGGTTTAGCCAAGGATGTAATCGCTTTGATCTTTTCCAGATTAGCCTCAATGCCTCTTTTAGACACCAGAAAGCCTAAGAGCTTGCCTGCCGGAACACCAAAAAAGCACTTGTCCGGATTGAGCATCATTTTATAAACCCGAAGATTGTCAAAGGTCTCCTTGAGGTCATCTATCAATGTCTCCTTCTTCCTAGATTTTACCACAGTGTCATCTATCAATGTCTCCTTTGGGCTCTAGGCCTCTAAGCTTTATCAGTAAAGCGCCATCTTATTTGTCTTCATGGGCTCCAATATAGTTGGGCGTGAACCGGCCCCTCCTGGGCGGTTTACACTCTGTAGTTATATCCTCAACAGGTAGTCCGTTCCATCGAAGGTAGGACACCCAGCAGAGACCTTGATCATACCTGCGGTCAATATAACTAAAACTCCAGGCGGTTAAACCAAAATCACACAGAACAAGGGAGTACCTTGCTCTGATACCAATTGAAAGTGCGTTATATCGACTACAGGAGGGGTGAATAGGCGATTTTTATGAATTCTTCACTAAGGAATTTGCTGGTGTGGAAATTTCTAAATGAAGAACTACTTGCAGCGGAATAAGTACTCAAAAGTAAACATAGTAGAACACAAGCATGGTCATCATGATGGAATGAAGACAAGCACAGAGTACAGAAAGTGTAAGCACAGGATAACACAAGATGAAGACGAACAGACTGAAGAAATTGAACCGAGGAAATTGATAAAGTCTTCAGTCAAGGTCTTCAAATAGATATGAACAAGCACACAACAACAGAACTAAGGAAATGAAAGAGTTGAGGAAATAGAACCAGTAAGCTTGGTGAAGACAATGATTTGGTAGACCAGTTCTAACTATTGTCTCAGTTGTACGTCTGGTTGGAGCGGCTGAGTATTTAAACTCGAGGACACACAGTCTCGGACACACAGTCCTCACTGTATTCTCCTTGAGCTAAGGTCACACAGACCTCGCCCAATCGCACATGGTAAGTCTTCAGGTGACTTACGAACCTTCACAAACTCGGTCACTCGGCGATCCACAATTCCTCTTGGATGCTCTAGACCTTGACGCCTAACTGTCTGGAAGAAGCATAGTCTTCAAAGGTAACAAGCGTCGGATCCATGCAGGATCAATCTCTTCAGTGATGCTCAATCACTTTGGGGTTTTGTAGGTCTGGGTTTGGGTTTTCCTCACTTGATGATTTTCGCTCAAAGTCCTCGGAGGATGGGATGCTCTCAAATGACAAGTGTCAGTTTCTTTCGGAGCAGCCAACCAGCTAGTGGTTGTAGGGGGCGGCTATTTATAGCCTAGGGAGCAGCCTGACATGATAAGACATAAATGCCCTTCAATGATATGACCGTTAGGTGGGTAGATATTTTGGGACAGCTGGCGCGTAGCACAACAACGGTCGGAATTTTGACTCTCAAATTCCTCAGGGCTATCATGTTCCTCACTGTGTAGGCAATCCGCACTGGTGAATTCCTAACTCCTCAGTCAAAACAAATTCCTCGTCAACCAGAAGAACTTCGTCTCTGTTACTGAAGAAATTGACTGAACTGTATGAGATTTCCAATGGCTTCACTCGAAGGGATTGGTAGGTGTAGGATTTTGAGTTGAGCATCACTTGGAAATTTTTCCTTAGTATTTCCTCGACCCCCTTTAACAGTACGGTGTTTCCTATGACTCAATAAAGAGAAAATGAAACTACGAAAACAAAAGTCTTCACGCTTCATGTTCCTTGAATGATTGCCAAGTCTTCAAGGTCACACCAATTTCTTCACTTTCAAAGTCTTCAGAAAGTCTTCAGAAATCCAAGGTCTTCAAATGAAGAACTTCATTTTTAGGGTCGACTTTCTCTGTAAATATCAAACTCCTCATAGACTTATAGACCTGTGTACACTCACAAACGCATCAGTCCCTTAACCTATAAGTCTTCAGTACACCAAAATCACTAAGGGGCACTAGATGCACTTACAAGGAGTTCATGTATTCACTATGTGTTAATGCTTTTTTCCGGTTCTCTATTAAAAGGAGGCCTTAATATCCCTTAGTTTCCAATAGGACCCCGCTGCCACACGGGAGGGTAGGACAAAAGTTGTCATGCAAGTTCTTTTCATAAGCATGTATGACTATTCACGGAATACATGCCTACATTATATTTATGAACTGGAGCTAGTGCGGTATCGCTCTAGGTTATGACTGTTACATGATGAATATATCATCCAACGAATTCACCGATCCAATGCCTACGAATTTCTCTTCTATTGTTCTTGCTAAGTTACTATTATTATTGCTACTGTCACAACTACTACAAAACTATTGCTATCACTGTTACCGTTATTGCTACTATTGCTACTATTATCAAAATTATCATATTACTTTGCTACTGACCATCTTGCTGCAGATTATTAATCTCAGCTATGGTTGAATTGACAACTCAGCGGCTAATACTTGCAAATATTCTTTGGCTCCCCTTGTATCGAATCTATAAATTTGGGTTGAATACTCTACCATCAAAAAAATTTGTGATCCCCTATACTTGTGGGTTATCAGTGGTGGCGGGTCTATATAGTAAAACATGACAAACCTTCCTCTCTTATTCTTTCTCGGAAAGACAATATTTATGGACTTGAGATTAGGGTCAGCGGAGCCACGTGGGCCCCACAAGGTAACAATGCCCACGGGGAGGGGGCGCCCTTTGGTGGATCTTCACTCCAACATTTTTTATATATTCCATAAAAAGTCTCCAAAAAGTTTTGTACGATTCTGAGAACTTTTGTTTTTGCACAAAAAACAACACCATGGTAGTTCTGCTGAAAACAATATCAGTCCAAATTAGTTTCATTCAAATCGTTCAAATCAGAGTCCAAAACAAGAGCAAAAGTGTTTGGAAAAGTAGATACGGCGGAGACATATCAAATCGCAACGCATCTCACAAGTAGCAAGTGACGTGCCCAACATTTGTAGCGGCACATAGTTTCCATTTTTGGGTTGTGCATGATGGCCTACATATCACACATGTTTATTTTTAGGACACACCATTTTTTTCACTGTGTGAGATATTGTCATCGCACATAGTTCTTGCCAATCGTGTGCGATTGAGGGGCTTAATAGCATGCTTGTATACTAATGACTAATCCTTTTTGTCGCCGGTGTTCAGAATAGCGTTCCACGCATTCTCCCTTCTTACCTCTTCCATGATCAATCTACTGCATGGGTACCCACACGGCCTTAGAACAAGAAGAAGACAAAAGACAACTTTGTTGTGAAGCACACATATGAATAGTGTCACTCAAGCAAAGTCATGCCGACGATCTCGTGCACAAATACATATTGTTGCAAGGCCTTGCCCGGACCCATTGCCTTAAGGAATTACTCACACATCGCGATCAGATCGCAAGAAGAATATCATTGAAGACGGCATAAAGATGAATGAGTGACTGATAATATCTTTTACAATAGTTGCGGATTGCGATGCACCGATTACAAGTATGTCTAACTTGGAGAGAAGGGTTGCGTCGATGAAGGTGGTGGTGGCTATGGAGATGACATTGGAAATGGCGGCAGCTAGGGTTGGAAGATGGCTTCTGGTTCTGTGTTTCGTGAAGGCTGCCCTCTAGTTCAGATTCTGGCCTTGCCTCCTTTATAAAATTTGTTCAAGAGGACGCCACCGTGTCGACGACATGCGGTACAACCACTGGTACGAGCCTATGCACTCATACCATGTGGCATCTTCTTCTCTGGTTGCGTCATGACGCCTCCAGTTGACTTGCCTTGCTCTCATGCTTTTGTGTTTTCTTCTATGTGATGATATTCTTCCATTTTTGGGTCCATTTTCAGTGGAAACACATTATACAAAGGATTTAGCAATTTCTTGCATTCATTGGGCATTAGTATTGATATTAGAGTGATTATCTTGGAAATTCCAGGATTATTTGGTTTAAACAGTGGTGGAATGAGCGCAAAATATCACTCATCGGATCCTCTCATGCATCTGAAGTGTAAACACATGTAATTTAATTTAGCACAATGACATACTCTATTATTAGGAGATTATTCATCCTCTACTAACCCTTAAACCTTAGTGACAACAATTCCTTGTAGGCCTTTCTCATTTTCTATCACTATGGTAGATTAACTATAAGACTTGAACCCATCTAATGCACACCACTTCCACTATTGGCTGTTGATCTAAACTGGACAAGCATAGACAAATAACTAGAAAGAAATATGCATCTATATATCAAACATGAGTCATGAATAAATCTAAGCACAAAGAGTTAATCCATCACATGATCTACAACATCATCACAAAATCATCTACTAAACTACAATCATGTAGGGAACCCGTGTGGCTATTGTGTATTGATAAATTAATGCATATAAACGAAGAGATTACATCAATGGCTATTGTCATGAATCCATAGTCCAAGTGGTGAACTACACACAATTCATCGGAGCACGAGGGTCCAGGTTATGGAGATGGAGATGGATTCCCCCTCCAACAGAGAACCAGATCAGGGCTGAAAACGAAAATCGCCTCAGAAACATGATGTGGCGGTGGCAGAAAAATTCTCGATAAACTAGAGGTGAAAATGGGGTATGTATAAGCTAGTGGGCACCGGAGGCTAGCCCGAGGGGCCGCACAGGCTGCATCCCTAGGACACCTAGGGGTCGACTGGGGCCTATGGGCCCCACCAGGTGCGGGGTCAGATCCCCAGGGGTCCTTCTCCTCCTAAAACCTTAATTTCTATTTATTTTGATTTTTTCCTAAACTTTTCCTGGATATTTTCCTAAAAAAATACAAAAACAATAGAAAACAATAACTGACATTGGGCACTAGATTAATACGTTATTTCAATAGCATTCAATAAAAATCATGCCCAAAGTGTTTAAAAGACGTAGAAATATAGTATGAGTGATGCAAAAAAAAAATATTGATATGTTTGGGACGTATTGGCGCCCTCATCGGCGGCATGAGGAGTGCGGAGCCGTCGTTTTCTAAGGTTTTGTTTCCCTACCGGCATCGCCAATGTGGTGGCATTGGTTGTGTGTTGAAATGAGTTCTCTCCTGCCTCTCCCAACCTTGACGATGCCCGATCTGGCGTCAACAACAGGCATGTGAGAGTTTATGTCGCCAGATCTGCTGGCTCGCTTGGCATATTTGTAGTTGGTGTGTGTGTGTATCAGTAAACAATTGGTTGTCTATTGATGTGTCGACTTCGACATCCTTTTTTTGCGTTGTTCTGCTGCATGGTCTGGTTTCTCCAACTCTCTGGATCAGTGGTGATGGTTTGCAAGCACTCCAACCGATATGTTTCAATGATTTCTAAATTTTGTTTCAGGCGGTGAGTGGATATTGCAGGCATTAAAGCCTAGTTTGGGGAGGGTACCCATTTGTTTTATTTGTTGATTCCGTGCAATTTTCAATCTTCGGAGTGCAGTATACCATTGTTGGAAGAAGAAAGCTGTTGCTGCATCCGGTTGTGTTTTTATTATACTGGCTACTACTCTCTCCTTCCTACACTTAAAAAATATAAAAGCGCTAGTGTAAAAAAAAACACCTCACTCAGTTAGCCCAGCCCGTATAAAAGAAAGAACAATGTATTCTTTTTTTTAGCATCAGTACGGACACAAGCGCTTATATACACACGCATACACTCACCTCTATGAACGTGCACACGCACACCCTATCCTTATGAGCACCTCCGAGAGACTGAGCCGACGTAGCCATCATAGGCGCCTCGTCATCGACGGAAACGTCTTCGAGAGACTAAAAGCGCATCACCGGAAATTCTGAAATAAATTCAGGAATAATGCGAGCACCAGAATTTAAACCCTGATGGGTTGGTGATACCACTGTCCATCTAACCATCTCAACCATAGGTTGATTCACACAACAATGTATTCTTGGTGCGGACAGCCCACACCCAGCGTCGGACGGTTGGAGTCGGAATCGTGGGGACCGACAGAGAAAAGAATTAGTAAGAGAAACGAGATGTGAGGTAGTCCTAATAATAATAATAATAAACAAAGACAAGAAACGAGGAGGTAGATATTCTTCTTCGGGTGGGTCTATCCCCTTCCTCGCGCCGCCGCCGTCGCCGGACCAAATCCGCAGCCGCCGGATCAAATCGCCCTCACCGCTTGGCCGCCGGCGATGGCGCTGGCGTCCAAACCCTGCCAACCGGACCTCCGGATCTACGGACCGAGCTTCACTCCCTGGTACCCCTCGCATCAGGAAGACTCCGAGTCCAGGTCTCATCTCCTGCGGAGGATCCACGCCTTCTACCTCAAGGCGCGGAGGCGGCTCGAGCGCAGCCGCCGCGTCGAGTTCTGCTGCGGCGCACTCTGCGTCGGACTCCTCGACCCCGTCTCCAACATCGTCATCAACAACCTCACCTCCTCCTGCAAGCCCAAGCCCAAGCGCAAGCGCAAGGGCAAGCGCAAGGGCGGGCAGGCGGACCTGGAGCGCCGCTCGCTCGACGCCCTGGTGGCCTTCCTCACCCGCCTCTTCCCCAACCTCCCCGAGAGCCTGGCCGTGCACTACCTGCGCCTCGCCGACGCCGACGCCCTCGTCGCCGCAAGCGTCATCGTGTCGGACCACGGCATGAAGAGGTTCTGGGAGTCCGAGCCGGACGTCATCCACACGGTCCCCATCATGGCCCTCAAGTGCGCCGCGCTGGCCGTCGGGCACACCGACCCCGACCGCCTCGTCAATGCCTGGCTCAACATCTCCGACGGCATCGACGGCGATCGGCACTTCCTTGCCTGGTTGCACAGACCACCGTCATCCTGGCCCGGCTCCAATATTAGCAAGCTCGCCGAGTTGATCAACGGGGTGCCACTGGGCTATCAAGATTTGAGCCGGGCATGGCGGCTTGCTGCTTCTCGTCCCAGTCGTCCCTGCAGCGACCCGTACCTGCACACCAGCTTGCTCAGCCGGACGCTCCAGGATGCAATCCACGGGTTCTACCTCCAGGCCATCGCCCGATTGCCGGCAGGCTCTCGTTTCCACCGCAGCCTGCTCAAGGCCGGCTACTGCTATGGCCCTCTTGATCCTGTCTCCAACATCATCGTCAATACCATCTGGTACGATGCCGTGTTCCCACCTGCCATGAAGCTCGAGCTGGACCTGGATGTGATCGGCACGCAGGGTCTCCACCGGCTGGAGAACCGCTCCTTGTATGGCCTGGCCTCCTTCCTCTGCACACGTTATCATCGCTTCGATTTCCATCAAGCTCTGCAATGCCTGGTCCAGGCAGATGCCAACCTTGTGCTCGCCGATCCCAACCTTGTGCTCGCCGATCCTAACATTGATCCTTCCACTCGACATGTGCTGATGACTTGCCCACCATCTGCTGCCCCCACTAGCAATGTTGTTGAAGCTCAAGACCCCCCGGACACCAGTCTCGAGAAAGCCTTCTTGGCCGCTGCCACCGCAGCCTTTCACCCCAACCCGGAAGCCCATGTAAAGCTTCTCACTTCGTCTAAGCTGAAGTCTGCCTTCCGTCTGCTGCATCGTCGGCCTGACAGGCTCTCTTCTCAAGATGTTAAGCGGCTTGCCATGTTGCTGTGTCCTGAATCTGCTCATGACTGCAAGAGGGCATTTCTCCCACTCCCCCTCACAGTTTACCCCCGTGCAAAGCTAGCAGGCATGTATACAAGAATCTCCAAGAAGGTCAACGCTGTGCTGAATGCATATGCTCAGATGTCAAATGGGGTAGGTTTTCATGTGCTTGTTGTTGGTTGTTGCTAACATTTCTCATCTACTGGTATATGCTCACTAAATGTCGAATTGCAGGATCTGAAATTCGAGCTTCATACGATTTGTGGTGTGAATGATCGTGTCTGCGGCCCTACTTCCTTTCCTCCTAAGTATGGCCACTCTCATGTCAATTTCGTGGCTACTCCCAAAAGCCATCCTGGTGGTCCTGCGGCTTTGTTTTTCGCTGAAATTAGCAACAATGACCAAGACGACGAGTCCTTCTGTTGCCATATTGCTCTGCCTCCGCCATGTGCTGGTATGCTATAACCAAACCATATGCCAATATTTTTTCCCGTGGCCTATATCTGGTATATCTTGCTGTAAATGTTATATGCAAAGTCCAAAGCACCATGATGCATCTTTACCATAGCTTGCCATTTGACTGTTTTATTATTCCGTCAGCCTAAACCCTCTTATCCAGAGTAAAAAATAAAAGGGGGGGTCATTCAAGAAAAAGAAGTGTCGAGGATAAACATAATTGAATGCCTTTACTTGAATATCTACATGTCTATAGGTTTGTTAACTCAAACGTTTCGATCAAGCAGCCTGCCATAGTGATCAACATGTAGCTGGATGATCCCTTCATCACCGTGCTCATTTCCTCATTCAACAAAATAACAATAATGGTTTAGAAGCAGCTATGTCGGCCATCCATGCATCGTTTCTATAGGCATTACGTATGGTTTCTGTCAACATTCTAAGGCTCCATGTTTGGCAAAGCTTGAAAACTGCAGAGCATTTCATTTTTGATATTTTTCTATGCACATGTAGTTTATGATGTAACCTTCAATATTAATTATCTCATGTGTTGGCAGCACAAATACGGTGTCTTTACTGTGAGTACATTGGGACTAGAATTGTGCATCCAGCCGGGATAGACTTCCATGGGCGTGAGTCGGAGTTTGAGAAGATGGCCTGCGGAAAAGACCCCCGTAACGGTGACTATGTTCCTCCATGGAGGGCACCATACTACAGCAACTCGCGAATCATCAACAATAGGCGCAGCTTCGCAGAGAATGTTTATGGCAGAAAGAAAGAAAATAGACTCTATGATGACTTGGATGAGCACAAGAGTGTGGATCTGGGGTCCATGAGTATTCGACAACTATTTTTAGAAGTCTAGAGTTCTGTCAAAGCTATACAAGATTGTGTATGATGTGTAGTTCTGTGACTATGCAATACAAGTTAAGTTTATGCTGTCTTAGAGGTAGGATAGTGCTCGTGAAATCTAATAAGTGGTTATTGTCTATTAGAATATCCTATGATGTGTGTTAGCAATGGTATTTGAATGATGTGTGTTGGTGATGCTATTTGAGTGTGGGAACTGCAGTTTAATCTGAACTACGAATTTGAATGATGCTTGTTAGTGATGCTATTTGACTGTAGTAACTGCTTTGGTTAGCAATCACCTGGTGCTGCATCCATGTTCGCGCTCCTCCCCGATCACCTGCTGCCTCCTTCTCACCTCGTCGTGACGTAGCACACCAACCTCATCATGCTCTCCAGATCCGTTCGCCTACTGCCTACTGCCTGCTAACACCCAGATCCGTTTCCCCTGCTCCTCCCCACCCCATCGTGCTCTCCACCTATGCGACCTTCAGAAAATTCTCATGCAGGTGTGCCATCCCGACCTCGATTCGGTGATTCATCATGTTAACCATCGGATGAATCGGCTGCCGGAGTCGGAACCAACGCCGGGAGAACCTGCAGCGGCTTCTACATTTTATAAGTAAATTCTTGTAAGATGTTCACTGCCAATGGCCCCCCGATTGATAATTTGCAGTTGCCACATTGCAATTTCGTTTGTATTTCATTTCCTTCCGAGTACTCATTGGTATTTATGCTCTCTGTCTGCCTAGTATGATTATGTTCAGGTATTAGGGGTTATGAATCGTCAAAAAAAAATTGTAGTCGGAGTATTTACATCATTCGATGACCACTAGATATGTAGGCAGAAATCCCATGGCCAAAAATCGCAGAGAATGTTTACTGCATTCGATTGCTAAAAATTGCAGTTGCATATATGTATACTGTACCAAAAGTATGCTACTTAACTCATTGGGTTCACTCAAAATTCCATGGCCATATGTGGTGCTATTTGGCAGAAATAGAACACCGAAGGTAACAAGAAAATATCTTAGCATGATTACTGAAGAATTGAAGGAGAAAGAAAAGACTACATGATTTTTCGAAATTATTGTGTAAGTTAACATGTGGAGTGAGCCTAGCTCAACTGGTTAGGGAGTGTATGTACAAACCCAACACCTAGGTTTAAATCTTCACGGGAGCGAATTTAGGTTCCTATTTATTCGTGGGGACCAGGCTTTCCTGGTACTCACACATCTATTGAGGACTAGGCTTGTTGCGTACTTGAGACTAAAAATCCTAATACTCATAACTAAAACGTTGTGTGTCCCTAGTTGGTGCAGAGGCCGGGGAAGTGAAATTATTCCTCAATTTTAAATCGATTAACTTGACACAATAGTGGGATGTGTTCCGCTGGAATCTTACTACATATGGGTCTTTCATAGTTGACTATAGGAGAAGGTGAGACGCACGCAATATCAAACAGTAAAACTTTGTCGCCTTGGCTAGATGAGCAAACAATCTGCATCAGGCATGCTCAGAGCTCATTAAAAATATTAGCAATCAACATAATTGGGCAAGCTTGAGATATGGCTCAATTTAATTTCTTTCAAGGTTCCATGCCGGGATCTTTACATTTCTATCTTACAAAGAAAATTGTGAACTTGATATATTAAGTGTTTTTAATGCTAGAATTTGTATTGATGTCTCACACGCACTACCACATGTGCACATTCAAACTCCGGTATCTGCTTATTCAATTATGCTTATTTAAATTTTTATTCAATAACTGGCGGTGATGTTTTTTGCGCTTGATATGAGTCGGGTGCTTAAATTCTGTTGCAGTTTGATGCCTTTGAAATTATGGCCATGAACTACAAAATCTGTTCTGTGGTGTATGTGGAAGCACTTGGTAGGTGTGACTCGGTATTCAGAGCTTGAGTTGTACTTATCCAACAACCAAACACCGGAAAGTAATCTGGTATCCTCATTGGTATATATAGGAAATAAATGAAATAGCACATGAACCAAACAGTTCCTTAGGGTTTGCAAGATAGCACTAAGTTAAAGTCTACATGATACAAACGAGTGTCCATGGGGGCACAAAGCTGAACTCTACGACCTGATACAAACGAGTGTGCACGTACGGGGCACCAAGCTGAAGTCTACGACCTGATACAAACGAGTGCGCATGGGGCACCAAGTTGAAGTCTACGGGACCTGATACAAAGGATGCAAGGCAGCTGCAAGGGCTAGTATATACTAGCTAGGATCGCTTCCCTTTCTTCCTCCTCTCCTCCTCTCTCTCCCTCTCCTCTCTCTCTTTCTCCTTCCTCCTCCTCCTCTCTCTCTTCTTGCTGTCTCTCTCCCTCTGCTCCTTCTCCTCCCTCATCCGCTTCCTCTCTATCCTCCGCTTGGCTGCGGCAGAATCCTGCTCTTGACACGAGTCTGAAACGGGCGAATCTGTCGATGGCGACCGCGACCCTCGACGTCGGTTTTGGTGCACCACCGGGATATCGTCGATGTCTAGCGCGACTCCTGTTCCCAATGAAAAGTCAGGGCTAGCAATTACTAATAAATAAGGGGACAAATAAGTAAACACTGAGAAGGTGCGCATGCAGTTCCAAAACAGATAGATAAGCAGCCAGTGAGAATTAAGGTGCGCATGCAGAGATCCAATACGATACATATAAAGTTATAAACGAACTAAACCCTTAAAAGCCAGCCTACGGTAGCTCAAGAACATATATGAGCAGAAGAATACTAACGGAAACTATCTTCCGATTCACCGGATGATACTTCTGGGGGCGCCATCCTCCGGCCAAGCTCTAAGCAGAGCTCGTCTCTCTCTCTCTATCTCTCTCTCTCTCTCTCTGTCTCTCTCTCTCTCTCTGTCTCTCTCTCTCTCTCTCTCTCTCGGGTAGATGGTTGGATACTCCATGGAGGCAGACAATGGTGGCATTTTATAGTCTCACATGGCCCGATTGATGGGTATGTGTACTGTTGAGCATGCGGCACGTTCTTCCCTGCCGCAATGTGCATTATGAACAAATGGAAGCGACAAAAGTCAAGGACGAGCTGATATGATGGCAGATCAACTTCAAAGCTAGTAGAACTGTAGTACACCGCACAAGCTCTTCGGCTACTTCCTTCACTGATCTGCACCGTAGCATCATATATACTCTATGTTACCATGGAAGCAGTTTTTTGTTTTTATATAAGACAACCTTTTTCTTCGAGGGAATTAAGGAGCTAGACTTCATCTTCTTGCTTCTTTCCTTTTGTACATCCAAACATTTATGAAAGTTATCAACATACTCTCTCTGTTTCTAAATACAAGACCTTTTAGAGATTTCAATACGGGCTACATGCGGATGTATACAGATGTATTTAGAGTGTAGATTCATTCATTTTGCTTTATATTAGTCCGCATTGAAATCTTTAAAAAGGCTTATGTTTAGGAACGGAGAGAGTACATAGTAGGTAAAATTCCTACCATTTCACGTAAAAAAACTCTGCGCAAAAATAATTAATTTAATAATGGTTTTGTTAATTCACTCATATTTGGTTTGCTTGTGCATTTTTTGCATGTATTTTCATGCGTGTTTTTTTCCTGTTGTTCATTTTCTTCTTTTCATTGATATTGCATTTTTTTTACTATGGATAATATATTTTAAGTTTACTAACTCCTTATATTATTTTCTTATTTTTTTTTGTTTAAAAACATCCGTCGGCAGCGAGCAATCAAGCCAAGGCATTTGCAACGCTATTTCCTAAAATGGACACACTATTTGACGGTGGACAGCGTCCGGATGAGGGAGCCGCCCATCCAACCATATGCCTCAAATATCCGGCTCTATTAATTTTTAGAAAAATATCGAAACTGATGTGCAAACGAAAATACACACACGACATGCAGCCAACAATTCTTTCAAACGGTGGATCTGTGCTACTGCCATGCATCGGACGGTACGATCTTCTGCGGTGCATCGGACGGCACGATCTTCAGCGTCCTTAAGGAATCGTTTGTGTATCGTGTCGTGTGTATTATTCATGCAGCTTCCGCCATAACACACTGCACCAAAATGAACACATGCATGTACATGTAGCCGGCTTTTCGCAAAACATCAATGAAAAAAAAAAACTGCTTTACCATAGTCATTTGCATCGTCCTATCTTTGCAATCTGCATGTAGTCCTAAGATGTGTGCAATAACATAGAGCACTGAATGTGTACAGGTGTGCTTCATCCAGTGTGACGACTTCTGCTTTACGTTGGAATAGGAATTTTGTAGGAAATGAGACGACATGTGTCTGAAATCCTATAAGTAGGAATAGGAAACGAGATGTCATTTGATTGACACCAAAGGAATTTTTTCATTAAGTCTAGGCTCATTTTTATTTTCCTATGAAATGTGGAGGATAGGAACCAATCCTATGTAGGAATAGGAATCCATTCCTATAAACCAAAGGGCTTTAAAGGAAAAAATTCTATAAGAATCCTATCCTCTAAAATTCCTATGAAATTCCTTCAAACCAAACCAAAGTATTCAATTTGTTTCACGGTGTAAAAATCCACATGCGTGCCGCAGGAGCAGCAGCTCAGCAGGCGGAGGGTTATTCGCAGCTGTGGGCGTGTTGTGCCCATCTCCTGTGCAGATGGTGCAAGGCAGCAAAGGCATTGCGTGTGGCAGTCAATCAGAGATCGTAGGCAGTCGTCCGGGACCGCCAAATCACAGACGGTAGGCAGCTGTGGGGTACCGCGTGCGGTAATGGGGAAAAGTTTTTTTTGCATCCACACTCATCTGATAGCACACGTGATGTCGGCAAAAGGTCTGAATTTTGTCTTTCAACTTCTTCTCGGCTTCAAGTTGTTGTTGCAACACTACCCATGCAAAAAAAAAAAACAAAAAAAGAGTCTTCCAATGGTGTTATATAAGAAAAAAAAATGGCCACAAGAGTGATTCCTCAAACATATGGTTTCTGTCCCAACAAAAAAGTTAATACAGAATGCAGAATGGGCTCAAGAGGCCCCTATTAGGACTTGGAGTTATGAGTTAAGACAGGCTAGTAGGAAGGATTTCAAAGATCCCCAATTAGGCCAACTCCAACGCACGGCTCCAAACGGACATCCGTTTTGTCCGGATTTTGTCCTTTTGGGGTGGGGATGGGGCCATGTCCGCCCGGATTTGGGTTTGCGTCGGCCAGGCGCACAACGCGCAACCGCATCTTCGGCCCCATCTCATCCGCAGACTTTTTTTCCTCATTTTTTTATTAATTTTACCAACGTTTTTTGTGATACATTGGAATACATTCACCAAATCTTGGCTAGAATAACAAGCCCAAAAAAAACAAGAACTACAAAAAGCCTTCTAAAAGATATCCAACTTTCATAACTGCTCCTGTAAGTTGGATTAGTACATTCTCGATGCATTCGTTGTTGATCTGCGGAGTCTCGATCTTGAATGCTTCTTTCTTCTTCGCGTCTAAAGAAGTAGACGTTGCTTCCGCACATGTACTCTCATCTATACCGTCTACTCTAGCAAGAAGTGCACCAACATCTACTCCCTCCGTTCCTAAATATAGGTCTTTCTAGAGATTTCAATATGGACTACATACGGAGTAAAATGAGTGAATCTATACTCTAAACTACGACTATATACATCCGTATGTAGTCCGTATTGAAATATCTACAAAGACTTATATTTAGGAACGGAGGAAGTACTAAATTGCGTGCTATTAGTACATCGATGTATTCTTCTTCCCAAAACCAAAAGTTGTATCCATCCTACACAATAAATATTTGATTGTAAGCAAAACAAAGCAAATCCGGAATCACAACCGAAGCAAACTAGCACGTACCCCATCATTTTTGCACTTGACAAACACCCATTCGGGGTGTTCGACGTTGCAGACACGCGGCACACGACCTTCAGTGGACAATCGTCACAATTTATGAGCGGCATCGGTGCACCGACAAACATTTGGGCCAGCACTGAGCCCGAACGACTGGGAATAGAAAAAGAGACGAGTGTGTCACCGACGGGCGGGCCAGGGGCGGACAAGGGCTCGTGTCACAATCGTCTGCGCGTGTCCGTTTGGCCGCAAATGCGGCCCAAGTTTGGGCCGGGAATGGGTCGAAAGCGGGCCGAAATCGGACATTTGTCCGTTTGCTCCCGCATGTTGAGCCGCGGTTTTTGTCTGTTTACCCCCAAACGGATGCAGGCGGACGATTTAGGGTCGTGCGTTGGAGTTGCCCTTAGGACTTCGAGTTATGAGTTAAGACATCACACAACGTGGTTGTGAGCATATATCATGGCATGGATCACCAACTTTTCTAACAAAAAGGACTTGGATCAGCTTCTACGTAGTTCGCCCCAGCCCACAAGACCGACTGAGCCGGCCTCGTCCGAGTCAGCACTGCCACACGCGTTGATTGGCTACGGTGGCACCAAACAGGAGTTCCCCAATGGTCAAATACAACATCAATACATTGTTATATGCGATTAGACCGTTTTGTGACAGTTTGCCCCAATCCTGGTAGTGACTTGCAAAAAAATTGAAAAGTGGTATTGATTCATAACCACAGCCCGAAATGTGGTACCATCATGCAATTAACTCGTCCTCTGGGGTAAAATCCATGATTCTATATAATTTAAATAAATTTTGAAATATTAATGTAATTTTCAAAATATTAGTGTAGTTTTAAAAATCAACTATCTAAAAATTATGTGTCTAATTATCATGTGTTTTGGAAAAGAAAAGCATGTAGTTTTGAAATGAGTTCTCGCTTCTAAAAAAATGTAATTGTAATTTTTAAAAGTCTTCACGCATTTTACACTAGGTTTATGTGATTTTTTTAAAAAAATAACCTGTTTAATAAATTTTCACTGCTTTATAAAATATCATGTTGTTTCAACAAAATGTTCAAGTATTTCAATAAAATGTTCTTGTGTTTGTAAGAAAAACTGTTTTTTTTTTTAAGTTCGCGTGTCTCTAAAAAATGTTCATGCATCTTAAGATTAGTACCTTGGCCTGTTTTGAAATTGGTACGGAGTACCTTCTGATGATTTCTCCCTTTACTGCATTTCGCAACTCTAACTGAGGAATGGTTGCCTCCTGCCTACTTTGCCGTTGAATCCGGGCACGCGTGATTGCGTGAAGGCTCTTGATCTGTACCCCTACTTGTCAGAATTCATTTGTGTTCAGACCGCATGCGGCCCGACTTGGCAACATGATACGGGAGGAAATCTCTCGTCTGAAACGAAACGTGGTCCTCAGCTTTGCACGTTTCTGACGGAGGATTGACGCAGCTTCACTGTGTTGGTGAAGATCATTTAACTCGTCAGTTCGTCATTGCTGCCCATGCCCATCCTAGGTTTATACTGTATAAGCTTGTTCAAGGTGACCTGAAGTGAGATTAGTTTTGCGACAAGAGCAGATGATGGAATCTTCAGTTGCAGGCAAGTGTTCATTTGATGGAAGTCAGGATCAATACCAAGATAAACCCAGGCAACATAAGCTTAGCCCCAAACTCATTGTGCTTGTCGAGTGATTTTTTTTAAACCCGTTCCTTTTTTCAGTCGTTACTGATCCAGTCTAGTATTCATGTTGAAGAACTTACTTGAGTTTCTACCATGCACATGCATTTGTCTTTTAAATTCGTCTCTACTTTGCTATCAATGCTTGATCACTCATTTCATAACGGAAATTGATAATGGATCCCGTGCTCTGGGGAGCTTGAATTTAAAACATCCATCTGATCTTTTTTCCTGTGTAGGCAAGATAAAGACATATTTCATCATCAGAATTTACAGAAATGTAGTATACATACCTATGTATGTGTGTTTTTCAGAATTTTCTAAGCTTAAAACTGTGGTTTTTGATTTATTTTGAAAACAGTTCGGCCAATTTCGGGCCCCATACAGCTCAGGAGCCAAAAATCCTCACCCATAAGCTTATGCTAAGTTTTTTTTAGATCAAGCCTATGCTAAGTTTATGCATATTTGGACTGCCTCAAGAAGGCTGAAACTTTAGGATGTAATATAAGCATGAAATGTTTAGCGCATGGCCAGCAAATTTGGGATGCATACTTTGTATTTAATAAAATACAAGCACATACGTGTTCTTAATACTAGTAGATACCCCGCGAGTTGCAGCGGGAACTTGAAAAAAAAATGTCATGAGCATAAAAAAGATACAATGCAACCATGATTGAAAAATAATATGAGAACATGATCGTTTGACTTAAGCACATAGCGTTTTTTTTACAACTGACACATAACAAAGAAATATAAAGGTTGACACATTTTGCATGTAGAGGTTGGCAGTGATTAAACATTGTACCTCAGTTAAGAACCTTTTTCGCCAAAACTTTCCCTTCTCTTCAGTCGGTGTGAAGGTTACAGGAAACATGTAAAGGAGAAAATAGAAGCCATAGTCATGCTAACCTGAACCTGTAGGTGCCCCTAAAATGCGAGGTGCAAAGGTTGGATACTTGAGTGCCACATACACATTATCTAAAGCATTCAAGTAACGTAACATAACCAAGTTTGTTTCCACTACAACAAATATGAAAGGGAGGCTGTCAAAATTTAATATATCAAGCAAAAATTAAAACATTACCAACATAGTATTTTAAGAAAAGCTTCCTCCCATATTTCTTTTGGCTGCTGCAAAATTGATGAAACAACATTAATACTGTTAAAACCCATAGGCTATACTTGAATACATTAAACTACTCCGTAAATCTTATTCAACCATTTCTTTGTCTAGTTAACAGAAAGTTATTGGATAGACAGAAACTAATCAAATGCCCTTTACAGCATCGGAACAAAGAAACTAATCGAATGCCATTTACAATTTGGGAAACGCTTGAAATCCACTGGCGAATCTTTTCGTTTTGTCCACCGCTTCCCCTGCACGGCGCGTGTCCAGTGGAGCCCACCACACCGCTATTCTTATCCCCAGTGCATCCACACGTTTCGTTCCCGAGTCGTCTTCCCCAACAAGAGCCATGTTACATCATCCTTTATGTAAAAAAATGTGTAACATCATTCATGTTGCAAAAGTCCTAATGTAACATCATTTATGTTACAAAAAAAGATGGAGACGAAAAAAAAAAACTACAACACAACCCCTGTTTGCTCGTACGCCAATTTTTTTCTGCAACAACACCAATGTTGGCGAAGTTTCTCCCATAACGCAAGCTATATTGCGGCCGCAAAAAAAAGTAAGCTATATTGCAAAAAAAAAAATGAAGGCAATTTTGGTTTTGCAGCAAACCTCTGTTGCAAAAAAAAAAACAAGAAAGCTGCAACAAGACCTCACTGGCAAAAAAGTTCTGCAACACAGACCGTGTTTCATAAAGGTAAATAGCGGTTCTGGCGTTTTGCAACAAGCAACCTGTTGCAGGGCTTGTTTTGCAACACTGCTATTTTGTTGGAAAAGGGGGTGGCCCTCATAGGTGAATAGATCGGATGGCCATCCCCGCGCCCATCCAACGGCTAGTGAGGGGCGGATGTTTGAAAAATTAAGGCCTTCTTTGGTTTGTAGGAATCTCATAGGATTTCTATAGGATAGGATTTGCATAGGAAAATTTTCTTTGAAGCCTTTGGTTTGTAGGAATGAAGTAGGATAGGAATCAATGCTTCACGTTTTGGAGGGAAAAAACATTAGCTAAGACTCGATGAAAAAATTCCTATCCTATGCATTAAAAATGACAACTTTTTCTCTATAGGAATTGAGATGCATATCATCTCACTTCCTATGATTTTCCTATTCCTATAACATTCTTATCCTATGAACCAAGACCTAATCAAATGCCGACCATGGCGTTTACGTAGGCGGAAGCGTGGGTCATCCCTCGTCCGTGTGACTCTAGCGCGTGGCTCCAGAGAAGCCTGGTTCGCATCGATTCCATGATCCTCCCTTGCCTGTACTTGAGCACACCGGTGTGTAATGTGGAATCCTGCTGCCACAGATCGTGGTATACATCAACATTTTGTGATTCGATTGCCAAGTAAATAAATAAATCAACTGGGAACAGGAATTGAAGGGCCCTCCGAATCCTATCTTTCTTTTTTTATGGATAATGATATTCAACAAGGTTCTCATGCTTTGGTATTTGTAATAATATTATAAAACCTTTGACACGAATGAACGCTAATTATATGGTGAATCTGCATTGACCAGCTGAATGATGTAAATATCTATCAGGGGGCAGGAAATAAAGCAAGTTCACTAATTTTCCACCACGGCTTGATGCTTCTTCACCAACATAAACCAGTCATCATTTAACTTACATAATAACATCGACCAAAGACAGATACAAAACCAAAGTACGAAACCGCCATCTCATCCCCCAACTAAAATAGACCAGCCAGGTTAACTCAGCAGAGTCCCGTCGCTCCCACCGGATAAAGAAAGATCCATCTGCCTTCTGTATAGCTAGCTAATCCTCATCAAACTTGATCTTCTTAGCTGAAGGCTGAACGCTCCCGATCTGCATAACCAAGAAAACGTTAGTAACCAGGCAAATTTCTTGTCATCACCTCACACAGCATACAATCAGAAAAAAAGAAACGTCGTTATTTGGCAAAAATGAGACAGGCAGAAAGCAAAAGCTAATATACTGATCAATCACAAACTGCTTATCCTTTACAAACTATCTCCACATAGTACCGGCCGCATATGGCATGAAACAAAAGAAAAACAATTGAAGCACAGCACAAAATATGATTCAGCAAAGCCTGGGATGAACACTGGTGCTATTGCATAAATTATTTGAATCCAATAAGCGATTGTAGATAAGAATAAATAAGCACTACTATAATTAGCAACAACCTACAAAGTAACGCATGGCAAAGTTTGCTCTAGAACACCACAATTGTGTGCCTTTTGCTCCAGGTAAATAAAAAGGGCCGGACAGCATCAAGTTATTAAATCAATGAACAGCATCAAGTGTTACTTACAAGGGCCGGACACTCGTAATCGATACCAGCAGCCTTGATTCTTTTGCGGCGCTTCTCATCCCGCTTTACAATTCCTTCCAGCATCTTCTTGTGCTCTTCCACTGTTTTATCCTGGTAACACAACATAGCTTATATTAATCTACAGCGTAAAATTCCGTGTTCCGGTTGTAGTTAGCAACAGATTACCTTACTAAGCCGCTTCCGTTCAATTGCTACTCGGTCAACTGGTATAAATCCCTTCCGCACACCTTTCCATCTAGAAAGTGATACAAGATGTGGAATCAAAACGTGAGAAACAGTGACTATGTACAGGAAAACAAAACTATAGTGATGTAAGAATTACAACAACCTCCGTGTTCATAAAGTACACAAAAAGAACAAGGATTCAAGAATAAATAAAGGCACACAAATGAAATCTAAGGTAAGAACCTTGCAAGTTCTTACAAGAGATTATACCACCAAGCTTCAGTGGTGCACTTATCAATGCAGTGGCATATATACCAATTCATATTACTCTCACAAACCATTGACTCACAAGTCCTCCATTATAGCTATGGCATGTTTTTATCATCATAGTGAATTGGTGTATAATTTTGTTTTTGATATTCACACATCACTCATTATAGCTATTCATATATATTTCTAACATGACTTATAGTTTGTGTAACACAAACAGCACACATCACTCATTATAGCTTGCATCATTATTTTGTTTCTATGAACAGACATATAACCAGCTGTGCAATGCAGTGGAAACAAGTAGCCTGATAATATTAACTGAGTGTCTGTAGCCTATAAGGAAAGCATATCACTGTAAACAGTATTCTATGACAGAAACACAGAGTAGACAGCATTTTCCTAAGAATATACAATATTGACCTCATTTAGTGGCAATTGATGTGTAGTCCTAAACAGAAGATTATGAAGGCTATGCTTTCTCTATCAAAAGGCGAAAATAGACAGAATAACCAGCATAGTCGCAGTGATTACAATTTGGCATGAACTTTCTCCGGTGGGACAGGCGCAATCTGCAGAGTGTGCTCAAACAACAGGTAGTTATTCATCTCATCAGCCACAATCTTCGCCACCTGATATACCAACAACATGTCAGGAGTTTGTAAGCAGATAACAAACATACAGTGTGCCCTGATATATCCAAAAACGCATGTGCTTACCTCAGGGTTCTCAAACTCAATGAATCCATAATGCTTCGACTTCCCTGTCTAAACACATCACCGGACAGCAAGTCAGATGGTTGCAGAAAACACACACAAAAATATCAAACACCTTGTGATGCAGCATAGGATACCTTGCGGTTCCGGGCAACCCTGACCCTCTTAACCGCTCCAAACTGCTGAAAGAAACCTGCAAAAACAACCAAACCAACAAAGATGAGAATATCAAGACCAGACCCCTCGCAGCCGCCGCACTTCTCTAAGCTCTACCGAGGGAGACAGACAGACCTTGCATCTGGTCCTCGTAGAAACCATGGGGGATGTGGCCGATGTACAGGACGGTGGCCGTGCTCTCCGGCTCCTTGGGCTGCTTCTTCTCCCGGATCCTCTGCTCTTTCCCCTCCAGCGGCTGCACCAACCAATCACAACATCAGGGACAAGAACAAAATGGATGTGTGGGGTTCGATTTGGTTCAGAGGCAAACACGCACGCACCAGGAAATCCTTGCCCTCGCCGGTCTTGGGGCCGGCCGAGCGGCGCGAGAGCACGCGCCTCTGGTTCCTCTTCTTGTCCCTCAGCCCCATCTCGCTCGCTCAATCAAGTCTCTATGCAGCTCCCTGTAATTGAAGAAGTCAGGTTATCAAATGTGCAATATAACAGCTGTCAGCTGTAGGTGAGTATGAGTTATAAGATTACATTCCTACAGCAGGGTGTTCAATCTAGACGAACACGGAGTAGCCATTACAGTGCTTTTCCACACGCTCATTTAGCTACACTATGTTCTGACAAAAATTCTTGTCGGAGAGACAACTATGGAATACACCGGACTAATTTATAACCGTATCATCAGTATATAAGAATATGACAAATCTGGAAAGCATAGAAACGCCGGTGGTCAATCATTGCTGTCAACCCATTCAGAGCAACCATCAATTTGATTTTCAACTCGAATGTTTAGCTGCACTATTCTGACACAAATTCTTCCGGAGCAGACGACCATGGCACATCATACCAACCAGACAAATTTACAACCATAGCATCATCAGTATTGAAGTAAATGGCGAATCTGGCACAACACAGAAGCACCGCGCACAATCACAAGAAAGGCCGTATATAGAGTCAATCAATCAATCAATAGAAACGTGAGCATGGTTATCGAGCAACGGGGACAAGAAAAAAGAACACTTTCTCAAGTAAACATTTGCATCGAGAAGAAGACTCGGGGCTGGTCGACTATGCGCTGGGTTGCATCGATGAAGAAGGCACGGGGAAGGAGGGGCGGAGGGAGCTTACGGAGGAGGAGGCGAGGTCGGGGCGGCGGAGGTCCGGCGAGGCGGCGGCGAGGAGGACGGCGGAGTTGCGGGGCAGAGGAAAGGAGGCGGAGCGTGGCCGATAGCGAGGACTGGAGGCGGCGGCGGCGGTGGAAACCTAGAGGGTCCGGGCCAAGGGGGGCGTGCGGCTCGACTTAGGTCTTCGACTAATGGGCTGACGGCTACCTACCAAGGGTCCGTTTCGTTCTTCTCGGCCCATCCAGCCCGTCTCCTCCTAACAAAGCCATTCACATTTTCTCAACAAAAACAAAAAGTCATACACATGGCTGTAATTTGTGTCTCAAAAAAATTACACATGGTTGTAATTAATTGCTTACCAGGCTGCTCTCATAAAAGCAAAAAACTTGCTTGCCAGGCTAAGGCTACTTTGATTCAAAAGAATTATTAGTTTTTGTTCTTGAGGATTTCAATCCTTACGAGTGTTTTCAATGATGGTTGTTCTATTCGTAAGATTGGAATCATTAGTATTTTTTCTTCATAGGATTCATTTGTACCCTCTTTTGCAGAAAGAAATTCATCCCCGCAAACCTCTAGGTAGAATTCATGTTACTCTATTTTGGAGTTATTTTTTTCTATTTTTCTTCTAATATCAAGCACTCTGACATTCTAATTTATGTAGCTTTGTAATAATCCTACAGGATACAAGAGGACACGACACTATATTCCTGTGTTTTTCCTATTAGTGCATTTTGAGAGAATCATGCAAACCAAAGAAGGCCTAAACCTTGTTCATGTACGGATCAGTTGGGTCACCACCGATCCATCTATAGTGCGCAGCAATGTGAAAATGACTGGTCAAGAAGTTCTACTTCTTACCTGAACATAACTCTGCAGTTTATAATACACAGCTCCATCCAGGGAAATGATCAACAAATGCATAACACAGATTATGTGGAGAGACAAGCCATGAATGAGTGCGTTACTGAACGAAGGCAAAAACGCAAAAGGTTGTTCATTTCAGAGGCACCTTTTTTTATTTTTAGAGGAAACACAAATAAGAACTATATATAGACTTTTGAGAGAAACCCCAGCTAGCAGCAAGAGAATCGAAACCATATATGTTCCATTGCAATACCGACGATAACAGACACAAAATCCTATTACACCGACCGATGAAAAGCAAAGGGTGAAACAAGTTGCGCCATCAAGATCAGATTCTTCTCATCTGATAGCAGGCACAGGCTGCACGCAGGCAAAATAGTCAGCACACCTTCGGTGACTATGTACAGAAACACTATGACGACGAGGTTGTATACATCTTTCTTTTTCACATCTCCATGTGAAGGTTGAAACCAGCATCAGGGTCCCAGTCGCTGCATCTTCCGTGCCCGTTCAGCACCAGATGCCGGGATTCACCGGAGTCCTCACCGATGCGAACATGAAGGGCTACCGCATCGGCAATCGAAGCGACCTCCTCGTCCAGCATTTCCTGCTCCTCCCTCTTCTTCTGCTTCTTCTTTTCCAGCTCTGAAACGATGGCAGCGGAGTTTGCGAGTAATTTCTCGAGCCGACGCAGCTTCTTCACAGACTGCTTCTGGCGGCCCGGTTCATCTTTCTGCTTCGAAGCGACTTCCTCCTCGTCCCGCCTTTCCTGTTCCTCTTGCTTATTATTCTGCTTCCTCTTTCCCAGCTGTGAGATGATGGCGGCAGAGTTTGCGAGCGCTTTCTCCAGCCGCCGCCGCTTCTTCTCGGCCTGCTTCTGGCGGTTCGGCTCTTGTTTCTTCTTCCCCTTCTTCAAGACTTTCCTCCCTGCATGATTAACAGGCACCGGAAAATCCTTCCCCTCGCTGGTCTTGGTCTTGTCCCTCAACCCCATGCCGCTCGATCAAACCTCAATGTCGCTCCCTGTCGTTGAAGATGACAGACAGGTTATCAAATGAACACAATGTAGCAACTGTGGCTGAGCATGAATCATAAGATTGTGTTCTTAAAGATGGGTGTTCAATCCAGACTAATAACCATTAAAGATGGGTGATTTTTCACCGATTTGTTTAGCTACACTATTCTGACACAACAATTTGGCAAAGTATCCTTGGAATACCAAGGAGTTGGGCATCTCGTCTCCGGCGGGTTGGGTTGCATCGGGAAGAAGACGCGGGGCTGGTCGACTCGACTGTTTTCTGGGTTGCGTCGATGGAGGAGACGCGGGGAAGGAGGGACGGAGGGGACTTACCGCGGAGGAGACGAGGTCGGGGCGGCGGAGCTCCGGCGAGGCGGCGCGGCGGCGCAGAAGAGAGAGGACGGCGGAGTTGCTGGGCAGAGGAAGGAGGCGGCGGTGGTGGAAAACCTGGAGAGTCCGGGCCTCGGTAGGTCTTGAACTAATGGGCTGACGGCTGAGTCCTTTTCGTTCTTCTCGGCCCATCCAGCCCATCTCCTCCTTGCTCAACCCGCACCGCTGACCGCTCCAGTTCAACAAAGCCTATCCCCTCAAAAAAAAAGTTCAACAAAACCTTTCCCTAGAACGATTTTCAAAAAAAAAAGGCTTTCCCTAAAAAAAAGTATAAGAAAGCCATACACATGGCCATATTTCCCTCAACAAAAATAAATAAAATAAAAATACACATGGCTGTACTTGCTTGGCAGGCTGTTCTCAGAAAATCAAAAACTAGCTTCGCAGGTTAAGGCCAAGGATCCTTGATTCAAACGAATTACATAGAATTTTTAGGGGATTTGAGTCATTACAGTTTTTTTCTGTGATGGTTGTTCCATTCGAAGGATTGGAATCATTCGAAAGAATTTTCATAGGATTCATTTGTACCCTATTCTGATCTACGCTCCTCTTCATCGGCGGCGGCTGCTGTTCTCGTGCACTGGTCCCTCTGGGCCCTTAGCACGACGATTTCCCGACTGTCTATTAAAATAAGATTTGTCCGACTCCGGTGAAGGAGAAGCGATGACGGCGGTGCGCCTTTGGCTTACGTCAATGATTGTAGTCGTCGCTAGATGGTCTACAAATACGGGTGTAATTTTTCTTACTTATGATGAATTTGTACTGTATGATATGAATAGATTGAAAATTTTACATGAAAAAAATTCATGTTACTCTATTTTGGAGTAATTTTTTTTCTGTTTTTCTTCTAATACCAAACACTCTTAATCCAAATTAACGCAGTTCTGTAATCCTATAGCATACAAGACATGACACTATATTTTTGTTTTTTTTCCTATTCCTTCAGTTTGAGAATTTTGTGAATAAGAAGGCCTGACCTTGGTTGTGAGCATTGTAACTATGGAGAGGCCCGGTGCGTGCTCATAGTGCTTGTATCTTCTTGATGCTCCATCTTGAGTCAATAAAGTTCATCCTTTATCGAAAAAATGTTACTGATCAGTTGAGTCATCATCGATCCATCTATAATGCAGCACTGTGCAGTGATTGGTCAGCAAGTCTTCAGTGCGGCATAATATGTTATGGTTCTAGTTCTTACCTGTACATAACTCAGCAGTTTATAATGCACAGATCCATCCAATGCAATGATCAGCACAACAAAATACTCTTGGGAACAATGCTCAACACAGATATGTGGAGAGATGATAAATAATATATGCATTAATGAACGAAGGCAAAAACGCAAAAAGTTGCCATTCCACAGGCACATTTTTATCTTGTGAGGAAACGCAAATAAGAACTATATATATAGACTTTCGAGAGAAAGCACATCTAGCAGCAAGAGAATCGAAATCATATTTGGTTCATTACAATACCGACGACAATGACAGACGCAAAATACCCTATTACACCGACCGACGACGAAAACAAAAGGGCGAAACAAGTTGCGCCATCAGACTCTCCTGATGGCTGGAACAGGCTGCACGCAGGCAAAATAGTCAGCACACCTTCGGTGACTATTATGTACAAGAACACTATGACCGACGACGAGGTTGTATATGTATCTTCCTTTTTTCATATCTCCCTGTAAAGGTTGAGCCTGGTGGCGCCGCCGAGCATCCTATTAACGACGGTCGCGGCGGCGACTCCCTGGCCCGGAGAGGACGAGTCTTCTCGGATCTGCAGCGACGAGACGGCCTGGGCAGCCATGAATCCCGGGCAGGCGACTGTTGACTGGTGGAACGTTCCTTGGTAGTAGGACGCTTTCAGGTCCCTAACTTCCCCCCAGGTTGGCAGCGGATGCGCGTTGCCCCAGTCGATCCACCTCCCCCTGGAAGCATAAGCTTGATTGGCGCACATGAGTCCACCGGGGGAGTAGATACCGGCTGCGCCTTGCGTGTCCAGAGCGAAATCCAGACCGGCCGAGGGGTCCCAGTCGTTGCATCTTCTGTGCTTGTTCAGCACCAGATGGCGGGATTCATCGGAGTCCTCACCTATGAGGACATGCAGAGCGACCGCTTCGGCTATCGAAGCGCCTTCCTCGTCCAGCCTTTCCTGCTCCTCTTTCTTCTTCTGCTTCTTCTTCTCCAGCTCTGAGATGATGGCAGCAGAGTTTGCGAGCGCTTTCTCCAGCCGGCGGCGCTTCTTCTCAGCCTGCTTCTGCCGGTCCAGCTCGTCCTTCGCCGCCTGTTTCTTCTTTCCCTTCTTCAAGACTTTCCCTGCCTGATTACCCGCAGCCTTCTCCATGGCCACTGTGACTGCTTGCTATTGACTACTTACTACCTCAGCTAAACTCCTCTGCCAGTTATAATTACGGAAAACCAAAATCTGCAAAGTTCATAGTTATTGGACTCCTGTCTAGATGCTTCAGGCCCGCCGATTTACTCCCGGACCAACTAGTGCTGAAGCGGTTGGCGCAGAATGCTACACCCACTCAGGTCTGAAGGAGTATCTTATCTTGCGAAAGATGCAATCCCAGAAGGAGACAACAGGGGAGAGCAGGAGCGAGAAGTAGAAGGCGCTCGCTATGTCATCAGCTGTTAGGTTTGATCCAATCTTGTCTCTGCCCAGCTGCTGACCCATCTTAGTAGCCCCCAAACTGAAGTGAAACCGCAGCCAACCAGCTCATAAGGGATCTACTACTGCAACAACAGAAGAAGAAGAAGCTTCAGGTAAGAAACAGGAGTCAACTTTTGTTATATGAACAGATATAGATGGTGAAGAAGAAGAATAGACCCTTTCGTGATTCGGGCAATGCGATAATAATGTTACAATACAGAATAAACCAAACATTTGTAACACATCATGTACGAAAAATGATCTCGCGACAAATTTTCAGTATTCGAATTATAATGGAAATCAGTGAGCAAGGCAGAAAATTTCTGCCACCACAGCAAAAAAGGTCCCCATGAACAAATTCCCAATTGGCACCCAATTCTAAGGATTTGAATGCTCAAGTTTGTACTGCTCTCCAAAAGGACACATACAATAGGTGGAGCCTGGTGGAAGCAGATGAGAGATGAATACAGATGACAGAGGCTCAGAGTGTCGGTATGGGCTTTGGTATCTTTTTGTAGAAGAAGAGAAATGGATCATGCCAAGTAAACTGGCCGATCCATGGACCGGTCTGAATAAATTGCACCGTTCAACTCAACTTGCCATCAATTCGGGTGTATCTAAATGGCAGTAGCAAACTTCCCTAAAAAAGGTAGTACCAAATGTTGTACTAGTACTCTACATCATGGCCTATGATCTAACATATCCACCCAATAAACTAGTGAAATATGAACCTCACTAGAAGGAGGGAGCACGAGCATCACAGAATTCACCGCATGGAGTTTAAATGCCTGGAAGGAGCGGATGAGAGAGAGAGAGAGAGAGAGAGAGAGAGAGAGAGAGAGAGAGAGAGAGAGAGAGATACAGAGGGTTGGAGTTTAAATTGCGCAGGCTTACTACTCAACTTGCCATCAATTCAGGCGAATCCAAACCAAACGGCAGAAGTAAATTTCCCTGGAAAGGGTACCCCAGACGATCTAACGACGTGCTGCTGGGTTGCATCATGGCCGTGGATCTCCAACATATCGACCCAATTAATCATCACCCGAACAACCTCGGTGCTGGAAGGAGAGAGCAGGAGCATCGTGACAGAATTCAATCCACCGCATGCCGCGCCGCGGCGAGGCGAGGCGAGATCTCGGGCAGCGAAAGGTGCTGGCCGAATTCCTTGATGGCCAAAGCGGGGCAGGCAGGCCGATCCCCCCGGGCCCGGGCTGTCGCGCGATCTAGCACGGCGGCACGCGCGCAGACCCCGGGGCGGGAACGAAGCCCGATTCCTCGTCGGGGCACGACCGGGCGCACCAATTCGACCGAACCGTCGGCGTAACCTATGCGCGGCGCGGTTCCGGCGAGCGACCGCCAATTCCCCGCCGCAGGCCCCTGATGGAACGCGTGATGACCGACGGCCTCGCTCGAATTGGGCGTCGGAGCGGCCTGGCTCGCGCGGAGGAGAGGAGCGCCCAGATCCGGGTTGGAGCGGAGGGAGGGGAGGGAGGGGTTACCTGGCAGGAAGGCGGGGGTGGTGGTGATGGGGTGCCGCTGGGTCTGGATTGGAAGGTGGGGAGCGGAGCGAGAGGGATCTGGCGCTGGGCGGGCTGGCGGGGGGGACGAAGGATGGGAGCAGAGGAGCAGGATGGGATGGGGATGGCTGGCCGCGCTGCTGGATCGGGGAATTCGAGGCGGATTTGATCTGTTATCGGGAGAGAGACAGAGAGAGGGAGGGGTTGGGGAATTTCTCCTCCTCTTTTCCTGCCTCCTTCCTTCCTTCCCTCCTTCCCCCTAGTCCACCAGCGATAGCGAGCGGTGGCACGTGCGACGCGGGAAGGCACGCACGCGGTGGGAGGAATCGGTACGCGCACCCGGCCGGCAGAGGGCAGGCGGGTCTTCTTGCCTCTCCAGGCTGCCGCGCGGGCCCGCGGTGCCGGCGCCCAGATGACACGCGGGGCCCTCGTCCACCCTCGCTCCCTCGATATTTCCCCCTGCTGCAAAGCCAGACCGCCGGATCCAACCGCCCTGCCCCTGCCTGCGTGATGAGTGCCGCCTTTGCCGCCCCTCTGCTTTTCTCCCTCCCTCTGCTTGCTTGCGGCCTCTCCTCTGCTGCGCTTTGCGTGCCACTACTACCCCACTTGGGCGTGCGCGCAGTTGCTGTCCGCATGGCATGTAGCAGCACGGGCCGTCTTCTCTTTCTTTTCCAACTGCATTATTGCCGGCGGCTACTCTGCCCGTCCGTCCATAGGATGAGGAAAGGGAGGGAGCAAGTGCCGTCACCTACCTCATCTTATCCACAAACCTAGTGCTGCCACTTATCTTCCCAACTAGGACGGCGAGAGCTGCCGCGCTTGCCTGACGTTTGTTTCATCTCATTGCTTTTCCATCGTTTTTCCTTTTGCAAGAACGGGGTTTACTGCCGGTTTTTCAGGTTTCGGCCTGCTTCCTATTAAATTCTTTCCAAATACAATTTGTTTCGTGAAAAATTAAAAAAAAAACCATTCCGGAATTTCAACAAAATTGTCCGTGAACTCGACTTTTTTGTCACGATTTCAAACAAAAAAATGTTCATGAATTTTAAAAATGTTGCACATTTCAAAATATGCTTGCAGAAATTAAAAAAATAGCTCACACATTTTTTTTAGACAAATGTTTGGAGACGGCCCTAATCAAAGTGCATACTCCCTTTGTTTCATACACTATGGATGGGGGTAATGAGAAGGGACACACTTCCTCCGTTTCCAAAAATAAGACTTTCCAGGGATTTTAGAGTGCATGTAGACGTATTTTAGAGTGCACATTCAGTCATTTTTTGTTCCGTAGATTTAGCCATTTGTTCCATATGTAGTCCGCGTTGGAATTCCTAAAAAGACGAATATTTAGGAACGGAGGGGGTATTTTACACCCCAGAGATGCAATAACTAGAGATACTATGGGAAATGACCTACCTTTGAGGCTTTGAGTGCAGTTTGAACTATTGATTTGCGTAATTGCCTAATTGGAAGTAAAAAATTATGTTTACGACAAAACCTCAATTAGTGATCTAATTTTACTACCTCTACGATATAGAACTTAACAAAAAATTGTTGAGTAACGACAGTAAATGATTGAGTTTAGTAGTTCCTCAAAGAAAATTATTGACTCTAGAGATATGGTGATATAGGGAAGACAAAATTGTTGAAAACACGCACGGAACTGGAAGCTCCAAAATCGATATCGGTTTTTCACTTGAGGACAAGGGAGGTCTAAGCTTGGGGGAGTTAATACGTCCATTTTGCATCATATTTTTATGTTGATATTTATTACACTTTGGACTGTTATTTCACTTTATGGTACAATTCTTATGCCTTTTCTCTCTTATTTTGCAAGTTTCATATGAAGAGGGAGATTGTCGGCAGCTGGAATTCTGGACTAGAAAGGGCTACATAGGAGGCACATTATCTAAACAACTCATAATGAGCTGAAAATTAACGGTAATCATTTTGGAATATATTAAAATTATTGGCGAAAGAAATAATAGAGGGGGACCCACCAGGCAGCCACAAGCCTAGGGCGCGCGCCCACCCCTGGGCGCGCCCCTTGAGCTTGTGGTGGCCCTGGCAGGCCCCCCGGGCCCATCTTCTCCTATATGATGCCATTTGTCCTAAAAAATCAGAAGAAATGTTTCATGAGAAGCCACTGCCTCGAGGCGGAACACAGGCAGAGCACTTTTTGCTCTCCAAATGGAGAGATACCATTGGGAAACTTCCCTCCGGGAGGGGGAAATCGAAGCCATGTCATCACCAATGATCCTCTCATCATGGGAGGAACAATCTTCATCAACATCTTCACCAGCACCATCTCATCTCAAACCCTAGTTAATTTCTTGTATTCAATCTTTGTCTCAAAATGTTAGATTGGTACCTGTGGGTTGTTAGTAGTGTTGATTACATCTTGTAGTTGATGCTAGTTGGTTTATTGGGTGGAAGATCATATGTTCAGATCCATTATGCTATTTAATACCCCTCTGAGCTTGAGCATGAATATGATTTGTGTGTAGTTACATTTGTTCTTGAGGACATGCGAGAAGCCTTGTCATAAGTAATCATGTGAATTTGGTATTCGTTCGATATTTTGATGATATGTATGTTGTTGTTTCCCTTAGTGGTTGATACGTCTCTGATATGTCTCCAACGTATTTATAATTTTTGATTGTTCCATGCTATTATATTACCCGTTTTGGATGTTTATGGGCTTTACTTTACACTTTTATATCATTTTTGGGACTAACCTACTAACCGGAGGCCCAGCCCGAATTGCTGTTTTTTGCCTATTTCAGTGTTTCGAAGAAAAGGAATATCAAACGGAGTCCAAACGGGATGAAACCTTCGGGAGCGATCTTTTTGGAACAAAAGCAAACCAGGAGACTTGGAGTGGACGTCAGGAAGTAAATGAGGCGGCCACGAGGCAGGAGGGTGCGCCCCCCCCCTCATGGGCCCCTCGTGGCTCCACCGACCTACTTCTTCCTCCTATATATATCCACGTACCCCGAGAACATCCAGGAGCACCACAAAAACCTATTTCCACCGCTGCAACCTTCTGTATCCGCGAGATCCCATCTTGGGGCCTTCGCCAGCGCTCCGCCGGAGGGAGAATCAACCATGGAGGGCTTCTACATCAACACCATAGCCTCTCCAATGAGTTGTGAGTAGTTTACCACAGACCTTCAGGTCCATAGTTATTAGCTAGATGGCTTCTTCTCTCTCTTTGAATCTCAATACGAAGTTCTCCTCGATCTTCTTGGAGATCTATTCGATGTAACTCCTTTTGCGGTGTGTTTGTCGAGATCCGTTGAATTGTGGGTTTATGATCAAGTTTATCTATGAGAAATATTTGAATCTCCTCTGAATTCTTTTATGTACGATTGGTTATATTTGCAAGTCTCTTCGAATTATCAGTTTGGTTTGGCCTACTAGATTGATCTTTCTTGCAATGGGAGAAGTGCTTAGCTTTGGAGTGGGTGTGGGCCCCACCCTCGTGGCCACCTCGGGCACCGTCTCGCATTGATTTTGCTTCCCAAAAATCACAAATATTCCAAAATAATTCTCTGTCTGTTTTTATCCCGTTTGGACTCCGTTTGATATGGGGTTCCTGCGAAACATAAAACATGCAACAGACAGGAACTGGCATTGAGCACTGGATCAATATGTTAGTCCCCAAAAATAGTATAAAAAGTTGCCAAAAGTATATAAAAGTTGAATAATATTGGCATGGAACAATCAAAAATTATAAATACGACGGAGACGTATCACCTATCTTGCAAGTCAAATCATGCGTTTGATTTGTTCACCAGGTCTCTACCAACTTCTATGTTGCAGAAATGTGTTCATGGAATTGGTATATGACGACTTCGGAATATGCAAGAATCAGTGGGGAGTATCTTCCTGTATCGTTCCTGTTAAAAGCATCATATTATACTCTTTTTCCCTTAATGAGTTTACTTTATAGGTTTTCATGAAGGTTTTTAATGAGGTAATATCAACACAAGACCATATGTCATATTTTCTGTTTTCCCCACCGGGGTTTTTAAGAAAGTATACGTGACATATTTATTGTCCTCTAAACTCTATGAGTTTTCTCATATTGAGTTAAAGAGACAATAATCATTATATGTTGCATCATTTTCTCCTTATTTTCCCACTGGGTTTGCAGGAGTTTTAGCAACATATCAAACACATATATCCTCATTTTCCCCACAGGGTTTTGGAGGAGTTTTCAAGATGATTATACTTACACTAACAAGCATGGATTAGGGGGAGTGTTAGGATTTAATTAATCCTATTAATCCCTGCTTTTCCTAAGCGAGGCGGTTGCCTCGCATCTCTTCGGTCGTACCCCTTGATGACCCACAAGTATAGGGGATCTATCGTAGTCCTTTCGATAAGTAAGAGTGTCGAACCCAACGAGGAGCAGGAGGAAATGATAAGCGGTTTTCAGCAAGATATTCTCTGCAAGTACTGAAATAAGTGGTAACAGATAGTGTTGTGATAAGATAAATTGTAACGAGCAACAAGTAACAAAAGTAAATAAAGTGCAGCAAGGTGGCCCAATCCTTTTTGTAGCAAAGGACAAGCCTGGACAAACTCTTATAATAGGAAAAGCGCCCCGAGGACACATGGGAATATCGCTGCTAGTTTTCATCACGTTCATATGATTCGCGTTCGGTACTTTGATAATTTGATATGTGTGGACGGTGCTTGGGTGCTGTTCTTACTTGAACAAGCATCCCACTTATGATTAACCTCTATTGCAAGCATCCGCAACTACAACAAAAGTATTAAGGTAAACCTAACCATAGCATGAAACATATGGATCCAAATCAGCCCTTACGAAGCAACGCATAAACTAGGGTTTAAGCTTCATCACTCTAGCAACCCATCATCTACTTATTACTTCCCAATGCCTTCCTCTAGGCCCAAATAATGGTGAAGTGTTATGTAGTCGACGCTCACATAACACCACTAGAGGCTAGACAACATACATCTCATCAAAATTATCGAATCTAATACCAAATTCACATGACTACTAATAGCAAGACTTCTCCCTTGTCCTCAGGAACAAACGTAACTACTCACAAAGAATATTCATGTTCATAATCAGAGGGGTAATAATATGCATAAAGGATCTGAACATATGATCTTCCACCAAATAAACCAACTAGCATCAACTACAAGGAGTAATCAACACTACTAGCAACCTACTAGCACCAATCCCGGACTTGGAGACAAGAATTGGATGCAAGAGATGAACTAGGGTTTGGAGATGAGATGGTGCTGGTGAAGATGTTGATTGAGATTGCCCTCTCCCGATGAGAGGAGCGTTCGTGATGACGATGGTGATGATTTCCCCCTCCCGGAGGGAAGTGTCCCCGGCAGAACAGCTCTGCCGGAGCCCTAGATTGGTTCCGCCAAGGTTCCGCCTTGTGGCGGCGGAGTCTCGTCCCGAAAGGTTGCTTCAGATTTTTTTTCTCATCGAAAGACTTCATATAGGAGAAGATGGGCGTCGGAGAGCCACCAGGGGGCCCACGAGGTAGGGTGTGGGCCCCCTGGCCTTCATCTTTGGCGATGATTTTTCTTTATTTATTTTAAGATATTCCGTGGAGTTTCAGGACTTTTGGAGTTGCGCGGAATAGGTCTCCAATATTTGCTCCTTTTCCAGCCTGAATTCCAGTGCGGCATTCTCCTCTTCATGTAAACCTAGTAAAATAAGAGAGAATAGCCATAAGTATTGTGACATAACGTGAAATAACAACCCATAATGCGATAAATATCGAAATAAAAGCATGATGCAAAATGGACGATCAACTCCCCAAGCTTAGACCTTGCTTGTCCTCAAGCGAAAAGCCGATAACAATAAATATGTCCTCATGTTTAGAGGTAGAGGCGTCGATAAAAATAAAATACGGACATGAAGGCATCATGATTATTCTCATAACAGCAACATATATAGATTTTGTCATATGATTACTTATGTTCAAGTGATGATCTTTTCACAATGCAGAAGTATGAATCAGAAACATTATTGAGCACCAACAAATTATAACCTCAGTCATCGAAGCAATTGCAATTTATCATAACATCGGAAAGAGTCTATGTCAGAGCTTAAAAGCAAGTCCACAAACTCAACTATCACTTAGTCCTTCATAATTGCTAACACTCACGCAATACTTGTGGTTACAGAGTTTTAATCGGACATAGAGAAAGATAGGGGCTTATAGTTTTGCCCCACAACCTTTTACCTCAAGGGTAATGTCAACAATAATAATTCATGCTCCCCTACGTCCAATTAGATATATATATATATATATATATATATATATATATATATATATATATATATATATATATATATATATATATATATATATATATATATATATATATATATATATATATATATATATATATATATCATGTTCTTTCCAACATGTTGGGCTTGCCAAAGGATAAAATGAAAAAGGGAAAGGTGATGATCACCGTGACTCTTGCATAAGGTAGAGGATAATAATAAAAGATAGGCCCTTCGCAGAGGGAAGCAGAGGTTGCCATGCGCTTTTATGGTTGGATGCACAAAATCTCAATGCGAAAGAACGTCACTTTATATTGCCCCTTGTGATATGAACCTTTATTATGTAGTCCGTCGCTTTTATTTCTTCCATATCACAAGATCGTATAAAGCTTATTTCTCCCACACCAATCAATCATACATGTTTAGAGCAATTTTTATTGCTTTGCACCGATGACAACTTACTTGAAGGATCTTACTCAATCCATAGGTAGATATGGTGGACTCTCATGGCTAAACTGGTTTAAGGGTATTTGGAAGCACAAGTAGTATCTCTACTTGGTGCTGAGAATTTTGCTAGCATGAGGGGGAAAGGCAAGCTCAACGTGTTAGAGGTGTTGGGGAACGTAGCAGAAATTCAAAATTTTCCTACGTGTCACCAAGATCTATCTATGGAGAAACTAGCAACGAGGGGAGGAGAGTGCGTCTACATACCCTTGTAGATCGCTAAGCGGAAGCGTTCAAGTGAACGGGGTTGATGGAGTCGTACTCGTCGTGATTCAGATCACCGATGATCAAGTGCGAACGGACGGCACCTCCGCGTCAACACACGTACAGCCCGGTGACGCCTCCCACGCCTTGATCCAGCAAGGAGAGAGGAGAGGTTGAGGAAGACTCCATCCAACAGCAGCATAACGGCATGGTGGTGATGGAGGAGCGTGGCATCCCGCAGGCTTCGCCAAGCACCAAGGGAGAGGAGGAGGAGGAGATGCAGGGCTGCGCCAACGAGAGGAGAAGTTCTCGTGTGTTCGGCAGCCCAAAACCTCAAGTATATATAGGGGGAAAGGGGGGCTGCGCCCCCTTTAGGGTTTCCCACCCCAAGGGGTGCGGCCAGCCCTAGATGGGACTTGGGGCGGCCAAGAGGGGAGGAGTGCCTCCCAAGTCAAGTGGAGGCCCTCCCCTTAGGGTTTCCCCCTCCCATGCGCATGGGCCTTGGGGGCTGGTTCCTTGGCCCATTATGGCTAGGGCGCCTCACAGCCCATGCTACTGTATTGGACGTGGTGGAACAATTTCCGGACCTCCGACCCCTCCGAATCCTCCGAACCTTCCGAAGCTTCCGGTACAATACCGAAAAAACCCGAACTTTTTCCTAACCCAACAACAACTTTCCATATATAAATCTTTACCTCCGGACCATTCCGAACTCCTCGTGACGTCCGGGATCTCATCCGGACTCAACAACATTCGGTAACCACATACAAACTTCCTTTATAACCCTAGCGCCATCGAACCTTATGTGTAGACCCTACGGGTTCGGGAGACATGTAGACATGATCGAGACGTTCTTCGGTCAATAACCAACAGCGGATCTGGATACCCATGTTGGCTCCCACATGTTCCACGATGATCTCATCGGATGAACCACGATGTCAAGGACTCAATCGATCCCGTATACAATTCCCTTTGTCTAGTGGTATTATACTTGCCCGAGATTCGATCGTCGGTATACCGATACCTTGTTCAATCTCGTTACCGCAAGTCTCTTTACTCGCTCCGTAACACATCATCCCGTGATCAACCCCTTGGTCACATTGTGCACATTATGATGATGTCCTACCGAGTGGGCCCAGAGATACCTCTCCGCTTACACGGAGTGACAAATCCCAGTCCCGATCCGTGTCAACCCAATGGTCACTTTCGGAGATACCGTAGTGCACCTTTATAGTCACCCGCCACGCCAGGACGCTTGATACACCCAAAGCACTCCTACGGTATCCGGAATTGCACGATCTCATGGTCTAAGGAAAAGATACTTGACATTGGAAAAGCTCTAGCAAAACGAACTACACGATCTTTGTGCTATGCTTAGGATTGTCTTGTCCATCACGTCATTCTCCTAATGACGTGATCCCGCTTGTCAATGACATCCGATGTCCATAGTCAGAAACCATGACTATCTGTTGACCAACGAGCTAGTCTACTAGAGGCTTACTAGGGACGATTGTAGTCTATGTATTCACACATGTATTACGATTTCCGGACAATACAATTATAGCATGAATAATAAACGATTATCATGAACAAGGAAATATAATAATAACTAATTTATTATTGCCTCTAGGGCATATTTCCAACAGTCTCCCACTTGCACTAGAGTCAATAATCTAGTTCACATCGCCATGTGATTAACACTGATAGGTCACATCGCCATGTGACCAACATCCAAAGAGTTTACTAGTGTCTTAAACTAGTTCACATCACCATGTGATTAAGTCTCAATGAGTTCTAGGGTTTGATCATGTTTTGCTTGTGAGAGAGGTTTTAGTCAACGGGTCTGAACCTTTCAGATCCGTGTGTACTTCGCAATTCTCTATGTCATATTGTAAATGCTGCTTTCACGCTCCACTTGGAGCTATTCCAAATGGTTGCTCCACTATACGATCCGGTTTGCTTCTCGAGTCACTCGGATAGGTGTTAAAGCTTGCATCGACGTAACCCTTTATGCCGAACTCATTATCACCTCCATAATCGAGAAACATGTCCTTATTTACTCCAAGGACAATTTTGACCACTGTCCAATGATCCCCATTCCTGGATCATTCTTGTACCCCTTGACTGACTCATGGCATGGCACACTTCCGGTGCGGTACACAGCATAGCATACTACAGAGCCTATGTCTGAAGCATAGGGGACGACCTTCGTCCTTTCTCTCTCTTCTGCCGTGGTCGAGCTTTAACTCTTAACTTCATACCTTACTACTCAGGCAAGAACTCCTTCTTTTACTGATCCATCTTGAACACCTTCAAGATCATGTCAAGGTATGTGCTCATTTGAAAGTATTATTAAACATTTCGATCTATCTTATAGATCTTGATGCTTATTGTTCAAGTAGCCTAATCCAGGTTTTTCATTGAAAAACACTTTTCAAACAACCCTATATGCTTTCCAGAAATTCTACATCATTTCTAATCATCAATATGTCAACAACATATACTCATCAGAAATTCTATAGTGCTCCCACTCACTTCTTTGGAAATACAAGTTTCTCATAAACTTTATATAAACCCAAAATCTTTGATCATCTCATCAAAGTACACATTCCAACTCCGAGATGCTTACTCCAGTCCTTAGAAAGGATCGCTGGAGCCAGCATACCTTTTAGCATCCATAGGATCGACAAAACCTTTTTGATTGTATCACATACAACCTTTCCTTACGAAAACTGGTAAGGAAACTCATTTTGACATCCATCTGCCAGATTTCATAAATGCAGCTTATGCTAACATGATTCCGACGGACTTAAGCATCGCTACGGATGAGAAAATCTCATCGTAGTCAACTCCTTGAACTTGTGAAAACTCTTGCCACAAGTCGAGCTTCATAGACGTTGATATTACCGCCCACGTCCGCCTTCTTCTTAAAGACCCATTTATTTCAATGGCTTGCCGATCATCGGGCAAGTCCACCAAAGTCCATGCTTTGTTATGATACATGGATCCTACCTCGGATTTCATGGTTTCTAACCATTTGTCGGAATTTGGGCCCACCATCGCTTCTCCATATCTCGTAGGTTCATTGTTGTCTAGCAACATGACCTCTAAGACAGGATTGCGTACCACTCTGAAGTAGTACGCATCCTTGTCACCCTACGAGGTACGGTAGTGACTTGATCCGAAACTTCATGATCACTATCATAGGCTCCTACTTCAATTGGTGTAGGTGCCACAGGAACAACTTCCTGTGCCCTGCTACACACTAGTTGAAGTGACGGTTCAATAACCTCATCAAGTCTCCACCATCCTCCCACTCAACTTTCCGAGAAAAACTTTTCCTCGAGAAAGGACCCGATTCAAGAAACAATCCCTATTGCTTTTGGATCTGAATTAGGAGGTATACCCAACTGTTTTGGGTGTCCTATGAAGATGCATTTTATCCGCTTTGGGTTCGAGCTTATTAACCTGAAACTTTTCCACATAAGCGTCGCAGCCCCAAACTTTCAAGAAACGACAACTTAGGTTTCTCTAAACCATAGTTCATACGGTGTCATCTCAACGGAATTACGTGGTGCCCTATTAAAGTGAGTGCGGTTGTCTCTAATGCCTAACCCATGAACGATAGTGGTAATTCGATAAGAGACATCATGGTACGCACCATATCCAATAGGGTGCAACTATGATGTTTAGACACACCATCATACTATGGTGTTCCAAAGTATTAATTGTGAAACAATTTGCACAATGTCTTAATTGTGTGCCAAAACTCGAACTCAGATATTCATCTCTATGATCATATCATAGACATTCTATCCTCTTGTCACGATGATCTTCAACTTCACTCTGAAATTACTTGAACCATTCAATAATTCAGACTCGTGCTTCATCAAGTAAATATACTCAATATCTACTCGAATCATCTGTGAAGTCAGAACATAACGATATTCATCAGATGCCTCAAGACTCATTGGATTGCACACATCAAAATGTGTTACTTCCAACAAGTTGCTATCTTGTTCCATCTTATTGAAACCGAGGCTTTTCAGTCATCTTGCTCATGTGGTATGTTTTGCATATCTTAAGTGATTCAAAATCAAGCGAGTCCAAACGATCCATCTGCATGGAGTTTCTTCATGCGTATACACCAATAGACATGGTTCACATGTCTCAAACTTTTCAAAAATGAGTGAGTCCAAAGATCCATCAACATGGAGCTTCTTCATGCGTTTTATGCCAATATGACTTACATGGCAGTGCCACAAGTAAGTGGTACTATCATTACTATCTTATATCTTTTGGCATGAAAATGTATCACTACAATCGAGATTCAATAAACCATTCTTTTAGGTGCAAGACCATTGAAGGTATTATTCAAATAAATAGAGTAACCATTATTCTCCTTAAATGAATAACCAGATTAGATAGACATAATCTAATCATGTCTATGCTCAACGCAAAACACCAAATAACAATTATCTAGGTTTAATACTAATCTTGATGGTAGAGGGAGCATGCGATGTTCGATCACATCAAAATTGGAAACACTTCCAACAAATATCTTCTGCTCACCTTTAGCTAGTCTCCGTTTATTCCGTAGCTCTTTATTTCGAGTTACTAACACTTAGCAACCGAACCGGTATCTAATACCCTGGTGCTACTAGGAGTACTAGTAAAGTACACATCAACATAATGTATATCCAATATACTTCTATCGACCTTGCCAGCCTTCTCATCTACCAAGTATCTAGGGTGATTCCGCTCTAGTGACTATTCCCCTTATTACAGAAGCACTTAGTCTCGGGCTTGGGTTCAACCTTGGGTTTCTTCACTGGAGCAGCAACTGATTTGCCGTTTCATGAAGTGTCCCTTCTAGCCCTTGCCCTTCTTGAAACTAGTGGTTTCATCAACCATCAACAATTGATGCTCCTTCTTGATTTCTACTTTCGCGATGTCAAACAACGCGAATATCTCAAGGATCATCATCTCTATCCTTGATATGTTATAGTTCATCACGAAGCTCTTAGCAGCTTGGTGGCAATGACTTTGGAGAAACATCACTATCTCATCCGGAAGATTAACTCCCACTCGATTCAAGTGATTGTTGTACCCGGACAATCTGAGTACAAGCTCAATGATTGAGCTTTTCTCCTTAGTTTGTAGGCTAAGAAAATCGTCGGAGGTCTCATACCTCTTGACGTGGCACGAGCCTGAAATCCCAATTTCAGCCCTCAAACATCTTATATGTTCCGCGACGTTTCAAAACGTCTTTGGTGCCTCAACTCTAAACCGCTTAACCGAACTATCACGTAGTTATCAAAACGTGTATGTCCGATGTTCGCAACATCCACAGACGACGCTTTGGGGTTTAGCACACTGCGAGCGGTGCATTAAGGACATAAGCTTTCTCTGTCCGCATAATCGCTACTTTCAACTTTCAACTATATTTTCTCTAGGAACATATCTAAATAATGGAACTAACGCGAGCTTTACGACATAATTTGCAAAAGGTCTTTTGACTATGTTCAGGATAATTAAGTTCATCTTATGAACTCCCACTCGATAAACATCCCTCGGTTATCTAAGTGATTACATGATCCGAATCAACTAGGCCGTGTCCGATCAACACGTGAGACGGACTAGTCATCATCGGTGAACATCTTCATGTTGATCGTATCTACCATACGACTCATGCTCGACCTTTCGGTCTCCGTATTCCGAGGCCATGTCTTCACATGCTAGGCTCGTCAAGTTAACCCTAAGTGTTTCTGCGTGTGTAAATCTTGCTTACACCCGTTGTATGTGAACGTAAGAATCCATCACACCCGATTAACACGTGGTGCTTAGAAGCGACGAACTGTAGCAACGGTGCACAGTTAGGGGAGAACACTTCTTGAAATTGTTCTAAGGGATCATCTTATTTACTACCGTCATTCTAAGTAAACAAGATGCATAAACATAATAAACATCACATGCAATTATATAGTAGTGACATGATATGGCCAATATCATATTGCTCCTTTTGATCTCCATCTTCGGGGCTCCATGATCATCATTGTCACCGGCATGACACCATGATCTCCATCATCATGATCTCCATCATCGTGTCTTCATGAAGTTGTCTCGCCAACTATTACTTCTACTACTATGGCTACCGTTAGCAATAAAGTAAAGTAATTACATGGCGTTGTTCAATGACACGCAGGTCATACAATAAATAAAGACAACTCCTATGGCTCCTGCCGTTGTCATACTCATCGACATGCAAGTCGTGAATCCTATTACAAGAACATGATCAATCTCATACATCACATATTATTCATCACATTCTTCTTGGCCATATCACATCACATAGCATACCCTGCAAAAACAAGTTAGGCGTCCTCTAATTGTTGTTTGCATGTTTTACGTGGCTGCTATGGGTTTCTAGCAAGAACGTTTCTTACCTCATAAAACCACAACGTGATATGCCAATTGCTATTTACCCTTCATAAGGACCCTTTTCATCGAATCCGTTCCGACTAAAGTGGGAGAGATCGGCACCGCTAGCCACCTTATGCACCAAGTGCATGTCACCGGTGGAACCTGCCTCACGAAGAGTACGTGTAAGGTCGGTCCGGCCGCTTCATCCCACAATACCGTCGAAACAAGATTGGACTAGTAACGGTAAGCATATTGAACATCATCAACGCCCACAACTACTTTGTGTTCTACTCGTGCAAAGAATCTACGCAATAGACCTAGCTCATGATGCCACTGTTGGGGAACGTGGCAGAAATTCAAAATTTTCCTCGTGTCACCAAGATCTATCTATGGAGAAACTAGCAACGAGGGGAGGAGAGTGCGTCTACATACCCTTGTAGATCGCTAAGCGGAAGCGCTCAAGTGAACGGGTTGATGGAGTCGTACTCGTCGTGATTCAGATCACCGATGATCAAGTGCCGAACGGACGGCACCTCCGCGTTCAACACACGTACAGCCCGGTGACGTCTCCCACGCCTTGATCCAGCAAGGAGAGAGGAAGAGGTTGAGGAAGACTCCATCCAACAGCAGCATAACGGCATGGTGGTGATGGAGGAGCGTGGCAATCCCGCAGGGCTTCGCCAAGCACCAAGGGAGAGGAGGAGGAGGAGATGCAGGGCTGCGCCAACGAGAGGAGAAGTTCTCGTGTGTTGGCAGCCCAAAACCTCAAGTATATATAGGGGAAAGGGGCTGCGCCCCTTTAGGGTTTCCCACCCCAAGGGTGCGGCCAGCCCTAGATGGGACTTGGGGCGGCCAGAGGGGAGGAGTGCCTCCCAAGTCAAGTGGAGGCCCTCCCCTTAGGGTTTCCCCCTCCCATGCGCATGGGCCTTGGGGGCTGGTTCCTTGGCCCATTATGGCTAGGGCGCCCCCTACAGCCCATGCTACTGTATTGGACGTGGTGGAACAATTTCCGGACCTCCGGACCCCTCCGAATCCTCCGAACCTTCTCGAAGCTTCCGGTACAATACCGAAAAACCCGAACTTTTCCGGAACCGAACAACAACTTTCCATATATAAATCTTTACCTCCGGACCATTCCGAACTCCTCGTGACGTCCGGGATCTCATCCGGACTCAACAACATTCGTAATCACATACAAACTTCCTTTATAACCCTAGCGCCATCGAACCTTATGTGTAGACCCTACGGGTTCGAGAGACATGTAGACATGACTGAGACGTTCTTCGGTCAATAACCAACAGCGGGATCTGGATACCCATGTTGGCTCCCACATGTTCCACGATGATCTCATCGGATGAACCACGATGTCAAGGACTCAATCGATCCCGTATACAATTCCCTTTGTCTAGTGGTATTATACTTGCCCGAGATTCGATCGTCGGTATACCGATACCTTGTTCAATCTCGTTACCGGCAAGTCTCTTTACTCGTTCCGTAACACATCATCCCGTGATCAACCCCTTGGTCACATTGTGCACATTATGATGATGTCCTACCGAGTGGGCCCAGAGATACCTCTCCGTTTACACGGAGTGACAAATCCCAGTCCCGATCCGTGTCAACCCAATGGTCACTTTCGGAGATACCTGTAGTGCACCTTTATAGTCACCCGATTCGCCAGTGACGTTTGATACACCCAAAGCACTCCTACGGTATCCGGGAATTGCACGATCTCATGGTCTAAGGAAAAGATACTTGACATTGGAAAAGCTCTAGCAAAACGAACTACACGATCTTTGTGCTATGCTTAGGATTGGGTCTTGTCCATCACGTCATTCTCCTAATGACGTGATCCCGTTGTCAATGACATCTGATGTCCATAGTCAGGAAACCATGACTATCTGTTGACCAACGAGCTAGTCTACTAGAGGCTTACTAGGGACGTATTGTAGTCTATGTATTCACACATGTATTACGATTTCCGGACAATACAATTATAGCATGAATAATAAACGATTATCATGAACAAGGAAATATAATAATAACTAATTTATTATTGCCTCTAGGGCATATTTCCAACAAGAGGATCCATGACAACATACTTTATCTCAGATATAAGAAAACATAACTCATCATGTTGTCTTCCTTGTCCAACATCAACTCTTTAGCATGTTATATTTTAATGAGTGCTCCCAATCATAAAAGATGTTAATGATAATATATCTATATGTGAAACCTCTCTTCCCTTATTACTTCCTATTAATTGCAACAATGACCAAAACTATATTTGCCAACTCCCAACAACTTTTAATCATCATACTCTTTCTATGTGAAGTCATTACTCTCAATAAGATCAATATGAACTCTTTGTTTCTTTTTATTTATTTTTTCTTCTTTCTTTTCTTTTATTCACCCAAGATCATGGCAAAATAATCAAGCCCTTGACTCAACACTAAACTTTATTATATATATATCTCACAGACTCGATTACATAGAGGGATCATAAAGCAAAACTCAAAACTAGATCATGCCATAAACTTTATTCTACTAGATCAAGATACTACTAATAGGATCGAACTAAGAAAAACGGTAAAGATAGGAGTTGTGATGGTGATACGATACTGGGGCACCTCCCCCAAGCTTGGCAGTTGCCAAGGGGGGTGCCCATACCCATGTGATTATGTCTCCTTCTTTGTCGTTGGTGTAATATTCTTGGCGATGATTCCCCTCAAGATACGGTTCTCCTCCTTGAGCTTATTGACTTGCTGCTTGAGGTCCATTATTTCCTTGCGAAGCTTTCCTGTAACGGCTAAAGCTCCTTACACCAAGGGTGTTGCATAGATGCGGGAGAACAAGAGACACTCCTCCTCATATTTTCATAAGAAAGAAATCTAACATTGGAAGGGATAACCGAGTTTGGAATAGCTGAGCTCTGTAGTTCCCCCATCGTAAACCCAGCTCGGAGGCGAGAGGTGACTTCTTGATCCTCCATGGCATCTACCCTCATCAAGTCGTCCTCCATCTCTTCCTCCGTTGCTGGCCCAAAGTGGTCAGCATCGCTGTTTGCCCTTGGTTCCGGTGCCGGATTAGATACCCGGCTCTCCCCGTCTGACTCTTGAGAAGACATCTTGCTCTAATCTGCAGCAGCAACAGCTCAAAACAAGAACAGAGGATATTTGCGCGATACGAGAGTCAAAACCTTCGGGAGAATATATAATGAATTTTTACCGACCAAAATACGTATCGTGCAAGAAAATGGAGTCTGGAGGGCACACGAGGTGATCACGAGGTAGGGGGCGCGCCCAGGGTTAGGGCGCGCCCACCACCCTCGTGGGGCCCTCGTGTCCTTCCCGGACTGCTACTTATTTTTCTATTTTTCTAAATATTCCAAAACGGAGGAATATTGCCTTAAAATTGTTTTGGAGTCGGTTTACTTACCGTACCACATACCTATTCCTTTTCGGAGTCTGAAACGGTCTGGAAAGTGTCCCTTATGTATTCCTCCGGGGTTACGGTTTCAATAATATTGGTTTCAACATTATGGGATTACCTGAGATATAATGTTTGATTCTTTGACCGTTTACCACCTTCGGATTTGTGCCTTCGAAGTTGTTGATTTTTATGGCACCGGAACGATAGACCTCCTCGATAACGTAGGGACCTTCCCATTTAGAGAGAAGTTTTCCTGCAAAAAATTTTAAACGAGAGTTGTATAGCAATACATAATCACCTACATTAAACTCACGCTTTTGTATCCTTTTGTCATGCCATCTTTTAACTTTTTCTTTAAACAACTTAGCATTTTCATAAGCTTGGGTTCTCCATTCATCAAGTGAGCTAATATCAAATAACCTCTTCTCACCGGCAAGTTTGAAATCATAGTTGAGCTCTTTAATAGCCCAATATGCCTTATGTTCTAGTTCGAGAGGTAAGTGACATGCTTTTCCATAAACCATTTTATACGGAGACATACCCATAGGATTTTTATATGCAGTTCTATAGGCCCATAATGCATCATCAAGTTTCTTGGACCAATTCTTTCTAGGCCTATTAACAGTCTTTTGCAAAATTAATTTGAGCTCTCTATTGCTCAATTCTACTTGACCACTAGACTGCGGGTGATAAGGAGATGCAATTCTATGATTAACGTCATATTTAGCAAGCATTTTACGGAAAGCGCCATGAATAAAATGTGAACCACCATCAGTCATTAAATATCTCGGAAAAATAACTTCCTTAAGCATTTTAATAGAAGTGTTATGATCAGCACTACTAGTTGGAATAGCTTCTACCCACTTAGTAACGTAATCAACAGCAACCAAAATATGTGTATATCCATTAGAGGCAGGAAAAGGTCCCATATAATCAAAGCCCCAAACATCAAATGGTTCAATAACAAGTGAATAATTCATAGGAATTTCTTGACGTCTACTAATATTACCAATTCTTTGACATTCATCGCAAGACAAAACAAACTTACGGGCATCCTTGAAGAGAGTGGGCCAATAAAAACCGGATTGCAATACCTTATGTGCAGTTCTATCTCCAGCATGATGTCCTCCATAAGCTTTGGAGTGACACTTGCGTAGGATTTGTTCCTGTTCATGTTCAGGTACACAATGTCTAATAACACCATCTACTCCTTGTTTATAAAGATGTGGGTCATCCCAAAAGTAATGCCACAAATCATAGAAAAACTTTTTCTTTTGTTGGTATGTGAAGCTAGGTGGTATAAATTTAGCAACAATGTAATTAGCATAATCAGCATACCAAGGAGTACTATGAGAAGTGCTTATGACATTTAATTTTTCATCAGGAAAGCTGTCATCAATAGGTAGCGGGTCATCAAGAAAATTTTCTAACCTAGATAAGTTATCTGCCACGGGGTTCTCAGCTCCCTTTCTATCAACAATATGCAAATCAAATTCTTGCAGCAAGAGAACCCATCTAATAAGTCTAGGTTTTGCATCTTTCTTTTCCATAAGATATTTAATAGCAGCATGATCAGTGTGAATAGTTACTTTAGAATCAACAATATAGGGTCTGAATTTATCACAAGGAAATACAACTGCTAAAAGTTCCTTTTCGGTAGTAGCATAATTTCTTTGAGCATTGTCTAGAGTCTTACTAGCATAATGTATAACATTTAGTTTCTTATCAACACTTTGCCCTAGAACAACACCTACAACATAATCACTAGCATCACACATAATTTCAAAGGGTAAATTCCAATCAGGTGGCTGAACAACAGGTGTAGAGACTAATGCTTTCTTAAGTATTTCAAATGCTTCTACACAATCATCATCAAAGACAAATGGTACATCTTTTTGTAATAAATTAGTCAGAGGCTGAGAAATTTCTGAGAAGTCCCTAATGAACCTCCTATAAAATCCGGCGTGACCAAGGAAACTTCTTATACCTTTGATGTCCTTGGGACATGGCATCTTTTCAATAGCATCAACCTTGGCTTTATCAACTTCAATACCTCTTTCAGAAACTTTGTGCCCCAAGACAATACCTTCATTAACCATAAAGTGGCACTTTTCCCAATTCAAGACAAGATTAGTTTCTTCACATCTATACAAAACTCGATCAAGATTGCTCAAGCAATCATCAAAAGAGGAACCACAGACGGAAAAATCGTCCATGAAAACCTCACAAATCTTTTCACAAAAGTCAGAGAATATAGCCATCATGCATCTTTGAAAGGTAGCAGGTGCATTACATAAACCAAAAGGCATACGTCTATAAGCAAAAGTACCAAAAGGGCATGTAAAAGTAGTCTTTGATTGATCTTTAGCCGACACAGGTATTTGAGAGAAACCAGAATAACCATCTAGAAAGCAATAATGTGTATGTTTGCATAATCTTAGGGACACAATGGACAGGACTTACCCATTGACTATCAACAACTGGATAAATTATACCTGCCTCCAGAAGCTTGAGTATTTCTTTTCTTACCACTTCTTTCATTTTAGGATTCAAACATCGTTGAGGATCACGAACTGGTTTGGCATCCGCTTCCAAATTTATTTTATGTTGACATAGAGTGGGACTAATGCCCTTAAGATCATCAAGAGTATATCCAATAGTGGCACGGTGCTTCTTCAGAGTTTTCAATAATCTTTCTTCTTCACGCTCTGAAAGGTTAGCACTAATAATAACAGGATATATTTTCTTTTCATCAAGATAAGCATATTTAAGATTATCAGGCAACGGTTTAAGCTCAAACACGGGATCACCCTTGGGTGGAGGAGGATCCCCTAGGATTTCAACAGGCAAATTGTGTTGCAGAATAGGTTCCTGTTTAAAGAATACTTCATCTATTTCCCTTCTTTCCTTCATGAACATATCATTTTCATGGTCTAGCAAATATTGTTCTAAAGGATCACTAGGAGGTACGGCAATAGAAGCAAGACCAATAATTTCATCCTTGCTAGGCAATTCTTCCTCACGATGTTGTTTACTAAATTTAGAGAAATTAAACTCATGAATCATATCATCCAAGCCAATAGTAACAACATTCTTTTCGCAATCTATCTTAGCATTAACAGTATTCAAGAAGGGTCTACCAAATATGATGGGACAAAAGCTATCTTGTGGGGAACTTAGAACAAGAAAATCAGCAGGATATTTAGTTTTCCCACACAAGACTTCAACATCTCTAACGATTCCCACTGGTGAAATAGTATCTCTATTGGCAAGTTTAATTGTGACATCAATTTCTTCTAACTCAGCGGGTGCAATTTCATGCTTGATTTCTTTATACAAGTTATAAGGTATAACACTAGCACTAGCACCCATATCACATAAGCCATGATAACAATGATCTCCTATTTTAACAGAAATAACAGGCACGCCTACCACAGGTCTATGTTTATCTTTAGCACAAGGTTTAGCAATTCTAGCAGATTCACCGCAGAATTGAATAACATGCCCATCAATATTATCAGACAAGAAATCTTTAACAATAGCAATATTAGGTTCTACTTTGATTTGCTCAGGAGGTGTATAAGTTCTAATATTGCTTTTACGAACCACAGTTGAAGCTTTAGCATGATCCTTTATTCTAACAGGGAAAGGTGGTTTCTCAACAATAAGAGGTAGGAACAATAGGATCATTATAAATGATAGTCTTTTCTTCAACTTTAATAGGTGCAGCTACTTTTACTTCTATGGGAGGATGATATTTAAACCACTTCTCCTTGGGGAGATCAACATAAGTAGCAAAAGATTCACAGAAAGAAGCTACTATCTCAGAGTCAAGTCCATATTTAGTGCTAAACTTACGGAAAATATCGGTATCCATAAAAGATTTAACACAATAAAACTTAGGTGTCATACCTGACTCCTTACCTTCATCGAGGTCCCAATCTTTAGAGTTGCGTTTAATTCTATCCAATAAATTCCATCTGAATTAAATAGTTTTCATCATAAAAGAGCCAGCCCAAGAAGTATCGAGCATGGTGCGGTTGTTATCAGAAAGCCGAGCATAAAAATTCTGAAGAATTGTCACTCTTGAGAGCTCATGATTGGGGCATGAATATAACATTGATTTAAGCCTCCCCAAGCTTGAGCGATGCTTTCTCCTTCATGAGGCCAAAATTATATATATAATTGCGATCACGATGAACAAGATGCATAGGGTAATATTTTTGATGAAATTCCAATTTCAATCTTTTATAGTTCCATGATCTCGTATCATCACATAGCCTATACCATGTCAATGTGTCTCCCTTCAAAGATAAAGGGAAGACCTTCTTCTTAACAACATCATCGGGTATACCTGCAAGCTTAAATAGTCCACAAACCTCATCCACATAGAGTAGATGTTCATCAGGATGCTTTGTTCCATCTCCTGTAAAAGTATTAGCTAGCAGTTTTTCCATCATACCCGAAGGAATTTCAAAAGGAGTTTCATTTTCAATAGGTTCAGTAGGTTGAGGAGCAACTCTTTGCTCTACTGGACAGGGTGAAGATACCCCGAACAAGCCCCTCAGATATTTACTTTCCATAGTAACAAGTGACAGTAAATTTCAGCACACTATATAAATTTTTCCTTACCAAATTCCACCTACCAAAGGCGCTACACTCCCTGGCAACGGCGCCAGAAAAGAGTATTGATGACCCACAAGTATAGGGGATCTATCGTAGTCCTTTCGATAAGTAAGAGTGTCGAACCCAACGAGGAGCAGAAGGAAATGATAAGCGGTTTTCAGCAAGGTATTCCCTGCAAGTACTGAAATAAGTGGTAACAGATAGTTTTGTGATAAGATAAATTGTAACGAGCAACAAGTAACAAAAGTAAATAAAGTGCAGCAAGGTGGCCCAATCCTTTTTGTAGCAAAGGACAAGCCTGGACAAACTCTTATAATAGGAAAAGCGCTCCCGAGGACACATGGGAATATCGTCAAGCTAGTTTTCATCACTTCCATATGATTCGCGTTCGGTACTTTGATAATTTGATATGTGGGTGGACCGGTGCTTGGGTGCTGTTCTTACTTGAACAAGCATCCCACTTATAATTAACCTCTATTGCAAGCATCCGCAACTACAACAAAAGTATTAAGGTAAACCTAACCATAGCATGAAACATATGGATCCAAATCAGCCCTTACGAAACAACGATAAACTAGGGTTTAAGCTTCGTCACTCTAGCAACCCATCATCTACTTATTACTTCCCAATCCCTTCCTCTAGGCCCAAATAATGGTGAAGTGTTATGTAGTCGACGTTCACATAACACCACTAGAGGCTAGACAACATACATCTCATCAAAATATCAAACGAATACCAAATTCACATGACTACTAATAGCAAGACTTCTCCCTTGTCCTCAGGAACAAACGTAACTACTCACAAAGCATATTCATGTTCATAATCAGAGGGGTAATAATATGCATAAAGGATCTGAACATATGATCTTCCACCAAATAAACCAACTAGCATCAACTACAAGGAGTAATCAACACTACTAGCAACCTACTAGCACCAATCCCGGACTTGGAGACAAGAATTGGATGCAAGAGATGAACTAGGGTTCGGAGATGAGATGGTGCTGGTGAAGATGTTGATGGAGATTGCCCTCTCCCGATGAGAGGAGCGTTAGTGATGACGATGGTGATGATTTCCCCCTCCCGGAGGGAAGTGTCCCCGGCAGAACAGCTCTCTCGGAGCCCTAGATTGGTTCCGCCAAGATTCCGCCTCGTGGCGGCGGAGTCTCATCCCGAAAGGTTGCTTCAGATTTTTTTTTCTCACCGAAAGACTTCATATAGGAGAAGATGGCGTCGGAGAGCCACCAGGGGGCCCACGAGGTAGGGGGTGCGCCCCAGGAAGGGCGCGCCCCCCACCCTCGTGAGCAGGGTGTGGGCCCACTGGCCTTCATCTTTGGCGACGATTTTTCTTTATTTATTTTAAGATATTCCGTGGAGTTTCAGGACTTTTGGAGTTGCGCAGAATAGGTCTCCAATATTTGCTCCTTTTCCAGCCCAGAATTCTAGCTGCTGGCATTCTCCCTCTTCATGTAAACCTTGTAAAATAAGAGAGAATAGCCATAAGTATTGTGACATAACGTGAAATAACAGCCCATAATGCGATAAATATCGAAATAAAAGCATGATGCAAAATGGACGTATCACCCCTTCGGGGGCTATATATATATATATATATATATATATATATATATATATATATATGTGTGTGTGTGTGTGTGTGTGTGTGTGTGTAAATGCCATCATCAATGAGAACAACTATTCACTTTTGCATCTGTCTCGTTTGTTTCTCGATCTCAATTCCAAACATATGTGATGCTATATGTCTAGGAAAGAATAGACCGCATTTATTTCTCCTTACTAATGTCTTAACAACATATCTTTGTTGGGTTGAAGCACTCAAAAGTTTGTAGTAATTGGCTATTCACATTGATATTTTACATAGTATACACGATGAACATAGATTTCATATAAACCTTTAAAAGATGACAAATAATAATGTTTGGGTGCTTTATAAAGCTCATTAGAACATCAATGTTATTTTAGGCCACTCTACTAGTTATATTAAATAATACTAATACATATGGTTCTTTCTCAAAGATATTGTTGGGTGCTTTATGACAAATAATAATGGTTGGGTGCTTTATGGTTGGGTGCTTTATGCTTAAAATGGTTCTTTCTCAAATATATTGTTTTCGTTTCACTCTTTCCTGCCTATATCACTAGGTTCCTGCCTCTGGGGGTCTATCATCCGCAAGACCGGACATACTTCGTGTGATATTGATTGATTACCGGCTTGAAGGATTCCCCGTGGTCTTCTCCTCTCACATGGTACCGGTTTGATTGGAGTTGTGGCACATTCTGGAAGAAAGGACGGGACAATAAAAGATTAAATTTTCAATTTTCTGGGGTGTATATATACCTAGTAATTTCCTATATTTTGAATCTTGGCTAATTAATACAATTATTTAGTGTGTAGATTTTAATGTATGTGGATGCACCACGTGGCTTCTTTTGCTTTTGTTTTAGTTTTGTAATCATAATACTAATAAAGATGGTTGTATGCTTTACGCTTAACATGCTTCCATTTTGAAGATATAGTTTTCGTCTCATTTTTTCCTGCCCGCATCACTAGTTCGTGCCTCTAGGGATGTCTATCATCCGCAAGACCGGACATTTTTCGTGTGATCCCGATCATGAATCATGGGTCCTGTAACACACACATCGGACTTCTCCCGCTTGAAGGATTCCCCGTGGTCTTCTTCTCTCACATGGCACAGGTTTGATCTGAGATGCAACACATTTCCGAATAAAGGACGGGACAATACAAACCTGGTTCCAGTTTTTTTCCTTTTTTATTTGTAGGGGGTATGTGGGGTATGCCCAAGCATTTCTTGGAGTCACGTGTCGGGACCATGGTTAATGTAGTTTTGTATCTCTTAAAAAATCTTGGTTGATTAATTCAAAAAAGGTAATAGTGTAGATATTTTAATGTTTCTGGATGCACAGCGTGCCCTTTTTTGCTTTTGTTTTAGTTATGTAATAATAATTACTAATACAAATAGTTGGGTCCATGCTTTACGTGTTTGACTGTAACGGACGGGTGTGCATGCTAGCTAGCATTCATGGTGCTGCTGTAAGGTTTTGTCGGGATGAGACTTCGGACTTAAAAAAAGAGAAAGTCCAAATAAAAAAAAGATAAAGGCCAAATAAAAAAATGAGAGAAAAAGAGAGAAGGGACAATGCTACTATCCTTTTACCACACTTGTGCTTCAAAGTAGCACCATGATCTTCATGATAGAGAGTCTCCTATGTTGTCACTTTCATATACTAGTGGGAATTTTTCATTATAGAACTTGGCTTGTATATTCCAATGATGGGCTTCCTCAAAATTCCCTAGGTTTTCATGAGCAAGCGAGTTGGATGCACACCCACTTAGTTTCTTTTGTTGAGCTTTCATACATTTATACCTCCAGTGCATCTGTTGCATGGCAATCCCTACTCACTCACATCTATATCTATTAATGGGCATCTCCATAGCCCGTTGATACGCCTAGTTGATGTGATACTTGAAGGAAATATGCCCTAGAGGCAATAATAATTTTATTATTTATTTCCTTGTTTCATGATAAATGTTTATTATTCATGCTAGAATTGTATTAACCGGAAACTTGATACATGTGTGAATACATAGAAAAACATAGTGTCACTAGTATGCCTCTACTTGACTAGCTCGTGAATCAAAGATGGTTAAGTTTCATAGCCATGGACATGAGTTGTCATTTGATTAACGGGGTCACATCATTAGGAGAATGATGTGATTGACTTGACCCATTCCGTTAGCTTAGCACTTGATTGTTTAGTATGTTGCTATTGCTTTCTTCATGACTCATACATGTTCCAATGACTATGAGATTATTCAACTCCCGTTTACCGGAGGAACACTTTGTGTGCTACCAAAAGTCACAACGTAACTGGGTGATTATAAAGGAGCTCTACAGGTGTCTCCGAAGGTACTTGTTGAGTTGGTGTATTTCGAGATTAGGATTTGTCACTCCGATTGTCGGAGAGGTATCTCTGGGCCCTCTCGGTAATGCACATCACTATAAGCCTTGCAAGCAATGTAGCTAATGAGTTAGTTACGGAATGATGCATTACATAACGAGTAAAGAGACTAGCCGGTAACGAGATTGAACTAGGTATTGGGATACCGACGATCGAATCTCGGGCAAGTAACATACCGATGACAAAGGGAACAATGTATGTTGTTATGCGGTTTGACCGATAAAGATCTTCGTAGAATATGTGGGAGCCAATATGAGCATCCAGGTTCCGCTTTTGGTTATTGACCGGAAACGTGTTTCGGTCATGTCTACATAGTTCTCGAACCCGTAGGGTCCGCACGCTTAAGGTTTCGATGACAGTTTTATTATGAGTTTATGAGTTTTGATGTACCAAAGGAGTTCGGAGTCCCGGATGAGATCGGGGACATGACAAGGAGTCTCGAAATGGTCGAGACGTAAAGATCGATATATTGAACGACTATATTCGGACATCGGAAAGGTTCCCAGTGGTTCGGGTATTTTTTGGAGTACCGGGGAGTTACGGGAATACGGGGGAAGAAGTATATGGGCCTTATTGGGCTTTAGGGGAGAGAAAGAGGCAGGCCGCGCGCCCCCCCAATGACTAGTCCGAATTGGACTAGGGGACGGGCGACACCCCCTCCTTCCTTCCCTTCCCTCTCCCCCTTCCTTGTCTCCTACTCCTACTAGAAGAACACCCGTGCGTTGCAACGGGGCCACATTAACTTTAAGAGTTCAATATCAATTATGTTAATATTACATTTAATATTCTCATACATATCAAGTGACATTGGCGACCTTTTTACCATCAAATTCTCACACACACTCTCTCCCTCCCTCCTCCTCACTCTCTCTCCCCCTCTCCCTCTCTCTCTCTAACACACACACATATCCATCTTATTGGGTACGGGACCATAATCCATCTATTTCACATGCACACGCGCTAGTGCATAACAATATGGATTATAAAACAGGTTCAAGGTAGTAACAAGGATTCTTCTCATGCATTAATAAACAAATGTTCTGCACTGAAGACAAGATAAACAATTCTCAAAGTGCATTAGAGCATCACAGAACATTACTGGCAAGATAAATGCACGACGATACACCCGACTCATTTAATTAATATAATTAAATTATCAGTAAATTATTCACCAAACTGCTCGGATGAACCAGAACAGAGCCAACATATATCATCCTAGACAAACGCAACATCAACCATTTACCTTGGTACTTTAGGGACCGACAGGAGGATGCATGTAGAAGCGCTTCTTGCCTGCGAATCCACAGTCAGAGAGAGAAATTGGAACCCATTCCGATCACCAACTGATAAAGAAAGCGTGTAATAAAATTGATATCGGGCCAACTTGGATCTTCGGTGATTGTCCGCCGGTATGGAGAATTTAGGAGGGTGGGTGCAGGGAGTGGCCTTGTGGATGATGGATGGAGGCGCGGAGGGATGTGGTCACCGAAGGTCAGCGGAGAGGATCGGGCACGTTAGGTGGAGCGGTGGTGCGCGACAACCGGAGGCGGCCCAATCGTGGGCGGCGAACCGACGATAGCCTCGGCCCATCTCTCGGCGCAGCGAAGATAGAGAGGCGGCACTGCCGGTGCTCGAGGCCGCCGCCGCACCATCTACATCGAGGGAAAGAGAGGCGAAAGCGATAGGGTGATGCGGGGCTAGGGATTGCGGAGGAGGGCGGGGTGTGCGATTTGAATGGATGGTTCTGCCCACCGCTTTCTTGTATGTGGCGGTGGAGACGGCGGCGTCCAGCCATGCAGGGAGGCATGGGTCGAGCAGGGCATCTGGGCGAGGCGCAGAGCAGAGGCGGGGGCGATTTTTTGCTACTGAGATGCAGGGTGTGGGATTGATCGTTCATGTTCTCTTTTCCTTTTTAACGGGAGATCGATGCGATTTTTTCACGAGTGGAGAGATGCGACCACATACAAATTCCATAATAAATTAATTAGGTCCATAACGGGATTTCTTTACAATGCGTTAAGATTTACGTGTTAGTTTTCTTAATAAAGAAATGCACTGATGTAGGGATCGATTGATTCGGGTAAGGAAAGATAGATCCGTGATCTTTTGTATGTTAGGAAATTAGTGGTTTGCAAGGAAAGAGTGGAGAGAAAAAGAACCAATGCGACCACGTATAGATTCCATAATAAATTAATTAGGTCCATAACGGGATTTGTTTGCAATGCGTTAAGATTTACGTGTTAGTTTTCTTAATAAAGAAATGCACTGATGTAGGGCGCGATTGGTTCGGGTAAGGAAAGATAGATTCGTGATCTTTTGTATGTTAGGAAATTATTGGTTTGCAAGGAAAGAGTGGAGAGAAAAAGAACCAGTACAAGGTGGTGGTGGGAGGTGGGGCGAATAAAAACCGGACGAAATTGGGAGGTGGGAGGGGGCGAGTAAAAACCGACGAAAAAAACCAACGAAATTGGGAGGTGGGAGGGAGGATGAAAAAAAACCAGGAGAGGTGGGAGGAGGACAAAAATAAAACGCACGAGGCTACCAACTGCTCCATTATGAGTAGAGATTGTTTGTGAAAATAACGTGCGACGACGACTTAGCGAGCGGATCCCCTTAAAAAAGACATAGCGAGCAGATTCCCTTAAAACTGGTAGAAATGGATACGATTGATGACGTTGATAAATAGTGGTGAATGTTGGCATAATTTACTATCATCATGCATGGAAACGAATCATCAAGAAAAAGAATACTTCCTATTACTACACTCATAGGAAGCTTCCTAATCTCTGCTACCAAACAGTTTCTGCCCAAACAAGGAAGGAAAGTTATGGACGTGATTCGAAAGGAAACAAACGTTATGAAGATTAATTAATTTAGATTTGATCTTTAGAGATTGATTGTGATTGATTCTTTTACATAAAGACATTACTAAATAATTTGCATCAGTATGGAAAGTTCTGATCCGTTCAGTTTTTTTCGTTGTGTGAGAGGGTGAAGTGAAAATAAACCGATGAAGTGGGGGAGGCGACGAAAAAAATCTTCGACGGTTAACCTACGAAAAAAAAACGGACGAAAGTGGTGGGACGAAAATTGACCGGCGGAGACTACCAACTGCTCCATTAGGAGTAGAGATTGGTTGGTTCGATTTTTTTTGCATGGAGGGAACTACCTGGGAGGTGGGAGGGAGTATGAAAATAAACCGTCTCGGCTGAGCGGGAGGTGGGAGCAAGTACCAAAGAAGTACCAAAAAAGACCGGGTGAGGTGAGACGAAAATAAAACCCGGAACACGACCTACCAACTGAGACATTAGGAGTAGAGACTACATGGAAGGGGAGGAATCCTACTACCGGTGGGAGTAGGACTCCTCCAGGGCGTGCCATAGGGGCCGGCCCTCTCCCCCTCCTCCACTCCTTTATATACGGGGGCAGGGGGCACCTCTAGACACAACAACAATTGATCCCTTGATCTCTTAGTCGTGTGCGGTGCCCCCTCCACCATAGTCCTCCTCGATAATATTGTAGCGGTGCTTAGGTGAAGCCCTGCGACGGTAGAACATCAAGATCGTCACCACGCCGTCGTGCTGATGGAACTCTCCCTCGACACTCGGCTGGATCAGAGTTCGAGGGACGTCATCGAGCTGAACGTGTGCTGAACTCGGAGGTGCCGTGCGTTCGGTACTTGATCGGTCGGATCGTGAAGACGTACGACTACATCAACCGCGTTGTTCTAACGCTTCCGCTTTCGGTCTACGAGGGTACGTGGACAACACTCTCCCCTCTCGTTGCTATGCATCACCATGATCTTGCGTGTGCATAGGAAATTTTTGAAATTACTACGTTGCCCAACAGTGGCATCCGAGCCAGGTTTTATGCGTAGATATTATATGCACGAGTAGAACACAAGTGAGTTATGGGCGATACAAGTCATACTGCTTACCAGCATGTCATACTTTGGTTCAACGGTATTGTTGGATGAAGCGGCCTGGACCGACATTACGCCTACGCTTACGCGACACTGGTTCTGCCGACGTGCTTTGCACACAGGTGGCTGGCGGGTGTCAGTTTCTCCAACTTTAGTTGAACCGAGTGTGGCTACGCCCGGTCCTTGTGAAGGTTAAAACAGCACTAACTTGACGAACTATCGTTGTGGTTTTGATGCGTAGGTAAGAACGGTTCTTGCTCAGCCCGTAGCAGCCACGTAAAACTTGCAACAACAAAGTAGAGGACGTCTAACTTGTTTTTGCAGGGAATGTTGTGATGTGATATGGTCAAAACGTGATGCTATATTTTATTGTATGAGATGATCATGTTTTGTAACCGAGTTATCGGCAACTGGCAGGAGCCATATGGTTGTCGCTTTATTGTATGAAATGCAAGCGCCCTGTAATTGCTTTACTTTATCACTAAGCGGTAGCGATAGTCGTAGAAGCAATAGGTGGCGAGACGAAAACGATGCTACGATGGAGATCAAAGTGTCGCGTCGGTGACAATGGTGATCACGACGGTGCTTCGGAGATGGAGATCACAAGCACAAGATGATGATGGCCATATCATATCACTTATATTGATTGTATGTGATGTTTATCCTTTATGCATCTTATTTTGCTTTGATTGACGGTAGCATTATAAGATGATCTCTCACTAATTATCAAGAAGTGTTCTCCCCGATATGCACCGTTGCGAAAGTTCTTCGTGCCGAGACACCACGTGATGATCGGGCGTGATAGGCTCTACGTTCAAATACAACGGGTGCAAAACAGTTGCACACGTGGAATACTCAGGCTAAACTTGACGAGCCTAGCATATACAGATATGGCCTCGGAACACGGAGACCGAAAGGTCGAGCGTGAATCATATAGTAGATATGATCAACATAGTGATATTCACCATTGAAAACTACTCCATCTCATGTGATGATCGGACATGGTTTAGTTGATTTGGATCACGTGATCACTTAGATGACTAGAGATATGTCTGTCTAAGTGGGAGTTCTTAAGTAATATGATTAATTGAACTTAAATTTATGATGAACTTAGTCCTGGTAGTATTTTGCAAATTATGTTATAGATCAATAGCTCGCGTTGTTGCTTTCGTATGTTTATTTTGATATGTTCCTAGAGAAAATTGTGTTGAGTGATGTTAGTATCAATGATGCGGATTGGATCCGTGATCTGAGGTTTATCCTCATTGTTGCATAGAAGAATTATGTCCTTAATGCGCCGCTAGGTGACAGACCTATTACAGGAGCAGATGCAGACGTTATGAACGTTTGGCTAGCTCAGTATGATGACTACTTGATAGTTTAGTGCACCATGCTTAATGGCTTAGAATCGGGACTTCAAAGACGTTTTGAACGTCATGGACCATATGAGATGTTCCAGGAATTGAAGTTAATATTTCAAGCAAATACCCGAGTTGAGAGATAGGAAATCTCCAACACGTTCTATAGCTAAAAGATGGAGGAGAAACGCTCAACTAGTGAGAATGTGCTCAGATTGTCTGGGTACTACAATCGCTTGAATCAAGTGGGAGTTAATCTTCCAGATAAGATAGTGATTGACAGAGTTCTCTAGTCACCATCACCAAGTTACTAGAACTTTGTGATGAACTATAGTATGCAAGGGGTGACGAAAACGATTCCCGAGCTCTTCGTGATGTTGAAATCGACGAAGGTAGAAATCAAGAAAGAGCATCAAGTGTTGATGATTGACAAGACCACTAGTTTCAAGAAAAAGGCAAAGGGAAAGAAAGGGAACTTCAAGTATAATGACAAGCAAGTTGTCACCCCCGCGAAGAAGCCCAAAGCTGGACCAAAGCCTGAAACTGAGTGCTTACACTGCAAAGGAAATGGTCACTGGAAGCGGAAATACCCTGAATATTTGGTGGATAAGAAGGATGGCAAAGTGAACAAGGGTATACAGGTTATTGATGTGTGCCTTACTAGTGTTTATAGTAGCCCCTAAGTATTTGATACTTGTTCGGTTGCTAAGATTAGTAACTCGAAACAGGAGTTACATAATAAACAGAAACTAGTTGAGGGGGAAGTGACGATGAGTGTTGGAAGTAGTTCCAAGATTGATATGATCATCATCACACACTCCCTATATTTTTGAGATTAGTGTTAAACCTAAATAAAAGTTATTTGGTGTTTGCGTTGAGCATAAATATGATAAGATCATGTTTATTGCGATACGGTTATTCATCTAAGATAGAGAATAAATTGTCATTTTGTTTACATGAATAAAACCTTCTATGGTCATACACCCAATGGTGATGGTTTATTGAATCTTGATCATAGTGATACACATATTCATAATGTTGTTGCCAAAAGATGCAAAGTTAATAATGATAGTGCAATTTATTTGTGGCACTGCCGTTTGGGTCATATCGGTGTAAAGCGCATGAAGAAACTCCATAAAGATGGATTTTTGGAATCACTTGGTTATGAATCATTTGATGCTTGCGAATCATTTGTTGGAAATAATACATATCGATGTATGCGGTCCAATGAGTGTTGATGCTCGTGGCGGGTATCGTTATTTTCTGACCTTCACAAATGATTTGAGCAGATATGCGTATATCTACTTAATGAAGCACAAGTCTGAAACATTTGAAAAGTTCAAAGAATTTCAGAGTGAAGTGGAGAAACATCGTAACAAGAAAATAAAGTTTCTACAATCTGATCGTAGAAAAGAATATTTGAGTTATGAGTTTGGCCTTCATTTTTAAACAATGTGGAATAGTTTCACAGCTCACGCCACATGGAACACCGCAACATAATGGTGTGTCCGAACGTCGTAACCGCACTTTATTGGATATGGTGCGATCTATGATGTATCTTACCGATTTACCACTATCATTTTTGGGTTATGCATTAGAGATAGCTGCATTCACTTTAATAGGGCACCATCTAAATCCGGTGAGACGACACCGTATGAACTATGGTTTAGCAGTAAACCTAAGCTGTCGTTTCTTAAAGTTTGGAGTTGTGATACTTATGTGAAAAAGGTTTTCAACCTGATAAGCTCGAACCCAAATTGGAGAAGTGCGTCTTCATAGAATACCCAAAGGAAACTGTTGGGTACACCTTCTATCACAGATCCGAAGGCAAAACATTCGTTGCTAAGAATGGATCCTTTCTAGAGAAGGAGTTTCTCTCGAAAGAAGTGAGTGGGAGGAAAGTAGCGCTTGATAAGGTAATTTGTACCTTCTCCCGAATTGGACAGTAGTTCATCACAGAAATCAGTTCCGGTGATTCCTACACCAATTAGTGAGGAAGCTAATGATGATGATCATGAAACTTCAGATTAAGTTACTACAAAACCTCGTAGGTCTTCCAAAGTACAGTCCGCACCAGAGTGGTACGGTAATCCTGTTTTGGAAGTCATGTTACTAGACCATGATGAACCTACGAACTATGAGGAAGCGATGATGAGCCCAGATTCCACGAAATGGCTTAAGGCCATGAAATCTGAGATGGGATCCATGTATGAGAACAAAGTGTGGACTTTGGTGGAGTTACCCAATGATCGGCAAGCCATATTGTATAAATGGATCTTCAAGAGGAAGACAGACGCTGATAGTAGTGTTACTATCTACAAAGCTCGACTTGTCACAAAAAGGTTTTCGACAAGTTCAAGGTGTTGACTACAATGAGATTTTCTCAACTGTAGCGATGCTTAAGTCTGTCCGAATCATATTAGCAATTGCCACATTTTATGAAATCTGGCAAATGGATGTCAAAACTGCATTCCTTAATGGTTTTCTTAAAGAAGAGTTGTATATGATGCAACCAGAAGGTTTTGTCAATCCTAAAGGTGCTAACAAAATGTGCAAGCTCCAGCGATCCATCTATGGACTGGTGCAAGCATCTCAGAGATGGAATATACGCTTTGATAAGTTGATCAAAGCATATAGTTTTATACAGACTTGCGGTGTAGCCTGTATTTACAATAAAGTGAGTGGGAGCACTACCGCCTTTCTTATAAATATATGTGAGTAACATATTGTTGATCGGAAATGATGTAGAATTTTTCTGGAAAGCATAAAGGAGTATTTGAAAGGAGTTCTTTAAAAGAAAGACCTCAGTAAAGCTACTTACATATTGAGCATCAATATCTATTGAGATAGATCAAGACGCTTGATAAGTTTTTCAAAAAGTACATACCTTGTCAAGATTTTGAAGTAGTTCAAAATGGAACAGTCAAAGAAAGAGTTCTTGCCTGTGCTGCAAAGGTGTGAAATTGAGTAAGACTCAAATCCTGACCACGGCAGAAAATAGAAAAGAGAATGAAAGTCATTCCCTATGCCTCAGTTATAGGTTCTATAAAGTATGCTATGCTATGTACCAGACTTATTGTATACCTTGCTCTGAATTTGGCAAGGGAGTACAATAGTGATCTAGGAGTAGATCACTGGACATTGGTCAAGAATATCCTTAGTGAGGACTAAGGAAATATTTCTCGACTATGGAGGTGATAAAAGAGCCCGTCATAAAGAGTTACATAGGTGCAAGCTTTTACACCGATCCAGATGACTCTAAGTCTCGATCTGGATACATATTGAAAGTGGGAGCAATTAGCTAGAGTAGCTCCGTGCAGAGCATTGTAGACATAGAATATTTGCAAAATACATACGGCTCTGAATGTGACGGACCCGTTGACTAAGCTTCTCTCACGACCAAAACATGATCACAACTTAGTACTCTTTGGGTGTTAATCACATTGCAATGTGAACTAAATTATTGACTCTAGTATACCCTTTGGGTGTTGGTCACATGACGATGTGAACTATGGGTGTTAATCATATACAGATATGAATATTGGTGTTAAATCACATGGCGATGTGAACTAGATTATTGACTCTAGTGCAAGTGGGAGACTGAAGGAAATATGCCCTAGAGGCAATAATAAAGTTATTATTTATTTCCTTATTTCATGATAAATGTTTATTATTCATGCTAGAATTGTATTAACCGGAAACTTGATACATGTGTGAATACATAGACAAACATAGTGTCACTAGTATGCCTCTACTTGACTAGCTCGTGAATCAAAGATGGTTAAGTTTCCTAGCCATGGACATGAGTTGTCATTTGATTAACGGGGTCACATCATTAGGAGAATGATGTCATTGACTTGACCCATTCCGTTAGCTTAGCACTTGATAGTTTAGTATGTTGCTATTGCTTTCTTCATGACTTATACATGTTCCTATGACTATGAGATTATGCAACTCCTGTTTACCGGAGGAACACTTTGTGTGCTACCAAACGTCACAACGTAACTGGGTGATTATAAAGGAGCTCTACAGCTGTCTCTGAAGGTACTTGTTGAGTTGGCGTATTTCGAGATTAGGATTTGTCACTCCGATTGTCGGAGAGGTATCTCTGGACCCTCTCGGTAATGCACATCACTATAAGCCTTGCAAGCAATGTAGCTAATGAGTTAGTTACGGAATGATGCATGCTACGTCTTGAGCTTGCATTGGTTTTCCCCGAAGAGGAGAGGATGATGCAGCACAGTAGCGTAAGTATTTCCCTCAGTTTTTGAGAACCAAGGTATCAATCCAGTAGGAGGCCACGCACAAGTACCTCGTACCTGCACAAAACGATGGCTACTCGCAACCAACGCGATTAGGGGTTGTCAATCCCTTCACGGTCACTTACGAGAGTGAGATCTGATAGAGATAATATTTTTGGTATTTTTGGTATAAAGATGCAAAGTGAAAAGTAAAAGCCAAAGTAAAACAAAGCAAGTATAAAAGTGATGGAGATTGATATGATGAGAATAGACCCGGGGGCCATAGGTTTCACTAGTGGCTTCTCTCAAGAGCATAAGTATTCTACGTTGGGTGAACAAATTACTGTTGAGCAATTGACAGAATTGAGCATAGTTATGAGGTTATCTAGGTATGATCATGTATATAGGCATCACGTCCGTGACAAGTAGATCGAAACGATTCTGCATCTACTACTATTACTCCACTCATTGACTGCTATCCAGCATGCATCTAGAGTATTAAGTTAAAAATAGAGTAACGCCTTAAGCAAGATGACATGATGTAGAGGAATAAATTCATGCAATATGATAAATACCCCATCTTGTTATCCTCGATGGCAACAATACAATACGTGCCTTGCAACCTTTTCTGTCACTGGGTAAGGACACCGCAAGATTGAACCCAAAACAATGCACTTCTCCCATTGCAAAAACTACCAATCTAGTTGGCCAAACCAAATGGATAATTCGAAGAGACTTACAAAGATAACTCAATCATACATAAAAGAATTCAGAGAAGATTCAAATATTATTCATAGATAAGCTGGATCATAAACCCACAATTCATCGGTCTCAACAAACACACCGCAAAAAGAAGATTACATCGAATAGATCTCCACGAGAAAGGGGGAGAACATTGTATTGAGATCCAAAAAGAGAGAAGAAGCCATCTAGCTACTAGCTATGGACCCGAAGGTCTGAAGTAAACTACTCACACTTCATCGGAGAGGCTATGGTGTTGATGTAGAAGCCCTCCGTGGGGATGCCCCTCCGTGGAGCTCGGAATAGGCCCCAAGATGGGATCTCGTGGATACAGGAAGTTGCGGCGGTGGAATTAGGTTTTTGGCTCCTGTTCTGATCGTTTGGGGGTACGTAGGTATATATACACTAGTGCAGAACCGGGCAATAGCACCGGTTCGTAATGCCCTTTAGTGCGGTTCCATAACCGCACTAAAGTGTGAACACTAAAGCCCCCCTTTAGTACCGGTTCAGCACGAACCGGTGCTAAAGGGAAACCACGTGGCACGAGCCAGCTCGAGGGCACAGAGCCCTTTAGTACCGTTGGTAAGACCAACCGGTACTATAAGGTTTGGGGGTTTTAGTTTTATGATTTCTTTTCATTTAATTTTGTGTTTCCATTTTAATTCTTTTTCGTTTGCTGGTATTTTACGATACTACAGATTGTACACGTTATGCATATATATATATATATATATATATATATATATATATATATATATATATATATATATATATATATATATATATTTTCTAGTAGAACCAATCATGCATATATATATCATCAATGTCTCACAAACCATTATATTAATTAATTCACACATACACATGTATAGCTATATACAATTTCTCCTACATATGCATGTTGCCTTTGGAGCCAGTGGCATTAGCCTAATTGGTGCCTTGAGCACGATGGCGGCGGTAGCGGGTAATAGTATTCTCCTTGGTTTATGACCTGGTCGAGCAAAAATCCCGCTATTTCCTCTTGAAGTGCTTCTCGCTACTCCATTTCTAGGAGCTTCTCCGCACCTCTATGAACTGTTAAGAAGGAGATCAATATGCATGTGTATTAGTTGTGTGACTAGATATCGATAATGGTGTAAAAATTGTGAATAGTGTTTTGACAAGCGTACCCATTCCTGTCTTTGAGATCTGCTCCTTTGGACGCCATCATGCGAATGTTCTCGCAAGCGCAGAATGCACACAAATCAGTCCCTACGCCGCTTGAGGCCTTTACGAGAATGGAATTTGATCAGATAATAATTAATCAAGCATGATAATTAAAGAGATGGCAGCTAGCTAGCTAGCTAGTACTATAATTACTTACCTTGGGTGAAACCATTTAAGCTTTTTTTCCATTCGCCTTCCGTGACGCTGATGAACCTTGCCCAAGCCCTGCCCGCCGACAAAGAAAATGAATAAAGGGGTTATTAAATAGTTCATATCATGAAAAATGACGAACTAAATAGGCCGAGATATATAGTTAATAATGATTGAAATTACCTGTTGACTATCCCAAACAAGATGTTATAGTCAGTTTTTCTTTGAGTAGTGAGTCCAGTATTTCAACTGTTCGGCCAACTTTAATGATACACAAGACCCAGTGAAATCTGCATGCACACATGTTTGCATGTCTTAATTAAGCGGGCATATGTAAGCAAAAACATGTAGCTAGCTAGTAGGCAAAAACAGAGAATTTGTAGTACAAGACAGTGTGACTCATTTGGAAGTTGTAAGGAAGTAGTATATCTTCATTGTATTTGAGGCGCTTCAAGAACTCTAGCATGTTGTCCTCTACGTCCTTTCGATAACGTGGATTTAGTTTCCATGTGTATTCATTAACGGTGTTTGGGTCAATGAACCCAATGCCAAAGCGTCCACCTTTTCTCATTTCATATATCTTCATCCTGCATATAATACCACAGAAAAGAATATAGTCAGGATAATTACAGGTAATGATTGATCAAAAGGATCAGTACAGCTAGCTTGAGACTTAAATTACAGAAAGAAATCACTTACGGACAATAGCAACTGATGATAGATTTGTCGAGTGCGTCTTGATTGTATAACTGAAACAGTTCAGAATACTCAACGGACACAGCTTTCTCATGGAAGTAATGCTCCTCCTTGACATTCACCATGAGGGACAATCGATCGGAAATCTTGGTAATGTTCATGTACCATTGATGCAATTCATACATTCTCGTTGGGAGGTTCTTGACCTTGTCTGCTCGACCAAAGGTTGGCCCCTGACATATTTCCGTTTTATTTCATCCTCTCTAAGCACAGGCATGGGCTCGATCTCGAGGAGTTGTCCAACAGTGTTTTGAGAACTTCAGCCTGCATTATATGGTCCTCCGTTATTACCACATTGCCCACCTCAGAACGTAAACTGTTTGCCCACAATAATATTGGGCGCAGCAGTCTTCATCACGTGTTGTTGGCACAACAAGCGAGGGATCGATTATACCTTGTTCTCCCAGTGGGAATGGTTTTCCGCATTTTTGACAGCTGCTTCTTGTTTGCTCGATCCCGAGCTCGCCTCCTTACGTAGACGTGCTCGATTTAACTTCCTGATGTGGCGCTCATAGTCTGTGTCAACAGGCTTGGGAGCTGTTGGTTGAGCCATACGAATGAAGTGGTCAATCGTTTCCTCAGGCACTTTCTCCCTTGGCGGCGGTGGCGGTTTCGGTGCAAAATGGGCTTCCACCTCGGACTTCGATATGGCTGCGATTTCCTCCTCGGGCCTGTCATAAGACCTCTGCGGAAGAGGCGTGAGGCTTGGACCATATTTATATCGCTTGCCTCCGCCTGTACTTCCTGTACTACCTCGACTCATACCGCTACGCACCATAGCTGCGGGGTGTCTCTTCTGCGATTGCTGAGGCGGCGGAGACGCTGGCCGACGGGCTGAGTTGGGCGAGGAGGAGGCCGCTGAAGCTGTGCGGACTTGGAGGAGGAGGGCCTGAGGTTGTGCGGACTTGGAGGAGGAGGGCGTCGACGCTGTGGCGGACTTGGAGGAGGAGGAGTGGCTGACACTTTGCGGACTTGGAGGAGGAGTGGCTCGACACTTTGCCAACTTGGTGGACTTGCAAGAGCGGGAGACTGCTGACTCGGTGGCGGACTTGACGAGGAGTCGGATGACGCGTGTCGGTGGCCTTGAAGATGATGCAATCCTTTTTCCATAGGATGATACGATGGTTGGCGTCTCCGAAAGCGCTCGTCGTCACCTCCGGGAATGTCAAGCTCTAGCCCGAATATGGGTGCACCACCTCGTCAACCATGACACGAGCATAGCCCTCTGGAATCGGGATGCAATGGTAGGTTGCTTTGGGGTAATCTGAAAAGCAACGCCGTCCGCCACCTTCATGGATATGTTCTTCATTTTGACGTGTAGCTCGCCGCTAGTGTTCTCTGTGATGTCATCCACGGGGTATCTACCCAGCATTGCGTCGTCCGGGGCGGAACCCACGCTGCTTCTCGGCATGGATGGGGCGGTGCTATCCAATGCTGGATCATTCACTAGCTGCTGCAGCTGCTGAGACCCCCTTTGATGGGTAAGTGAGTCGATCTGCTCCTGCTGCCGCTGGAATTTGACTACCAATTCCGCTTGACTTGCTTCTAGGCCTTGAAGGCGTTCATAGTCCCGCTTCCTCTGCTCCTCCTCCATCTTGCTCTTCTTCTCCTCTGCAATCTTCTTTCTCGCACGGGTTACGTAGTCGGTGTTCCACCTGAAAACCCTCATACCACGGAATAGCGCCCTTGCCTCGTGTTCTTCCCGGTGTTCAGGATTTCCCGAGGCACGCGTAAGCTCGTCGTTCTCTCTGTTGGGCTGGAACACCCCCGATCGTGCCTCTTCTATTGCAACAAGTATCGCATCGTCGGCTCCCTTCAGACTTGCCCTCGTCGAAACATTGCACATCTTGGGTCCAACTCCTCCCCATGCGCATAGAACCAAGTCCTGACCCTGGGGGGGCAGCTCTTAGTAACCGGAGTGGCACCTGCATCCTCCATCTCTTTCTCAAACTTATCCCACTTAGGCATTGCCACCGCATAGCCACCTGGCCCCAGCTTATGGAACTTATCCTTTTTTCGGCATTCTTCTTGTTTATTCTCGACCGTTCCTTAGCTAATTCCGAATCCTTGAATTTCACGAAATCGTCCCAATGAGCACGTTGGTTCTCTAGTGTTCCCTCGAATCTGGAGTCTTCCTTCCTCCTTGACGTATTTGTCCCATTCACGATTCTTGTGGTTCTTGAATGCAACCGCCATCTTCCTAAGAGCAGCGTCCTTGACTTTCTGCACATCTGCTACGTGAAATGATCTGGTAGGGTGAAATGTTCCATGAGAGTATCCCAAAGCAGATCTTTTGATTCTTGTCAACAAAAGTAACATCTGGACGTGGAGCAGCGTCCTCTTTGCCTTTTGTCCTTTGTCTTTTGCTGGCTCTCTCCATTCTTGAAGGGAGATCGAGTTGGTCCTTCACAAGAACTCCACACCGATTTAATGAACTTGTCCGCAATCTTCTTAGGCGCTAATGGTTCGCCATTAGGTCTGACTGCCTCGATATTGTACTTTACGCCTCCTTCAACTTTTTGTTCGGGCCTCGTTTAGTCCTTTTGCCTCAAGATTTGCTCGATCCGGATGGCTGAAAGAACAAAGATCGATTCGTTAATATATCTTCAAGTCATTTAAAACATGTGATGATCACCAGATACCTGCTTATATAAATATATATACCTCGCCGGTCTTTGTTGTTTCAGGATCAACATGTTCTTCGTCATCGTCATAATCGTAGTTCATGACTTTATCAATTCGGTCGTCGCGATCGAATATCATATCACCCTCTCCGGTGTTGTTTAGAAATTCGGAGCCGTCATAATCTTCTTCATTCTGATCATCATCTGGCCCGCGTATCATATCGAACATGGTCTGTTCTCCCTCTCTGTCGGTATTGTCTGCCATAGCTTTTATTTAACTAATTCAAAAGAAATATAAAACAATTTAGTATTCAAATTACATCGTCTCGAATAATAGATATAATCTCGAATACTTCGTCTAGAATAATAGATATAATCTCGAATACATCGTCTCCAATAATATATAATATTGAATAGTACATCACTGGCTAGCTAATTAAAGATCGAATACTACGAGAAGAATCTAGGACACTCATGTTTCTGCGTCATGGGCGGTGGACACCCAAAGAGAAGGAACCCTCACAGGATCATAGCTGAAGTGAGATCCCTGAAGATACTGCCAGGTATTGGAGAACCTGCCGCCCTCTAACGCAACCATGTAGCGATGGACGTGCTCGTCCTCCTCCCTGACACGGCGACGTACCTCCTCCGGCGGGGCCGGGTCCCTCCGCACCGAAACTGGCCCACGCGAACGCCACCAAACGAGATCAGGGTCGACGACGGGACCCGGGGCCGGGTTCCTCATCAAGCGCGCCTCCAGCAGCACCTCCCAGTGCCAACCCGTCGGGGCCCAGTCCCGGACATGGGTCGGCTGGACGTCGTCGCGGATGGGTCGACGGCGAGGATGCGGGCCGGGCATCGTCGAGAACAAATACTAGCTATATGCCCGCAAAAAGTAATATTTTTTTAATGATTGGATTTTGATAACTAAAATTTCTAACATTTCTACTATTTCAAAAATCTATATACTATTTCATACTAATTAAGCATCTAACACTAAAAACAGAAAACACAACTTCTATACATCCATTAAAAAACTGAAAAACAACATTATATAAAAAATTTCCATACTAATTAAACACTAATTATATCCATCTAACATGCATTCATACATATATAATAGTGAAAAAATAATAATCTAAATAATCTAAACTAATTAAACATACAAAATACGTATATACTAATATATACATGCATTAATTCATACATGTGTGTGTGTGTGTGTTCATCATGCTTGTGTGTGTGTGTATGGGCTCGGGGAGGGGCGGCGCCCATGGTGGCCTGAGGCGAGGGAGAGGGTTAGAGGGGAGAGATCACAGCGGGCGACGGCGACGGCGAGGCGATGGCAGAAGCGATGATGGGCAGGGTGGCGACGAGGGGCGGCGCGACGGGACGGGCCCGAGGCGGCGAGAGACGAGGGAGGCGATGGGGACGGGGGCGGCGGCGACGGACGAAGGCGGCGGCGAGCGACGGGTCGATGACGGCGTCGACGATCGGGCGGCGGTTCAATGGGGAAACAGAGGAAGAAACAGAGGGAGAATGAAATTTTTCGAAGTGTTGTATATATAGAAGGCACCTTTAGTACCGGTTGGAGCCACCAACCGGTACTAAAGGTCTGTTTTGGCCAGCCCAAGCGGCGGGAAGCGACCCCCTTTAGTACCGGGTCATGGCACAAACCGGTACTAAAGGCCCCCCCTTTAGTACCGGTTTTCGCCACGACCCGGTACTAAAGGCCTCGCGCTGCCACCCCAAAGTTTAGTCCCATCTCGCCGGGCGAAGGGCAGCCGCACTGGTTTATAAACCCAGCCATGCTACCACTCGAACTCCTCTCAGATAGCAGGCTTGTGGGCCTAAACTCTGCGCGCTGCCCTGTGAGTCTTCTGGGCTTTTAAGGCCTGTAATTACACACCTGTGGCCTATCAGGCCCACAGGGCAGCGCCCCAATTTTTTTATAATTTTTCTTTTCTGCTTTATTTTCTTCTATTTATTTTTATGTAGTTTTTATATAGTTTTTCTTTTCTGTTATATTTATTTTCTTCTATTTATTTGTGAGTAGTTTTCATCTAGTTTGCCAAAATTCAACATTTTCAGAGTTCATTTTGTAGTGATTTTCAATTTCACGGTCATTTTGTAAACGATTGAAAAATAGCAAATATAATTTTTTCCTTTTCTGCTTTATTTTTCTTCTATTTATTTCTGAGTAGTTTTTTCTTTTCTGCAATATTTATTTTCTTCTATTTATTTTTGAGTAGTTTTTTTATATAGTTTTTTTTCTTTTCAGCTATAGTTTTTCTTTCTTTTCTGCTATTTTTTCTTTTCTACAAAACTTGATGGTCAAAGTCTGGAGTTATAACTTAAAAAAAGAAATGTCAACGTGCAATTAGTTTTTGCCATAACAGAAGAAGTCCGGAGTTGTAATAAGTTACTAAAAATAAAAAAGAGGTGCAATGCTCATTAATTTGCTTCAAGCCTTTCGGAATAGTGTAAACTGCACTGCGCATAGCTCCGTGCAGTCTACCGTATTCCTGAAGGCTTGAAGCTAAGCAATGTGAGCATTGATCCTATTCTTCATCGTCTCTGCACTCAGGGCTTATAAACTGCTCCTAGTCCCTCTCACTTCTTGAGGTGGGACTAAAAACAGCTTACGTCTGGTTCATCCATGAACCGGTACTAAAGGTGCTCGTGGGGCCCCAGCCTTACCTGACACAACCTCATTAGTACCGGTTCGTTGTACGAACCGGCACTAAATGGTGATGGTGGGGCCATAGCCTGACCGGAGGCTGACACAGCCTCTTTAGATACAAAAAATTACAAACTTTCTTTTAGTGCCCGTAGTTTTCAAATTTGAATAGTTTAAATTTTGAATTATTTGAAATTAGTGTGAATTTGTTTGCACATAAAATTTCTTCGCGTTTCAAATGCCAAAACACATAACTACCCTAACTATTACAGAGATTCCCCTCTCGGTGCGAAATCGTAAGAAAGTGATGATAGCTAGTGAAGCCGATCACATCCCGCATCTTTGGGTGTGAAACTTTTTCTTCAGCGTGTGTCCTTTGCGCCAGTAACCATGGAAAATCTTCATCATTTAACGGGATGCTCGGGTCAATATTCACTGTGAATGGAGCAATTTCATCAAACTTTTCATAATCTTCTGACTTGTCTGTCTTGTCATCCACTCCCACGATGTTTCTCTTCCCAGAAAGAACTATGTGCCGCTTTGGCTCATCGTACGATGCATTCGCTTCCTTATCTTTTCTTTTCTTGGCTTGGTAGACATGTCCTTCACATAGAAAACCTGTGCCACATCATTGGCTAGGACGAATGGTTCGTCTGCATACGCAAGATTGTTGAGATCCACTGTTGTCATTCCGTACTGCGGGTCTTCCGTTACCCCGCCTCGTGTCATATTGACCCATTTGCACCGAAACAAAGGGACCTTTAAACCACGTCGATAGTCAAGTTCCCATATGTCCTGTATATAACCATAATATGTTTCCTTTCCCGTCTTGGTTTCTGCATCAAAGCGGACACCACTGTTTTGGTTGGTGCTCTTCTTATCTTGGGCGATCGTGTAAAATGTATTACCATTTATCTCGCACTTTGAAAGTCATTATATTCAAGATGGTAATCGGGACAGCAAGTACAGGTCATCTTCAATAGAGGTGTCATGCATGGTGCGTGTTCGCAACCAGTGGCGAAACTCCTGGTTTGTTCACGTGTAATCTAGTCATCGACCGCCCGGTGTTTGGGCGTAGCAAATTCTTGTGTTCATCCATATACGGAGCCACCAAGGCGGAATTCTGTAGAACTGTAGTGTGCTTCAAAGTGAGAGAATGTCCGTCCATACATATTATTTGTTCCCCTCCTAGCGTGCCTTTTTTCATCCATGCGCCCTTATGCCGCGATTCAGAACACCAATCGGCTTAAGGTCAGGAATAAAGTCAATACAAAACTCAATGACCTCCTCATTTTGATGGCCCTTGGAGATGCTTCCTTCGGCCTAGCACGGTTATGAACATATTTCTTTAAGACTCCCATGAACCTCTTAAAGGGAACATATTGTGTAGAAATACAGGACCAAAACGTTAATCTCTTCAAGATAGGTGAACTAGGACGTGCGTCATGATGTTGAAGAAGGATGGTGGGAACACCAACTCGAAACGACAAGACATTGCACCAAATCATTACAGAACCTTGGTATGATTTCTGGATCGGTTACCTTCGAGAGATTGCATTGAGAAATGCACATAGCTTCACAATGGCTAATCGAGCGTTTTCGGTAGAAGCCCCTCAATGCAACCGGAAGCGCTTGCGTCATAATCACGTGGCAGTCATGAGACTTTAGGTTCGGAACTTTTTCTCGCCATGTTTATTATTCCTTTATATTCAAGAGAAGCCGACGGTACCTTAATATTGAGCAGGCATTCAAAGATGATTTCCTTCTCTTCTTTGGTAAGGCGTAGCTTGCATGACCACGATGTATGCCGTCTTCTCCGTGCATCGTTGCTGGTCCTCCGTGCCTCGGTGTATCTTTTGTCTTCCCATACACGCCTAAGAAGCCAAGCAGGTCACGCAAAGATTCTTCGTCACGTGCATCACGTCGATTGCGGAGCGGACCTCTAGGTCTTTCCAATATGGCAGGTCCCAAAATATAGATTTCTTCTTCCACATGGGTGCGCGTCCGTCGGCGTCCTTTGGAACAGGTTGTCCGCCAGACCTTTCCAAATATCACCTTCAAATCCTTGACCATATCATGTACATCAGCACCAATGCGGTGGCGAGGCTTCGTCCGGTGATCCGCCTCACCTTTGAAATGCTTGCCTTTCTTTCTTACGGGATGCCTGCTCGGAAGAAATCGACGATGTCCTGTGTACACATTCTTCATACAACTATTCAAATATATATTGTCGGTATCATCCAAACAGTGCGTGCATCCGCGGTATCCCTTGTTTGTCTGTCCTGAAATGTTACTGAGAGCAGGCCAATCATTGATGGTCACGAACAGCAACACCTTTAGGTCAAATTCTTCCCCCATGTGCTCATCCCACGCACGTACACCTGTTCCATTCCACAGTTGTAAGAGTTCTTCAACTAATGGCCATAGGTACACATCAATGTCGTTGCCGGGTTGCTTAGGGCCTTGGATGAGCACCGCATCATAATGAACTTCCGCTTCATGCACAACCAAGGAGGAAGGTTATACAAACATAGAGTCACAGGCCAGGTGCTATGGTTGCTGCTCTGCTCCCCAAAAGGATTAATGCCATCTGCGCTTAGACCAAACCATACGCTCCTTGCGTCATCTGCAAACTCCTTCCCGTACTTTCTTTCGATTTTTCTCCACTGCGACCCGTCACCGGTACTCTCAACTTTCCTCTTTCTTACGGTCTTCTTCGTGCCATCGCATCGCTTTGGCATGCTCTTTGTTTTGGAACAACGTTTCAACGTGGTATTATAGGAGAATACCACATCACCTTGGCAGGAATCTTCTTCTGGGCGCCGCCCTCGACATCACCATGCTCATCGCGGCTGATCTTATAGCGCAATGCACCACATACTGGGCAAGCGTTCAAATCCTCGTACTCACCGCGGTAGAGGATGCAATCATTAGGGCATGCATGTATCTTCTGCACCTCTAACCCTAGAGGGCGACAGCCTTCTTTGCTTCAGACGTACTCTCGGGCAATTTGTTGTCCTTTGGAAGCATATCCTTTATCATTACCAGCAACTTTCCAAATCCCTTGTCAGATACACCATTCTCTGCCTTCCATTGCAGCAATTCCAGTGTGGTGCCCAGCTTTTTCTTGTCACCTATGCAATTCGGGTACAACAATTTTTTGTGATCCTCTAACATGCGCTGCAACTTCTTCTTCTCCAAATCACTTGCTCAGTTTCTCTTTGCATCGGCAATGGCCCGACCTAGATCATCAACGGGCTCATCTGATGCCTCTTCTTCAGCTTCTTCCCGCATTGCCGCCCAGCTTCTTCCGCATTACGGCTCAGCTTCTTCCCCATTGTTGTATCATCGTATTCAGGGAACCCATGGCCGGGATAGCTGTCGTCGTCCTCTTCTTCTTCATTGTCTTCCATCATAACCCTTCTTTCTCCGTGCTTGGTCCAAACATTATAGTGGGGCATGAAACCGGACTCAAACAGTGGGCGTGAATGGTTCTTGGCGTAGAGTAATTGCGACCATTCTTACAGCCAGACATGGACAAGGCATAAAACCATCCGCCCGCTTGTTTGCCTCAGCCATAGCGAGAAAAGTATGCACGCCCTCAACGAACGGGGAGAGCATCGGTCATCGTACATCCATTGCCGGCTCATCTTCATTACACAACACGAATAGACCAAATTAATACAAGTTCATACAACACTTAAATGCAACAAACAAATAACTCTCTAGCTAAAGCATTTAAATGCAACAACAAATGCGATCAAGATCGCAACTAAGGTAACAATTGATCCAACAGCATAATGATACCAAGCCTCACTATCGATGGCATATTTTCTAATCTTTCTAATCTTCAAGCGCATTTTCTCCATCTTGATCTTGTGATCATCGGCGACATCGGCAACATGCAACTCCAATTCCATCTTCTCCCCTCAATTCTTTTCAATTTTTCTTTCAAGTACTCGTTTTCTCTTTCAACTAAATTTAACCTCTCGACAATAGGGTCGGTTGGAATTTCCGTTCACATACCTCCTAGATAAAAATATCTATGTCAACTTGATGGGCATAATTTGTCATAAACACGAAATGCAACAAATAGTTTTAAAGAGAATATACCACATCCGAATCATAACAAGGACGAGGGCCGACGGGACGGATATCAAAACCATGGCACTATGTATAACAAACAACATACGGGTAAGATAATTATTATACGAGTAACTATATATCCAAATCACACAAACATCAATTTTTATATAAAATTTCATGAACAAGAGGCTCACCACAAGGTGGTGCCATGACGGAGACGGTGCGGGCGATCGGCGGTGGTTACTGACAGAGATTTAGAAGGCACTAAGTAAACCACACCTACATATGCAAACTAAGTGTTATTTTGACCTCAAATTGCATATAAATCAAATACTACCACATATAATTCCTCCCAAATTACTAAAACCCACAATTAATCACTATATAAACCAATGCAAGAGCTAATCTAGCAATGAGAGATGAAAGGACTGTTGGGGAACGTAGTAATTTCAAAATTTTCCTACGATCACGCAAGACCATGGTGATGGCATAGCAACGAGAGGGAAGAGTGTCCGTCCCACGCACCCTCGTGAGACCGAAAGCGAAGCGTTATAACAACGCTGTTGATGTAGTCGTGCGTCTTCACGATCCGACCGATCCAAGCACCGAGCGTCACGGCACCTCCGAGTTCTGCACACGTTCAGCTCGATGGCGATCCCGGACTCCGATCCAGCAAAGTGTCGGGATGAGTTCCGTCGACGACGGCGTGGTGACGATGTTGATGCTCCACCGGCGCAGGGCTTCGCCTAAGCTCCGCGACGATATGACTTCTCCGGCGCAGGCTTCGCCTAAGCTCTGCGACGATATGACCAAGTGGAATATGGTGGAGGGGGCACCGACACGGCTAAGGAACGATCCGTAGATCAACTTGTGTGTCTGGGGTGCCCCTTGCCCCGTATATAAAGGATGGAGGAGGAGGAGGCCGCCAAGGCAATAGGTGCGGCCGGTGTGGAGTCCTACTAGGACTCCAAGTCCTAGTAGGAGTCCACCAAGAGGGAGGAAGGGAGAAGGAAGTGGAGGAGAAGGAAGGTGGCGGCCCCTTTTCCCTAGTCCAATTTGGACTAGAGGGAGGGGGCAGCAGCAACCTTGGCCCTTTCTCCTCTTCCCACTAAAGCCCATCAAGGCCCATTGCTTCTCCCGTAACTACCCGGTACTCAAAAATACTCGAATCATTCGAACCTTTCCGAACTCCGAATATAGTCGTCCAATATATCGATCTTTACGTCTCGACCATTTCGAGACTCCTCGTCATGTCCCCGATCTCATCCGGGACTCAACTCCTTCGGTACATCAAAACTCATAAACTCATAATATAACTCATCATCGAAACCTTAAGCGTGCGGACCCTACGGGTTCGAGAACTATGTAGACATGACCTAGAACTATTCTCGGTCAATAACCAATAGCGGAACCTGGATGCCCATATTGGTTCCTACATATTCTACGAAGATCTTTATCGGTCAAACCGCATAACAACATACGTTGTTCCCTTTGTCATCGGTATGTTACTTGCCCGAGATTCGATCGTCGGTATCCAATACCTAGTTCAATCTCGTTACTGGCAAGTCTCTTTACTCGTTACGTAATGCATCATTCCGTAACTAACTCATTAGCTACATTGCTTGCAAGGCTTATAGTGATGTGCATTACCGAGAGGGCGGAGATACCTCTCCGACAATCGGAGTGACAAAACCTAATCTCGAAATCGCCAACCCAACATGTACCTTTGGAGACACCTGTAGTACTCCTTTATAATCACCCGATTCGTTGTGACGTTTGGTAGCACCAAAGTGTTCCTCCGTAAACGGAGTTGCATAATCTCATAGTTACAGGAACATGTATAAGTCATGAAGAAAGCAATAGCAATATACTAAGCGATCAAGTGCTAGGCTAACGGAATGGGTCATGTCAATCACATCATTCTCCTAATGATGTGATCCCGTTAATCAAATGACAACTCATGTCTATGGTTAGGAAACATAACCATCTTGATTAACGAGCTAGTCAAGTAGAGGCATACTAGTGACACTCTGTTTGTCTATGTATTCACACATGTATTATGTTTCCGGTTAATACAATTCTAGCATGAATAATAAACATTTATCATGATATAAGGAAATAAATAATAACTTTATTATTGCCTCTAGGGCATATTTCCTTCAGTCTCCCACTTGCACTAGAGTCAATAATCTAGTTCACATCGCCATGTGATTTAACATCAATAGTTCACATCTATATGTGGTTAACACCCATAGTTCACATCGACATGTGACCAACACCCAAAGGGTTTACTAGAGTCAGTAATCTAGTTCACATCGCTATGTGATTAACACCCAAAGAGTACTAAGGTGTGATCATGTTTTGCTTGTGAGATAATTTTAGTCAACGGTCTCATTACCTTGAGCCGTGAGTATTTTGCAAATTTCTATATCTACAATGCTCTGCACGGAGCTACTCTAGCTAATTGCTCCCACTTTCAATATGTATCCAGATTGAGATTCAGAGTCATCTAGATTAGTGTTTAAAACTTGCATCGACGTAACCCTTTACGACGTGCTCTTTTATCACCTCCATAATCGAGAAATATTTCCTTAGTCCTCACTAAGGATGTCTTTGACCAATGTCCAGTGATCTACTCCTAGATCACTATTGTACTCCCTTGCCAAATTCGGAGCAAGGTATACAATAGGTCTGGTACATAGCATAGCATACTTTATAGAACCTATGACTGAGGCATAGGGAATGACTTTCATTCTCTTTTCTATTTTCTGCCGTGGTCGGGATTTGAGTCTTACTCAATTTCATACGTTTTGCAACACAGGCAAGAACTTTTCTTTGACTGTTCCATTTTGAACTACTTCAAAAATCTTGACAAGGTATGTACTTATTGAAAAACTTATCAAGCGTCTTGATCTATCTCTATAGATCTTGATGCTCAATATGTAAGCAGCTTCACTGAGGTCCTTCTTTGAAAAACTTCTTTCAAATACTCCTTTATGCTTTGCAGAATAATTCTACATTATTTCCGATCAACAATATGTCATTCACATATACTTATCAGAAATGCTGTAGTGCTCCCACTCACTTTCTTGTAAATACAGGCTTCTCCAAAAGTCTGTATAAAACCATATGCTTTGATCACACTATCAAAGCGTTTATTCCAACTCCGAGATGCTTGCACCAGTCCATAGATGGATCGCTGGAGCTTGCACATTTTGTTAGCTCCTTTAGGATTGACAAAACCTTCTGGTTGCATCATATACAACTCTTTTTTAATAAATCCATTAAAGAATGTAGTTTTGACATCCATTTGCCAGATTTCATAAAATGTGACAATTGCTAACATGATTCGGACAGACTTAAGAATTGCTACAGTTTGAGAAAATCTCATTGTAGTCAACACTTTGAATTTGTCGAAAACCTTTTTGCGACAAGTCGAGCTTTGTAGATAGTAACACTACTATCATCATCTGTCTTCCTCTTGAAGATCCATTTATTTAACTTGACTTGCTTGATCATCGAGCAAGTCAACCAAAGTCCACACTTTGTTCTCATATATGGATCCTATCTCAGATTTTATGGCCTCAAGCCATTTCGCGGAATCTGGGCTCATCATCGCTTCCTCATAGTTCGTAGGTTCATCATGGTCTAGTAACATGACTTCCAGAACACGATTACCGTACCACTCTGGTGCGGATTTTGCTCTGGAAGACCTACGAGGTTTGGTAGCAACTTGATCTGAAGTTTTATGATCATCATCATTAACTTCCTCACTAATTGGTGTAGGAATCACTGGAACTGATTTCTGTGATGAACTACTTTCCAATAAGGGAGAAGGTACAATTACCTCATCAAGTTCTACTTTCCTCCCACTCACTTCTTTCGAGAGAAACTTCTTCTCTAGAAAGGATCCACCTTAGCAACGAATAACTTGCCTTCGGATCTTTGTGATAAAAGGTGTACCCAATAGTTACCTTTGGGTATTCTATGAAGACGCACTTTTCCGATTTGGGTTCGAGCTTATCAGGTGAAAACTTTTTCACATAAGCATCACAACTCCAAACTTTAAGAAACGACAGCTTAGGTTTACTGTTAAACCATAGTTCATACGGTGTCGCCTCAACGGATTTAGATGGTGCCCTATTAAACGTGAATGCAGCTGTCTCTAATGCATAACCCCAAAACGATATTGGTAAATCGGTAAGAGACATCATTGATCGCACCATATCAAAATAAAGTACGGTTCTGACGTTCGAACACACCATAACGTTGTGGTGTTCCGTGGCGTGAGCTGTGAAACTATTCCACTTTGTTTTAATTGAAGACCAAACTCAGAACTCAAATATTCATCTCCACGATCAGTTCGCAGAAACTTTATTTTCTTGTTACGATGATTTTCTACTTCACTCTGAAATTCTTTGAACTTTTCAACTATTTCAGACTTATGTTTCATCAAGAAGATATACCCATATCTGCTCAAATCATCTTGTGAAGGTCAGAAAATAACGATACTTGCCACGAGCATCAACACTCATTGGATCGCATACATCGGTATGTATTATTTCCAATAAGTCAGTATCTCGTTCCATTGTTCCGAACAACGGAGTTTCAGTCATCTTGCCCAAAAGGCACGGTTCGCAAGCATCAAATGATTCATAACCAAGTGATTCCAAAATCCCATCAGCATGGAGTTTCTTCATGCGCTTTACACCAATATGACCTAAACGGCAGTGCCACAAATAAGTTGCACTATCATTATTAACTTTGCATCTTTTGGCATCAATATTATGAATATGTGTATCACTACGATCGAGATCCAACAAACTATTTTTATTGGGTGTATGACCATCGAAGGTCTTTATTCATGTAAACAGAACAACAATTATTCTCTAACTTACATGAATAACCGTATTGCAATAAACATGATCAAATCACATTTATGCTCAATGAAAACGCCAAATAACATTTATTTAGGTTCCACACTAATCCCGAAAGTATAGGGAGTGTGCGATGATGATCATATCAATCTTGGAACTATTTCCAACACTCATCGTCACTTCCCCTTCAACTAGTTTCTGTTCATTCTGCAACTCCGCTTTGAGTTACTACTCTTAGCAACTATACCAGTATCAAATACCGAGGGTTGCTATGAACACTAGTAAAATACACATCAATAATCTGTATATCAAATATACCTTTGTTCACTTTGCCATCCTTCTTATCCACCAAATATTCAGGGTAGTTCCGCTTCGGTGACCAGTTCCATTGCAGCAAAAGTACTTAGTCTCGTGCTTAGGTCCAGACTTGGGCTTCTTCACTCGAGCAGCAACTTGCTTGCCGCTCCTTTTGAAGTTCCCTTCTTCCCTTTGCCCTTTTCCTTGAGACTAGTGGTCTTGTCAACCATCAACACTTGATGTTTTTCTTGATTTCTACCTTCGCCGATTTTTGCATCGCGAAGAGCTCGAGAATCATTTTCGTCATCCCTTGCATACTGTAGTTCATCACGAAGTTCTAGTAACTTAGTGATGGTGACTAGAGAATTCTGTCAATCACTATCTTATCTGGAAGATTAACTCCCATTTGATTCAAGCGATTAAAGTACCCAGACAATCTGAGCACATGCTCACTAGTTGAGCGATTCTCCTCCATCTTTTAGCTATAGAACTTGTTGGAGACTTCATATCTCTCAACTCGGGTATTTGCTTGAAATATTAACTTCAATTCCTGGAACATCTCATATGGTCCATGACGTTCAAAACGTCTTTGAAGTCCCGATTCTAAGCCGTTAAGCATGGTGCACTAAACTATCAAGTAGTCATCATATTGAGCTAGCCAAACGTTCATAACGTATGCATCTGCTCCTGCAATAGGTCTGTCACCTAGCGGTGTATTAAGGACATAATTCTTCTGTGCAGCAATGAGGATAAACCTCAGATCACGGATCCAATCCGCATCATTGCTACTAACATTTTTCAATACAATTTTCTCTAGGAACACATATAAAAACATAGGGAAGCAACAACGCGGGCTATTGATCTACAACATAATCTGCAAAATACTACCAGGACTAAGTTCATGATAAATTAAAGTTCAATTAATCATATTACTTAAGAACTCCCACTTATATAGACATCTCTCTAGTCATCTAAGTGATTACGTGATCCAAATCAACTAAACCATGTCCGATCATCACGTGAGATGGAGTAGTTTCAATGGTGAACATCACTATGTTGATCATATCTACTATATGATTCACGCCGACCTTTCGGTCTCCGTGTTCCGAGGCCATATCTGTTATATGCTAGGCTCGTCAAGTTTAACCTGAGTATTCCGCGTGCAACTGTTTTGCACCCGTTGTATTTGAACGTAGAGCCTATCACACCCGATCATCACGTGGTGTCTCAAAGACGAAGAACTTTCGCAACGGTGCATACTCAGGAGAACACTTCTTGATAATTTTAGTGAGAGATCATCTTATAATGCTACCGTCAATCAAAGCAAGATAAGATGCATAAAGGATAAACATCACATGCAATCAATATAAGTGATATGATATGGTCATCATCATCTTGTGCTTGTGATCTCCATCGCCAAGCACCGCCATGATCACCATCGTCACCGGCGCGACACCTTGATCTCCATCGTAGCATCGTTGTCGTCTCGCCAACTATTGCTTCTACGACTATCGCTACTACTTAGTGATAAAGTAAAGCAATTACATGGCGTTTGCATTTCATACAATAAAGCGACAACCATATGGCTCCTGCCAGTTGCCGATAACTCGGTTACAAAACATGATCATCTCATACAATAAAATATAGCATCACGTCTTGACCACATCACATCACATCATGCCCTGCAAAAACAAGTTAGACGTCCTCTACTTTGTTGTTGCAAGTTTTACGTGGCTGCTACGGGCTGAGCAAGAACCGTTCTTACCTACGCATCAAAACCACAACGATAGTTTGTCAAATAGACTCCGTTTTAACCTTCTCAAGGACCGGCGTAGCCATACTCGGTTCAACTAAAGTGAGAGAGACAGACACCGCGGTCACCTTTAAGCAACGAGTGCTCGGGCGGTGAAACCAGTCTCGCGTAAGCGTCGCGTAATGTCGGTCCGGCCGCTTCATCTCACAATACCGCTGAACCAAAGTATGACATGCTGGTAGGCAGTATGACTTGTATCGCCCACAACTCACTTGTGTTCTACTCGTGCATATGACATCAACGCATAAAACCAGGCTCGGATGCCACTGTTGGGGAACGTAGTAATTTCAAAATTTTCCTACGATCACGCAAGACCATGGTGATGGCATAGCAACGAGAGGAAGAGTGTCCGTCCACGCACCCTCGAGACCGAAAGCGAAGCGTTATAACAACGCTGTTGATGTAGTCGACGCGTCTTCACGATCCGACCGATCCAAGCACCGAACGTCGGCACCTCCGAGTTCTGCACACGTTCAGCTCGATGGCGATCCCGGACTCGATCCAGCAAAGTGTCGGGATGAGTTCCGTCGACGACGGCGTGGTGACGATGTTGATGCTCCACCGACGCAGGGCTTCGCCTAAGCTCCGCGACGATATGACTTCTCCGGCGCAGGGCTTCGCCTAAGCTCTGCGACGATATGACCGAAGTGGAATATGGTGGAGGGGGGCACCGCACACGGCTAAGGAACGATCCGTAGATCAACTTGTGTGTCCTGGGGTGCCCCCTTGCCCCCGTATATAAAGGATGGAGGAGGAGGAGGCCGGCCAAGGCAATAGGTGCGGCCAGGTGTGGAGTCCTACTAGGACTCCAAGTCCTAGTAGGAGTCCACCAAGAGGGGAGGAAGGGAGAAGGAAGTGGAGGAGAAGGAAAGGTGGCCCCTTGGCCCTTTCTCCTCTTCCCACTAAAGCCCATCAAGGCCCATTGCTTCTCCCGTAACTACCCGGTACTCCGAAAAATACTCGAATCATTCGGAACCTTTCCGAACTCCGAATATAGTCGTCCAATATATCGATCTTTACGTCTCGACCATTTCGAGACTCCTCGTCATGTCCCCGATCTCATCCGGGACTCCGAACTCCTTCGTACATCAAAACTCATAAACTCATAATATAACTCACATCGAAACCTTAAGCGTGCGGACCCTACGGGTTCGAGAACTATGTAGACATGACCTAGAACTATTCTCGGTCAATAACCAATAGCGGAACCTGGATGCCCATATTGGTTCCTACATATTCTACGAAGATCTTTATCGGTCAAACCGCATAACAACATCGTTGTTCCTTTGTCATCGGTATGTTACTTGCCCGAGATTCGATCGTCGGTATCCAATACCTAGTTCAATCTCGTTCATCGCAAGTCTCTTTACTCGTTCGTAATGCATCATTCGTAACTAACTCATTAGCTACATTGCTTGCAAGGCTTATAGTGATGTGCATTACCGAGAGGGCCCAGAGATACCTCTCCGACAATCGGAGTGACAAAACCTAATCTCAAATCGCCAACCCAACATGTACCTTTGGAGACACCTGTAGTACTCCTTTATAATCACCCAGATTACGTTGTGACGTTTGGTAGCACCAAAGTGTTCCTCCGTAAACGGAGTTGCATAATCTCATAGTTACAGGAACATGTATAAGTCATGAAGAAAGCAATAGCAATATACTAAACGATCAAGTGCTAGGCTAACGGAATGGGTCATGTCAATCACATCATTCTCCTAATGATGTGATCCCGTTAATCAAATGACAACTCATGTCTATGGTTAGGAAACATAACCATCTTCGATTAACGAGCTAGTCAAGTAGAGGCATACTAGTGACACTCTGTTTGTCTATGTATTCACACATGTATTATGTTTCCGGTTAATACAATTCTAGCATGAATAATAAACATTTATCATGATATAAGGAAATAAATAATAACTTTATTATTGCCTCTAGGGCATATTTCCTTCAAGGACAAAGTTGCTAACCTTGGTGATCATTTGAATGGATGAGGGCCTGCAAATCTTGACAAATTTGGGGCAAATTTTGTGATGAACTCGAGAGGAAGAAGGGAAGAACAGAGGAGAGGGAGAGGGGAAAGGGGGAAGAACAGAGTGCGGGTGGACGAAGGATTTATATAGGACGACATTTAGTACCGGTTCGTGCCACGAACCGGTACTAAAGGTGCTGGAAGGGCCCCATTCTGACAATATCCTGCCACCACTCTCATTAGTACCGGTTCGTGGCATGAACCGGTGCTAAAGGTTTGCCACGAACCGGTACTAAAGAGCTCCTCCCGGCTAGCCGTTGGAACCGGCACTAATGGACACATTAGTGCCGGTTCTGCTACAAACCGGGACTAATGTGTCTCACATTTGACCCTTTTTCTACTAGTGATAGGAGGAAGGAGTACGTTGGTGGAGCTTCGAGGGGCCCACGAGGCAGGGGCGCGCCCTAGGGGGGGCGCCCCCACCCTCGTGACCGCCTCTCTGGTGCCTTGGCGTAGGGTCCAAGTCTGCTGGATCACGTTCGGTGAGAAAATCACGTTTCCGAAGGTTTCATTCCGTTTGGACTCTGTTTGATATTCTGTTTCTTGAAACACCAAATAGGCAAAAAACAGCAATTCAGGCTGGGCCTCCGGTTAATAGGTTAGTCCCAACAATAATATAAAAGTGGAAAATAAAGCCCATTATAGTCCAAAACAATAGATAAAGTAGCATGGAGCAATCAAAATTATAGATACGTTGGAGACGATGTCGGCATCCCCAAGCTTAATTCCTGCTCGTCCTCGAGTAGGTAAATGATAAAAAGAGAATTTTTTGATGCGGAGTGATACTTTGGCATAATTTCAATGTAAATCTTCTTAATCATGGTATGAATATTCAGATCCGAAAGATTCAAGACAAAAGTTCATATTGACATAATAATAATAATACTTCAAGCATATTAATCAAAGTAATCATGTCTTCTCAAAATAGCATGGCAAAAGAGACTTCATCCCTACAAAATCATATAGTTAGTCTATGTTTCATTTTCGTCACACAAAGATGTTCCCAACTTCTATACCCCCGATGACAAGCCAAGCAATTGTTTCATACTTAAATAATCTCAAACTTTTTCAACCTTCACGCAATACATGAGCGTGAGCCATGGATAGAGCACTATGGGTGGAATAGAATATGATGATGGGGATTGTGTGGAGAATACAAAAAAGGAGAAAGTCTCACGTTGACGAGGATAATCAACAGGCTATGGAGATGCCCATCAATCGATGTCAACATGAGGAGTGGGGATTGCCATGCAACGGATGCACTAGAGCTATGAATGCTCAACAAAAGAAAACTAGTGGGTGTGCATCCAACTTGCTTGCTCATGAAGACCTAGGACATTTTGAGGAAGCCCATCGTAGGAATATACAAGCCAAGTTCAATAATGAAAACTTCCCACTAGTATAGAAAGATAACTTATGAGACTCACTATATGAAAAACATGGTGCTACTTTGAAGCACAATATATGAGACTCGCTACATGAAGAACAAGGTACTACTTTGAAGCACAATATATGAGACTCACTACATGAAGAACAAGGTGCTACTTTGAAGCACAAGTGTGGAAAAAGAGATAGTAGCATGGAGCAATCAAAAATTATAGATACGTTGGAGATGTATCAATGCATTACATAACGAGTAAAGAGACTTGCCGCTAACGAGATTGAACTAGGTATTGGGATACCGATGATCGAATCTCGGGCAAGTAACATACCGATGACAAAGGGAACAACGTATGTTGTTATGCGATTTGACCGATAAAGATCTTCGTAGAATATGTGGGAGCCAATATGAGCATTCAGGTTCCGCTATTGGTTATTGACCAGAAACGTGTTTCGGTCATGTCTACATAGTTCTCGAACCCGTAGGGTCCGCACGCTTAAGGTTTCGATGACAGTTTTATTATGAGTTTTTGAGTTTTGATGTACCGAAGGAGTTCGGAGTCCCGGATGAGATCGGGACATGACGAGGAGTCTCGAAATGGTCGAGACGTAAAGATTGATATATTGGACAACTATATTCGGACATCGGAAAGGTTCCCAGTGGTTCGGGTATTTTTCGGAGTACCGGGGAGTTACGGGAATACGGGGGAAGAAGTATATGGGCCTTACTGGGCTTTAGGGGAGAGAAAGAGGCAGCCCCCCCCCAATGACTAGTCCGAATTGGACTAGGGGGAGGGGCGGCGCCCCCTCCTTCCTTCCCTTCCCTCTCCCCCTTGGCCCCTTCCTTGTCTCCTACTCCTACTACATGGAAGGGGAGGAATCCTACTCCCGGTGGGAGTAGGACTCCTCCAGGGCGCGTCATAGGGGCCAGCCCTCTCCCCATCCTCCACTCCTTTATATACGGGGGCAGGGGGTACCTCTAGACACAACAACAATTGATCCCTTGATCTCTTAGCCGTGTGCGGTGCCCCCCTCCACCATAGTCCTCCTCGATAATATTGTAGCGGTGCTTAGGCGAAGCCCTGCGACGGTAGAACATCAAGATCGTCACCACGCCGTCGTGCTGGCGAAACTCTCCCTCGACACTCGGCTGGATCGGAGTTCGACGGACGTCATCGAGCTGAACGTGTGCTGAACTCGGAGGTGCCGTGCGTTCGGTACTTGATCGATCGGATCGTGAAGACGTACGACTACATCAACCGCGTTGTTCTAACGCTTCCGCTTTCGGTCTACGAGGGTACGTGGACACCACTCTCCCCTCTCGTTGCTATGCATCACCATGATCTTGCGTGTGCGTAGGAATTTTTTGAAATTACTACGTTCCCCAACAAGACTATCTTCTCCTTTTTGTCTTCTCCACAACCACCATGCTATTCCACATATAGTGTTATGTCCATGGCTCACGCTCATGTATTGCGTGAAAGTTGAAAAAGTTTGAGATTACTAAAGTATGAAACAATTGCTTGAATTGTCATCGAGGTTGTGCATGATTAAATACTTTGTGTGATGAAGATAGAGCAAAGCCAGACTATATGATTTTGTAGGGATAACTTTCTTTAGCCATGCTATTTTGAGAAGACATGATTGCTTTATTAGTATGCTTGAAGTATTACTATTTCTTATGTCAATATGAACTTTTATTTTGAATCATTTGGATCTGAACATTCATGCCACAATAAAGAAAATTACATTGAGAATTATGCTAGGTAGCATTCCACATCAAAAATTCTGTTTTTATCATTTACGTACTCGAGGACGAGCAGGAATTAAGCTTGGGGATGCTTGATACGTCTCCAATGTATCTATAATTTTTTATTGTTCCATGCTATTATATTACCCGTTTTGGATGTTTATGGGCTTTACTTTACACTTTTATATCATTTTTGGGACTAACCTACTAACTGAAGGCCCAGCCTGAATTGCTGTTTTTTTGTCTATTTCAGTGTTTCAAAGAAAAGGAATATCAAACGGAGTCCAAACGGGATGAAACCTTTGGGAGCGATCTTTTGGAACAAACACAATCCACGGGACTTGGAGTGGACGTCAAGCAACAGAGGAGGCGGCCACGAGGGTGCCCGGCGTGCCCCCTAGGGGTGGGCGCGCCCCCCATCCTCATGGGCCCCTCGAGCGTCCACCGACCTACTTCTTCCTCCTATATATACCCACGTACCCTGAAACCATCAGAACAGACCACGAAAACCTAATTCCACCGCTGCAACCTTCTGTATCCGCGAGATCCCATCTTGGAGCCTTCGTCGGCGCTCCGCTAGAGAGGGAATCGACCATGGAGGGCCTCTACATCATCTCCAAGGCCCTTCCGATCCATGTTCTTATTTGGACATCTTGTTTGGGCTACTGGATTTATGTTCTTAATTTCAGTTATTAGCTAGATGGCTTCTTTTCTCTCTTTGATTCTCAATACAAAGTTCTCCTCGATCTTCTTGGAGATCTATTCGATGTAACTCTTTTTGTGGTGTGTTTGTCGAGATCCGATGAATTGTGGGTTTATGATCAAGTTTATCTATGAGAAATATTTGAATCTCCTCTGAATTTTTTTATGTCTGATTAAGTTATCTTTGCAAGTCTCTTCGAATTATCAGTTTGGTTTGGCCTACTAGATTGATCCTTCTTGCAATGGGAGAAGTGCTTAGCTTTGGGTGCAATCTTGCGGTGTCCTTTCCCAGTGACAGCAGGGGCAGCAAGGCATGTATTGTATTGTTGCCATCGAGGATAAAAAGATGAGGTTTATATCATATTGCATGAGTTTATCCCTCTACATCATGTCATCTTTCTTAATGCGTTACTCTGTTCTTTATGAACTTAATACTCTAGATGCAGGCAGGAGTCGGTCGATGTGTGGAGTAATAGTAGTAGATGCAGGCAGGAGTCGATCTACTTGTCACGGACGTGATGCCTATATACATGATCATGCCTAGATAATCTCATAATTATTCGCTTTTCTATCAATTGCTCGACAGTAATTTGTTCACCCACCGTAATAATTATGCTATCTTGAGAGAAGCCACTAGTGAAACCTATGGCCCCCGGGTCTATCTTTTATCATATAAGTTTTCAATCTACTTTTATTTGCATCTTTACTTTTCCTATCTATATCATAAAAATACCAAAAATATTTGTCTTATCATATTATCATATTATTGCGTTGGTTGCGAGGTTCTTGTTTGTTTGTGTAGGTGCGTGGGACTTTTGAGGAGCCTCCTACTGGATTGATACCTTAGTTCTAAAAAACCGAGGGAAATACTTACGCTACTTTGTTGCATCACTCTTTTCTCTTCAAGGAAAATCAACGCAAGCTCAAGACGTAGCAGTTCCACAACCATGAGGCTTATTATCCGGCATCAACATATCCTTCAATGCCGTCCTATGCAAGGTGGATGGTCCCACCTCTCTGGAAAATTTCTGCCACATCTTGTTGCAATGCCCCACCCTTCAAAGGCGTCGCCGTGAATCATGATGTCTCACTGGCCAGGAGCCGCTCATCTCTGTCCTTGTGCATTTTAAGTAGACATGCTTTCTGGGCGGGCAAGGAATGTTTGAAAATTTCATCCTCACAGTAGAGCTCGCGCAATGCTTCCATAAGTATGGTGCACCAGAGGTGATGCTCAAGATTCACTTCAAAAGAGCATTCAATTCCATTCCCTAGGTGGCACCTGGTCACCCTTCCTGCTGGTGATGGTGGGTTTAGGACCTCAACACGTTGAGCCAGTCCACAGTCTCCTCAAATGGTGTCCCGGACAATTGGATCGCCTACTAAAAAGGGCTTCATCAAGGGATCCTTGTCCCCTACCTCTTCATCCTAGTTGCATATGTTCTCCGGTGCCTCTTTCGCACCATTGGTGCCAACATCAGCCGCCTCCACCCCCTCACCCCCTTTGGTGTCATGCCAAGTGTTGCAGTATTTGAACGACACCTTCATGGAAATCACTGGCCTCACCCTCAACTTTGACAATTGCATGTTCATTCCTCTCAACGCTGCATCAGAAATTTCTGAACAACTGGCTTTGGGTGTTTGGTTGTCTGGTTTCCAGCTTCCTGCAACAGGACTCGGGCCTTCGCCCTCCACCATCAAGCTCCAGATCATCGACCTTGGTCCTCTATTGTCCGTGTAGACAAATGGCTCACTTGGTTGTGTGGCACACCGCTCTCCTTGGTCGACAAGGGTAATCTTGTTGATGCCATCCTCACCGCCCTACCCACCTACATCATGCAGTCGATGCAGCTTGTCGAGGGCATGCATGCCACCTTCGTGAAGAGATACCAGTCCATGTTCTAGGAAAATGACACCAGTGTACCTTGTGCCAAGTGCAATATCATCTGGACGGAGATCTACGAGCCTTGGCAGTGTGGCAGGCTGGGCGTGTCTGACCTACACCTGCAGAATGCCTCCGTTCTCATGAAACTCCTGCCCTCATTCATGCCCCGCGTTCCAGGGTGTGGCATGTATGGTTCATGGCGCAATACAGGTGGTTGGACTCACGTGATCTAGGCGAATCCAATCGCATGGAGACTGCTACCTGTAATGCGCTACTAGCGTTGCTGCCACGTTTTTTACTAAACCATCTACTCCCTCCGTTCCCAAATAATTGTCTTTCTAGCCATCTCAAATGGACTACAACATATAGATGTATGTAGACATGTTTTAGAGTGTAGATTCACTCATTTTGCTTCGTATGTAGTCACTTGTTGAAATCTCTAGAAAGACAATTATTTAGGAACGGAAGGAGTATATTGTTGGAGACGTTCACATGACACCAGTAAAGCAAGCAACAACATACAAATCATCAAAATATCGAACGAATGCCAGATTCATATGATTACTTATAACCGAACTTCTCACATGTCCTCAGGAACAAAAATAACTACTCACAAATCATATACATGTTCAAGATCAGAGGGGTATTGAATATCATTAAGGATCTGAACATATAATCTTCTACCAAATAAACCAACTAGCGTCAACTATAAGATGTAATCAACACTACTAGCCACCCACAGGTATCAATCAGAGATTTTGAGATAAATATTGAATACAAGAGATGAACTAGCGTTTGAGATGAGACGGTGCTGGTAAAGATGTTGATGAAGACTGGTCCTCCCATGATGAGAGAATCGTTGGTGATGACGATGGCTTCGATTTCCCCCTCCTGGACGAATTTTCCACGTGGAATCTCTCTGCCGGAGAGCAAAAGTGCTCCTGGCGGTGCTTCGTCCCGAAACCTTACTCCTTTTTTTTAAGGTCAACACCCTTCATATAGTAGACGATGGGCCTTGGAGGCCTGCCAGGTACTAATCTAATTCTTTTTTATTTTCTTCCTTTTCGTTTCATTTAGTTGTACAATTTAGAAAATTGTTCCAATGTTAAAAAAATTGTGTTTCCAAAATCTGTTCGTTATATTAAAAATTGTTCGCAATTTTCCGATATATGTTCAAAGTTTCAAAATTGTTTGCGCTTTACAAAATATGTTCGTGTTTTAGAAAAAAAAAATCAAAGAATTAGAAAAAAGATTCCATTTACATTTCTTTCATATATACAAAAAGATTTTGTATTTTCAAAATTGTTTGGGATAGTCAGACTGCACCTAGTTTCAAAATTTGGTTCTGGATTTCAATATTTGTTACCGTTTTAAATTTTTGTTCACCAATTGAAAAATGATTGGATTTTAAAAAAATGTTCGGAATTTCAAAATTTGTTCCAGTTTTAAAAAAAACACCAATTCAAAAACAATTTGTGTTTTTAGGAACATGTTCTAGAATTTTAAAATATATTTGTGTTTTAAAATTTTTGTAAAATTTAAAAATGTTAGCGCTTTCGCATTTTTTCGAATTTAAAAAATATGTTCTTTTTCAAAGTTTTTGTACAATTCAATAAAAGTTTGCTTTTTTGAAAAATGTGCAAGAATTTTAAATTTTATTTTGCAGTGTCAAAAGATGTTCCAGAATTTTGTAATTGTTCCCTTTGTTAAAATTCTTTAATTTCCAAAAAGTGATAGAAATTTGAATATTTGGTTGCGGTTTCTTAAGTAATGTTCAGTTTACGCCGCTGCTCATAGTTCTTTACACGTCGTACTATGTATTTGTCAACAAAACTCTGTAGCCACAGTGGCTAGGAAGGTTAGTGCACTAACATGACATCCATGGTTTGAATCCCACCTCGTGGCCTTCGGTTTTTTTTCCGCATGTTTTCATCTGACTGTCAGAGCCGGCCCAGTCCGGCGTGTCCTGTGGGAATGGACGTCCTTTTGCGGCAGAATGCGGCAAATAGGACCTCCCCTTTTTGAGAAGAACTCCCAGGGACCTCCTTTTTTTTTCGAGAATCTCCCGGGACCGCTTAGCAACGCTGGCGCCCACGCTCAACACGGGCGGGCCAGCCCATTAAACATGAAAAAATGGCCCATAGTTCCCGCTAACAGTCATTGAGCTCCCGTAAAAAATCGATCGTTGTGCTCGCTCGAACGTGAGATCTCCCTGATTGACCCGTTCACCTAATGACTCGTTGACTATTGACTTTCAGAAAACGTTCATAAAATTTGAAAAAACAATAATAAAGTTGAAAAGAATTCACGAAAAAAGAAAATTAAATAAAATCCTGCAATAGAAAATGAGAAAAGTCAACGAATTTAAAAAATTACACATATTTTGCCAAACAGTTCACCAAATTTGAAAAGAAGTTCATTGATCTAAAAAAAGAGTTCACTTTAGTGAAAATAGTTCATCAATTTTTTACCAAAAGTTCACTGATTTTGCTTTACAAATTCATCAAATTTGGAAAAAAATTGACGATCTTGAAAAAAAAGTTCATGGATCTTCAAAGTTTATCAAAAATCACTAAATTTCACAAAATGAACAATAACTTTGAAAAAATGTTCACGAATGGAACATAAATCATCAATTTTGAGAAAACGTCCGTCGAAATTGATAAAAAGTTCAACGAAGATTTCTCTGGCGGCAGAATGACTTCCTGCGCGGGACCTCGACCACGAGGGGATTCGAACTGTGGTTCTTTCATTGGAGCGTACAGCCGGCAAAATGAGTTTTTTTTTTCAGTTTTCCCTTCTTTCGTATCTTTGGTTCTTTGTTTGGTGTTCTTATTTTTCTTCCGTTTTCTTTTATTAGTCATTACAAATAGTTTTTCTGGTTTTATATTTTTTCATTTATTTTTCTTTTTTCAACGTTTTTGTTTTGTTTTGTTTTTTCTGCACCGGTTTTATTTTCTTTTATTTCTTATTATTTATACATTTTTTTCTTCAGTTTTATTTTTCGCTCTTGGGGTTTAGTTAGTTTCTTTCAGTTCTTATTTTTGGTTTTCTTTCATTTCTTTTGTTTTTCATTATACATTTTCTATATGTCAATAACACTTTTTATACACACATTCAACATTGGCCTAACATTTATTCAACATATTTCAAATACTTCTTAAACATTTTAATACTTATTCAACATTTTCTAATACGTATTAAACATTTTCAAATACATGTTCAACATTTTAATACTAATTCCACATTCTAAAATTACTGTTTAATATTTTTCATATACTTGCTGAATATTTTGTCATACTTATTCAGCATTTTTAAAATACTTTTACAGCATTTTTAATACTTATTCAATATTTTGAAATACTTGTTCAAAAATTCAAATTCTTGTTTGACACTTTGAAATACTTGTTCAACATTTTTCACATTCTTGTTCAACATTTTTCAAATACTTGTTCAACTTCTTTTGAATACATGATCAACTTTTTTCATACACATTTTTTATTGTATAAATTTTCTGCATAGATGAGAACGTTTTTTCTGTATGCATTCAACTTTTTTTAAATGCTTAGTTAACATTTTTTTTCAAATTTTTTATTTTGATTGACAGTTAATTCATGTTCCCTCGGTTTGTTTATGCGACACGTCCTAGGCACCTGATGCTAGCCATTCTGTTTCCCGCCAACATGGAAACACAAACATTTTTTAAATTATGAAAAAAATTTGAAAATGAGAACATTTCTGGAATATACTGAACCTTTTTAAATTCAGAGCAACATGTTATAAAATTTCGAATAAATATTTGAAATTTTCTAAAGAAAAGCAACATGAAAAAGAAAAACCAAAGAGCAAAGAAAAGAAAAGAAAAAAGAAAACAAAAGAAAAAATGAAAAAGAAAAAGAAACAGGGAAAGAAAAGAAAGAATAAGGGGAAAGGGGGAAATAGAAAAACCGTTCAGGAACCTGTAGAAGGTTCCCAAAACCCAAAAAAACAGCTGGGAGCCACCTCGAAGATTCCCAAAACCGAAATTGCTCTAACGTTTGTACGGGCCGGCCTATCCGAACGCTCGTCGAACTGCCCCTGAGCGTCGCCCGGACTACTATCCTCGATGCAACACGCGTCGAATAGGGCTTTCCAAGGTGTAACATGCACCCCCGGATCCGCCAAGCTCTAAAATTGGGCCAACCCAGTGAGGGGCGTGGCTCCCTTTCTTTTGTTCTTGTCGTTTCTATTTCAGTTTTTGTTTTTACCTCTTTAAAAAAATTCATATTTTGAAAAAAGTATAGATTTTAAAAAAATATTCAATAATGCAAAACAATGTCCCAGATCCTCCCTCACGCGATTTTAGGCCAGGCCATGTGCGGGACGGGGTGCCCCTTTTTTTTCCGTTTTCTCTTTTTTTTTCATCTTTAAGAAATAGAATTACAAAAAATGTTGCAAAATTCTAATATGTTCACAAATTTTTATAATGTTTCCAGATTTAAAAAATAATTTCAGAACTTGAAAAATGTTATTCGATTTCAGAATATTTCACAAAATTGTAAACATGTTTAAATTTTCAAAAAATTGGATTTGAAAGTTATTACCAAAATTGAAAAATGATTTGATATTCCCAAAGTTATTCCCAACTGCAGCTTAAGAGCATCTCCAATAGATGGTCCATATTTTGGCGATGTAAACTGGTGATATAAAATTTTACATCACCAAAAAGTGTTTTTTACATCTCTGAAAAAAGGCAACTCCAACAGATGGTCCAAAACGAAGATGTAAAAAAACAACTCCAACAGATAGTCCAAAACGAAGATGTAAAATCGGCCGGCACGGAGTGGAATTTCGTCGAACACCTTGTTCGCGGGGTTGAAGAAGATGGCCAGCGGTTGGATTGGTAGCCGGTCGCTGCTGCGGACGGCGGCGCAGAGGAGAAGGGAGCTCAGCGGCCGGCGGAGAGGAGCTATATGGGCTGCCGGACCGCCGGACTCGGCGAATCCCGCCTCGGCTGCTTCTCAAATCGGCGGCATCGGGGCAGCTACGAGACGCCCTCCAGCGGGGGAGGCGACGCAGGCGAGGGCAGCGGAGGGCGGAGAGGAGCCATACGGGCCGCCAGACCGCCGGAGTCGGCGATGTTGGAAATATGCCCTAGAGGCAATAATAAAAGCACTATTATTATATTTCCTTGTTCATGATAATTGTCTTTTATTCATGCTATAACTGTATTATCCGGAAATCGTAATACACGTGTGAATACATAGACTACATACGTCCCTAGTAAGCCTCTAGTAGACAAGCTCGTTGGTCAACAGATAGTCATGGTTTCCTGACTATGGACATCAGATGTCATTGACAACGGGATCACGTCATTAGGAGAATGACGTGATGGACAAGACCCAATCCTAAGCATAGCACAAAGATCGTGTAGTTCGTTTTGCTAGAGCTTTTCCAATGTCAAGTATCTCTTCCTTAGACCTTGAGATCGTATAACTCCCGGATACCGTAGGAATACTTTGGGTGTACCAAACGTCACAACGTAACTGGGTGACTATAAAGGTGCATTACATGAAGGAAATATGCCCTAGAGGCAATAATAAAGTTATTATTTATTTCCTTATATCATGATAAATGTTTATTATTCATGCTAGAATTGTATTAACCGGAAACATAATACATGTGTGAATACATAGACAAACAGAGAGTCACTAGTATGCCTCTACTTAACTAGCTCGTTAATCAAAGATGGTTATGTTTCCTAACCATAGACATGAGTTGTCATTTGATTAACGGGATCACATCATTTGGAGAATGATCTGATTGACATGACCCATTCCGTTAGCCTAGCACTTGATCGTTTAGTATGTTGCTATTGCTTTCTTCATGACTTATACATGTTCCTCGTAACTATGAGATTATGCAACTCCGCTTTTCCGGAGGAACACTTTGTGTGCTACCAAACGTCACAACGAATCGGGTGATTATAAAGGTACTCTACAGGTGTCTCCAAAAGTATATGTTGAGTTGGCATGAATCAAGATTAGGTTTTGTCACTCCGATTGTCGGAGAGGTATCTCTGGGCCTTCTCGGTAATACACATCACATAAGCCTTGCAAGCATTGCAACTAATGAGTTAGTTGTGAGATGATGTATTACGGAACGAGTAAAGAGACTTACCGTAACGAGATTGAACTAGGTATTGATACCGACGATCGAATCTCGGGTAAGTAACATACCGATGACAAAAGGAACAACGATATCGTTATGCGGTTTGACCGATAAAGATCTTCGAGAATATGTAGGAACCAATATGGGCATCCAGGTTCCGCTATTGGTTATTGACCGAGAATGGTTCTAGGTCATGTCTACATAGTTCTCGAACCCGTAGGGTCCGCACGCTTAACGCTTCGATGCGATGCTATATTATGAGTTTATGGTTTTGATGTACCGAAGGAGTTTGGAGTCCCAGATGAGATCGGGACATGACGAGGAGTCTCAAATGGTCGAGACGTAAAGATCGATATATTGGACGACTATATTCGAGTTCGGAAAGGTTCCAATGATTCGGTATTTTTCGAGTACCGGGAGTTACGGGAATACGGGAAGAGTATTGGGCCTTAATGGGCTTTAGTGGAAGGAGCCAGAGGTGGCGCGCCCCTCCCAAGCCCAGTCCGAATTGGACAAGGGGTTTGGGCGCAGCCCCTCTCCTTCCTTCTCCACTTCCCCTTTCCCCTTCTCCTAGTTGGACTAGAAGAAGGAGTCCTACTCCCGGTGGGAGTAGGACTCCCCTTGGCGCCCTCCTCCTAGGGCCGGCCTCCTCCTCCCTTCCTCCTTTATATACGGGCAGGGCGGCACCCCATGACACACAAGTTGATCTACGGATCGCTCCTTAGCCGTGTCGGTGCCCCTTCCACCATATTCCACTTCGGTCATATCGTCATGAGCTTAGGCGAAGCCTGCGCCGGAGAAGTCATATCGTCATGAGCTTAGGCGAAGCCCCGCGCCGGTGGAGCATCATCATCGCCACCACGCCGTCGTCTTGACGGAACTCATCCCGACACTTTGCTGGATCGGAGTCCGGGATCGCCATCGAGCTGAACGTGTGCGTAACTCGGAGGTGCCGTGACGCTCGGTGCTTGGATCGGTCGGATCGTGAAGACGACGACTACATCAACCGCGTTGTTATAACGCTTCGCTTTCGGTCTCACGAGGGTACGTGGACGGACATCTCCCCTCTCGCTGCTATGTCATCACCATGGTCTTGCGTGATCGTGAGAAAATTTTTGAAATTACTACGTTCCCCAACAAGGGCATCCGAGCCTGGTTTTATGCGTTGATGTCATATGCACGAGTAGAACACAAGTGAGTTGTGGGCGATATAAGTCATACCGCTTACCAGCATGTCATACTTTGGTTCAGCGGTATTGTGAGATGAAGCGCCCGGACCGACATTACGCCAGACGCTTACGCGAGACTGGTTTCACCGCTTGAGCACTCGTTGCTTAAAGGTGACCGCGGTGTCTGCTCTCTCACTTTAGTTGAACCGAGTGTGGCTACGCCCGGTCCTTGCGAAGGTTAAAACAACACCAACTTGACAAACTATCGCTGTGGTTTTGATGCGTAGGTAAGAACGGTTCTTGCTCAGCCCGTAGCAGCCACGTAAAACTTGCAACAACAAAGTAGAGGACGCCTAACTTGTTTTTGCAGGGCATGTTGTGATGTGATGTGGTCAAGACGTGATGCTATATTTTATTGTATGAGATGATCATGTTTTGTAACCGAAGTTATCGGCAATCGGCAGGAGCCATATGGTTGTCGCTTATTGTATGAAATGCAAAGCCATGTAATTGCTTTACTTTATCACTAAGCGAGAGCGATAGTCGAGAAGCAATAGTTGGCGAGACGACAACGATGCTACGATGGAGATCAAGGTGTCGCGCGGTGACGATGGTGATCATGACGGTGCTTCGAGATGGAGATCACAAGCACAAGATGATGATGACCATATCATATCACTTATATTGATTGCATGTGATGTTTATCCTTTATGCATCTTATCTTGCTTTGATTGACGGTAGCATTATAAGATGATCTCTCACTAAAATTATCAAGAAGTGTTCTCCTCGAGTATGCACTGCTGCTAAAAGTTCAGAGTACCCGCACACCACGTGATGATCGGGTGTGATAAGTTCTACGTCCATCTACAACGGTGCAAGCCAGTTTTGCACACGAGAATACTCAGGTTAAACTTGACGAGCCTAGCATATGCAGATATGGCCTCGAACACGGAGACCGAAAGGTCGAGCGTGAATCATATAGTAGATATGATCAACATAGTGATGTTCACCATTGAAACTACTCCATCTCACGTGATGATCGGACATGGTTTAGTTGATTTGGATCACGTGATCACTTAGATGACTAGAGAGATGTCTGTCTAAGTGGGAGTTCTTAAGTAATATGATTAATTGAACTTTAATTTATCATGAACTTAGTCCCGTAGTATTTTGCAGATTATGTTGTAGATCAATAGCTCGCGTTGTTGCTTCCCTATGTTTTCATATGTGTTCCTAGAGAAAATTGTATTGAAAAATGTTAGTAGCAATGATGCGGATTGGATCCGTGATCTGAGGTTTATCCTCATTGCTGCACGTAAGAATTATGTCCTTGATGCACCGCTAGGTGACAGACCTATTGCATGAGCGGATATGAGGCGTTATGAACGCTTGGCTAGCTCAATATGATGACTACTTGATAGTTTAGTGCACCATGCTTAAAGGCTTAGAATCGGGACTTCAAAGACGTTTTGAACGTCATGGACCATATGAGATGTTCCAGGAATTGAAGTAAATATTTCAAGCAAATACCCGAGTTGAGAGATATGAAGTCTCCAACAAGTTCTATAGCTAAAAGATGGAGGAGAATCGCCAACTAGTGAGCATGTTCTCAGATTGTCCGGTACTTCAATCGCTTGAATCAAGTGGGAGTTAATCTTCCAGATAAGATAGTGATTGACATAATTTTCTAGTCACCATCACTAAGTTAGTAGAACTTCGTGATGAACTATAGTATGCAAGGGATGACGAAAAGATTCTCGAGCTCTTCGCGATGCTAAAATCGGCGAAGGTAGAAATCAAGAAAACATCAAGTGTTGATGGTTAACAAGACCACTAGTCTCAAGAAAATGGCAAAGGGAAGAAGGGAACTTCAAAAGGAACGGCAAGCAAGTTGCTGCTCGAGTGAAGAAGCCCAAGTTTAGACCTAAGCCCGAGACCGAGTACTTTTGCTGCAATGGAACTGGTCACCGAAGCGAACTACCCTGAATATTTGGTGGATAAGAAGGATGGCAAAGTGAACAAGGTTATATTTGATATACAGGATATTGATGTGTGCCTTACTAGTGTTTATAGTAGCCCCGAGTATTTGATACTGCTCGGTTGCTAAGATTAGTAACTCAAACAGGAGTTACGTAATAAACAGAGACTAGTTGAAGGGAAGTGACGATGAGTGTTGGAAGTAGTTCCAAGATTGATATGATCATCATCGCACACTCCCTATACTTTCGGGATTAGTGTGGAACCTAAATAAGTGTTATTTGGTCTTGAGCATAAATATGATTTGATCATGTTTATTGCAATACGGTTATTCATTTAAGTAAGAGAATAAATTGTTGTTCTGCTTACATGAATAAAACCTTACATGGTTACACACCCAATGAAAATGGTTCATTGGATCTCGATCATAGTGATACACATATTCATAATATTGAAACCAAAAGATGCAAAGTTAATAATGATAGTGCAACTTATTTGTGGCACTGCCGCTTAGGTCATATTGGTGTAAATGCATGAAGAAAACTCCATGTCGATGGACTTTTGGAATCACTTGATTATGAATCACTTGATGCTTATGTAACCATGCCTTATGGGCAAGATGACTAAAGACTTTGTTCTCCAAACAATGGAGCGAGCAAATGACTTATTGGAAATAATACATACCGATGTATGCGGTCCGATGAGTGTTAAAGCTCACGGCAAGTATCGTTATTTTCGACCTTCACAGATGATTTGAACAGATATGGGTATATCTACTTGATGAAACACAAGTCTGAAACATTTGAAAAGTTCAAAGAATTTCAGAGTGAAGTGAAGAATCATCGTAACAAGAAAATAAAAGTTTCTACGATATGATCGCAGAGGAAAAATATTTGAGTTACGAAGTTTGGCCTTCATTAAAACAATGTGAAATAGTTTCACTACTCACGCCACCGAACACCACAGCTTAATGGTATGTCCGAACGTCAGAATCGCACTTTATTGGATATGGTGCGGTCTATGATGTATCTTACCGATTTACCACTATCGCTTTGGGGTTATGCATTAGAGACAGCTGCATTCACGCTTAATAGGGCACCATCTAAACCGCTGAGATGACACCGTATGAACTATGGTTTAGCAAAGAAACCTAAGTCGTCGCTTTCTTAAAGTTTGGAGTTGTGATGCTTATGTGGAAAAGTTTTCACCGATAAGCTCGAACCCAAATCGGAGAAGTGCGTCTTCATAGAATACCCAAAGGTAACTATTGGGTACACCTTCTATCACAGATCCGAAAGCAAGATATTTGTTGTTAAGATGGATCCTTTCTAGAGAAGAAGTTTCTCTCGAAAGAAGTGAGTGGGAGGAAAGTATAACTTGATGAGGTAATTGTACCTTCTCCCTTATTTGAAAGTAGTTCATCACAGAATCAGTTCCAGTGATTCCTGCACCAATTAGTGAGGAAGTTAATGATGATGATCATGAAACTTCAGATCAAGTTGCTACCAAACCTCGTGAGGTCTTCCAGAGTAAGATCCGCACTGTAGTGGTACGGTAATCATGTTCGGAAGTCATGTTACTAGACCATGATGAACCTACGAACTATGAGGAAGCGATGATGAGCCCAGATTCCGCGAAATGGCTTGAGGCCATGAAATCTGAGATAGGATCCATGTATGAGAACAAAGTATGGACTTTGATTGACTTGCTCTATGATCAGCAAGCCATGTTAAATAAATGGATCTTAAAGAGGAAGATGGACACTGATAGTAGTGTTACTATCTACAAAGCTAGACTTGTCGAAAAAGGTTTTAGACAAAGTTCAAGATGTTGAATACAATGAGATTTTCTCACTTGTATCGATGCTTAAAAGTCTGTCCGAATCATGTTAGCAATTGCCACATTTTATGAAATCTGGCAAATGGATGTCAAAACTGCATTCCTTAATGGTTTTCTTAAAGAAGAGTTGTATATGATGCAACCAGAAGATTTTGTCAATCCTAAAGGTGCTAACAAAATGTGCAAGCTCCAGCGATCCATCAATGGACTGGTGCAAGCATCTCGGAGTTGGAATATACGCTTTGATGTGTTGATCAAAGCATATGATTTTATACAGACTTTTGGAAAGGCTTGTATTTACAAGAAAGTGAGTGGGAGCACTACAGCCTTTCTGATAAGTATATGTGAATGACATATTGTTGATCGGAAATAATGTAGAATTATTCTGCAAAAGCATAAAGGAGTATTTGAAAGGAGTTTTTTCAAAGAAAGACCTCGGTGAAGCTGCTTACATATTGAGCATCAAGATATATAGAGATAGATCAAGACGCTTGATATGTTTTTCAATGAATTCATACCTTGACAAGATTTTGAAGTAGTTCAAAATGGAACAGTCAAAGAAAGAGTTCTTGCCTGTGTTACAAGGTGTGAGATTGAGTAAGACTCAAAACCCGACCACGGCAGAAGATAGAAAGAGAATGAAAGTCATTCCCTATGCATCAGCCATAGGTTCTATAAAGTATGTCATGCTGTGTACCAGATCTATTGCATACCCTACCACTAAGCTGGGCAAGGGAGTGCAATAGTGATCTAGGAGTAGATCAATGGACGGCGTCAAAATTATCCTTAGTAGAATAAGGATATGTTTCTCGATTATGGAAGTGAAAAAGGTTCGTCAGAAGGGTTACGCCGATGCAAGTTTTAACACTAATCTAGATGACTCGAGTCTCAATCTGGATACATATTGAAAGTGGGAGCAATTAGCTAGAGTAGCTCCGCAGAGCATTGTAGACATAGAAATTTGCAAAATACTTACGGCTCGAATGTGACAGACCCGCTGACTAAAATTATCTCACAAGCAAAATATGATCACACCTTAGTACTCTTTGGGTGTTAATCACATAGCGATGTGAACTAGATTACTGACTCTAGTAAACCCTTTGGGTGTTGGTCACATATAGATGTGAACTATTGATGTTAAATCACATGGGATGTGAACTAGATTATTGACTCTAGTGCAAGTGGGAGACTGAAGGAAATATGCCCTAGAGGCAATAATAAAGTTATTATTTATTTCCTTATATCATGATAAATGTTTATTATTCATGCTAGAATTGTATTAACCGGAAACATAATACATGTGTGAATACATAGACAAACAGAGAGTCACTAGTATGCCTCTACTTAACTAGCTCGTTAATCAAAGATGGTTATGTTTCCTAACCATAGACATGAGTTGTCATTTGATTAACGGGATCACATCATTTGGAGAATGATCTGATTGACATGACCCATTCCGTTAGCCTAGCACTTGATCGTTTAGTATGTTGCTATTGCTTTCTTCATGACTTATACATGTTCCTGTAACTATGAGATTATGCAACTCCCGTTTTCCGGAGGAACACTTTGTGTGCTACCAAACGTCACAACGTAACTGGGTGATTATAAAGGTACTCTACAGGTGTCTCCAAAAGTATATGTTGAGTTGGCATGAATCGAGATTAGGTTTTGTCACTCCGATTGCTCTGGAGAGGTATCTCTGGCCTTCTCGGTAATACACATCACATAAGCCTTGCAAGCATTGCAACTAATGAGTTAGTTGTGAGATGATGTATTACGGAACGAGTAAAGAGACTTACCGTAACGAGATTGAACTAGGTATTGATACCGACGATCGAATCTCGGGTAAGTAACATACCGATGACAAAGGAACAACGATATCGTTATGCGGTTTGACCGATAAAGATCTTCGAGAATATGTAGGAACCAATATGGGCATCCAGGTTCCGCTATTGGTTATTGACCGAGAATGGTTCTAGGTCATGTCTACATAGTTCTCGAACCCGTAGGGTCCGCACGCTTAACGCTTCGGCGATGCTTATATTATGAGTTTATGGTTTTGATGTACCGAAGGAGTTCGGAGTCCCAGATGAGATTGGGGACATGACGAGGAGTCTCAAATGGTCGAGACGTAAAGATCGATATATTGACGACTATATTCGAGTTCGGAAAGGTTCCAATGATTCGGTATTTTCGAGTACCGGGAGTTACGGGAATACGGGAAGAGTATTGGGCCTTAATGGGCTTTAGTGGAAGGAGCCAGGTGGCGCGCGCCCTCCCAAGCCCAGTCCGAATTGGACAAGGGGTTTGGGCGCAGCCCCTCTCCCTTCCTTCTCCACTTCCCCTTTCCCCTTCTCCTAGTTGGACTAGAAGAGAGGAGTCCTACTCCCGTGGGAGTAGGACTCCCCTGGCGCCCCTCCTCCTAGGGCCGGCCTCCTCCTCCTTCCTCCTTTATATACGGGGCAGGGCGGCACCCCATGACACACAACTTGATCTACGGATCGTTCCTTAGCCGTGTGCGGTGCCCCTTCCACCATATTCCACTTCGTCATATCGTCATGAGCTTAGGCGAAGCCTCGCGCCGGAGAAGTCATATCGTCATGAGCTTAGGCGAAGCCCACGTCGCCGAGCATCATCATCGCCACCACGCCGTCGTCTCGACGGAACTCATCCCCGACACTTTGCTGGATCGGAGTCCGGGATCGCCATCGAGCTGAACGGTGCGTAACTCGGAGGTGCCGTGACGCTCGGTGCTTGGATCGGTCGGATCGTGAAGACGCATTTACTACATCAACCGCGTTGTTATAACGCTTCGCTTTCGGTCTCACGAGGGTACGTGGACGGACACTCTCCCTCTCGCTGCTATGCCATCACCATGGTCTTGCGTGATCGTAGGAAATTTTTGAAATTACTACGCTCCCCAACATTACAGGTATCTCCGAAAGTGTCTCATTGGGTTGACACGGATCGAGACAGGATTTGTCACTCCGTATGACGGAGAGGTATCACTCGGGCCCACTCGGTAATGCATCATCATAATGAGCTCAAAGTGATCAAGTGTCCGGTCACGGATCATGCATTACGGTACGAGTAAAGTGACTTGCCGTAACGAGACCGAACGAGGTATTGGGATACCGACGATCGAGTCTCGGCAAGTAACATACCGTCGACAAAGGGAATAGTATACGGGTTGCTTGAATCCTCGACATCGTGGTTCATCCGATGACATCATCGAGGAGCATGTGGGAGCCAACATGGGTATCCAGATCCCGCTGTTGGTTATTGACCGAGAGCGCCCCGGTCATGTTCAAGATGTCTCCCGAACCCGTAGGGTCTACACACTTAAGGTTCGGTGACGCTTAGGGTTAATAGGAAGACTTGTATGTGATTACCAAATGTTGTTCGAGTCCTGATGAGATCCCGGACGTCACGAGGAGTTCCGGAATGGTCCGGAGGTAAAGATTTATATATGGGAAGTTGTCAAACGGACACCGGAAAAGTTTCGGGTCATATCGGTATTACGGAGGGGCCACCGGAAAGGTTCCGGAGGACCACCGGGAGGGGCCACCCCTTTCGGGGGGCCACTTGGGCTGCATGGGAGGCAGCCAGCCCCTAGTGGGCTGGGCGCACCCCCTCCCCTTGGGCCATGCGCCTAGGGTTGAGGGGGGAACCCTAAGGGGGGTGCCCCCTTTGCTTGGGGGCAAGCCCCCCCCCTCGCCGCCGCCTCTAGATGCATCTAGAGGCCCGCCCTCCTCCCTTCCCCTATAAATAGAGGGGTGAGGGAGGCTGCATACACAACTTGAAGGCGCAGCCCTCCCTCCCAACACCTCTCCTCCTCCGCGTGCGCTTGGCGGCCCTCGCCGGAGAATCAGGACTCCACCATCATCACGCCGTCGTGCTGCTGTTGGAGCCATCTTCCTCAACCTCTCCTTCCTCCTTGCTGGATCAAGACGGAGGAGACGCGTCTGCACTGCACGTGTGTTGAACGCGGAGGTGCTGTCCGCTCAGCGCTTTGGTCATCGGTGATCCGAGTACGACTCCATCATCACCATCCCTCAAAAGCTTCCGCACGCGATCTACAAGTGGTATGTAGATGCAAACTCACTCCCTTGACTCGCTGCTTAGATTAACTCATAGATGGATCTTGGTGAAACCGTAGGAAAATTTTTAATTTTCTGCAACGCTCCCCAACAAAGGCAGCATGAGCTAGGTCTATGCGTAGTTCTCTATTGCACGAGTAGAACACAATTTAGTTGTGGGCGGATCTTGTCAACTTACTTGCCGCTACTAGTCTTATCTTGCTTCCGCGGTATTGTGGGATGAAGCGGCCCGACCAACCTTACACGTGCGCTTACGTGAGACCGGTTCCACCGACTAACATGCACTAGTTGCATAAGGTGGCTAGCGGGTGTCTATCTCTCCCACTTTAGTTGGAGCGGATTCGATGAAAAGGGTCCTTATGAAGGGTAAATAGAAGTTGACAAAATCACGTTGTGGTTATTCGTAGGTAAGAAAACGTTCTTGCTAGAACCCAATTGCAGCCACGTAAAAGATGCAACAACAATTAGAGGACGTCTAACTTGTTTTTGAAGCAATTGTCATGTGATGTGATATGGCCAGGTTGTGATGAATGATGAATGACATATTGTGATGTATGAGATCATGTTCTTGTAATAGGAATCACGACTTGCATGTCGATGAGTATGACAACCGGCAGGATCCATAGGAGTTGTCTTTATTTTTGTATGACCTGCGTGTCATTGAAGAACGCCATGTAAATTACTTTACTTTATTGCTAAACGCGTTAGCCATAGAAGTAGAATTAGTCGTTGGCGTGACAACTTCATGGAGACACGATGATGGAGATCATGGTGTCATGCCGGTGACAAGATGATCATGGAGCCCCGAAGATGGAGATCAATGGAGCTTTATGATATTGGCCATATCATGTCACTACTATATAATTGCATGTGATGTTTATTATGTTTATACATCTTGTTTACTTAGAACGACGGTAGTAAATAAGATGATCCCTTACAACAATATCAAGAAGTGTTCTCCCCTAACTGTGCACCGTTGCTAAAGTTCGTCGCTTCTAAGCACCACGTGATGATCGGGTGTGATGGATTCTTACGTTCACATACAACGGGTGTAAGACAGATTTACACACGCAAAACACTTAGGGTTAACTTGACGAGCCTAGCATGTACGCATACATGGCCTCGAACACGGAGACCGAAAGGTCGAACACGAGTCGTATGGAAGATACGATCAACATGAGAATGTTCACCGACGATGACTAGTCCGTCTCACGTGATGATCGGACATGGCCTAGTCGACTCGGATCGTGTAACACTTAGATGACTAGAGGGATGTCTAATCTGAGTGGGAGTTCATTTAAATAATTTGATTAGATGAACTTAATTATCATGAACTTAGTCTAAAACTTTTGAATGATATGTCTTGTAGATCAAATGGCCAACGCTCATGTCAACTTGAACTTCAACGCTGCTCCTAGAGAAAACCAAGCTGAAAGATGACGACAAGAACTATACGGACTGGGTCCGAACTTGAGGATCATCCTCATAGCTGCCAGAAACAATATGTCCTAGAAGGGCCGCTAGGTGACGCCCCGTCCCAGAGAACCAAGACATTATGAATGCTTGGCAGTCTCGTCTCGATGATTACTCCCTCGCTCAAAGGCGGCATGCTTTACGCCTTAGAACCGGGCTCCAAAAGCGCTTTGAGCATCACGGAGCATATGAGATGTTCGAGGAGCTGAAACTTGTTTTCAAAGCTCACGCCGGGTCGAGAGATATGACATCTTCGACAAGTTCTATAGTTGTAAGATGGAGGAAAATAGTTCTCGCTGAACACATTCTCAAGATGTCCAGGTTGCACAACCGTATGACCCAAATGAATATTAACCTCCCCGATGAGGCGGTCATTGACAGAATCCTCCAGCCGCTCCCACCAAGCTACGAGAGCTTTGTGATGAACTACAATATGCGGGGATGGTAAAGACCATTCCTGAAGTATTCTCTATGCTGAAGTCAGCCGAGGTTGAAATCAAGAAAGAACATCAAGTGTTGATGGTCAATAAGACCACTAAGTTCAAGAAGGGCAAGGGCAAGAAGAACTTCAAGAAGGACGGCAAGGAGGTTGCTGCGCCCGGTAAGCAAGTTGCGGGGAAGAAGTCAAAGAATGGACCCAAGCCTTAGACTGAGTGCTTTTATTGCAAGGGGAAGGGTCACTGGAAGCGGAACTGTTGGGGAACGTAGTAATTTCAAAAAATTTCCTACGCACACACAGGACCATGGTGATGGCATAGCAACGAGAGGGGAGAGTGCCTGTCCACGCACTCTCGTGAGAACGTAAGCGAAGCGCTATAACAACGCTGTTGATGTAGTCGACGCGTCTTCACGATCCGACCGATCCAAGTACCGAACGACGGCACCTCCGTGTTCAAAGACACGCTCAGCTCGATGACGATCCCCGGCCCGATCCAAAGAAAGCGTCGGGGATGAGTTCCACAAGACGACGGCGCAGGACGATGATGATGCTCCACCGACGAGGGCTTCGCCTAAGCTCCACGACGATATGACTTCACGGCGCAGGGCTTCGCCTTAAGCTCCGCGACGATATGACCAAGTGGAATATGGTGGAGGGGGCACCGACACGGCTAAGGAACGATCCGTAGATCAACTTGTGTGTTATGGGGTGCCCCCCCCTCAGATATAAAGGAGCAAGGGGTGCGGCCAGCCCAAGGCGGCGCTGAGGAGTCCTACTCCCACCGAGTAGGACTCCCCCCCTCCTAGTTGGATTAGGATTGGAGGAGGGGAAGAGGGAAGGGCGCCTCTCCTTGTCCTATTCGGACTAGAGGGGGGGGGCGCGCGCCTGCCTGGCCGCCCTTTCCTCTTCTCCCTATGGCCCATCAAGGCCCATAGACTTCCCGGGGTTCCGTAACCCCTGTTCCAGAACTTCTGCTTTCATCCGAACCTTCCAAGTCCAAACATTGGCTTCCAATATATCAATCTTTATGTCTCGACCATTTCGAGACTCCTCGTCATGTCCGTGATCACATCCGGACTCAACAACCTTCAAGACATCAATACTTATAAACTCATAATGAACTGTCATCGAAACGTTAAGCGTATGGACCCTACGGGTTCGAGAACTATGTAGACATGACCTAGAACCATTCTCGGTCAATAACCAATAGCGGAACCTGGATGCCCATATTGGTTCCTACATATTCTACGAAGATCTTTATCGGTCAAACCGCATAACGACATATATTGTTCCCTTTGTCATCGGTATGTTACTTACCCGAGATTCGATCGTCGGTATCCAATACCTAGTTCAATCTCGCTATCGTAAGTCTCTTTACTCGCTCCATAATACATCATCTCACAACTAACTCATTAGTTGCAATGCTTGCAAGGCTTATGTGATGTGTATTACCGAGAAGACCAGAGATACCTCTCCGACAATCGGAGTGACAAAACCTAATCTCGATTCATGCCAACTCAACATATACTTTTGGAGACACCTGAGAGTACCTTTATAATCACCCAGATTACGCCAGGACGCTTGGCAGCACACAAAGTGTTCCTCCGTAAACGGAGTTGCATAATCTCATAGTTTCGTGAACTTTGTATAAGTCATGAAGAAAGCATAAGCAACATACTAAACGATCAAGTGCTAAGCTAACGGAATGGGTCAAGTCAATCACATCATTCTCCTAATGATGTGATCTCGTTAATCAAATGACAACTCATGTCTATGGTTAGGAAACATAACCATCTTTGATTTAACGAGCTAGTAAAGTAGAGGCATACTAGTGACACTGCTTGTCTATGTATTCACACATGTATTATGTTTCCGTTAATACAATTCTAGCATGAATAATAAACATTTATCATGATATAAGGAAATAAATAATAACTTTATTATTGCCTCTAGGGCATATTTCCTTCAGCCTCCCACTTGCACTAGAGTCAATAATCTAGATTACACAAGAATGATTCTAACACCCATGGAGTCTTGGTGCTGATCATGTTTTGCTCATGGAAGAGGCTTAGTCAACGGTCTGCAACATTCAGATCCGTATGTATCTTGCAAATCTCTATGTCTCCCACTTGGACTTGGTCCCGAATGGAATTGAAGCGCCTCTTGATATGCTTGGTCCTCTTGTGAAATCTGGATTCCTTTGCCAAGGCAATTGCACCAAGATTGTCACGTAAGATCTTCATTGGTCCCGATGCACTAGGTATGACACCTAGATCGAAATGAACTCTTTCATCCAGACTCCTTCATTTGCTGCTTCCAAGCAGCTATGTACTCCGCTTCACATGTAGATCCCGCCACGACGCTTTGTTTAGAACTGCACCAACCGACAGCTCCACCGCTTAATAAAAATACGATCCGGTTTGCGATTTAGAATCGTCCGGATCAGTGTCAAAACTTGCATCGACGTAACCATTTACGATTAGCTCTTTGTCACCTCCATATATGAGAAACATATCCTTAGTCCTTTTCGTATTTCAGATGTTCTTGACCGCTGTCCATGATCCACTCGGATTACTTTGGTACCTTCCTGCCAAGCTTACAGCTAAGCATACGTCGTGTCCGGTACACAGCATTGCATACATGATAGAGCCTATGGCTGAAGCATAGGAACATCTTTCATTTTCTCTATCTTCTGCTGTGGTCGGGCATTGAGTCCGACTCAATCTTACACCTTGTAATACAGGTAAAAACCTTTCTTTGCTCGATCCATTTTGAACTTCTTCAAAATTTTATCAAGGTATGTGCTTTGTGAAAGTCCAATTAAGCGCCTTGATCTATCTCTATAGATCTTGATGCCCAATATGTAAGCAGCTTCACCGAGGTCTTTCATTGAAAACTTTTATTCAAGTATCCTTTATGCTATCCAGAAATTCTATATCATTTCCAATCAATAATATGTCGTCCACATATAATATCGAAATGCTACAGAGCTCCCACTCACTTTCTTGTAAATACAGCTTCTCCAAAAGTCTGTAGAAAACCATATGCTTTGATCACACTATCAAAGCGCTTATTCCAACTCCGAGAGGCTTGCACTGCACCATAAATTGATCGCTGGAGCTTGCACACTTTGTTAGCGCCTTTGGATCAACAAAACCTTCTGGTTGCATCATATACAACTCTTCTTCTAGAAATCCATTCAAGAATGTAGTTTTTACATCCATTTGCCAAATAAAACGCGACAATTGCTAACATGATTCGGACAGACTTAAGCATCGCTACGGGTGAGAAAGTCTCATCGTAGTCAACCCCTTGAACTTGTGGAAAACCTTTTGCAACAAGTCGAGCTTTATAGACAGTTATGTTACCATCAGCGTCAGTCTTCTTCTTAAAGATCCATTTATTCTCAATGGCTTGCCGATCATCGGGCAAGTCAACCAAAGTCCATACTTTGTTCTCATACATGGATCCCATCTCAGATTTCATGGCTTCAAGCCATTTTATGCGAATCTGGGCTCACCATCGCTTCTTCATAGTTCGTGAGGTTCACCATGATCTAGTAGCATGACTTCCGAATAGGATTACCGTACCACTCGTGCGGATTTTATTCTGGTTGATCTACTGAGTTCAAGGACAACTTGATCTGAAGTTTCATGATCATTATCATTATCTTCCTCGCTAATTGGTGTAGGTGTCATAAAAACCGATTTCTGTGATGAACTACTTTCCAATAAGGGAGCTGGTACTATTACCTCATCAAGTTCCACTTTCCTCCCACTCACTTCTTTCGAGAGAAACTCCTTCTCAAGAAAGGATCCATTCTTAGCAACGAATGTCTTGCCTTCGGATCTGTGATAGAAGGTATAACCAATTGTCTCCTTTGGGTATCCTATGAAGACACATTTTTCCGATTTGGGTTCAAGCTTATCAGGTTGAAGTTTTTTCACATAAGCATCGCAACCCCAAACTTTCAAAACGACAACTTTGGTTTCTTGCTAAACCATAGTTCATAAGGTGTCGCCTCAACGGATTTTGACGGTGTCCTATTTAACGTGAATGCGGCCGCCTCTAAAGCATAACCCCAAAACGATAGCGGTAAATCGAAATAGACATCATAGATCGCACCATATCTAGTAAAGTACGATTCGACGCTCGACACACCATTACGCTGTGGTGTTCCCGGTGGCGTGAGTTGCTAAACTATTCCGCATTGCTTTAAAATGTAGACCAAACTCAGAACTCAAATATTCTCCTCCATGATCAGATCGTAGAAACTTTATTTTCTTGTTACGATGATTTTCAACTTCACTCTGAAATTCTTTGAACTTTTCAAATGTTTCAGATTTATGCTTCATCAAGTAGATATACCCGTATCTGCTTAAATCATCTGTGAAGGTGAGAAAATAACGATATCCGCCACGAGCTTCAACATTCATCGGACCACATACATCTGTATGTATGATTTCCAATAAGTCTGTTGCTCTCTCCATACAACCGAGAACGGTGTTTTAGTCATCTTGCCCATGAGGCACGGTTCGCAAGTACCAAGTGATTCATAATCAAGTGATTCCAAAAGTCCATCTCGTATGGAGTTTCTTCATGCTTTACACCGATATGACCTAAACGGCAAGTGCCACAAATAAGTTGCACTATCATTATCAACTCTGCATCTTTTGGCTTCGACATTATGAATATGTGTATCACTACTGTCGAGATTCAACAAGAATAGACCATTCTTCAAGGGTGCATGACCATAAAAGATATTACTCATATAAATAGAACAACCATTATTCTCTCGATTTAAATGAATAACCGTCTCGCATCAAACAAGATCCAGATATAATGTTCATGCTCAACGCTGGCACCAAATAACAATTATTTAGTTCTAAAACTAATCCCAAGGTAGATGTAGAGGTAGCGTGCCGACCGCGATCACATTGACTTTGGAACCGCTTTCCCACGCGCATCGTCACCTCGCCCTTTGCCGGTGCTCGCTTATTCCGTAGTCCCTGCTTCGAGTTGCAAATATTAGCAATGTAACCAAGATCAAATACCCAAAAGCTACTACGAGCTCTAGTAAGGTACACATCAATAACATGTATATCACATATACCTTTGTTCACCTTGCCATCCTTCTTATCCGCCAAATACTTGGGGCAGTTCCGCTTCAAAGTTCATCCGCTTGCAGAAAACACTCGATTTCAGGCTTAGGTCCAGACTTGGGTTTCTTCTCTTGAGCAGCAACTTTCTTGCTGTTCTTTTGAAGTTTCCTTCTTCTTCCTTTGCCCTTTTCTTGAAACTAGTGGTCTTGTTGACCATCAACACTTGATGATCTTTCTTGATTTCTACCTCCGCTGCTTTTAGCATTGCGAAGAGCTCAGAATTGTCTTAGTCATCCCTTGCATATTATAGTTCATCACGAAGCTCTTGTAGCTTGGTGGCGTGATTGGAGAATTCATCAATGACACTATCATCCGGAAGATTAACTCCCAGCTGAATTAAGTGATTATTATACCTGCACATTTTGAGTATGTGCTCACCGATGTAACTATTCTCTCCATTTTGCAGCTATAGAACTTATTGGAGACTTCATATCTCTCAATCCGGCATTTGCTTGAAATATTAACTTCAACTCCTGGAACATCTCATATGCTCCATGACGCTCAAAACGCCGTTGAAGACCCGGTTCTAAGCCGTAAAGCATGGCACACCGAACTATAGAGTAGTCATCGCTTTGCTCGCCAGACGCTCACAACTTCGGCGTTGTTCTCAAGAGAGGTTCGCACCCAGCGGTGCTTCCAGATTAATTCTTCCGTGCAGCAATGAGGATAATCCTCAAATTTACGGACCCAGTCCGTAATTGCTACCATCATCTTTCAACTTTGCTTTCTCAAGGAACGCATTAAAATTCAACGGAACAACAAAGACGAGCCATCTATCTACAAAGAAACATAGACAAGCAAAATACTATCGTACTAAGTTCATGATAAATTTAAGTTCAATTAATCATATTAAAAACTCCCACTTAGACAGATATCTCTCTAGTCATCTAAGTGATTACGTGATCCAAATCAACTAAACCATAACCGATCATCACGTGAGATGGAGTAGTTTTCAATGGTGAACATCACTATGTTGATCATATCTACTATATGATTCACGCCGACCTTCGGTCTCCGTGTTCCGAGGCCATATCTGCATATGCTAGGCTCGTCAAGTTTAACTCGAGTATTCTGCGCAGTGCAAACTGGCTTGCACCTGTTGTAGATGGACGAGAACTTATCACACCCGATCATCACGTGGTGTCCGGGTACTACTGAACTTTTAGCAACGGTGCATACTCGTGGAGAACACTTCTTGATAATTTTAGTGAGAGATCATCTTATAATGCTACCGCCAATCAAAGCAAGATAAGATGCATAAAGGATAAACATCACATGCAATCAATATAAGTGATATGATATGGTCATCATCATCTTGTGCTTGTGATCTCCATCGCCAAGCACCGCCATGATCACCATCGCCACCGGCGCGACACCTTGATCTCCATCGTAGCATCGTTGTCGCCTCGCCAACTATTGCTTCTACGACTATCGCTATCGCTTAGTGATAAAGTAAAGCAATTACATGGTGTTTGCATTTCATACAATAAAGCAACAACCATATGGCTCCGCCAGCCATCGATAACTCGGTTACAAAACATGATCATCTCATACAATAAAATATAGCATCACGCCTTGACCACATCACATCACAACATGCCCTGAAAAACAAGTTAGACGCCCTCTACTTTGTTGTTGCAAGTTTTACGTGGCTGCTACGGGCTGAGCAAGAACCGTTCTTACCTACGCATCAAAACCACAACGATAGTTTGTCAAGTTGGTGCTGTTTTAACCTTCGCAAGGACCGGGCGAGCCACACTCGGTTCAACTAAAGTGAGAGAGACAGACACCCGCCGGTCACCTTTAAGCAACTAGTGCTCAAGCGGTGAAACCAGTCTCGCGTAAGCGTCACGCGTAATGTCGGTCCGGGCCGCTTCATCTCACAATACCGCTGAACCAAAGTATGACATGCTGGTAAGCAGATGACTTATATCGCCCACAACTCACTTGTGTTCTACTCGTGCATATGACATCAACGCATAAAACCAGGCTCGGATGCCACTGTTGGGGAACGAGTAATTTCAAAAATTTCCCACGCACACACAGACCATGGTGATGGCATAGCAACGAGAGGGAGAGGTCCGTCCACGCACTCGTGAGACCGTAGCGAAGCGTTATAACAACGCTGTTGATGTAGTCGATGTCTTCATGATCCGACCGATCCAAGTACCGAACGACGGCACCTCCGTGTTCAGCACACGCTCAGCTCGATGACGATCCCCGGCCCGATCCAGCAAAGTCGCCGGATGAGTTCCACAAGACGACGGCGTGGGACGATGATGATGCTCCAACGACGCAGGGCTTCGCTTAAGCTCCGCGACGATATGACTTCACCGGCGCAGGGCTTCGCCTAAGCTCCGCGACGATATGACCGAAGTGGAATATGGTGGAGGGGGCACCGCACACGGTAAGGAACGATCCGTAGATCAACTTGTGTGTTATGGGGTGCCCCCGCCTCAGATATAAAGGAGCAAGGGGGTGCGGCCAGCCCAAGGGGGCTGAGGAGTCCTACTCCCACCGGGAGTAGGACTGCCCCCTCTCCTAGTTGGATTAGGATTGGAGGAGGGAAGAGGGAGGCGCGCCTCTCCTTGTCCTATTCGGACTAGAGGGGAGGGGGCGGCCTGCCCGGCCGGCCCTTTCCTCTTCTCCCTATGGCCCATCAAGGCCCATAGACCCCGGGGTTCCGTAACCCCGGTGTTCCGATAACTTCCTGCTTTCATCCGAACCTTCCAAGTCCAAACATAGGCTTCCAATATATCAATCTTTATGTCTCGACCATTTCGAGACTCCTCTTCATGTCCGTGATCACATCCGGACTCAACAACCTTCGTACATCAATACTTATAAACTCATAATGAACTGTCATCGAAACGTTAAGCGTGCGGACCCTACGGGTTCGAGAACTATGTAGACATGACCTAGAACCATTCTCGGTCAATAACCAATAGCGGAACCTGGATGCCCATATTGGTTCCTACATATTCTACTTAAGATCTTTATCGGTCAAACCGCATAACGACATACGTTGTTCCTTTGTCATCGGTATGTTACTTACCCGAGATTCGATCGTCGGTATCCAATACCTAGTTCAATCTCGCTACGTAAGTCTCTTTACTCGTTCCGTAATACATCATCTCACAACTAACTCATTAGTTGCAATGCTTGCAAGGCTTATGTGATGTGTATTACCGAGAAGGCCCAGAGATACCTCTCCGACAATCGGAGTGACAAAACCTAATCTCGATTCATGCCAACTCAACATATACTTTTGGAGACACCTATAGAGTACCTTTATAATCACCCAGCTTACGCTGTGACGCTTTGGCAGCACACAAAGTGTTCCTCCGTAAACGGAGTTGCATAATCTCATAGTTTCGTGAACTTTGTATAAGTCATGAAGAAAGCATAAGCAACATACTAAACGATCAAGTGCTAAGCTAACGGAATGGGTCAAGTCAATCACATCATTCTCCTAATGATGTGATCTCGTTAATCAAATGACAACTCATGTCTATGGTTAGGAAACATAACCATCTTTGATTTAACGAGCTAGTAAAGTAGAGGCATACTAGTGACACTGCTTATCTATGTATTCACACATGTATTATGTTTCCGTTAATACAATTCTAGCATGAATAATAAACATTTATCATGATATAAGGAAATAAATAATAACTTTATTATTGCCTCTAGGGCATATTTCCTTCAGAACTGCCCCAAATACTTAGCGGACAAGAAGGCCGCAACACCAAAGGTATATTTGATATACATGTAATTGATGTGTACCTTACCAAGATCGTAGTAACTCCTGGTATTTGATACCGTGCCGTTGCTCATGTTTGTAACTCACAGCAGGAGCTGCGGAATAAGCGGAGACTGGCAAAGGACGAGGTGACGATGCGCGTCGCGAATGGTTCCAGAGTCGATGTGATCGCCGTCGGCACGCTACCTCTTCATTTACCTACGGGATTAGTTATGAACCTTAATAATTGTTATTTGGTGCCAAGTTTGAGCATGAATATTGTATCTGGATCTCGTTTAATGCGAGATGGCTACTCATTTAAATCCGAGAATAATGGTTGTTCTATTTATATGAGAGATATGTTTTATGGTCATGTTCCGATGGTCAATGGTTTATTCTTAATGAATCTCGGCGTAGTATTACACATGTTCATAGCGTGAATACCAAAAGATGTAAAGTTGATAACGATAGTCCCACATACTTGTGGCACTGCCGCCTTTGGTCACATTGGTGTCAAGCGCATGAAGAAGCTCCATGCTGATGGACTTTTGGAGTCTTTAGATTATGAATCATTTGACACATGCGAACCATGCCTCATGGGCAAGATGACCAAGACTCCGTTCTCCGAACAATGGAGCGAGCAACCAACTTGTTGGAAATCATACATACCGATGTGTGCGGTCCAATGAGCGTTGAGGCTCATGGAGGATATCGTTATATTCTCACTCTCACGATGACTTGAGTAGATATGGGTATGTCTACTTGATGAAACACAAGTCCGAGACCTTTGAAAAGTTCAAGGAATTTCAGAATGAAGTAGAGAATCAACGTGACCGAAAGATAAAATTCTTACGATCAGATCATGGAGGAGAATATTTAAGTCACGAATTTGGTACACACTTAAGAAAATTTGGAATCGTTTCACAACTAACGCCACTGGAACACCTCAACAGAACGGTGTGTCCGAACGTCAGAATCGCACTCTATTGGATATGGTGCGGTCTATGATGTCTCTTCGACTTACCGCTATCATTTTGGGGATACGCCTAGAGACAGCTACATTCACTTTAAATAGGGCACCGTCTAAGTCCGTTGAGACGACACCGTATGAATTATGGTTTGGGAAGAAACCTAAGCTGTCGCTTCTAAAAGTTTGGGGATGCGATGCTTATGTCAAGAAACTTCAACCTGAAAAGCTCGAACCCAAGTCGGAAAAATGCGTTTTCATAGGATACCCTAAGGAAACCATAGGGTATACCTTCTACTTAAGATCCGAGGGCAAGATCTTTGTTGCCAAGAACGGATCCTTTCGGAAAAGAGTTTCTCTCGAAAGAAGTAAGTGGGAGGAAAGTAGAACTCGATGAAGTACTACCTCTTGAACAGGATAGTAGTGCAGCTCAGAAAATGTTCCTGTGATGCCTACACCAACCAAGAGGAAATTAATGATGATGATCAAGGTACTTGGATCAAGTTGCTACCGAACTTCGTGGTCCACAAGGACACGCCCGCACTGAGTGGTACGGCAACCCTGTCCCGGAAATCATGTTGTTAGACAACGTGAACCTTCGAACTATGAAGAAGCGATGGCGGGCCCAGATTCCAACAAATGGCTAGAAGCCATGAAATCCGAGATAGAATCCATGTATGAAAACAAAGTGTGGACTTTGACTGACTTGCCCGATGATCGGCGAGCGATAGAAAACAAATGGATCTTTAAGAAGAAGACGGACGCAGATGGTAATGTCACCATCTATAAAGCTCGACTTGTCGCTAAGGGTTATCGGCAAGTTCAAGGGATTGACTACGATGAGACTTTCTCTCCCGTAGCGAAGCTTAAGTCCATCCGAATCATGTTAGCAATTGCCGCATACTATGATTATGACATATGGCAGATGTACGTCAAAACAGCGTTCCTTAACGGTTATCTTAAGGAAGAGCTGTATATGATGCAGCCGGAAGGTTTTGTCGATCCTAAGAACGCTAACAAAGTATGCAAGCTCCAGCGATCCATTTATGTGCTGGTGCAAGCATCTCGGAGTTGGAACATTCGCTTTGATGAGATGATCAAAGCGTTTGGGTTTATGCAGACTTATGGAGAAGCCTGTGTTTACAAGAAAGTGAGTGGGAGCTCAGAGCATTTCTCATATTATATGTAGATGACATACTGATGGGAAATGATATAGAATTCTTGGACAGCATTAAGGCCTACTTGAACAAGTGTTTTCAATGAAGGACCTTGGAGAAGCTGCTTATATATTAGGCATCAAGATCTATAGAGATAGATCGAGACGCCTCATAGGTCTTTCACAAAGCACATACCTTGATAAGATTTTGAAGAAGTTCAAAATGGATCAGTCCAAGAAAGGGTTCTTGCTCATTGCAAGGTGTGAGATTGAGCTCAGCTCAATGCCCGACCACGGCAAAAGATAAAGAAGAGATGAGTGTCATCCCTACTCCTCAGCCATAGGATCTATTATGTATGCCATGTTGTGTACTGACTGATGTAAACCTTGCCGTAAGTTTGGTAGGAAGGTACCAAAGTAATCCCGCAAGGAACACCGGACAGCGATCAAGAATATCCTGAAGTACCGAAAAGGACAAAGGACATGTTTCTCTTTATGGAGGTGACGAAGAGCTCGTCAGAAGGGTTACGCCGACGCTAGCTTCGACACGATCCGATGACTCTAAGTCACAAACCGGATACGTGTATATGTTGAATGGTGGAGCATGAGCTGGTGCAAATGCAAGCGAAGCGTCGTGGCGGGATCTACATGTGAAGCGGAGTACATGGCAGCCTCGGAGGCAGCGATGAAGCAATTTGGGTGAAGGAGTTCATCACCGACCTAGGAGTCATACCCAATGCATCGGGGCCGATCAAACTCTTCCGTGACAACACCGAGCTATTGCACTTGCCAAGGAGCCCAGGTTTCACAAGAAGACCAGCACATCAAGCGTCGCTTCAACTCCATCCATGAAAATGTTCAGGATGGAGACATAGAAATTTGTAAAGTGCATACGGATCTGAATGTCGCAGATCCGCTGACTAAACCTCTTCCATGGGCAAAACATGATCAACACCGTAACTCTATGGGTGTTCGACTCATCACAATGTAACTAGATTATTGACTCTAGTGCAAGTGGGAGACTGTTGGAAATATGCCCTAGAGGCAATAATAAAAGCATTATTATTATATTTCCTTGTTCATGATAATTGTCTTTATTCATGCTATAATCAGTATTATCCGGAAATCGTAATACACGTGTGAATACATAGACTACATACGCCCCTAGTAAGCCTCTAGTAGACTAGCTCGTTGGTCAACAGATAGTCATGGTTTCTGACTATGGACATCGATGTCATTGACAACGGATCACGCCATTAGGAGAATGACGTGATGGACAAGACCCAATCCTAAGCATAGCACAAAGATCGTGTAGTTCGCTTTTGCTAGAGCTTTTCCAATGTCAAGTATCTCTTCCTTAGACCTTGAGATCGTAACTCCCGGATACCGTAGGAATACTTTGGGTGTACCAAACGTCACAACGAATCGGGTGACTATAAAGGTGCATTACGTATCTCCGAAAGTGTCTTGGGTTGACACGGATCGAGACGGATTTGTCACTCCGTATGACGGAGAGGTATCACTGGGCCCACTCGGTAATGCATCATCATAATGAGCTCAAAGTGATCAAGTGTCCGTCACGGATCATGCATTACGGCACGAGTAAAGTGACTTGCCGGAACGAGACCGAACGAGGTATTGGGATACCGACGATCGAGTCTCGGGCAAGTAACATACCGTCGACAAAGGGAATAGTATACGGGTTGCTTGAATCCTCGACATCGTGGTTCATCCGATGACATCATCGAGGAGCATGTGGGAGCCAACATGGGTATCCAGATCCCGCTGTTGGTTATTGACCGAGAGCGTCCGGTCATGTCTCAGATGTCTCCGAACCCGTAGGGTCTACACACTTAAGGTTCGGTGACGCTAGGGTTAATAGGAAGACTTGTATGTGATTACGGATGTTGTTCGAGTCCCGGATGAGATCCCGGACGTCACGAGGAGTTCCGAATGGTCCGGAGGTAAAGATTTATATATGGGAAGTTGTCAAACGGACACCTAAAAGTTTCGGTCATATCGGTATTACGGAGGGCCACCGGAAAGGTTCCGGAGGACCACTGGAGGGGCCACCCCTTCGGGGGCCACTTGGGCTGCATGGGAGGCAGCCAGCCCCTAGTGGGCTGGGCGCACCCTCCCTTGGGCCATGCGCCTAGGGTTGAGGGGGACCCTAAGGGGTGCCCTTTGCTTGGGGCAAGCCCCTCCCTCGTCCGCCGCCCACCCCTCTAGATGCATCTAGAGGGCCCGCCCCCTCCTCCCTTCCCCTATAAATAGAGGGGTGAGGGAGGCTGCATACACAACTTGAAGGCGCAGCCCTCCCCCCCCAACACCTCTCCTCCTCCGCGCGCTTGGCGAAGCCTCGCCGAGAATCAGGACTCCACCATCATCACGCCGTCGTGCTGCTGTTGGAGCCATCTTCCTCAACCTCTCCGTCCTCCTTGCTGGATCAAGACGGAGGAGACGCTGTTCGCACTGCACGTGTGTTGAACACGGGTGCTTTGTCTGTTCGGCGCTTTGGTCATCGGTGATCCGAGTACGACTCCATCATCACCATCCTCGAAAGCTTCCGCACGCGATCTACAAGTGGTATGTAGATGCAAACTCACTCCCTTGACTCGTTGCTTAGATGAACTCATAAATGGATCTTGGTGAAACCGTAGGAAAAATTTTAATTTTCTGCAACGTTCCCCAACAGGCGAATCCCGCCGCGGCTGCTTCCCGAATCGGCGGCATCGGGGCAGCTGCGAGACGCCCTTCGGCGGGGGAGGCGACGCAGGCGAGGGCAGCGGAGGGCGAAGAGGAGCTATACGGGCTGCCGAACCGCCGGAATCGGTGAATCCCGCTGCAGGTGCTTCCCAAATCGGCAACGCCAAGGCGGCTGCGAGATGCCCACTGGCGGGGGAGGCGACGCAGGCGAGGGCGGCAGGGCGGTGGTGGCGGCGATTTCCGACGGCTGGTGCTCGGGCGGGCGGGCGGGCGCGAGTGGAAGGAAAATAAACAGGCGGTTAATCGTTTCGTAGGCGGCCGTGGTTTACATCAGATGTATCTCGTGATGCAAATTTACATCACGAAGTGTTGTATATTACATCTCCAGGAGGCGGTGATGTATTTTTTTTTATACATATGGATCATCTGTGGAGCAGCGTTTTTTGCTCTCGAAAATCTAAAAGTTGGGTACACCGTCTAATGGAGATGCTCTAAGATATTTTCATACCTGGTGTGCTTCGTACCGGGCTGGCCTACTTTCCGCCTGAAACTTGGAGCCCAAGCCCGGCCCAATTTTTGCTTAGGCTGCAGATTGAGGGCCGTGCTTGGTATGGGTTTTTTGGCCGGATTGCCCATGCACAGGTTATACAATACTCCCATCGTTTCTTCTTAATTTGCATATAAGATTTGTTAAAAGTCAAACTCTGTAAAATTTGCCTAGCTTTGTGAGGAAAGATATGAAGATTCACACCATGAAATCAATATTATTAGATGTACGATGAAATTAATTTTCATAAAATATAATTTTTCTACTGTAGATGTCAATGTTTTTTTTCCTATAAAGCTAGTCAAACTTTATAAAATTTGACTTTGGCGAAATCTTATATGCAGATTAACAAAAAACTATCTGTTCATAAATGCACCTATATACGTCCTTATGTGGTTCATAGTAAAATCTTCACAAAGACTTGTATTTAGAAAGCGGATGGAGCATGGTGTTCAACACGGAATTATCCGCAAGAGAAAGTATCTGTTGTTGAGAATTTATGAAGGCATCTACCGACGCGGTGCATGCCGTCGCACAGCGATCCGTCCGCACTCTGCCCACTGCGGCACAAGGGAAGGAAAAAGCGGGCGGGCCCCGCACGCACCTCTTTCTATTTTCCGGATAGTTTAGTGGACCGGACCACCACCGGACGTGGCATTGGGCCGCGCGCCAGCAAGCCCACTTGGAATCTGCCTGCTGCCCTGCCGCGCTCGTGGTGGTCCTTCCCCCGGTCCCTGCCGCGCCGGCACGTGTCGACCGAGGGTTCGCCGTCCGTACGCGCCCCCACGCGCCCCGCCGTACGGACGCCCCCCCGCCGGCAATCGCCGGTCGACACGTGGAGAAAAGAAAGCGGCCGTCGCCGTCGCGGGTGACCGGACCGGCCCGGTGGCCCCTCGGGCGCCGCGAATGGGCGGGCGCAGGTTTCCCGATCTGGGGCGGAGTAAAGTAAACTACCGGACGACCGCTGACGGAGAGGTGGACGGCGCATCTACGGTCACAGCTCACAGTAGTACTAGTACTACTATTATTATTCTCTTCCCTTTCTCTTCTGAGATGAGATGAGATACGGTGCCTGTCTTTTGAGGAGGCCGCGGCCACAACCGGTGCAGCCCGATTCTTTTGAGGCGCCCCGCTGCAGCTTAGCCGCATGCATGCATGCATGCCGCACCAGTCGGGTTAATCCATTTCAAGAAGAACCTGAAAGTAAATTCCATTCTTATTTCTGTGGTGGTGATTCATTTTTTTTATGCGGAAAAGGCTTCCGGCTAACCGAAGTGTGTTCGTGGGCCCCACAGGCAGCATTATTTTTTTCTGGGAATGCATATATAGCATGATCATTGTTTTAGTACTTGACGATGTACGTGACCGGATGACCTATAAATATATTTATTTATGCATCCTGTTGGCCCTTGGCGTCCATGCATGGACAATTTCGTTTTCTATATATATAGTAGTACGGCATTGGTTTAATTAGGCACATGCCTTGCCACAAAGGGAAATGTTGATTGGTCCAAGCATGTACCATATTTATATGTGTGTACCTAGGGTATGTTGTTGCTATTATATACCACACTCCTTTGTCCCAAAATATAAGACGTTTTAAACTACATAAGTGTCTTATATATATTTTGGGACGGAGGTGGTAACTCTGTACACTAATATAAGACGCTTTTTCAGTTGGATTTATATGTGTATATGTTCACAGTGTAGTACGTTAGTAATTGTCTCCCCTTTATCCTTTGTTGTAGCTAGCGCACCCACGGAAACACAGGGGCATGCACCACATAGTTAGATTTTGTTATATCCTCACAGTGTAGTCAATCATTGCATGGAAAATGTAATGCGTGAGCTTGCAAAGCCGAGCCTTACAACGCGACCTAGCTCTGTACTACCCAGTGGCGGAGCTAGGGGGGGACTGGCAGGAGCCATGGCTCCCCCCATGACCCAGGAAGTATAGTATAATACCTGTATTTTCCTTTAGAATTCAAGAAATTTTATGAAGATGACTGATTCTTGGCCCCTTCTATCAATACTAACATGCATTTGGCCCCCCTAATTGTTTTTTCCTGGCTCCGCCGCTGGTACTACCGCTCGTTTTGACCATGATGGTCTGCATCCATGTGGGGGCCTAAGCCCGGGACGTGAGGCCAAAATCCTTTGTTGATGTAGCGATTACTATAGCTATAGCGTTACGGTAATTGAAAGCGGACCGGGGCCTGTTGCCGGCCTTGCTTCACCTCAGTCGGTGTGCACATCAATGCAAAGATAACCTAGCTTGAAGTTTATGGCATCACCCTCGTTGAGCATGTGCCACAAGTCACACTTGAGCACAATCTCCACTGTCTTCTTAAATAGATCGATAGAAGAAATAACCCTCATAGAGCTAAACAAGAGCCACCATCGCCATACCTTTTTGAATAGTTTGGTTGGGTCCAACAACCAGGGTAGGCCGGGTATGGGTGTGGGTCGCTCGGGCTGGCTTAATAAAGCGGGCCCTTATTCTACAGAAACAACTATCTATTTGGGTTATTGGCTGGGCCACGGCTCGTGGTATAACAAGTAATTGGCCCAAGCATTCCGGGCCCGCTTGAAGAAAAAACTAAAAGCACGAAATAAGTAATCGTCTGAAAAAATGCCTTTGGGAATAGTTTTCACTCTCAAGTTATCAGGACCACATGAATCTTAAAAAAAAATACCCGGCGTGATATTCCCGCAGCCATTGAGATGTATGTATGTGCGCCTCTACGGTCATCCGCGCCTCTCTGTTGCAACCGACCGACTTTTATACCGGTCTCCGCGTGGCGTGGTCACCCTTCGCGGCGCCCATCGGTCGGTCATGCGAGACATCGATTGATTAAGACAATAACCGAATCCAACCTCCCCTAAGTAAACTCAGCCCGATCATTTTAAGAATATGCTCCCTCCGTCCTCGTAATGTAAAGCATTTTTTTGACACACATTACGGGACGATGACACGCGTGCTTGTGCGTATTTGAGAAAAATAAGTAGAACAAAACCGTATTAAGCAATTCCAATGGTGGCAGCAGTTTCCACTTTGGTGGAACCCAATGAGGCGGCAGCTGGGGTGGGGAAAAGCAAGAACAAGAGCAGGAGCAGGAGGAGGAGGAGGAAGAGTCAAGAGCGAGGGCGTGGCCGGCCAATCGGGGAGGGGGAGAGGGAGGGAGGGAATCAATCGGCGGGATGCCATTCATTCATTCCATGTGGATGGAGGAGTGGTGGTACGTGGAGGTGCCATCCGGCCCAACCAGGCGTTGCCATTTGTGGGGCCTTCCCCGTCCTCGGAACCTTTCCTTTCTGAGTAACAAAATCCCCCTCCCCCTTTTGCCTCCCCGGAAAACTCATCCGTCTCCTCCCTCCCTCCCTCCCTCCACCAGATTAAGCCTGGGGCGCCCCCCGCTGCTCCTCCGAGATCCGTCCGTCCCTCCTTGTAGATCGATCCATGGCGCCGTCGCCGCCGGCGGCGGCCGAGGGAGGCGAGCAGCAGATCGTGGCGGCGGCGGCGGCGGCGGCGGCGGCCAAGAAGGGCGGCGGGAAGAGGGGCCGGCGCGAGATGCGGCGGATCGAGGACGCCACCAGCCGCCAGGTCACCTTCTCCAAGCGCCGGAGCGGGCTGCTCAAGAAGGCCTTCGAGCTGGGCGTCCTCTGCGACGCCGAGGTCGCCCTCATCGTCTTCTCCCCGCGCGGCCGCCTCTACGAGTACGCCTCCGCGCCAGAGTACGTCCGCCCGCCCGCCCGCTCCCTAACCCTAGCCCTAGCCCTAGATCGGCTCCCTCTCCCCCCGCCTCCCGCTTGATTTCCGCGTTTAATCCGCCTCCAGATTTAATCCTTTTGTTATACTCATCGCAAGGGCAGCCACTGTCCGTACACATGAAATACACATGTGCCCACCGCCACTCCATCTCTCAACAACTTGTCAGAGTTCTTCTTCCCTTTGATGAGTTCGATCCTTAATCTGGATGCGGGCAAGCCGGCCGGATCGGCCGATCTTGGATAATTAAGCCACTGTTCTAGGGTTAGGCAAGAAAAAAGAACCCGGAAATAATTACAACACATTTCTATTATATCGTACGTATATACTGATCAAATGATTAATTACAGATTCCTTTGCTGTTTTTAGTAGCAGTTTTTCCAGACATGTCCACCTCTGCGCATTGTTTCTTTGCTGGAAAAGTCACTCGCGCTGGCCGATCTAGTAACCGATCTTGTTATGGCTCCGACAACCATAAAAAAGGGGGGAAATCTTGGGAGGTCACCCTCAACTATGAACTGTTTGTGAGCACATCAAACAAGTACTACTACTGCGTCATATCACTGCACCCAGTTTGTTTATTAGCACAAAACAATTTTCCCTTAATTAGTACATAGTACCATTGGATATATTTTTGCCGGTGCCAGCACTCGAGTAACACGCATGATCCTGGCCTGCTTTTGGTACCTGGACACGTTCGTTCGTACAAGAGCTGGCTCAGCGCCCATGAGTTAAGCTTGCCGTGTGGTACGAACGGACTATATATCTTCAACTGGCTGCTTCGCTTTAATGCACATATATATGTAAATGCGCCTGTACTTTGCCTGCAAACCCACCAACTATCATACCGAGATGCAGATGTGTTGCTGCTGGCAGTGCGCGTCAGCGATGGGCATCTGACTTGCATCTGCCGACTATTACCCCATACTTTACTTACCAGATAGTACATGAAATACAGTGAACATCTACAGTAGTTTCGGCCCCTTTTTGGGTAAAAACTAATTAGCAGCTGTGGGGAATCTGCTCAGTCTGCTATTTCTCTTCTGTGGAAACAATGGTGGTAAAATGCATGCACTCTATTGGGATATGCATGTTATATCCCAGCCCTTAACACTAATTAAGATAATGGTTTCATAATAACAATATTGCGAGACTGATTTCGATCGGATCTGAAAAACCTCTAATTGCACGTGATGCTACATTGTTGAATTGTCGTGCATATGGCCAATTTTTTCCACCAGTGACATGTGCATCTTATTGTTTGTGTGGCAGTTCATTTGATATGTTTTTCTACTTAAAATGCAAACAAGGTGCCTTTTCTTTTTGACAGAACTCTCCATGTTAAATCCACTTCCCTTCTGGAATAATTCTCAATATGACGGCTACTGTTGCTAAAGTAACGTCATGTTGTTGTTATGCTGTCGAATTGTAACTAGAAACCTCAGTATACACCTTATATTTTCAGTGCAACCTGGGCGTACAAGCCTCCAACCTAACATGCTATATAGGCGCATGTTTATGCACCAACGCTCAAAATAAACATATATTATCCATAAAGGAAAATCATGATCGATCTGGTTTTTTGTGTTGTTTCATTCCTCATACTAGCACAGAAGCTTTTTGTACTAATTCCATCATCCACTCCTATACTTTGTGTTATCAATTGAACTTAGAAAGTTTCTGCATGACATGCTTACTATGGTTGATGAAAAATAATAATACCGAGCATATGTGGGCTATGAACTTTCACGTAGTTGCTCTACATGGTGCAGGATGAACAGGAAATCAATATGTATCTTTTCAGTTTAGTAAGATCCTAATTATCTCTATAGTTTTTTTTTAGTTTGTTAGGATCTTGGCCGTAGGCCACAACTTAATTAGGTGGTGGGCATATAATGCTTACCTCCTACTTGTATCGAGTAGGCAAATATCTAACAAATTGGCCCTCTTAGTAGTTCTCCTCTCTCTCCGATAGTTGCAGTTTGGGCTGAATTCTGTCTGTGTGGTCGGGGGGCTAGAAAATTCACTCTGGGCCAATTTTAACCGGCCATATGGGCTGAATACTAGAGGATATACACCTATTTTCTCATGGACGGGGGCCGATGGACCAGGTTGGCCCCTCCAAGCACCGCCACTAGACAACCTCCTTGTGTAGAGTCGCGTTGTAGAGGTGTAGCCGCGTAGGGGCTCGACGTATTACTTATTATAACTTTCTGTCCCTTTCGCTCCAATCCTCCCACAAACTACCGACCATGTGACAATTTGGTATTATGCACCTTCCTCCCCCACAATTTCTACCATCGCCAACAAAGGCAGTACATGAACAAAAACAACACAACAATGTTTTTAATAAGTTCAGTTGCCTTGATGGAACGTGACCTTATCCTATATTAGGAACACCTTGGGTGGGGTTGGACAATTTCAGGCTGTAACGTGCTCCACATAACGTACTCTCAACCTCTTGGCTGACGTCGGACCAAGTCGTAACGCGACTCCTCCAGACTCAACTCGTGAGCGTCTCGGGAGCTATAACTAGCAAGAGCTCTAGCGCCCTCCCCTTGAGTGATTCTTTTTTTCTTTGCAAAAAGGATCCATATTTAGTATAAAAGTTCAAAAGAAAGTATAAAACACCTCAAACATAATAATCAAACATAATAAAAATTACGTTGAGGTCCCTAGATCTCCAAACGACCACTATAGCTGCCAGAAAGAGCCGTTGACGTGTCGCTATCGCTGCTCCCCGACCGAGCGGGCTTGACCTTGTTGATGACAACCGGGAAGTCTTCGTGCAAGTGCCCTTAAGGACCACCGCCCTGGCGCCGCAGTCGTCGTCGTCGTTGAACCATTGAATAGATCTGAAGTACGTGACACCAAATCTCCTCACACGATGATAAACCCTAACCTCACCGCTCCAACGAAACAGCGAAACCTACGTTGAAGCTCCGTTAACTATGTCTAGACGAAAAAACTCGAGGAGGATCAGAGTCCGGAAGAAAAGTCAAAGAGGAAGCAATGGACCCTGAGCGCCGCACCCATAGGGACAAAGAAGTCCTAACCTAAACTACTAGCTGGCGCGGAGGCGCCGAGATTCCCCTCTGCGCCATCGGCCGTCGGAGCGGCAGAAAGAGGGGAGGCGCATCCACGTGCTTGTCCCCCTTTGCGCCACCGGCCGTCAGAGCGGCAGAAAGAGGGGAGGCGCATCCACGTGCTCGTCGGCGAACCCTGGAAGGGAGATTTTGTCGTACTCGCCAAGGGATCAAGAGACACACACACAACTGGGCAGACCTCTCTGGCTAGATAAGACGAGCATCCTCCCGGTAGCCCTAGCCCTGCCAAGATGATTCTTGCCATTCTTTGGCCACCACTTCTCCCCTTCAATGACATGATGGAATACTGCCCCATAGCTTCTTATATGGAGTTCCCACATACACTGGCAAGGTTGACTCCCCAACATGTCTTAAACATTGCTCTCTCTTCTTTCCCAAGCAGAGCAACTTAGAAGCTAAGAAGGTGGGGGTAGCCTCATTCCATTTGGTGGGTGACACCCAACACAGTACAACAAATACAAGGAAGCTTGTGGCCATTCACCATGGCACCAGTTCATCAAGTTTGTTAACGGTACCGAATTTGGTCGAATGTGTCTCAGTAACACCCTTGTCAAACTCATCTCCCTCAAGGGCACCAACATGGTGGTAATCTGGTTGTCTTCAACAAGCAGTTCAATGACCTACTTGCCGGGTGATGTCCCTACCAACTAACCCAACATGTGGTGATTTACACCACCAACCACCAGGAACCGCTTAAGATCAAAGTGAAGGTAGGGCGCCTGAATTCTCACCTGGGGGCAATGTGTTGGGCACAACCATCTCTAGAGATGACCGATGACCGTGGACACAAGCCATTTACCTGGGCCTTATGATGCATACCTTTTGGTCAGATCGAGCAAGAAATAGTGAATCAGTTATGCCCCTCAATATTTTCCCCTCGCTTGAGTTGTGTAACAACCCCCTTAACTAGCTGGAGTGGCACCACAAAGTTCGGTTATCCCACCCCCACCCCTTCTCCAGTCTATTCCCACAAATTAGCCACCATTTGATGTAACCCTATTATTATGCTTGTTATCACATTATATTTATTATGTTCTTAGGCTTAAATTGCAACCATTAGTCATTTTTTGTATTCAATATCATTTTTCCCGTTCGAGGAGTATTTGAAGATTAAACTAAAAGTAGTAGCTTTCATTAATATATTTGTGTTCGTTAGTAAAATTGGTATCTCTCAGTGCTCACTATTATGTAATTAAAAAACCATGTAAGGGAAAAAAAATCCTTGGAAGAGAGTAGTGTGACTAATTTTCGGAAGTACCCAGAAATGTTTTAAGCCATTTACATGTAATCATCAAATCTAACTGGTTTCTCAGCATTATCTCCGCCTCTTGATTTAATTGTCCTCTTATATATTCTATCTCATGATCTAGAATTTTGTTAAATATAAAATATTAATTTAGAGTTTCTAAAGTAGTGTGATGAATGCGATTAATCAATATTAAACACAACATAGGCATCCCTAAGCTGAAAACAAATATACGTATGGCTGAAATATCCGTTCCATACACATTAGCATCTAATCCACCAACCCTATGCTGTGTACTCAAGGAAGTGAGTTTCGCGGACATGACTTAGGTTCCTATTATACTGTAGTGCTTTATTATTGTTTTCCTTTAATAACAGGTATATGGCCTACAAGAGCACTCGCTGCCAGAATTTAGAATTTCACCGAAATATTGGTTGGTACTAAACTACTAAAGTAAATTGTCTCTTGAACTTCACATCAAGTTCAGATAGGTTCTAAAAATTCTGGTTTTAATATTATGACAATTGGAATATATTTTTCAAAAAGAATTATCAAATTCCAATCTCTTCGGTGAGCATCAAAATAATTATTTATTCACAACTTTAAACCTCGGCCATTTAATTATACACACAGACGTGCACATACAACTTAATTAATTGATTGTTTTTGTGTGCTAACATTTGGAAATTCTCAGTTTGCAGAAAACGATTGACCGCTACCTGAACCACACAAAAGGGACATCTGCCAATGAGAAAACTGTTGAGCAACCAGCTGCTGGCGTCCAGGTGCAACTCCCTACCTTTCTAATACTTACTGCAATTAATCTAGATGCTATATTGCATATATTTGGCTCATTATATATGCTGTGTATGTGATGTATCGTATATGTATACGGATGCAGATGTGTAGATCCGAAGCTACCTCCTTGAAGCACAAGATAGACGCAATTGAGGCATACCAGAGGTGACGACGGTGACTTGCCTGCTGAATCATCAACCATTCTTAGTACTTACACATGAAAACAACCAAGAATATATATATGTAATCCAATCGATCCTGGGAAATAAATTACTAAATTGTACACGATATGAATGCACATGCAGGAAGCTATCTGGAGAAGGATTGGGGTCCTGTTCAGCCCATGAGCTGCAAGAGCTGGAGCTGCAGCTGGAGAAGAGCCTAAGCTGCATCCGGCAAAAGAAGGCAAGCTAGCAGAGCAGAATACCCTAATTCGGCTCTCCTTTTCTTTTCTACCTGAATAATTACACAATGTATAACAGTATTTATCGATCTAGTTTCTCAAAATTCTGGGCTGAATCACTGATGATAACACCTTTTGTTTCACTTTCAAAGAGCAGCATCAGAAAATGCTGGATAAAATCTTGGAGCTGAAGGAGAAGGTATGCGTCAACATGTTCATCTGCTGTTAATTAATGCTATTATTGCATTGAACATTATATATGTGGAGAACTTGTCACCTGTATAGCTAGCTAGCTAGCTAGTTAGTTATTAGCAGAATCATAAAAGGGACTATGAAAATTAGCATGATCAAGATAAGTGCGTACGTGACATGATGGTTATGTATGTGTATTAATACAGGAGAGAAAGCTGTTGACAGAGAACTCGGTGCTCCGCGAGGAGTACAAGGCGCTGCCTCTGCTAGAGCTGGCCACTGCTGCTGCTGCTGAAAGATCGCCTGACGGCGCTGGAGCTGAAGAAGCTGAGGAGGACGAGCGGCGGCGGCATTACATGGAAGTGGAGACCGAGCTGGTCATTGGAAGGCCCGGGTCGTCTAGCTAGCAGCAGTAGAAAATTGATTGATTAAATCTGCTCAATCGACCAGTCGATGAAGATCGATGCAAAAATCGATCAAATATGTTTGTCCATATATAAAATCAGTTTACTTAGGTCGGTGTGAGACTGGAGGATAGCGATGCAAGAAATAATTGACAGGCTGCAGCATGCGTGCAGTGCAGGTCTTATAAAAAAAATTGGTCGCGAGATCGATCTGCATGCATGTGCTTTTACTTTTTCTATATCCAAATTAATTTGACCGATATATCTATGTGAAAGTTGCGCTGAACCCTGTATGCGTTGGTGGAGAGTTGTTGCGATGCCAATGCTGGATGAATGAGTTTAGTACTTTAGTTACACCGGCACTTCTTATATTAGATACTCCTATCTATGGACCATGCATGCATGCCAGATAGTGTTCAAAAGATGTTAGAAAAGACATCCACCGGCCTTGCCTACAGAGATACCAAACAGTTTTGTGGATCTTAGCTTATAAAGCCTCCAGGGCTAGCCCATCTAGTATGTGGATCATTATTTTTGCGGATGGGTGCCGCCTAGGTCTCGCTTATTGCGAGACCGACGACAGCATCGCCTCAAGCACCTTCCTAAATAGGCTGGCCCAGCACAGGAATGAGAGATCGGTCACTCGCTTGCTAGCTAGCGTGATCCCTTTCTGCAGGTGTCAACTACCGCAAAAGCTAAATCTCCCCTACTGCAAGACATCCACCGGCCTCGCCTACAGCGTTCGAATAGTCTGGTTTTAGGAAGCTTCTACCTACAGTCCCGGCTTTGCGAGGATCAGATCAGTTTATTCTTTTCTCATTTTTCCTGTGTTTTTCTCTACTAGTTTGTATTTGTTTTCTTTCCTTTTTATTTTTAAAATTTAATGTTTGATATTTATTTATTTCAAATTATGTGTGCAAACTTTTAAAAAATTTCACGAACAACTTTTTCAGAATATTAGAAACATATTTTTAATGTGGACATTTTTTAAATGCTACGAGTTTGTTGAATTGTATGAACATGTTTTCAAAACCGCGAGACAAATTGTTACATTCAGCAAACATATTTGTAAGACACAGTTCACAAACAAAAAAATAAGTAAGAAACAACTCAAGCCTCTTGCTGGAAAGGGGAAAAAAATACATTGAAAGATCTCTACTGGGTTGGGCCACTACAGGCTGCCTTTGAGGTCACCTATCCTCCCGTGTTGCTAGAAGCGAGACATAGTGGCGCCCATCAACTACAGTACATATCCTGTTCTGCAGGATTTTATTTTTTATTTTTATTTATTTCTTTCTTTTATTTATATTTCTTAAATGTTTTACAATATATATGGAAAATTTAACTTAGTTTGAAAACAGTTCACAGGACGCTAAAAACCTTAGTAAAATCAGAAAATAAATAGTTAGTGCAAGTTCACAGGACGCTTACTGCAAGACCGACGACAGCATCGCCTCAAGCACCTTCCTAAATAGGCTGGCCCAGCAGAGGAATGAGAGATCGGTCACTCGCTTGCGCTAGCGTGATCCCTTTCTGCAGGCGTCAACTACTGCAAAAGCTAAATCTCGCCTACTGCAAGACATCCACCAGCCTCACGTACAACGTTCGCCCCTGATGGGCCGGCCAAAGGGTCTGGTTTTAGGAAGCTTCTACCTACAGTCCTGGATTTGGGAAGGATCAGATAAGTTTATTCTTTTCTCATTTTTTCTGTGTTTTTCTCTACTAGTTTGTATTTTTTTTCTTTCCTTTTTCTTTTTTTTTCCAATTTCATGTTTGTTATTTCTTTATTTCAAATTACGTGTGCAAAATTTTTAAAAAATTCACGAACAACTTTTTCAGATATTTTTAATCGTGCGGACATATTTGAAATGCCATGATTTTTGTTGAATTGTATGAACATGTTTTCAAAACCGCCAGAACAAATAGTTACATTCAGCAAACATATTTATAATACGCAGTTCACAAACAAAAATATAAGTAAGAAATAACTCAAGCCTCTCGCTGGAAAGAGAAAAAAAAATACATTGAAAGGTCCTACTGGGTTGGGCCACTACAGGCTGCCTTTGAGGTCACCTATCCTCCTCGCTTGTTGCTTAAATGTTTTCCTTCTTTTATTTTATTTTATTTTTATTTTTTTCTTTATTTATATTTCTTAAATGTTTTACAATATACAATAAAAATTAACTTAGTTTGAAAATTGTTCACGAGATGCCATAAACCTTAGTAAAATGAGAAAATAAATAGTTAGTGCAATTTTAAGAAAATTGTTCGCGCCATTAAGAAAAGGGTTCATAACTTTAAAAAATGTGCATACATATAAAAGCATTGTTCACGACATTTTAAAAAAAGCATGCATCATATAAAACTTTGTTCGGGCAATTTTTCAAAAAGTTGGTACCATTCAAAAACATGTGCATGACATTTTAAATTATTCAAAATGTTCATTACATATAAAAATTGTTCGAACCTTTTGAAAAATGGTTCTAACACATAAAAATACTCATATGTTTAAAATCATGTTCATGAAAAAAAATGTAAAAATGTTCAAGCCTTTATTTAAAAAGTGCTCAACATGTAATTGAAAAATGTTCAACGTGTATATGAAAAGTGTTTTGCCTGATTAAAAACATATTACACATGTATTTGAAAAAGCATCAACGTATTTGAAAAATGTTTCATCCATTAAAAGAATAATCATAAAATATAAAAAATTGTTTGTGCAATTTTGAGAAATGTTCATGACATATTTAAAAATGTCCCTACACTAAAACTGGAAGAAATAAATATTTTGTTAATTTGGAAAAAGGGAAATATAAAAGAATAAGAATGAAGGAAAAACAAACAGAAAATAGAAAACTCCAAAAAAAGGAAAAGGAAAGAAAAACCACCAAAAACTAGATTAAACCGCCAATAACATAAACCAGAAACAAGAAATCGCTTAGAGAACCATGCTCATTTTTGGGGCTACCTTACCCAGTCGGCCTGTGATGAGGAGATAGTAGGTCTCACAGTAAGAGACACATAGCATGCACGCAAAGAGATGGTAGGTCTCGCAGTAAGAGATACATAGCATGCAAGCAAATTTAGAGAACTTTGAATTTTTGAAAAAATTAATGCACCTGATACTTTGAAACAAAGGGAATATAACTTAATACAATACAAAATGCATGATCATGTGTGACGAAAACCCTCGTGACGGGAAAGAACCGTCACCTAAGATCATTTTCTATGACGGTAACCATCACAAACTAATGCTTTCCGGGGCAGCTCTCCGGTATCTTAGATTACGATTTCAGTGTCATAAGAGATGTGCATATTCTGTGACGGTTTTTAGTGTCACTGAAAATCTTGGAAGGTTTGGTAAAGAAAATATTTATAGGTTTTTCAAAGAAGTTTCAATTTTGAAATATAATATACCTTACATTTTGAAACAGAGAGGATAACTTAATACACTAAGAAAATGTCATCATTTGTGACAAAACCATCGTGATGGGGAAAAACCGTGACCTAAGATCATTATAGATGACGGTAGCCATCACAAATTAATGCTCGCCCAGGGTAGCCCCTCGGGCATCTTAGGTGACAGTTTGGTCTAATTTTAGGTGATGGTTTTCAATGTCACCAAAAATCTTGGACGGGTTAGTAAAGAATATATAAATAGAAAAAAAATTGAGCATGCAAGATTCAAACCCATGACCTCACACTTCCGTATGCGTTGGATTGAGGTTTACAGGTGGGCTAGTGTTTGATTAGTGATAATAATTTGTAGCTCAATTCTTTTGTACTATGTCCAATGCCACCCCATGTACATGTTAGTGAGATAATTATTTTGTAGTATGTCCATTGGCACTACATGTACATTTTAGGGAAATAGAAAATTTTACTTTGAAACTAGTCTAATTAAAAAGCAGAACCTACCTATCATTTTGGAGGAAAAATTAGGTGCTTCCCATGGGATTTGAACCTTCTGATGGGCCTCATGTGGAGAGAGAGGTTTCTTGTTGTTTGAATTGAATTGCAAGACTGTTCAAACAAACAAAAAAAGGCAATATCGGCTATAAGACGAGTGTTTCACTCGGCTTGCAACCTCTAAGCCAAGTGTTAGCCTCGGCTTATAGGCCGATGACCAAATGGCACTGTCTAGATTTGTCAAAAGCCAAGTGCAACACTCGGCTTACACACATCAGGCCCAAAATGGTACTGACCAGTTTAGTATAAGACAAGTGCAATCACTGAGTCTCGACTTATATATGACACGTGGTAGCGTCTGGTGGAAGCTGCATTTCACAATAAGTAAGCCACGAGGGTCCGTCAGCTAATTAACATCAACGCGGCTTATTATAAGCCGTGAGTTCACAGTAGCACTCAGCTTAAATATGCACTTAGTTTACTGGTGGGTCCCACCTAGCACCTCCGTCTGCCTCGGCCGACCGTCATCTCGCTTTATTTTGCCGAGTGCCACTTGTTTAGCCTCGGCTTATATGTAAGCCGAGTAGACGTGAAATGTCACTAGGCTTAGACAACATGAGCTGGTCCAAATGAAGCTGAGGGACATAAGCCGAGTATAACACTCGACTTACTCCAAGCAAAGTGTATTTAGGCTTCGCCGAATATGTTTCATACTCGCCTTTATTTATTTTTCATGTAGTGTCATGATGTATCACACATACATGTAAACCGATAAATACATGTGATGCAACTAACTTCTGGTTAGTACAATCTAGAACCGCTCTTAGTTGACCAGTTGTAGTTAGTACAATCTAGTGCGGCAACCAACTTATAATTAGTGCAATCTAGAACAACTCTTAGTGCAGCCTTTATGTTTAGTAGTACAATCTAGAACCGCTTTTAGTTTACCTGCAAGTTGCTATAACTATCTTCTATAATCTGCAGACCTTCTACTGTTGTTCAAACTCTTAGTTTATCTTGAAATTAGTGCAACTACAATCTGCAGACCATTTTTTGTATAGATGAAAAACATTTTTTATATAGACGTTTTACATTTCAGAAATAGATGAATACCATTTTCGAAAATTTATAATTTTTATGTTTAAATTTTTACATACACATTGTACCTTTTATGTACACTTTTTCAAATACATTAGAAATATTTTTCTATACACATTAAACATTTTTCAAATGCATGATTGACAAAATAAAAAATATGTTTTTTTCGTTCCTTTGCATTTTTCTTTCGTATTTTCTTTCTTCAAGGTTTCTTTGGATATTTTGTTTTTCTTTTATTTTTCCCACTTTCTTTTATTTTTCCCATTTTCTTTTGTTCTTTCTACTATTTTGGTTTTTTCTTTTCTTTGTTTCCTTCTTGGTTTCTTTGATTTTTCTTGTTTGTTTCACAGTTTTTATTACTTTCATTCTTTTGTTTTGGTTTTCTTTGGTTTCCATTTTCTTTTGTCAAGGTTTCCTTTTTTCCAACATAAGCCAACTTTTTTAGTACCCATTCTACATTTTTTGTGCATGTAATTGAGAAATTTTATATACATGTTTAAAATTATTGAAGTATACCATCAACTTAACAAAAGGAAAAGACGAGGGGGCCAATTATAGTTTAGGAGAGGCGAAAAGGAGGCACCATCATTCCCTGCTTCTGTCGCCGGCCAGGCCGCGTGTTCCCTCCCTTTTCGGCCGTCACTCTGGTGATGGGAGAGTGGGGGAGCCCCGGATCTATGGTTCTGCGTGTAGATACTTGGGTATGTGTTCTTGGCGGCGCTGCGGAGGTGGTAGTCACGGCGTTGCGGCAAGAATAAGTTTGCTGGAGCTCTTTCCCCATTTTGGTGATGTCGCGTGCAGAGGAGTCAACGATCTTTCCGGTGTCGTGGACTCCTGGATCCATCGATCTGGTGAGTGTAGGTATCAAAGGTGTGGTTTTTCACGGCTGAGGTGATGGCAGGCTGGTGGATTTAGGGTCCCTTGATTCAATGAATTCAGGTACATCACATCAGGCTGATATGTGCCGGTATCATACCTGTTTCAAGGTTCTGGCTAAGCCTTTCTCGTTGACACATATTGATACGTCTCCAACGTATATATAATTTATGAAGTATTCATGTCATGTTTACAACAATTTTATATGGTTTGGGTGTATATAATTTAAATGAAACTAACATGGGCTAACGCTGTTTTCAGGAGAACTACCGTGATGTTGTTTTTTGTGCAGAAATAGAAGTTCTCCAAATCCAGTGAAACTTTTTAACGATTTTTTTGGAAGAAAAGAGGCATTAGAAGCTTCGTGGGAGGGCTAGAAGAGCAACGAGGGCCCCACAACCCACCTGGGCGCGCCGGGGCCTGGCTTGCCCTAGTGGGTGGTGGGCACCTCGTGGCCATCTTCGCGTGATTCCAACGCTGAAAAATCATATATATATATATATATATATATATATATATATATATATATATATATATATATATATATATATATATATATATATATGGAAAATCCATCCTACCACCCGTGAAATTACCCCAACCATGTAGTACTATATATACTATTTTATTATTTTAAATATGTTCATATACTATATCTAAGATATTTCAAAGCAAGTTACATGAAAAATTGCATATGAGCCCATAGTTTTTGTTATATTTGTGAAATACGCCGCAAATTTATGCGTAAAAAGAACATACTCAAAACATGGTACATACTACCTAAAAATTAGTATATATACTACCTAATCATTGTTATATACTACATACTACACATATATACTCTCGATTTCGTTAGATACTACATACAACATACAAAACGCACGTGGTGGTAACTACCACCGCTTGTAGGAAACATTTGTTCACCAATCGGGAGCCCGTTCCGGCACCCTGCCGGAGGGGAAAATCATCACTAGAGGACATCTTCATCATCCCTATGGCCACCATGATGAGGAGGGAGTAGTGCACCCCCCTCTCTCTCTCTCTCTGTCGTGTTCTTGATTTGGCATGATCTTGATGTATCATGAGCATTGTTAATATAGTTGGATCATATGGTGTTTCCCCCTCTCTATCTTGTTGTGATGAATTGAGTTTTTCCTTTGAGATTTTGTTATTATCGGAATGAATACTTTTATGGATTTGAGAGTACTTGATGTATGTCTTGCTATGAATACCCGTGGTGACAATGTGGTATTATATTGATTCACTTGATATAGTTTTGGCACTCAACCCATTTTCGGGTGACATTTCTATGCATAGGGTTGATGCATGTTGTCGTCCTACTTTCTCCGGTAGAAATCTTTGGGCACTCTTTGAGGTTCTTCGTGTTGGATTGAGTATGATGAATCTGAAATTGTTTGATGCATATCGTATAATTAACTCATGTATACTTGTGGTGACAGGAGTATCTAGGTGACATTAGAGTTGGTTGATGCATATCATATGGTGTTATTTTAGTACGAACTCTTGGATAGATCGATTGGAAAGGATAACTTGGTGTTATTTTTAGTACGAACTCTTGAGTAGATCGATCGAAAAGAATAACTTTGAGGTGGTTTCGTACCCTACAAATAATTTCTTCTTATGTTCTCCGCTAGATAAGAACTTTGGAGTGATTCTTCGTTGCATGTTGAGGGATTATTATATGATCTAATTATATTAGCATTGTTGAGAGATTGCACTAGCGAAAGTACGGACCCTAGGCCTCATTTTCAAGCATTGCAATACCATTTGTGCTCACTTTTGTTACTTGTTACCTTGCTATTTTTTATTGTTACTATTATGAAAATCAATATATATTATCATTACTACAATTGTGTCACCATCTCTTCGCCGAACTAGTGCACCTATACAATTTACCATTGCATTTGGTGTGTTGGGGACACAAGAGACTTTTTGTTATTTGGTTGCAGGGTTGTTTGAGAGAGACTATCTTCATCATACGCCTCCCACGGATTGATAAACCTTAGGTTATCCACTTGAGGAAAAATTGCTACTGTCCTACAAAACTCTGCGGTTGGAGGCCCAACACGAGTCTACAAGAATAAAGTTGCAAGTATACACCACATATCTTGACGCTTCAGCATATGCAGGAACTCGGCGTACCCCTGCTCCCCGGCCTCCGTCTTGTGCAGTGCGATAGGGGGCTTGGATATAGATTGTGTGCAGAGTGGGGAGGTTTGCAGAGCGTACTTCAGTAGACATATTCCACTGCGAGATATTGAGTGCTGGCCTTTCCTTGGGGGTACTGGGGGAGGTGCTGTGTGGTGCTGGCGGCTCATGCTAGCCATCTCCGTTGCCTATACAGGAGTTTCCCGAGGATTGCAGAGTTGTATTGTCGTCGATGTGGTCAAGCGATGGCCGACCTACCTCTCCTTCCGCCGTGCAGGTCCTCCAGGACCGAGGGTGGAGACTCCCTGTCCGCATTTATTCAGGCTGCAGATTTCCAATGTCATGCCGGCTCTAGAGGGAGCGGTGGCAACGGTAGCGGCGGCGCGGCGGCAACCCGTGGTGGTTGGAGGGGGTTGGTTCCCTAGGTACCAGCGTGCAATTTCCTTGTATGCCACTGTTTTGTCGATACAACTCTATGGTCCTTTCTGCAAAAAATCATTTTTGAACAATAATTTTTGTATTAATATTTTTCATACACATTGTATATTTTTTGGTATATATCGAATAGATTTTTATATACACGTTTAACAATTTGCATATACAGGTTAACATTTTCTGAATCCATGATCAACATTGAGTAGCGTTTTGGCTCGCGGGCTCATCTGCTCCCCCGGAGAACAGTAAATTGAAAAAATGTACTAGAAATATTAAAAAAAACTGATTTTGTTTGGCATGGAAGATGCTTAGGGGCGTGAGGTTAGCTCCAAATTTAATCTCATTTGGACAACCGAGTAGCTTTCGGCAAAAACAAAAACAAATTTGGGTTATGTCAAATAGTTTACTGTTCATCTACTGTTTTGACCCAATTTGTGTTTTTTGCTGAGACCTGTTCATACGTCCAAATGATTTGCAATTAGGTGCTGACCTCACGCATTAAATCGTCTACCATGCAATTTTTTTAGTTTTTTTGGAAATATTTTTAAATTTTATTCTTAACCGAGTGCAGATGAGTCTTGGCTCAGAAATGGTTATTCGATCAACATTGTTCAATATGCTGTGAATATATTTTTAATGGCATTAAATTAAATGCTAGACACAATATAAAATATTTTTATACTCCAAGAAAATATTTTATACATATTTATGATTGTTTAGAAACTTGGTCAACATTTTCTTCATTCACATTATATCTATATTGTACAAATTTTTCGTGTACATGACATTTTTTTCTATACACTATTAACTTATTAAGTGCTTGATTAATATTTTCAAATGGTTGATTAACATTTCAAAGACTTGATTAACATATTTTTCAAATGCTCAATTAACATTTTTTCAAATATCGATCAACATTTTCATAAACATTTTATGCTTTGTATCTTGTTTTCGCATATGAGAAACATTCTCCTATAAACATTTAACATTTTTAAACACAATGATCAACAATTTTTCATACATATTATTATTTTTATATATTTTTCATATACATGTCAAACATTTTCTCTATACACATTTAAAATATTACAAATGCTTGATTAACATTTTTGAATATTTGATCAAGATTTTAATATGCTTGATTAACATTTACTTTAATTATGTGATTATGATTTTTCATACATATTGTAGATTTTTTGTATACATGAGAAACATTTTCTCTATACACATTTAACCCATTCAAAATGCTTTGGTAAATATTATACATAATGTTTCATATAAAGTGTTTTTTTTAGGAAAATTTAACCTACCACCCAGGGGTAGTTACCCCACATGTCCTATATACTATCATGTGGTAGTATATATACTACTTTATCATTCTAATTATGTTGATATACTATATAAAAGATAATTCAAATTGAGTTACATGAAAAAATTGCAAGTTGGCCCATCGTTTTTATGTGTGAAATACATATATATTTCTATGTAAAAAGGAACATAGTCAAAATACGATACATACTACCTAAAAAGTAGTGTGTGTGTCTACACACACACACACACTACCTAAATATTTTTATATACTACATACTACGCGCACATACTATCCGATTTGGTAAATATTGGATACGACATACAAAATTAAGTGGTGGTAAGTACTAACTACAACCGGGTTATAGCAAACATTTGTCCTATATAACGAGGTAGAATAGAAATAACGGGGTAGTGGTTTGTGGCCTCCGCGCCTGACGGGAGCGCAAGTTTTTTTGAATTCGATGATTTTTTTCCAAATAGATAGGCATTCTAAAACTTTTGTGATTTTCTTTTGAAAATTGATGAACTGTTTTTCAAATCTGTTGAACTTTTGTCAAAATTGATGATCTTTTTTGCCAAATTCGTGAATTTATTTTCAAAATCCGTGAAGATTATTGAGTTCACATTTTCATGATTTTTGAATTTTTCAAACGTCAATGTTTGAGCGGTTAACTAGTCAACTATTGACCGACGAACCAAACGAACAATCAATTTTGCGGCAGAGCGCTACTCGCATTATTAGGCCGGCCCATGAAGCTTGGTATGGTTAAATAGCGCTGAAAACGCCCAATAGTAGCTCCCCTGTTTAACCGCCTGGGCTATATATCACCCGTATCAATTCATATAGTGCTGGCCAATAAGAACAAGAAGGCATCGTTCGCTGCGTGCTGCAAGTTCATCCAGGTCCAGTATTCTATGTTTTTATTTTCTCTTTTAGCTTGTTAGTTGTTTTTTCATCAGTTTCCGTTGATTTTTTATTTTGCTTTGGTTTCTTTGTTTCTTTCTAGTTTTTTTCCTTTACTTCGTTTTTTGCTTTTATTTTTATTTCTTTGTTGATTTTTATTGGATTTTCTTTTTTCCAAACATGTATTCTTTTCTCTCAGTATACAATGTACAGTTTAAACATGTTTATGATACACTTTGGGCATTTTCAAATATATGATGTACATTTTTGTTAACAATGAACACTTTTTCGAATACACGGTAACATTCCGAAAACATGGGGCATCGGGTGCCAAGTTTCAGTGAAGCCGCACTGCCGCCGCTCAAAAGAAAAAAACAATAGCTAGCGGGCGTTTGAATAATAAGTGGACTGGCCCATTATCCACTAGCATTGATATTTTTTCTCCTGTCCTTTTCCAGTCTTTTTTTATTCAGCTAATTTAATATTAAATACTTTATAATTTCTATTTACAAAATCAGGGATTTCACAAAAAATTGAATGACGGAATGTTCTTGAATTAAAATCATATAAACAAATATAAAAATTGTTCATAAATTTGAAGAAAAATCCGTTAATTTGGAAAAATCATGATTTTAAAGTCATTCATGATTTGGTAAAATATTTGTGTTTTAAAAATGTTCATGGATAAGAAAATTTTAAGTGCTTTCTAATTTATTTTTTAATTCAGAAATGATTAGTGAATGAAATAAATTTAGATGAATTTGAAAAGTGATTCATGAATGTTTATAAATTTGAAAGTAATTTAAAAAATATTCATGAAAAAGAAACCTGTTCACAATTTCTAAAAATGTTCGTGGATTTAAGAAATTTTCAAGAATTTAAAACTTTTGGAATATTAAAAACATCAATGAAATATAAAAATCAAATTCCAAACATTCTAGATTTCAAAAATATGTGAGAAATTTAAAAACATGTATTTTAATCTTTTCATGAATTTTAAAAATGTAATGAAATAAAAAATGTGATATAATTTAAAAACAGGAATTAAAAATATCATTGATTTAGAAAATATTTGAAGATGTTCATGAATTTAAGAAGTGAAAATGGAAAACAAGATAATAAAATACCAGAAAGTAAAAGAAAGAAATTAGAAAAAATGAAAAGAATAACCAGTCAAGAAATAACCAATGAAAACACACACCTAAACAAAGCAAAACTATGCCGACCCAATACCATGTGTGCGCTTAGTGGAAGCCGCCGTTTGGTCTCTAACTAGCGACGTAGGTGGAAAATAGGAATTGTCTTATCCTTCAGTGCATGAAATATAAAAGGCCAGATCATTTGTAATGGATAGATATGACAAGTTAAATATCGTTCATTTTTGGCATGTTATACACTTTACGCACCCTCCATTACTTGTATCAAAATAGAGTGTGATGGCCAAGGGGTTAGGGTCTATAGGTCTTCTACCAGGGCCGCCTTGATTGCAGCCTGCTACAAGCCACTTGGCGTGACTTCTGTTTGCACTCGGCTTCCTCATTGTGTTCCTTCACCAAATGGGACACCCAATGTTGAATATGATCCTCCCATGCATAGCTCGAACCCAACCCTAGAGAGACGGAAGCTCAGAATCCAGGGAATCAAGAACCTTAGTGGTCTGTGAGTTCCACCTTAAGGTTAATGAGACTATTCTCGACGAAACATGGAAACAACTCATCTAGCACACACCTATCGTCTTCCCTCCTACTATTCTCAACCTATAAAAGATGAATCAGACTAGGCTACATCATCATATCTTGTACAAACATGTAACTTATACAAGTAGAGGTATATACAGTTTGTCAACAACTGCCCATTTTACGGGGGTGCTAGTGGTAGCAAAGCTATAGAGGGGAGGGTAGTAGGCTAGACAAAGTGTAGTCATCGTTGCACCCAAAATTGTATGTTAATCGAGCACTTAACCAATCCACCTATGCGAATCATTACAAACTGAGAAACCCTTTTCTGTTTTTTGCGGGTCATCGCAAAATGAGAACTCCGTCCATGCATTTTCTTGGTACCATTATGTATATCACTAAAAATTCCTGATGTAATGTGAGATAATTATGCTGATCACCAAGCAACTAATAATATGTAGTCCCTTCATTCCAAAGTACTTGTCATTGTTTTAGCTCAAATTTAAACTAAAAACATAATAAGTATTTTGGAGCAGAGGGAGTAGAAAACCTAAATGAATCGTCTTGATAATAGTTTGAATAAGTAGATAAAGCTATCGGGTATTGATGTAAATCCAAATTTAAACTAGTGGTACAAGTCGTGGGTAATTTTAATTTGCTCTTTGAGAAGGTCCACACACACCAGGTAACCCGAGATTTGATTTAACCATGTGGATTTAAGTAAAATGCAGTTGAATTGTTTTTTTAATAATATGACATCCATTAGTGGAACTGACAAGTGACAACATGGTCAAGAACCGAGCCAATGGAGTACCGTGTTAGCAAAATCTATCATAAGTGAAGCTTCTTTTGTCGAATAAGTAAATTTATCGGTTCTGGTAGCTACCGGTGAAGTGCCCACCAATAAAATGTTGCCAGCTAACTTTGTGTCGGCCAAGTATCCCACTGCTTTCCCACTTTACCTACTTCGTATTTCTGGTCAGCCCCAGGTCCCACCACGCCATACAACCTGACACGTTTTGAGCCAGCGTTGCAGCATTCCGCAGGTTGAAACAATTTTCGTTTTAGCCGATGTGCTTAGCCATTTGCTAAATATTTATTACACTTAATAAAATGCAATTAAGCATTTTTAAATGTTAAAAAAATCTGTATCAACAATAAGTATCCGTGACAGTTTGCAAACAATATTTGAATTATTGCAAAATTTCAATTGGTTAAGAAAAAGATTTAAAATATTTCAATAAAAATTGAGGCCAGTTCCGTTAAAGAACCAATTTCAATTATTTCAAAATATAATTTCATAAATAAAAAAACTAATTTCAATTATTTGCTAAAAAATGATTCTAGTAATTTCAAAGGCGATTTCAAGTCCTTGAAATACCATATTTCAACTATTTTAAACCTAAGTTCATACATTTGAATAAACTTATTTCCATTATTATAAGAGAACACAAATTTCAAAATTTAATTTGAAGTCTTTCAGATAAAAAATTTCAATTATTTAAAAAACTATTTTCACATATTTCATAAAATCGATTTCAAATCTTCAAAAACTAATTTCACAAAATCGATTTCGATTCCTCAAATACTACATGAAAACTATTTCAGAAGTAATTTCCCTCCTTTTTTCAAGAAATTGATTGCAGTTCTTTCCGAAGTTTAATTCAACTGTTTGAAAAATTATATTTCAATCATTTTCAGAAAATAGTTTGTTTCACTCATTAGAGATCTCACATATCACCTTTTCAGTTATTTTTTTAAAACTATATTTCAATTATTTGAAGAACTGAGTGTATATATTTGAAAATAATAATTTACATCATTTCAAAGAAACTGGTTTCAAATAATTCCAAAAGCAATTTCAAAGGACATATTCCAATTATTTCAAACATTCCAAAATTCGATTTTAGTTTCACTAACTTCTTTATCAATGCTATCATTTTTACACATTTTGATAACCCATTTGAGTTCTCTTAGAGTACCTATTTCAATTATTTTAAAAAAATCTATTTCGAGCTGTCAAAAAAAGACTACAATTGTTTCAGAATACCAACTTCAATTCCTCAAAAGTCCTATTTCAATATTTTAAACAAAAAATTCCACATATTTCAAAAGATTCAAGGGGGAAGTGAAATATTTCTCTAGCAATTTGACATATTTCATAAAATAATGCATGCCGTGCGTGAAAGTCATATTTCACTTTGAGTTTGAGTAATTTAACTTCCAAAATGAGTGAAATCAGTAACATATTTCCAAATTTCATAAGCAAGTGCACATATTTATCAGAAGGTAAAACTATTTCACATGTCATCAAAATCGCTTTCAAGCGCATATTTCACATATCGCACATCGCAATATTGGTTTCACAAAATTTGTATGGTGTACTGAAACAAAATCATAACATGGTTTCACATAACATATTCTGCATATCATATCACGAACCAAGATCAATCACAAATCGAAAGATGATTTAAAAAAAATGACATTGAACGAATATCATGCACTGAAGTAATATTCAAAACATGGGAACCATTCACAAACCAGAATCCAATCAATGCTCTCAAATATTCAGAGGGGAATATTCATCTATCCGGGGAAGTAACTAAAATCAGACAAACTAAAAAGATCTTGAAGAATAGACAGGGTAGGCTTCAACCTACCAGTTGTGAGGTGCTGGATGGCGGATCCGAGAGAGTTCACACACGGAGAGGAGATCACCGTAGTTGGGGAAGCCATGCGACCAAAGACTCCCCCAGTCTGCCTTCGATAGGAGAACCAACGGTGATCAAGGACAAAGGATCGCCGTCATCAAGCTACCTTGGGCTCGCCTCCTCGTGCATCGCCTCCAGCCAGCTGCCTTGGTCTCTCACCGAGGTTGACAGAGAGGCCACTGTTGGAAATATGCTCTAGAGGCAATAATAAATTAGTTATTATTATATTTCTTTGTTCATGATAATCGTTTATTATCCATGCTATAATTGTATTGATAGGAAACTCAGATACATGTGTGGATACATAGACAACACCATGTCCCTAGTAAGCCTCTAGTTGACTAGCTCGTTGATCAATAGATGGTTACCGTTTCCTGACCATGGACATTGGATGTCGTTGATAACGGGATCACATCATTAGAAGAATGATGTGATGGACAAGACCCAATCCTAAGCCTAGCACAAAGATCGTAGTTCAGTATGCTAAAGCTTTTCTAATGTCAAGTATCATTTCCTTAGACCATGAGATTGTGCAACTTCCGGATCTGATGGGAATGCTTTGGGTGTACCAAACGTCACAACGAATCGGGTGGCTATAAAGGTGCATTACGGGCATCTCCGAAAGTGTCTGTTGGGTTGGCACGAATCGAGATGGGATTTGTCACTCCGTAAACGGAGAGGTATCTCTGGGCCCACTCGGTAGGACATCATCATAATGTGCACAATGTGACCAAGGGGTTGATCACGGGATGATGTGTTACGGAACGAGTAAAGAGACTTGCGTAACGAGATTGAACAAGGTATCGGTATACCGACGATCGAATCTCGGGCAAGTATAATACCGCTAGACAAAGGGAATTGTATACGGGATTGATTGAGTCCTTGACATCGTGGTTCATCCAATGAGATCATCGTGGAACATGTAGAGCCAACATGGGTATCCAGATCCCGCTGTTGGTTATTGACCGGAGAACGTCTGGTCATGTCTACATGTCTCCGAACCCGTAAGGTCTACACACTTAAGGTTCGATGGCGCTAGGGTTATAAAGGAAGTTTGTATGTGGTTACGAATGTTGTTGAGTCCGGATGAGATCCCGGACGTCACGAGGAGTTCCGAATGGTCCGAGGTAAAGATTTATATATGGAAGTCTGTTTTGGTCACCTAAAAGTTTGGGTTTTTCCAGAACGTCTGGGACCACCAGGGAGGGTCGAGGGTCCACCAAGTGGGGCCACCAACCCCGAAGGCTGCGTGTGCCAAGTGTGGGAGGGACCAGCCCTAGGTGGGCTAGGCGCCCCACCAAGGCCCAAGCGTGGGAAGAGTGGGGAGGCAAACCCTAGGTCCAGATGGGCCTTAAGGCCCACCTAGTGGGCGCCCCTCTCCCCTTGGCCGCCCCTGATGGGATCTAGGGCTGGCCGCACCCCTTGGGGTGGGAAACCCTAAAGGGGTGCAGCCCTTCCCTATATGTACTTGAGGTTTTGGGGCTGCCAACACATGAGTTCTCTCCTCTATTTGGCGCAGCCCTGCCTCCTCCTTCTCCTCTCTTGCGGTGCTTGGCGAAGCCTGCAGGATTGCCACGCTCCTCCACCACCACCACGCCGTTGTCTGCTGCTGGGCGGAGTCTTCCTCGACCTCTCCCTCTCTCCTTGCTGGATCAAGGCGTGGGAGGCGTCACCGGCTGTACGTGTGTTGAGCGCGGAGGTGCCGTCCGTTCGGCACTAGGATCTCCGTGATTTGGATCACGACAGTCGACTCCTTCAACCCCGTTCTCTTGAACGCTTCCGCTTAGCGATCTACAAGGGTATGTAGATGCACTCTCCTTCCCCTCGTTGCTGGTTTCTCCATAGATAGATCTTGGTGACACGTAGGAAAATTTTGAATTTCTGCTACGTTCCCCAACAGCCACGCCATTGGCGAGAGGCGCGGTGGTCAGGCACTCGGCTGCCTGATCTCGCCTCATCTGGACGCCAACGCACGACCGACGTGGTCTCCCGCTTTTCCAACCATGGATCCATTTTCGGCCGGCGTGATCAGACCTTGCTCCCCGCCGGTTATTGTTGGATCTCACGGGAGAAAAGAAAGGGGGAAGAGAGGGAGAGAGAGAGATAGATAGAGAGAGGGAGAGAGAGAGAGAGAGCTGAAACTAAGGGGAGAGAGAATGGGGAAGAGAGAGAATAGGATGGAGCCGTGCAGGATATTTAGAGCATGTACAATGGTTGATAAGATAGTCTTATCTTAAGTTTTGCATGTAAATTAGAGATGACAAGAAATAAGATAGAACCATTGTACATGCCCTTAGTTGATTATGGGTCCCATGTTTGTATTGCGTGGATATTCACTTTGGTATGGCAAAAATAGGCGACTCCTACGTGGCATCCTTACCCATCTTGATGCGCGGATGGAGGCTAGATTACCGGCACCTACCGGAACCGGTAAAAATGACTTTGCGCTTATTTGTTTCCATGTGGCCGCAGTGTATATCCCATCGAACCTCTTGACCCCTGGGTCACCTCCATGGGCGACATGGGTGGTCCCTAGCCCTGCTACCACCCCTTCTCCGTCTTCCTTCCTTGCGCCTGATGGATGACACTGCCGTTTAAGCTCGCGCATCTGACGGCGGCTCCAGGACCCTTGTGCCATTCATCCACTCATCACGAGTGCATAGGAATGCTAGCAGGAGGTCAACGGCGTGAGCCTGGGTGCCGTTGTAGTGGTTGGGGCTACCCATCTGCCTGAGGCTGGTACTCCATGTATGTGGGCTGGTCTTTGTTTGTTGGGCTGCCATGGCTGATCTACCTTGGTTGGTAGAGCGGCCGTACTATGGCCTTCCTCGATCATGTCTCGTGGTGGGGACTAGTGGGTAGGTTTGGATGTGCTTTCTTCCCTCTAGTGGGTGGCGTCTGCGCATTATGGCACCGAGAAGGATGTCGGAGCAACATCCTTGGGTGGCGGACTATTCGATTGGCTCTTTGGCAAGGAATGTGGTGCTAGTGGTGTCTACGCTTCTTGGTCGTGGGAGGTAATGGGAGTAGCAGCATATGGCCATGCCTCTTTCTCTTCTTGAAGCAATGGTGGCACCCAGATCTACTTCCGAAGGTCTGGACTTCACCATGGTAGGCCTTCCTTTAGGGTGGCCTCGATGACTCATGTGCCTTGTAGTAGCACACATGATCTACCGAGTGAAAGCTCCGCATTTGGCGCCAACAACCAGGAGGGTACGCCGTGTGTGAAGAGATGGACATGGTGGATTTTTACCTCAAGCCCAGGTTCGGAGAGGAGAACCATAGTGAAGTCCTCAAGAGGGAATTGGCACCCGTGGGGGCGCCATGGAGCTCAGGTGACCTTAGTTTGCGGCATGTCATTGTGCCAGGCCCTCCTATGCTCATGCTCGGCAGTGTAGTCATGTCGTTTTTTTTTGCGGACTTGTCCATTTTTAGTGCAATTTCAATTGTCGGGTTATCTCTCGATCTGCCTTGTAAGAAGACTTCCTCACTACCTATCGGTGAGATTTGTGGCAAAAGTAATCATAGGGTAGCATACACATAGAAGATCAGATTGGGATCACACGATGCAAACATTTACCTTGGTTTAGGCTCTTGACATGAGGTAATATGCTACTGCATGTATGACTGGAATTGATGGTTGTCTTGCCTGAGAGATTTGTGTTAAGCATAGTGAATTTGACCCTCTCGGGGCCCCTACCTCCCCTTATATAGGTGGAGAGGGGTAGGGTTACATGAGCCCGGGTAAGTTCACATGGCTTGTACCCCAAGTAGATGATGTCGAAAGTACATGTCCAGTACTCCAAGTAAACAATGCGCCCCGAGCAGGCCGCTCCCTAGGTAGTAGGTTTGGGCTGATGTATAGCCTGATGGGCCTACCCTAGTCTGCTTCGGCCGACTTGTGGAGTCAATCCGAGGGTCTCTGTTGACTTCTTCATTTCCCCCCGTCCTTTGTAGATAATGGGGGCACGATTAGTACACCCCTTATCCTTTGCCGACTCGCGGAGTCGGGGAGAGTCTTATGATGGATGGTAGCCGCTTGAGCTGGGCGTAGCTAGGTGAAGCCCTTGAGCTGAAGGTAGTGAGACGGAGCCCTCGAGGCGGATGCAGCAAGGTGGATACTGGCATAACCCTCGAGCCGGACGAAACCGAGTAATACATGGTGGAGCCCGACGGAGCCCTCGAGCTGGATGTCATGAGGTGGATCGCTCAAGCGCGAGGCGGGGCCATTGAGCCGGGGCTGCAGGCTCCACATTGCCAGATCCACCAGCTCCAGACCGGGCCAAGGGTCATCCAAAAGGCCCACCGCACTCCAGTCCTTGGAGCTCCAGTTAGGCATCATCTCTAACCAACAGATCGCTGGGCGCTAGCCACAGGGTTCCCTCCCGCACTGCCCCGCCGTGGCCGCCATCTGCTATGTTCCCCAACATGGAAAATCACGGCACACCCAGGCACCGGGAATAATGATTTCTCTAATCATTTTCAACATGGACTATTTATTTTGTGCTACAATGTAGGCCTCACAAATTTACACAAGAGCCCTCTCAGGAAGAGATGGTCCTAATTTTTGTCAAAATATTATGTGATGTTTATGTATCACCAAGTGGTTGGGTTACGAATTATTCTATAGAAGGATATTTGAAATTTGTCGCACAAGCCAGATTGGGAAAATTATTCTCCTAAATTTGTGTTAGTACACAAAGTTACAAACAACTTGTCTTTACTGAATTTCCTTCCTTATAGGCATATATTTAATACTTTATTTCCTAGGATATTCCATATAATTTGTGATCTTTCTAAAGAATGTAAAAGTCTTGAGCATACATAATTGTTGCAGGAGATGCTCACCGGAGCACCTCCTACCTCTCTCGCTCTCGTCCCTTCACTCTCTGAACAAAAACGAAGAAGAACAGAGACAAGTGGTTTTGTGCAGCGCAAGTTCTGATGCTTTTCTGTTTCCTTGATCCTTTTATTCATTGATCGAGAGTAATGCCGAGATGCTCGCAACAACCCCATCGTGCCCGCGCCATCCCACGGGCGAAGTCGTGCAGCTGGCTTCCTAACTATTCGCACACAACGATTGTGCCCTTCGTGCGCTAACACAAAACTGTAAAAAAAATCAGAAACTACTGAACTTTCTGAAGAAAAACTAACACCTATCGACTTGGCTGCCATAGCAGTGTTATTTGTGCGCAACTGAAATAACAATCTCCCCTAATTCAGGTGCGTCCCCTGACATCGAGGATGCCGACCTTCTTGCACAACTCCTGGAAATGAGTCCACCCAAGTGCCTTGGTCAAGATGTCGGCCTTCTGGTCGCTGGAACGAATGAACTCGCCCACCACAGTACCCTTCTCGATATGATCAC